>OX451737.1:1380541979-1381216860 GCA_948472305.1 Vicia faba | reverse complement strand
AGAAGGGCCACTGTAAAAACAAGAAGTGTTTTATAAAAATAAAAAAGATGATTTATATTCTGTGAGATCCAATACAATCGCACCCACAATAATAACATGCTCCCTCATTTAGCATCCGCAGTGATCTCAATCAGGCGCCCATGAGGCCAAGCCGCACCATAGGGTCCATGCCTCGCGTAACATGCAATCACCCTGTCCTCTTCAAAAATACACTAGGCCTAACCCACTGCTATGCGCACCCCTTCCAACTATTTACTAAATTCTCACGCCACAATACACCCCTCTGTCCAGCCTACAATGGGCCTAATCCAACCTGATTTGAGCACCCCTATTTTTTACTTCATAACTGGGGTTGCACCCCCAAGTCTACTTAAATAAGATTTTTTTATTATTATTATCTTCTTATATATATATATATATATATATATATTTATATATATATATATAATATATACTATATATTATATATATTATATATAGATTTTTTTTATTTATTATATTCTATTAATTATTTATTTATTTCTTTTTTTACTTAAAATTATAATAATAATTATTAATTATTATTATCATCATATTTTTCCATTATTATTGTTATCTTTATATTATTATTGATCTCATGTAAATATCTATAATATCACTAAATAATTTATTTTCTAAAAAAACTCATGCATAATATTATTTTCTATGCTATTTGCATTAAATCTTTTTCAATCACGCAGTAATCAAGATTTTCACAATTAATATTATTAAAAAACGCGAACAAATCTCAAACTATTTTTGCAAATAATATTAAGTTAATCAACAGTCTTTTTTTGCAAATGGGTTTTAAACTAATTTTGGCTTACTGCGTACTCAGTCAAAATCTCCGCAATCACTACTCCCGACCGAGTGCAAAGTGATTCAAAATATGTTAGCAAACCCCTAAAAGACACTAACCCATATGAACTACGAATTGGGACTCTGATTCCTCATAAGAGGATACGTAGGCACGCGATCTAAAATCTTGGCGAGTCTTGCTAATTAAAACTTAAAACCATGTGTATCCCAAACCTAAACCTAGAGCTTAATATCCTTGTGAACAAGGTGGATGAGAGGTGCCTAACACCTTCCTTTCGTCCAATTGAGTCTGAAACCTAGAATCTCTGTCCGGGAATTAGGGTTTACTGTTAGGTTCCCTTCCCTAGGATAAAAACTAATAGTGGCGACTCTTGATTAAAAAACCAGTTGCTACAATTGGATAAAAGAGTCGGTGGAGACTCTTGCTAACCACAATATTTGCGATAAAACCAAAAAGTCATTTCTCCCACCGTATTACAGAACTGGAGACTCTACTGTGTTAGAGCTAAAAAAGAGAGGTTACCTTAGAGTTTAGATCACTTTTACTTTCTTTAATTGTTTGAATTGTTTGCTTTAAATTTAAGGTCTTGTCTGGGTATTATTTGTGTGAAAGATCCTACACTCGGATCTAGTGATTCCTTAGGTAAGTAGCAATAGATCATAAAGACCGTATGCTGTATACCCATATGGTTAACATGATAGCTACAATTAGTGTGACACTTTAGTATGTACTGATGTTCCTTGAGTTAGCCGAGGATAACATTAGGCTCCCGCGTGGTTTCGTTAACACTAACTTTCTTTTAGAACCTTAATTGACCCATCTTGGCCATTAGAAATTAGTGAGATAGCCGACTTTGGTTTAGTACAAAGTTTGTTGATACTTGAGGCTACGCTCATTGAGATTCGACTTTCGGGATGTTTTGGTGGCAAGCCTGTTTCCGTGCTAAAATAAAGCCCGCGAGAAAGATCTGTGATATGAGATTCTTAGAACCCGATTACTATTTTAGGACAGGTTGAGCCAACCTAACTTCTTTGGGGAAGGGAATTTTCCTATAGACTTCCTGCAAGCCTTTAAACCTAAGGCTCTTATATGAATTGTTTGTGTTTGCTACATATTTAACATGAACATAACATCATAACATCAAATCATCATAACATAACATTTTCACTAACCATTTCAAGGACCTATGGATTTATATTTGTTCCTTGTTGCAGGTTATGGCCTCTTCTCACAAAAATATTATCCGAATCAACTTTGTAAGGGTACCTTCCAAGCTTAAGGAGTTAGTCTCAAAGGTTCCCAAAAACTCTCAATTCACCAAGAGGCATGGTTATCTACTCAGTTTGGTCACCTTAGGTTTTGAAGAAGACACGATAAGTGTTCTGTTCCAGTTCTTTGATCCTAAGCATCACTGTTTTACCTTCCTAGATTATCAGTTGGTACCCACAATGGTAGAGTTTTCTAAGTGTTGTACCCCAAAATTTGCCCTCTCATTTATCAAGACTTTTCTCACAAGACTTCTTGGACTCAAGACATGATTAGGGTTTGGTTAGCTCAAGACACCTCATCTTGCACTGATAACCCAAAATTAGGGTTTGAGTTTACACAAGGATTTTTGAACCATCAATGCTTCATGTGACTTTCATACATCATTTTGGATCCTTAAGATTGCTCATGATAAGTTTCAAGCCTTGAACCACATTTTTGATCAGTCAATTGGACAGTTAACCTAAAAATCAACTGTATTGGGAAAAAGTCAACCATGGCCAATTTACAGTCAAACTTCATAATTTTTGATCCACATCAACATTTTAGACTCATATGTACCATTTGATAAAGTTTGGATCACAACTCCTCAAGAAATTTGATCAAATCATCAAAAGGGCAAAATGGTCAAAATTAGGGTTTTGATTGAGAAAGGGCAATTTCTGATTTTTAACCTAGCCAATGACCAATTGGGTTCAAACGTAATTTCAAGGATTCAATGGCATCATCTTGATCTAATTACATGGTTCAAAAGATCTCAAGTTCATAGGATTGACAGATGAAATTTGCAGTCAACTGATCAAAAGTCAACTGTACACTAAAAAGTCAAACTTTGACTTTTTGGTCAAAATCAAGTACCAAGGGTCATAATTCATCAAGATGTGTCAAAATATGAAACTTGTTCACCAAGAAACTCAAATTTGAAAATTAGGGTTTTAATTTGAAAATTTTCATAACTTAGAATTTTTCTAAGTATAAAAATTTTCTTATTTTTTCTCAACTTTTCACCACTTTTTCACCATGATGCATTTTGATTCAAGAAAAGTTACCAACATTAAAGTTGTAGTCCTCCATGAAATCTACAACTTTTCTTCACAAACTTTTCCTAAAAGATACTTGGATCTCAAGTTATGAATTTGTGAATATAGGTCCATGAACTAAATAACTTAGTGAAAATTTCCCTAATTTAGGCAGGTTTTGGACCCAACTTCATGGACATTTTTCACCTAGTTCCATGTGGTATCTCAAATTTCATTTCAAATATGGATTATAGAGCACATTTCAAGCTTTCCAAAATGTCCAATAACTCTCTAAGATCATTTTTGAGTAGGGAGAATCGAAGAAGAGAAGTTGGCATTTTCTCACTTTGGTTCAAGCCATTTTCACATAGCATCAAGTTGCAAATCAAACCCATGTTGGTTGTATATTTATTTACAGGTCCTAAGCTTGCTTTACACTCCATAATTAAATGCAAACTCAGTTGACAAAGGCTTTATCTTTACTTTTGAAGCTTTGTACAAGGTGTATTTCCATTTTGGGCAAAAAGTTCACAATGCCATTTTCATAAAGAGAAGCTTTTGCAACTTTGTCAATCTTGAGCATTGAACCTGTCCCTTTGGTACATACAAACTACATAGCTCTCAAGCAAATTGTACAAGCTCTTTGCAGACCTCAAGCAAGCAAGTACATGCATGTGAGTATGGTCACTTCACTTTACTTCAAATGCAAGAAAAGTTGAAAAAAGGTCTAAAGCTTGCACAGCTAGTAAGGGCTGACTTTATATCATTTCTATACAAATATACAAACTTATTGCAAGGCTTAGCACGTTTGGATTGGACTTGAAACTCTCCAAAACTCAGAAACACCAAAATTCTACCAAAACACTCAGATTCTGCAAAAGCACAACCAACTCTCATTTGGCTCGTGCGTTTTGTGTTTAATCACTTCAAGCATCTCATACACTTGCTACCTAGACAATCCAAGCCATCACCCTGGTTCTGTAACCCCTGTTTCAGCATCCACCATTTGCACTTTGGAAGCTTGCAGCTTAACTTGTTCAGAGAGTTCCAGCCATCCTCAAAGCAAGATAAGCATTGGAATAGCTTGAAGGAAGTTCAAGGAAGCTCAAACAGTCATCAGGCCTCCATTAAAGTCCCTACATTGCCCTACTCGAATCCAGCTGAAGGAGGTATTTTTTCAAACTCCATCTCTCTAAATAGGCAACCTCAAGCCACAATTTGTGAAGGAAAGACGTAGTCCTTATCATAATAAAACTGTACATATCATTACTTTTCATTTATATTACTTATGCTGAGAGAATTTGAAGATTGAAAATCCTGAAATAGTTAGGTCACGAATTAGGGGTTCAAAAATTTTCTCTGATCTTTGAGAGTTAGGTTACATAATTTATATTGTTAGAATCGTGAGCTAAAATGCCACATTTTTCATGTTATGAGTTTTTGTTTTTGTGCAAGCATAAGAGAGTTACAGGTTTGAACTGAAGCGCGCGCAGGAAGCTGACCAAGGACAGGGACGAAGTGTCTTGGGCTTTTTTGTTGCCTTGGCCTTTTTGCTTTTGATATTCACACCCCCCTGATTTGCTACTGCACCCCCTGGCTGATTTTTATATTTTTCATATTTTTTTTCATATTTTCATATTTATTACTTTTGATTATTTTTTCTGAATAATAAAAAATCCTAAAAATAATTTCTTTATTTTTGCAATTTTATTTTATTTTTTTATAATATTTTTACATAAAAATTAGGTTATTTTGATAAATAGATTTTATTTTCTTAAATAATTTGTAAATATAATAAAAAATACTTAATATTTTTATTATACTATTTATACTCATAAATACTTATTTTTATACATATTTAATTTTTAATATTTATATATAATATTATTCATTATTTTTCTTATACAAAAAATGTACAAAATAATAATATGAAACATTATTTTCTTTGAATAAAAAATTAGGGTTTCATCCCAAAAATAATACTATTTTTTCCTTTTTCTAGGGCTTAAATTAAATTATTTTCTCATACAAAAACAAAAACACAACATTTTTTAGCATAAACATTGCATTGCATTTTAAATATTTGTCTTATATTTATTTAATTCGCGCAATATTCGATTTGGTTGTAATAATATATTTAGGTTTATATTTGTGCAAAATCCCCATTCAAATTTGTAGAATGGCATCCGTGTCTGGAGCGTATCTGAACTGTGTCTGAATGTTGAATTTGAATGAGTATCAAGATGGCATCCGTGTCTGAAGCATATCTGAACTGTATCAAAAGTTGAATATGAATGAGTATCAGGATGGCATCCGTGTCTGGAGCGTATCTGAATGTTAAATCTGAATGAGTATCAGGATGGCATCCGCGTCTGGAGCGTATCTTAACTGTATCTAAATGTTGAATTTGAATGAGTATCAGAATGGCATCCGTGTCTGGAGCGTATCTGAACTGTATTTGAAAGTTGAATTTGAGTGAGTATCAGGATGGCATCCGTGTCTGGAGCGTATCTGAATTGTAGCTGAGAGTTGATTTTGAATGAGTATCAGAATGGCATTCGTGTCTGGAGCGTATCTGAACTGTATCAGTTTTTGAATATTTGTTAATGGTAGTTGTTAATCTTATCCTGAAAAGGGTAAAATGTTAGCTAAAACATAATGTTTATGTTGTATGAAATGCATAGTATAATGCATTCGTGTTATCAATGTTTATGATATATGGATGCAATGTATGCGTATATGAGCTAGTTTGCTGCACTGCTGTTGAGTTGAGGAAAATAAATCTCTGACTGCTGATGAGGATATGTAAGTATAGGTCTTCATGTTGTGAAGTCTAAGTGTTGATGAATTTCCGTTTTGAGAAATAAACTTTGTTGTAGGGGTAATATCATGCACTGTTTGTAAAATCTTATTGAGGAATCCTGGGAAATTGACGACTTCTACTGGGGATCAAGAATTTGAAATTTTATTCCGATTGGGATTTGAACAACGTACTGCAGGGGATTACTTATGGAATAGCCTAAAGACATTTCTCTATCCTTTCAATCTATCAGTAATTGTCTCTCCTATTTTGTTTTATTTGTAAACAGTAATTATGTTCAAAATGCATATGTTCAACAATGAATCATTGGACATTTTTGTAAACAAAACACAAGTGAAAAGAAAAGACAAATAGTTTTTGGACTTTCAACGAAATATTTTGTATTGACTTTGAATAAGTATTTTTTTGTACAAGGAGACAAACATTCTAGTAAGAGAATGTTGTCGTAAAAAAATGAAAATTTTGATACAAAGAAAAAGATAGCTATGTGTACAAAAATCCATGGGGTTTCCATTCTGCTATAGCCTTCGTATCTCCGAGCGTCTTGTCTATTTTTTGCCTTATTCGAAGCTGATTGAATCGATCAGAACCGTTGAATTTGTTAGTTGAAGCTAAAGGTCGTCTGTAAAGTGATCCAACGGGACATAGTCATACGCTTTAATTCCCTAACTTTTTCCTGGACCGCCCTTTCAGGTTTTCATTCCACCGGGAAACCCTTTTTTGCCCAAGTCGCCCTTTCGGGTTTTCAACTTGCCGGGTGTACAAATTTTTTGTATTATCCCTAATTTTTGTCCGAACCTTTTTGGTTCGGCGGGATGCCCTTGTTTTTCCTAGGTATGTCAACCTAGTGGGTCTCTTATGCGTAGTATATTTTGACTATGTCCGCGTTCGCAGGGTGTGGCAGGTCGTCGCCGTCCATGGTGGTCAAGATCATTGCCCCACCGGAGAAAATGTTTTTGATTACAAACAGTCCTTCATAGGTATGAGTCCATTTGCCCTTGGAATCACCTTGTGGCAAGATGATGCGGTTTATCACTAGACCCCCAACTTGATACACTTGGAATCTGACCTTCTTGTTGAAAGCCTTAATCATCTGTTTTTGATACATTTGACCATGGAAAACAGCAACAAGTCTCTTTTCATCAATCAAGTTCAACTGATCAAGTCGAGTCTGGATCCAATCGTCTCCGTTTAACCCTCCATCCTTCATAATCCTCAGAGAGGGGATCTGAACCTCGATAGGCAAGACATCCTCCATGCCGTAAACCAAAGAATAAGGTGTTACCCCGATTGATGTGCAAGCTGTGGTACGATACCCGTGGAGAGCAAATGGTAGCATCTCATGCCAGTCCTTGTATGTGACTGTCATTTTCTGTATGATCCTTTTGATATTCTTGTTTGCAGCTTCGACAACACCATTCATCTTAGGCCGATAGGGAGAAGAATTGTGATGTTGAATCCTAAATTGCTCGCACAATGCGGTGATCATTGTGTTATTCAGATTTGTTCCATTGTCAGTGATGATCCTTTCTTGGATACCGTATCAGCAAATGAGATTTTGCTTGATAAAACGGGCAACAACATTTTTGGTAACGGAGGCGAAGGAAGCTGCTTCAACCCACTTTGTAAAATAGTCAATGGCCACTAGGATGAAGCGGTGTCCATTGGAGGTTGTCGGCTTGATTTCCCCAATCATATCTATTCCCCACATAGCAAAGGGCCAAGGAGCCATCAAGACATTCAGTGGAACCGGAGGTACATGCACCTTGTCAGCATAAATCTGGCATTTATGGCAGGTTCGAGAGTGTTGATAGCAGTCTGCTTCCATGGTAGACCAGTAATAGCCTGCCCGTAGGATTTTCTTTGCCATCATATGCCCACTAGAATGGGTGCCAAAAGTGCCTTCATGTAATTCAGCCATGATCCTTTCATCTTCAACCTTATCTACACACCGAAGTAACATATAGTCATGATTGCGTTTATACAGGATGCCATTACTAAGGAAGAACTTAGCAGAAAATCTCCTTAAGAACTTGTTATCATTGTTTGAAGCTCCTTCTGGATATTCTTGAGCCTCGATATACCTATTGACTTCATGAAACCAAGGCTGGTCCACTACTTCTTCAGTATTAATCTCGTGACAGTGTACTGGTTCATCCATTCGCTCGATGGTGATATGGGGAGCCTCGTTATCCCAATTAAGTTTAAACATAGATGACATCATGGCTAGAGCGTCTGCTAGCTGGTTTTCTTCTCGCGAGAAATGCTCGAAGGTAATCTTCTCGAAGTGTGGTAGCAATGTCAAAACATGTTCTTTGTAAGCGATAAGGTTTGGGTGTTTGGTGTCCCATTCCCCTTTGATATGGCTGATGACCAAAGCTGAATCTCCAAACACAACTAAGGATTTGATCCCCAAGTCTATGGCAGCTCTGAGACCAAAGATGCACGCTTCGTATTCCGCCATGTTATTTGTACAATTGAAGCAGAGTCTTGCAGTAAAGGGAGTATGACAACCATCTGGAGATATTATTATAGCACCAATACCATTTCCGAGTGCGTTAGATGCCCCATCAAAGAACAGGGTCCATCGGGATCCTTGTTCAGGTCCATTATATGGCCTGAATTCTTCGCAGTTATCTAATGTCATGATGTCTTCATCCGGAAAATCGAACTTCATGGACTGGTAGTCTTCTACAGCTTGGTGAGCAAGGTGATAAGCTAATACACTGCCCTTTATAGCTTTCTGGGTAGTATATTGTATGTCATATTCTGTCAGGATCATCTTCCATCTTGCTATTCTCCCAGAAAGAGCAGGCTTCTCGAAGATGTATTTTATCGGATCCATCTTAGATATCAACAAGGTAGTATGAGTCAACAGATATTGTCTTAGCCGGCGAGCAGCCCATTCCAGAGCGCAACAAGTTTTCTCAAGCAGTGAATATCTGGTTTCACAGTCGGTAAACTTTTTGCTCAGGTAGTAAATAGCGTGCTCTTTTCGGCCAGACTTGTCTTGCTGCCCCAATACACACCCCATTGAGTTTTCTAAAACAGTCATATACATAATCAACGGTCTTCCCTCGACTGGTGGCATCAACACAGGAGGCTCTTGTAAGTATTCTTTTATTTTGTCAAAATCAACTTGGAATTCATCATTCCATTTGACTACTTGATCTTTCTTCAATAGCTTGAAGATTGGCTCACAAGTAGCTGTTAAGTGAGAAATGAATCTGGAAATATAGTTCAAACGTCCCAAGAATCCTCTGACTTCCTTCTCAGTACGAGGAGCAGGCATCTCTTGTATTGCTTTAAATTTGGCAGGATCGACCTCGATACCCTTGTTGCTAATGATAAAGCCTAAGAGCTTACCCGACCGTACCCCGAATGTGCACTTGTTTGGATTCAACCTCAGCTTGTACTTCTTCAGTCTCTCAAACAGCTTTTGTAAGTGATCAAGATGCTTTTCTTCTGTTTGAGATATGGCTATCATATCATCCACGTAGACCTCTATTTCATGATGTATCATGTCGTGAAAAAGAGCCACCATGGCACGCTTATAGGTTTCCCCAACGTTCTTTAATCCGAATGGCATCACCTTGTAACAGAATGTGCCCCACTGTGTGACAAATGTTGTTTTCTCCATGTCCTCAGGTGCCATTTTGATTTGGTTGTAACCTGAGAATCCATCCATGAAGGAAAACACTTTGTGTCGTGCCGTATTATCCACTAGGATATCAATGTGGGGGAGTGGAAAGTCATCCTTAGGGCTCGCCCTATTCAAATCTATGTAGTCCACACACATTCGCACTTTGCCGTCCTTTTTGGGCAGGGGAACAACATTGGCAACCCATTGGGGGTAAGAGGTGACGACAAAGAATCCAACATTAAATTGCTTCATGACCTCTGCTTTAATCTTTTCTGACATATCAGGCCTTATTTGACGCACCTTTTGCTTTACTGGCGGACAATCTTCTCTTGTAGGCAGATGATGTACCACAATATCTTCATCAAGTCCTGGCATGTCTTCATATGACCAGGCAAAGACTTCGACATAATCATGCAACAGTTGAATCATACGCTTCTTGATACTGGGTTCCAGATTGGCACCCACTTTGACCTCTTTTTTATCCTTTTCGATACATAGGTTGATCGTATCCACGGGTTCCTCGTGAAGCTGAATGGTCCTCTCTTCTTGTTGTAGTAATCTGGAAAGATCTCCTGGTACTTCACAATCTTCCTCACCCTCGTCTTCGGCTTGGTAGATCAGATTCTCAGAGTCACAAAAGGCCATAGCAGTATCATTACCCATGGGATCCAGAATGGATGTATACCTGCATTGTGAGTGTGGGTGTGTGTAAGGGTATAATTATCTTTGAAAGAAAGTAAAATGTAAAATAAAAACAATGAGCACAAAAGTTTGAATGCGAAAACGTCTATGATTCATTGATGTCATATGAAAAATGAGATAATAACCCTTACAAATGGACCATTGTGCCTCGGGTAAGACATAAGGTTTTAAGAGTGCGAATTGTTTTGAATATAACAGATCCAACAAAATGTAAAGATAAATTACTGAGGGGTGAAAGTGATTGGGATGAAGTCTCTAGCCTCCCAATTGCTGAGCCCTCCATTGATAGTCGGAAAGATCCATTCCTCTAGGTTGCAACCATCTTCACCATCTTCTACCGCGTTGACCTCACAGTTGCTGATCTTCAAGGGTGGCCCTCCAGCACGGGCACGACGTACACCCTTTTGAGCACTTGAAGTGAAACCTAGGCCAAACTTGTCAGACTTATACGGGATATCTGGAAGTTGCCCCCAGATAGTGCATCCACCTTCCTCTACCATTGCTTTGGCATCCTTCAGAGATGACATCCGGAGTGGAGGCCTTATAATCTTGGGAACAACCATAGTCACTGACACCTCTTGGGGGACCTCTTCAAAGTGTTGAAATGGAGTTTCAATGAATTCGCCGTTTAACTCCACATATCTGAAGGAATTGAGATGGCTGATCATGTATTCTTCCTCTCCATGTACGGTGATAATCTTCCCTTGAACCGAATACTTCAGCATCTGGTGTAGTGTAGAGGTAACAGCGCCAGCATTATGGATCCATGGTCGGCCTAGCAGGTAGGAGTATGAAGGGTGGATGTCCATCACATAAAAGGTTGAATTGAAGGTTTGGGTTCCAACCTTTATGGGAATGTCTACCTCCCCATGTACCATCCTCTTCGAACTGTCAAAAGCCCTTACCACTATGTTGCTTGGCTTTAAAGTCAACCCCCTCACAGTAGTCTATCGAGAGCCTTTTTGGGTAATACATTCAAAGATGAGCCAGTGTCCACCAAAACATGCACCAGATTGGTGCCCCTACACTTCACTGAGACATGCAACGCCTCATTATGCTTTCTTCCCCTCGGCGTCAGATCAGCATATGAAAAACCTAAACCATTGTCCGTAGTTAGGCTGGCCATGCAGTCTTGAAATTGATCAACAAATGTCTCTTGCGGTACATGGGCTGTTTTTAAGAATTTCACCAAGGCTTTTGCATGTGCCTCGAAACACATTAGTAATGCCATCATAGAGATTTTAGAGGGAGTTTTCCCCAATTGTTCAACTACATCGTAGTCGCTCCTCTTTATAATTTTTAGGATCTTCTCCATTTCTTTCTTGGAGGTCTCAGGGATAGTCAACGACTGGGCCTTCGTCCAGACATGATCAACCATAACACCTTTTCCTCGAGCCTCGGTTAACTCGGCAACAGGAGTGTAAGTAAGAATGATTACAGGGGTTGTAACAGCTTTGTCAATTGGAGTATTGTTGGAGATAAATGTAGGACCGGGAACAACCTTTGAAGCAGCCACAGGGATGATTATGGGTCCAGAAACTGCTTTTGGGGGAGCAATTTCTGGAGAAAAGATTCTACCACTTTGGGTAACTTTGCTAGTTCCGGCAATGTTACTAACATCAGAGTCTTCTTTCTTGGAATTTATCTCTTCGGCGGCAGGCCAGTCTTCCTTAATACCATGGTAATAGACATCCCCTCCATAATTCCATGGTATGGTTTTGTCTGATGTATATGGGCCCATGAATTGTGATTATTAGAGGAGATGCTTTCAGAACTAATGTAATTCTAACGGGTCTTTTGGTGGAGACCCTGGAAGAATTGGCAGAAATGGTAATGATAGAAACATCTTCAACAGGAATAGGTGGAACATGAGTCTTCTCAAACAAAATCTCTTTGTTATCTATCAAGCCTTGAATGCCCTCCTTCAACAAAGGACAGCTAGTTGGTGATGATAAGAAGAGATGGAAAACTTTATTACAGCCCGGAAACACACCGACTTTCAACAAGTTTATCTTAATAGTCGGAAGTGGGGTTATGAGCTCGTTAACTGAGGTAACAAATAAATCTTCCTCAACGACATTGGTATTGTGGCCATGTCTGGGAATAGGAGCAGAAATGACATTTAGCTTTTCGGGCGCATCAAACTCAATTTCTTTTGCTTCAATGAGGTCTTGTATCTTGTTCTTCAAGACCCAACAGTTATTAGTATCGTGACCAGGACTCTCAGAGTGATATGCGCAACGAGCATTGGGATGATAATGAGGGGATGTTGTGTTGGGGTTTTTTGGAGCTTCTTTCAAGGTTACCAAGTTGGACCTTAGTAGATGAGGTAATACTTGAGACAGAGTCATGTTGATTCTGGTAAATTGCGTGACTGGCCTTTCTACCCTTGGTTGATTATTTCTTTGTTGATCAGATGTAGGCTTTGGGATCATAACAGCCCCCACCATTGGTCGGCGTTCAGCTCTATCTTGGTTTGTTTGCGGATATACAGTAGCTATCTCTTTCTTCCCGATGAAAGGCTTCCTTACAGTTGTAGAAGAAGATGAATCCTTCTGAATCTTTCCACTTTTTATGCCAGCTTCCACCCTCTCTCCGGTCAATATTAGTTCAGTAAAGCCTACAGATGAACTTCTGATTAAATGGTTGAAAAAGGGACCAGATAAGGTGCCTAAGAACATGTCCACCAATTCCCTTTCAGATAGAGGGGGTTGAACTCTTCTAGCCAAATCTCTCCATTTTTGTGCGTAGTCCTTGAAACCTTCATTGGAAGCCATGGCCATACTCTGGAGTTGAGTACGGGTAGGCGCCAAATCAGCATTGTATTGATATTGCTTGTAGAAAGTTGCAGCAAGATCTTCCCAATTGTGGATGTTGGCTCTTTCTAGTTGGTAAAACCAATCGAGTTGTGTTCCAGACAGACTGTCTTGGAAAAAGTGCACCCATAAGTCTTTATCAGCGGTATGGGGTTGAATTTTCCTCACGTATGACCCGAGGTGCATTTTAGGGAATGACACTCCATCATATTTGGCAAATATAGGCACTTTGAATTTCGGAGGAATCACAATCCCCGACACTAGTCCTAATTCCTCAAAGTCCAAGCCTGGCACCTTTTGGATTTCCATCACACTCAATCGCTCTTCAAGATGTTTATACTTGTCATCAGCTGGAGGGTACTATTCCTCAGAGTAGTCTTCTTCTTCTTCTTCTTCTTCTTCTTCTTCTGATTCTGACGGGACAACTGTTTCCTTGCCTTTCCCCTCTCCTTCACCGGAAGTTGTTGCAAAGTCCAAAGTCCTTCTTGTCTGCCCATGAAATCTTCTTCCCATGTTTAAGACTCCAGTTACCTTCTTTATTTTCTTCTTCCTCTCTTCATCCAGCAGATTCTTTAACTCTTCTTGCCCCTTGGCTAGGGTCATGAGTAACTGTTGAAACTGCATATTCTGAGCTTGGAGATCTTTCACTGTTTTCTCGAGATCCATCTTACTGAAATAAACAGTAGAGAGATGAGGAGATTTGTTGCAAAAGGCCTATTTATGTTATGATGAATGATATGTGCATATGCAATGCTTTCAAGGATTTCAAAGATTCAAATTTGCTTTAGACAAAAAAGGAAACACACGTTATATTAATAAGATAAAGTTTGAGTACATCAATTCCCCTTGGGAAAAATAATACAAAACTCTAAGATAGAAAAGTAGTGCGCATCCTCTTTGGTGCAATGTAGGCATTCAGAGTCTGCTCCTCATGAAGTAGCCTAGTGAGCTCCAAAACCTTCTTCTTGCTTGCGTAGAATTGGGCGTCGAAAGTATATCGCTCTCCTTTGAGTTGTATCCAATCCCTATGGAGGTCTTCAAAAGATGTGGACATGTCAGGATGTGAGATAGTGTATGGAATGTCTCCCTCCATGACAGGCTCAATGATTACTGGGAGAATGGAGGGGTAAGGCATCATAAGATTCTGAGCGCGAGTTTGTACCCATTTGAGGTAAGGCTCAAGAGGGATGGAATTCTTGTGTCCCAAAGTCTTGCTTTCCACCTTGTTTAGCATCCTCCAAGCTCGGATATATCTCTGGCGAAGACCTTGATTGTCATTGTCATAGTCGAATACCAAACCTTGAATCAGCATCTCGTGTGGGCCATCCCTTCGGGCATAATGAAACTGTCTTAAGGCTAAGCATGGGTTGTAGGTGATTCCTCCCCTAATTCCAAGTAAAGGGACATTAAGAAATTCTCCACAATGGTCAACAATGATAACATTCTCTTTGGAATAGGAGCACCAATGAATGTCTGAATGTTTGAGCGTCATCAACTTTGTGAACTCCTTGAACCTTGCTCATTCTTTAAGACTGATTGGGGAAGATGAGAAATAAACCATCTTGCCAAGAGATGAGTGCAACACATAAGGACACCTCTTTTCCTCATTGTGCGAGTGTGAAAAGAGTGTAGGATATCCCCTAGCAATGTAGGCACTGGGTTGCGTGATATGAAGATTTTGACGGTGTTCACATCTATGAGTTGGCCAAGGTTTGGAAACAAAACCATCCCATAGATGAGGAGAGCCACAATTTCCTCAAAGGCTTGCAAGTCTAGGGAATTCCAACAGCTTTGGGCTTTCTCAAACAGGAACTTTGCTAAGAAACCTTTGACACCACTCCTTATTTCCCAATGAGTTATGACATCAGATGAGTGCAAGTGTAGAGCTTGAGCAATCTCTTCTGGATTTTGATCTCTTTCCGTACCGTTGAAAGGTAGTTGATTGAGAATGGTAATCCTTAAGAGTTGGGAGAATTCTTCCAAAGTAGGCATAAGTTGATAGTCGGGAAATGTGAAGCAATGGTGAAAAGGATCAAAGAATTGAAAGAGCACCTTCATCATGTCCTCATCTGTGTTGGAGGTGACCAAGTTGAGTAGGCGACCATGTCTCTCGGTGAAGGGAGAGTTCTCAGGAATCTTTGAAGCTAGCTCCTTAAGCTGTGGGGGGATTCTCACAAGGTTGACTTGAATAGTTTTCCTACGAAGTGAATTCATATCCTACAAAACAAGAACAAAGATAAATCCCAAAATCCTTGAAATGGTTAGTAGATGTATATGATGTTCATGATGTCCATGATGTTATGTACAAGTATGCATATACAAGCAAAGAAAACAAATCCTAGGTTTAGGCTTGCATGGAGTTTTATAGGTAAGTACCCTCTTGAAGTTTAGTTGGCTCAAACCTGTCCTAGTAATAGTAATCGGGTTCTAAGGTGCTCAAAATCACTGGATTGTTTCCTTGGTCATTGTTTCAGCTCAAGCCTCTTTAATGGCGACCGAAATATCCCAAGAAACCAAACCTCAATTAGTGTAGTATCGAGTATCTACCAACTTCGGACTGCACCAAAGCCGCTCATCTCATTACATCCTAAAGGTCAAGTTGGTCAAGTAAAGGTTCTAGAAGTTCATTAGTGCTTCATGACATCACTCAGTGGCCCTGTATTCTCTTTAATTAACTCAAAGGCTACCGGTACCCACAAATATGTCGCACTAATGTAGCTATTGCTTAGACCATGTCGATATACCCCGCACAGTTTCAACAACGTATTACTACTTACCTATAATGTATCCCAAATCCAGGTAGAGGATTCAAACCAAAACAAAGAACCATAATGTAAAGCATACAAGTCAAACAATGTAAGTAAGTAAATGTGATTTAAACCCTAAGGTAACCCAACTTTTAGAAATATTCCCCAGCAGAGTCTCCAGTTCTGTGATGCGGTGGGAGAACTGACTTGATTGTTTTACGTTTTATCGTAAATGTTACGGTTAGCAAGAGTTGCCACCGACTTTTCTTTTATCCAAAAGGAAAGGTAAAAAATCATAGGAAAGACCTTTGAGATTTTTTCTTGAGTTCGGGGGGTAGATTATGAAAAGGGAAGGTATTAGCACCCTTTTCATCCATGGTTTTCCATGGGCTCTTAGTTACTTGCTAGATCACTTGCTTTTGTTTGAAATTGTGCTTTGTGTGGTTTTTGAAAGTATTTTGTAAAAGAGGCCATTGTTTAGGCAATCTTTGTAATGATTCTCGTTCGTAAGAATGTATATAAAGATGTTGATCTTTTGAAAATGTTTTCAAGTTTTGTAAGATGTTTGGAAATGTGTGTGTTTATTTTGAAAATTTCAAGGATATTTGTTTTGAAATGGAGCAAGTAACTAAAAGTAATCTACCTACTCAAATGTCTTTCTTGTTCATTTTCTTTTCTTTTGACATTGTTGTCTTACCATTGATTTGGTAAGCAACCCTATCTTTGGATGTAAACGGGACGAGAATGGGTCATCGTATAGCCATGATTAGTAATGTTGCAAAGTATCTTAGCATTTTTTGAGGGACTAAGATCATCTTTGTAAGACAACTTTGAATAGCATCATCGAGGGACTATGATCTTGTATTTGTTTGTTTTTGCTAAGACACTTTACATGCGTAATATGACCATTTTTGTAAGGAAACCAAGTGGGATAACCCTAGGGGTGTTTTGTGTGCAAGTGTTTCATTTTCATGCTTGATTTTGTCTTGGATTAGGGTTTTCTATTTGATTGGTTTTATCTTTCCATACAAACCCTAACTACTAGCATGTTATATAAAAGCGATAAATTGCGAAATTTAAATGTCCTACGCTATTACAACATTTGTGGGAGGGGGAATACAATTTATGAATGGGGATTTGCAATAATATAAACCTAATTAAGTTATTACAACCAAATTGAATATGTACAAATATTGGAATAAATAATATTCAAGATAAATTAAATATGCAAAGATGTATGAATGCAAAGAAAATTTTGTTTAGTTTTTTATGTGAAAAAGTTTTAACCTAATCCTAATAAATAAATCAAGATTATCTCAAATTAATTAGGAAAGGAAATTATTTTTTAGAGAATATTTTTTAATAAACCCTAATTCTAATTTATCAAAAGGAAATAAATTTCTTTAAGAAAAGTAAGTATTTTTGTATTTTTTTTTATCTTCAAAATATATGGTATTTATATGAGGTATTTTTGGTCTTTTTATGTTAAAAATAATATGCTTAATGAATGTGAAGAAAGATAAATAAATACTAAATTAATTTTAAATTAATTTACAAAGTTATTTAATAAAATAGATAATATATATAACTAAAGAAAATATTTTTATTGGAAAAAATGAAATAAAATAAGTCAAAATAAAATCTATCATTTTTTATATATTTTTTTGTGATTTTTAATATTAAGAAAATATATTTAATAAAACAAAGTAAAAATGAAATAAGTAAATAAAAATATTTAGGTCAGGGGTGCTGCAAGCAAATAGAAGGCAAGGGGTTAGCAAAAAATTACAAGGCCCAAAGTAAGAAGCCCACGCGCTGCAAGCTAGCAAAAAAAACTGGAAAAATATGAAAAATTGCAAAAGGCAGCGCCAAGGCTCGAACCTATGGCATATGGCATTTTTGCGCGCTGCCTTACCACTAGGGTGGCTATACATCCATTCATATAAATAAAGGCATAAATATATATTAGAAAATGCCCCCTGAAGGCGACTTCATCTTCAACCTTGAGCCATGGCCGGACCACCTGTATCTCTCTCATTTCTCCATGAAAATGGAAAGTCCAAACATGAAAATGATAGTGTTTCTTTCCAAGATTTCAACCATATAATTCATGTAAACTAAAAGCCAAAGATCAAAGTTAATTTCGCTTTCCCTAATTTAAAACCTAATTTTTACAGAAAATTCAAATCCAAAATTCTCTATATACAATGAATATAAATGAAATCTATGAACATGGTTGGCTTTAGTGCAAGGATATCTACATTTTATTTTCACAAATCAAGACCAAAGGATGCTTGTATGAAGAGATAGAAGTTTGAGTTTTTACCTCTTTCAGTTGAGATCGTGAATGGAGTTTGAGCAAGTTTTGAGAAGGCCTGAGGATCTGTTTAGCTTGCCTGGACCTCCCTGAGTGTGTTCCAATCTTTACTTTTCCTTGAAAGTTCCTAAATCTCCCTACTCATGTCAACCTGCAAGCTTGAAATGTAAAAATGGCAGATGGAGAAGGAGGAGTTACAGTGAGGGAACAGGGGTCTGGAACACTTAGATATGATGTATGTTAAGTGTTTAGGTGGTTAAAACTTAAAACGCACGAGTGGTTTTTGAGATTGCTATGTAAGGTGCAAAACTGCAAGTTATGGCTGATTTTCAGTGAGAGAGTGTTTTGGAGAGTTTATGAGTCTTAGCCATCGTGTGTTAGGTTGTAATGCATTTGTGTATAAGTATAGAAAAGGTTTTGGATTAATTCCACACCAGGTTTTTGAGTTATAGCCTTTTGGCTCTATAACTTGCTTTTGAAGCAAAGTGAGGAGACAAGTCCCTAAGTGTTGTACAAGCATGGTCTGCTTTGGTAGAGGCTTAAGGCAAGTTGCTTTTTGTTGTGGCTTTGCTTGTGTGCATAGAAAACAAGTGCAAGGCTCAACGAGTGGAAAATTGCAAAAGTAGTGCTTTATCAAAATGGAAATGGCACATTTGTGCCAAAAATGGAATTGTTCTTATACAATGCATTTAATGTTTAGCTAAAAGCTTCCAACATCTGTGAAAACATTTAATTTAGGAGTGAAAGTCAAGTTAGGAGCCTACAAATTAAGATTTGTCCAGCATGCTTGAGGATTTGAATTTTTGTTCTTCATGAAATGACTTAAAATCAAAGTGAGAAATTGCCAACTTCATCTCTTCGATTATCCCTACTCAAGAAAGATCTCAAGGAGTTCTTGGACATTTTAGAAAGCTTGAAATTTTCTCTACAACCCATCATTGAATTTCTTTCAAATATTCCCCTTGGAACTATGTGAAAAATTGGCATGAAGTTAGGTCAAAAACCTGCCTAACTAGGGCAAAATTTCACTAAGTTATTTTAGTTCATGAGCATGTATTCACAAAATTATATCTTGAGATCCAAGAATTTTTAGGAGAAATTGTGTGTATCAAAATTGAAGATTTTATGGAGATCTACAACTTTCATGTTGGAAGTTTCCTTTAAATCATCTTGTATCATGGTGAAAATTTGGCTTAAAGTTGAGAAAAAACAAGAAATTTTCTATACTTAGAAAAGTTTCTAAGTTAAAAATTTCAACTTTTCAAAACCAAAACTTAAACCCTTGCTTTCTCGATGAACAAGTTTCAAATTTTGACATGTTTTGATGAATTGTGATCTTTGGCACTTGATTTTGACCAAAAAGTCAAAGTTTGACTTTTCAGTGTACAATTGACTTTTGATCAGTTGACTGAAAAATTCATCTGTCAATCAAATGGATTTGCAATGTTTTGAACCATGTAATTAGGTGAATATGGTGTAATTGAACTCTTGAGATCATGCTTTAAACTAATTGACCACTTTCTAGGTCAAAAATCAGAAATTTCCCTTTCTCAGTCAAAACCCTAATTTTGACCATTTTGCCCTTTTGATGATTTGATCAAATTTCTTGAGTAATTATGATCAAATTTTGCAAAGACTTAAAACACTTGAAGTTTGTTTCTCTTAAGAGGTCTAGTATCTTTGCTCGCTTGGTTCCAATCCAAAGAATGGGAATTCTATATTGACTCATAATGTCAAGTATTGGCTTCTTGTTGGTTAGATGGTTCTTATCCCTAGCTCTTATCTTATGTTTTAGGATAATCTCTTCATCTCCTCCCACCTTATTTAATTTCAAAAATCCTCTCCCTCCTTTTAAAAAACTCTTCTTGTTTTGAAACTTGAAATATTTTTTATAATAAACTTGGACTTAGGTCCATGCATTTTCAAAACATTTTCATGAATAAATTTCAATCAAATTAATAATACCTTGACATTTTTTGTGAGAAGACTAAAAGTCAATCAATCTCATTTCAAACCATTTTTGCCACTTTGGCTTTTTATGTTAAAAACTTTTTCTTAAAAGATTAGACTCTTGTCAATCCTTGTAGTGATGCAAACAACTATACTTCTATAATATGTAGTAAAGAGAGATATTTTCCACTTGGGTGTTGAGTGAGGAATTGTTGATTTTAAAATCCAAGCCATATCCTCTACTTTGAGATGATGCAAATTCTCCTTTCTCATGATTGTGGGTAGTAAGTATGTTTTCCACACGGACAATGACGATGATGTTTTATCTCATAAAATTAACCAACACACTTGTGTTTCAATTTTTTTAAAAGAGGAACTACGTGTACCCTGATCCCCTATTGCACGAAAGGTGGTACGTAGGCATTAAAGGTTCGCAACCGCGGCGTGTGCAAAAATCATAAAATATTTCTTTTCTCACCTCTACCATCCATTTTATATAACACATTTTCATAACCAAAATATACAAAAAAATTTCAAAGAGGTTCCTGCGGAGTACTGTAGATGTTTAGGGTGCTAATACCTTACATTTGCATAACCAACCCCCTTACCTTGAATCTTTCCCCCATTTTGGGTTATTCGCTCTTTTCCCATTCTTTTGGAAACAATAAAGCGCGATGGCGATTTTTATTTTGATTTGTATAAAGTCTAGTCAATCCAATGGCTTAGTCTTGAACATTTCTACCGCTACAGAAAAATGGCGACTTCACTGGGGAAAGATTGACCTCTTGCTGGTCCATCCCTAAGTGGGTTGAGCCTATCTTTGTTTATATCTGTATATGTGTTATTGTGTTTATGCATTATATTTTGTATATATGTTTGTCTGGATTTTCCTGGTTTTCAGGGTGCTTGGTGATTACTCATAAGTCCTATACCAGGACTTGGGCAAACTTTAAGATAGGACGGGCGGTATAGTCATGTTAACTTTGAGGGAGTAATCCCAAAAAAGGAGGTATGAGATCCCCCACTCAGCTGAGGCCCCTTTGACTGTAGTGTCGTTTACCGAGTAATCGGGAAGACGTACTACTTTCGATCTGGGAGCCTGCCGAAGCTGAGGACCGTATATTACCTAACCCATCTTGGCCTTTTAGGTGTAGTGCGGAAGCTATGACGGAGTAATCTGGAAGTAGTTGTCATGCGATACTATGCTCGGACGAGTCTTTCTTGAGAATATTACTAATTACCGAGTTAATCGGGAAGTTGGTAATATCCGAAGGAAGGATGTAGACTTTGGGAACCTCTTAGAACCTTGTTCGGCAGGTGATAACTTTTTAGACCAACACCTTATGGGTAATACCTTTGGCCTCATGCTCGTGACGTTGAACCTATGAACCCTATATGTGTGATATTGTGTGTGATTGTTGCATCATGCATCCATGCACTCATAAGAATCTTTTGAAGAAAATAATGTTTCAAGGGATTTAAAGGTTGACTATTTGTGAATATCTCAGGTACTTTTAACCATGGATTCTTGAAAGAGAAAGATCGGAAAATACATTTTCAAGGATCCCAAGATAGATGAGTTGATCAATCTAATTCCAGAGATCGAGTGTCCTGCAGACTTTCGGAAGATGTATGGATCCATTATTCCTCTCATGAAGCTGAAGATGAAGGAGGGTTTTCTCTCGACTTTGGTCCAGTTCTATGATCCGGTGTATCACTGCTTTACTTTTCCCGATTATCAGTTGATGCCTACACTGGAGGAGTATTCTTATATATTGAACTTACTTGTTACCGATCATGTTCCTTTTACTGGTTTGGAGGGTGAGCCAAAATCACATGAGATTGCTGCTTTGATTCATCTAGGGAAGTCTGAGGTGGAAGCCCATATGACTACCAAATGAGAGATTAGAGGATTACCAGCTCAGTTCTTATTGGAGAAAGCTCGTTACTTTGCCAGGATGAAGAGTACGGTTGCTTTTGAGGCCATCTTTGCTTTACTCGCCTATGGATTATTCTTATTCCCTAATGTGGACAAGTTTGTCGACATTAATGCTATCGGGATTTTCATGATCGAAAACCCGGTTCCTACACTGTTGGGTGATGGTTATTACTTTGTTCATCTTCGGAGTTCCTATCATGGGGGAATGATTATCTGTTGCACGTCTTTGTTGTACCGATGGTTCATCTCTCATATGCCTCAGTCTGATGCTTTTTGGGATATCAAGAAGGAACCCCGTTGGGATCCTAAGATTATGGCACTTACTCACTCGGATATTGATTGGTATCATCGAGCTTACCAGGATGTGGATATTATTGACAGTTGTGGTAGTTTCCCTAATGTGCCTCTTCTTGGTACAAAGGGAGGAATTAACTATAACCCTGTTCTTGAACGGCGACAACTTGGTTATCCGATGAGGGATAAACCAAACAATATTCACCTGAGTAGTTTCTTTTTGAAGGAAGGAGAAGACCACAGGGAAGCTAAGGAGCAGATTGCGAAGGCCTGGCGTCACATTCATAAGAAGAGTAGGAAGGATTTGGGACCTAGAGGTGTTGTTTCTTTGGAGCCATATCTTTAGTGGGTCCGATCGAAAGCCATTCAGTTGAAGATGCCGTATACTCGGGAGACACCCATGCCTGATTTGTTTGTGAAGACCACTCCTCCTGTATTAGATGATCTGGAAGAGCTGCAGCTTGCTTTGGTTAGGATGTAACAGGAAAGGGATGTTTGGAAGAACAAGTTCTAGACTTTAGAGAGTTCATACTGAGTAGACCTGAAGGAGAAAGATGATTTGATCGAGATCCTTGAGAGTCGAGCAGTGGAGTCTATGGAGAGGAAAGGGGATTTATTTTCTCCTAAGCCTCAAACAGGTGTTGATTACTCACTTCCTGCTTCAGATGATTGGAAGGAGGTTGCCATCAGACATGTGGAAGAAAACCAGAGGTTGAGAGCTCAGATTGCCAGGCTCACAGGGAAGCGCCAGCGTGCAGATTGATCTCCATTAGTTCCTCTTCTCAGGATTTTAGATTGTATTCTTATCTTGTACTTGGGATCATTGAAACTTGTAATCCATTTGGAAGTTATTATAATAAAATTTTTCAGTATTTCAAAAGCTATATTATTTGCATGTTTGCAATGTGTCTATAAACCATAAATCCCTTGAAATTTTAAATGATAAAATAAAAATAATCATATGCATATCATGGATCATATTACACATATTTCTTGCATTTGTTATGCATATCCAGGTGTCTTACTCAGTTTCTTTGCTTCACTCAGCAAGCTAACTCATCACTACAACACTCGGGCTAACTTCAAAAAGAAGATGGACAATTTGGAACAGGAGAATCACGAGCTGCGCAAAGAAGTTTCTGCTTTGAAGGCTAGCTTGGCCAACTTGACTAATCTGATGGAAGCTCTGGTGGCTGCTCAGAATCAGCCACCGAGTGTTCAACCTCAACCGACAAGGGCAAATGCTGAAGTTCCAACTATTCCTGTATCCGCTACTCCGACTGTTGTTCAAAACCGTGTGCCTCAGGGTTATCCGTGGGGAATGCCAGAGAATTCTGCGCCTGAAGGTTTCCATCTTGGCCCTCAAGATGCCCCAGTGGTTCAAAATGTTGTTACTCTTGCACCTCATGTGGTGCATATTGTTCCTGCTGCACCTCCTTCGGTGAATTTAGTTCAGGTTGTTAATGAAGATGTGTGTCATCCTTTTCCTCCGCCGAGTGAAGACTTGGGTCTTTATGACAGAATGGATGATTTCCAAGAGCAGTTTGATAGGATGCAAAAAGAGATGAAGGCTCTTAGGGGAAAAGAGTTATTTGGGCAGAATGTGAATGAGATGTGTTTGGTCTTAAATGTTAAAGTGCCTGCTAAGTTCAAGGTCCCGGAATTTGAAAAGTACAAGGGAAACACTTGCCCTCGTGCTCATTTGGTGATGTATGTCAGAAGAATGTCTACCCACACTGATGATCAGCGTCTACTGATTCACTTTTTCCAAGATAGTCTGACCGGTGCAGCGTTGAAATGGTATATGAGCTTGGACAGCGCCAACATCCATACTTTTAATGATTTGGGAGAAGCATTCATTAAACAATACAAGTACAATGTGGACATGGCGCCTGACTGTGACCAACTTAGGGCCACGGTTCAGAAAGACAGAGAATCGTTCAAAGAGTATGCACAGAGATGGCGCGAAGTGGCTGCACAAGTGATTCCGCCCATGGAAGAGAAAGAAATGACCAAGATTTTTCTGAGGACGCTGGGAGCTTTCTACTACGAAAGAATGGTAGCAAGTGCCCCAAGTGATTTTATAGAGATGGTAGGAATGGGTGTCCGCCTAGAAGATGCAGTAAGAGAAGGCCGTTTGACAAAGGGTGAAGGATCTGGAGGTATGAAGAAGCAATCTTATGGGTTTACAAAGAAGAAAGAGGGAGATGCAAATGTTGTTATGCAAGAGAGAAGAGTAAAAGCTCCTAGAAAGAGTTATCAGCGTCATCAGTAAGTCACCTCAGTTACTCCTGTTATGAATACCGCTCCAAATACTGCTGCTTATCAAAGACCGTCCCAGCAGGGGAGTCAAGGGAGAACTATGATCCTATTCCCATGAGTTATGCAGAGGTACTCCCAGCATTGATTCAGAAGAAGTTGGTCCAGACACGACCACCTCCTGCTGTACCATCACCATTGTCGTGGTATTACAAAGCAGACCAGGCATGCGCCTTTCATCAGGGAGCACCAGGGCATAGTGTTGAGAATTGTTATCCTTTGAGGACTGAAGTGCAAAGGTTGGTGAAGTCTGGAATTCAATCTTTCAAAGACGTGGGACCTAATGTGAAAGACAATCCTCTACCCAAGCACGAGGGAGTGAAATCTGTAAATATGGTGGCCGGTTGTCCAGGTGACTTCCGGATTTTTGACATTAATCTGGTTAGAGGAGACTCAGTGCAAATGCACGCAGACCTCTGTGAATTCAGTTATTATACGCATGACCATTCTGGTTGTGCTATTTGCAATACATATATATATGGTTGTGAGAAGATAAAGGCTGATTTACAGGAGATGATGGATGAAGGTTTAATCCATATAATCAGGCCTAGGGTAGAATACGAAGAGGAAGTGAATATGGTTTCTGGATGTCCGGGCGAATTCAGAATTTTTGATGTGGATCATTTGAATGAGGATCTAGTACAATTGCATGCTACCTTCTGTCGTACTGCTGGTCAAGTAGAACACCAATATGGATCTTGCATAGTTTGTTGTCGAAATCCCCGAGGATGTTCTATTGTGAGGGAAGGTGCTCAGTTGCTGTTAGACAATGGAACTATCAAAATCACGGGTCAGAGAGATGATTATCATGAGATTGATATGGTTGAAGTTTGTCTGATGGAAGAAGAGTCAGAGGGAGAGTATGCCTCCACGGATGAGTATTTCTCTTCAGACAAAGATTTGTTTGCTGGAAATGACTTTTTGATGGCTGATGGTGTTGAGGAAGGGGTGAATGTCATTGTACCTTGTTTTGGTGCACCCACTCATCTTGAGGTGGAGCACTATAGTGAACCAGCTATTACCTCATTGGTAATTAGTCTGCCAGGTCCTGTTCCCTATGAATCAGATAAGGTTGTGCCTTACAAATACAACGCTACAATCTTGGAAGATGGGGTGGAGATTCCCATCCAGCCAATGCCAGATGTTGGAAATATAGCTGATGATAGCAGGGTGACCCGTAGTGGTCATGTGTTTGCGCCGATTATTCGAAGAGATGTTGTTGCTGGGAAGAAAATTGCTGAGAATGATGAGCCTAAGAAGGCTGCAGGAGGAACTAGTGGAGCTACACTAGAGAAAGAAGTGGATGATATCTTAAAGATAATTAAGATGAGCGACTACAAGATTGTAGATCAGCTATTGCAGACTCCTTCCAAGATATCCATCCTAGCTTTATTGATGAATTCCTCTGCTCATAGAGAATCACTGATGAGAGTGCTTGACCAAGCTTTTGTGGAGAATGACATGCCGTTGGATCAATTCAGCAGCGTAATTGGAAACATTACATCAAGTAACAATTTGAGCTTATGTGATGATGAGTTACCAGATGAAGGGAGGAATCACAACCTGGCCCCCCATATATCTATGAATTACAAGAATGATTCGTTGTCCAATATGCTAATTGATAATGGATCCGTGCTGAATGTTATACCGAGGAGTACCTTCATGAAGTTAAAGTATCAAGGAGTATCTATGCGCCCGAGTGGCATCATTGTGAAGGCTTTTGATGGGTCGAGGAAATCTGTCATCGGTGAAGTGGACTTGCCCATCCATATAGGACCACATTTGTTCTTAATAACTTTCCAGGTAATGGACATCATTCCCGCATATAGTTGTTTGCTTGGACGAACATGGATACACGAAGCAGGGGCTGTCACTTCAACTCTGCATCAGAAGTTAAAATTTGTGCGTGAAGGGAAGGTGGTGATCATAAATGGGGAGCAGGCATTGTTGATATCCCATCTATCCTCTTTCAGTATCGTAGAAGCAGATGAGGCTGCTATTGGAACCCAGTTCCAAGCCCCATCTATTGACAACATAAGGAGGAATGAGAATTTTGTGGTTTCGCTGAAGGACGCGCAGCAGGTTATGCGCAATGGTCATAATGCAGTTTGGGGACAAGCGGTGGATCCACCCGTGAACAAAAACAGAACTGGTTTAGGTTTCTCTTCGAAGGATGGCAAAGGCGAAAGTTTGAAGTCAAAGTCTTCTGTGAACAATTATCATGATGTTTTCCGCAGCGGAGGCTACCTCCATCCAATTGGTTATGGAATTAATGCTGTTGAAGAGGATGAAGCAGAGCAGGAAGTGCCGAATTTTGTGATGCATGGAGTCCGAGTTTAGAGTTGGGTCACCATTGATGTTCCTTCTTGCATACATATTTCAAAGTAATTTGTTTTGTTAATCTGTTTCTTTATTTTGAAAAGCTTTCACTCTACCCAAGGTGAAAGTATTGTATGGGCTTATCTGTTTGCTTTGATTTTTAAGATCATTAATAAAAGTTGTCTTTGCTTCCAAAAAAATATGTCTTTATTTTCTGCTTTTTCTTGGGAAATGGTAATCAAATAAAAAACCCCTTTCAAAATAAATAATAACTGAAAATTAATCTGCATGATCACTTGTTATATGTGTCAGTTTCTAAAAGCAATCATAAATCACATGTGCAGATTAATTAAAAAACCCGTTGAATACAATGACCCTGCACCCTCTCCCAACTTTGATTGTCCTATGTTTAGGGCCAAAGAAGAAGATTATGATGAGATTCCAGAAGAGGTCTCACGGTTGTTTCAGCACGAGGAAAATACCATTCAGCCATATAAGGAGCCTTTGGAAGTGATTAATTTGGGTTCAGAAGAAGATCCGAAGGAGGTTAAGAATGGAGCATCGTTTCTTCCTGATGTAAAGAGCGGGTTGATTGAGCTGTTGAAAGAGTATGTGGACATTTTTGCTTGGTCTTATCAAGATATGCCTGGTCTAGATACAGACATTGTTGATCATCATTTACCGTTGAAGCCAGAGTGTCCGCCAGTTAAGCAAAAGTTAAGAAGAACCCACCCAGACATGGCAGTAAAGATCAAAGAGGAGGTCCTAAAGCAGATTAATGCTGGTTTCTTGTGACGTCAGAGTATCCTCAATGGATTGCCAATATTGTCCCAGTACCGAAAAAAGACGGAAAAGTCCGCATGTGCGTAGATTACAGAGATCTAAATAAAGCTAGTCCGAAAGATGATTTTCCATTGCCTCACATTGACATGTTATTGGAAAACACAACAAGATTCAAGGTATTCTCGTTCATGGACAGATTTTCCAGGTATAATCAAATAAGAATGGCTCCAGAGGACATGGAAAAAACAACGTTTATCACACCCTGGGGAACATTCTGTTACAGAGTGATGCCCTTCGGGTTGAAGAACGCTGGTGCAACGTACCAGAGGGCTATGACAACCCTATTCCATGATCTGATGCACAAGGAAATTGAAGTATATGTTGATGATATGATTGCCAAATCCCAAACTGAAGAAGGGCATATAAAAGATTTGTTGAAGTTGTTTCAGCGTTTGAGGAAGTATCGTCTCCGCTTGAATCAAAATAAATGCACCTTCGGAGTTAGATCGGGGAAATTGTTGGGTTTTATTGTTAGCCAGAAAGGAATTAAAGTTAACCCTGATAAAGTCAGAGCAATTCAAGAAATGCCAGCACCAAGAACTGAAAAGCAAGTCAGGGGTTTCCTCGGGCGTTTGAATTATATTTCCAGATTCATTTCCCACATGACTGCAAAGTGTGAACCGATCTTTAAGTTGTTAAAGAAAGATCAAGGTTGTGTGTGGACGGATGACTGCCAAAGGGCATTTGAGAGTATTAAAGAGTATCTGCTTGAACCTCCTATCTTGCTCCCTCCCGTAGAAGGAAGACCGTTGATTATGTATCTAACAGTGTTAGATAAATCCATGGGTTGTATTCTGGGACAACAGGATGAAACAGGGAAGAATGAGTTCGCCATTTATTATCTCAGCAAGAAGTTCACTGATTGTGAGTCACGGTATTCCATGCTAGAAAAAACGTGTTGTGCTTTGGCCTGGGCGGAAAAGCGTTTGCGGCAGTATATGTTGAATCATATAACTTGGTTGATCTCCAAAATGGATCCAATCAAGTATATTTTTGAGAAGCCTGCTCTTACTGGGAGAATTGCCCGCTGGCAGATGTTGTTATCTGAATATGATATTGAATACCGCACTCAAAAAGCTATCGAAAGTAGTGTGTTGCCAGATTACCTTGCTCACCAGCCAGTGGAAGATCATCAGTTTGTAGAATATGAATTCCCCGATGAGGATGTGATGTTCCTGAAAGTGAAAGATTGTGATGAACCATTGCCTGAGGAAGGCCCCGACCCTGAATCTTGTTGGAGTATGATATTTGATGGAGCGGTGAATGCTTATGGTAAAGGAATTGGTGTTGTGATCGTCACTCCTCATGGATCACACATTCCTTTTACTTCAAGGTTAACATTTGATTGCACTAATAATATGGTGGAATATGAGGCTTGCATCATGGGTCTTGAGGAAGCTATTGATCTCAGAATCAAAATTCTAGATGTGTATGATGATTCAGCTTTGGTAATAAATCAAATTAAAGGAGAATGGGACACTCGTCACCCTGGCTTGATCCCTTACAAAGATTATGCTAGAAGATTGTTACCCTTCTTCAATAAAGTTGAATTCCATCATATTCCTAGAGATGAGAATCAAACGGCGGATGCTCTGGAAACTCTGGCTTCCATGTACCAAGTGAATACTTGGAATGATATACCCCATATTATAGTTCGACGGATAGATAGGCCCACTCATGTGTTTGCGACAGAGGAAGTAGCAGATGAAAAACCTTTGTATTATGATATCAAGCATTTTCTTCAGACTCAGGAATACCCGATTGGTGCGTCGAGGAAAGATAGAAAGACACTGAGAAGATTGGCAGGCAGTTTCTTCCTCAGTGAAAATGTATTATACAAGAGAAATTATGACATGGTCTTGCTCAGATGCGTGGATAGACACGAAGCAGACATGTTGATGCATAAGATTCATGAAGGTTCATTTGACACTTACGCTAATGGACATTCGATGGCTAAAAACATGCTAAGGGCAGGTTATTATTGGTTGACAATGGAATCTGATTGTTACAAATTTGCAAAGAAGTGCCATAAATGCCAGATTTATGCAGATAAGATCCATGTGCCTCCGACACTTCTCAATGTGATTTCTTCCCCGTGGCCTTTCTCTATGTGGGGTATTGACATGATCGGGATGATAGAACCCAAAGCTTCGAATGGACACCGTTTCATCTTGGTAGCAATTAACTACTTTACCAAATGGGTAGAGGCTACTTCTTATGCCAATGTTATCAAACAGGTGGTTGTGCGTTTCATCAAAAATAATCCGATATTCCGGTATGGTGTGCCAAGCAGAATCATCACTGACAATGGCTCGAATTTGAACAACAAGATGATGACAAAACTATGTGAAGAATTCAAGATTGTCCACCACAATTCATCTGCATACAGGCCAAAGATGAATGGAGCAGTTGAAGCTGCTAATAAGAATATCAAGAGAATTATCCAGAAGATGGTTGTTACTTATAAGGATTGGCATGAAATGCTCCCTTTTGCTCTGCATGGATATCGAACATTTGTCCGCACTTCAACAAGAGCAACCCCGTTTTCCCTGGTATATGGAATGGAAGCTGTACTCCCAGTTGAGTTTGAGTTTCCCTCGTTACGTGTGATAATGGAAGCCAAGTTGACAGAGGCCGAATGAGTCCAGAACAAGTTTTACCAATTGAATTTGATTGAAGAAAAGAGAATAAAAGCTTTGTTTCATGGGCAGTTATATCAGAAAACAATGAAGAAAGCATTTGATAAAAAGTTCAAACCTCGTGAATTCAGAGAAGGAGACCTCGTGCTCAGGAAGATCATGTCTTTTAACACTGATTCTAGGGGCAAGTGGACTCCCAATTTTGAAGGCCCATATGTTGTCAAGAAAGCCTTCTCTGGTGGTGCATTAGTTCTTGAAACTATGGATGGCGAGGAGTTTCCACGTCCCATGAATGCTGATGTAGTCAAGAAATACTTCGCCTAAAGAAATAAAAGAACAACTCGCTAAGTTGAAAACCCGAAAGGGCGGCTTAGGCAAAAAAGAGCGTCTCGGTAGGCTGAAAACCTGAAAGGGCGGTCTAGGCAAAAATTAGAGACATAAACAGAATAAATTTCCCGCTAAGTTGAAAACCCGCAAGGGCAGCTTAGGAAAAAGTTAGGGATCTTTTCTTGGCAAGTAACTACGTCAGACAAGACTTGATCGTTGAAGCAACAATCTTCTCGGATCCTCATCATACTTCAACAAAAGCTGCTGCTCAGGATTTCAAAAGTTGTTAGGGAGAATAGTGGTCATTGTATCTAAATGTATCTTTTCCATTATATATTACCATTTCCCAAACTTTGTAATCATCCATGGAGTCTCGTCATTTGCAGACTACCATTCTATTAATAAAATTCGAGCTTTTGCCCAATTCTTTGTGTTCTTATTTTATTCAGCTTGCAAAGACTCCATTTATTACTGATGATAACTTTCAAAGCAAAAAGATTAAAAAGCAAAATTAACTTTTCAAAAAGAAAGACATCTTTACAATTCAATTTACTTTGGGATTTGTGATGAAACAATGACAACAAAAAATGGCGATCCCAGGAATGAACAAACTCCAATTGTTTTAAGAAGTTTTACTTCCTTCATGAAGGTTTTTCTCAGATCATCTTGTTGGTATGTGCACAATCTTTGTGTGTTTTCTCAGGTGGTCGGAGACGATACCAGTTTTGTGCAAGGTACAGTATTGGGTTTGTGATCCCCTTATCCCCGGCCAAGTCTTGGTTCGCGTTTGATTTTGGGTTTGCATGGTCAAAAGCCTCCGTTCCAGATCCCCCAACGAAGTTTTCCCTCATATGATGAAAGGTTTTATTCTCTCAGTGTGCTAAGATATCGCTCTTTTTGCAGTATTGGCATTGGTGTTGACTTCTTGATTTCCCAGGAAGACTATACCAGGGCATATTTTGTTGGAATAGGTTTGTTTGATATGAAGACTCAATCCAGTATTCTCCAGTGAAGGCCTCGTTTATTTGATAGAAGTCCTTTCTCCCCAAAGAGGTTGGTGCAATAATTACTCTTGAAGAACGTATCTCCGGTTTCCCCAGTGAAGAACGTATCTCCGGTTTCCCCAAAGAAGAACGTATCTCTGGTTTCCCCAGTGAAGAACATATCTCCGGTTTCCCCAGTGAAGAACGTATCTCCGGTTTCCCCAGTGAAGAACGTATCTTAGTTTCCCCTCGATGGTGTGGTTTTGACCTCCCATTGAAGTCAGCATGAAGTCTCCAGTAGATGTCTCGATGATGAAGCATTGTCTCCCTTAGTGAGGACCAGTATTGAAATCCCCAGTAGGAGGACGGACCGTGAAACATTTGATTTCCCCATTGAAGTCTGTATGCTATTCCCCGGGAAGGTTATCCCAGGGCATCTCTTGTTGGAATGATTATTCATGATGAAAGTTTTCAATCCGCAGTTTTTTTCTCTCCAGGGAAGTGGATTTGAATTCCCCAGTGAGGTTTGATTGTCTCGGTGTCAGTATGCTTTATTTGAGGTTGGTCTTGCAATCTCCAATAGGTATGTTGCTTTTGAAAAGCTGATTTCTCTGATGAAACTGGAAGAAATATGTTCTATCCCATTATCTGTTTGATTTAGCTACATCCGGATTATGTTTCTCCTAAGTGAAGTTAAGGCAGGCAATAGGTTTGGTTTCCCAGTTGCCTTTTCCTTTCTTGGATTGATCTTTCTGGTTGAAGTTTAGACCAATGTTGTTGGTACCCGAGGCAGTTTTGTTTGTGTTATTGTGTATCCTTTTACCAGCATATACACGATGTCTGATTATGTTCTAACCTTCCCAAAACGCTCCTTGCTTAGATGGATTTGGTTTTCCCTCTTGATTTTATTTCTTAAAGGATGTATCTTCGTTGGCCGTCTTGCTCCAGTTTGTTTCTAATTGGATTCGTGGTTGCATGACGATATTATTTACTTTGGATTTATGAGAACTTTGAGTTTTGGTTGGTGCATTTATTTTGCACGAGAATAATTTATCTCCTCAACAAGAATACCATATCTATTTCCCAGGAAGTCATATCTCTTTCCCCAGGAAAGCCATATCTATTTCCCAGGAAGTCATATCTCTATCCCCAGGAATTCATATTTCCCCAGGAAGTCGTATTTCCCCGAGAAGCCATATTTCTATCCCTAGAAAGTCATCTTTCTTTGCATTTCCCTTTGAAAATGAGTGGATGTCTCTTTATTTGAGATAAGTTTGCATATTACCCTTTCCAGGCAGAGTGACTTGGTTAAAGAAGAAGTTGAGACCCGTTCCAGGTGAAACACCAGAATTTTGGGGAAAACTGATGATATTTTCAAAATCTACCTTCAGTGAACGTTGGTAGTACATCGTCAGTGAACGTCGGTGTTTCTTATATTTTTGCTATCATCAGTGAACGGTGGTAGTTCCTCGTTAGTGGACGGCGATGGTGTGATATTTTCAAACCTACCTTCAGTGAACGTTGGTAGTGCATCGACAGTGAACGTCGGTGTTACTTATATTTTTGCTATCATCAGTGAACGATGGTAGTTCCTCGTCAGTGAACAACGATGGTATGACATTTTCAAAATCTACCTTCAGTGAATGTTGGTAGTACATCGGCAGTGAACGTTGGTGTTTCTTATATTTTTGCTATCATCAGTGAACGGTGGTAGTTCCTCGTCAGTGAACAGCGATGGGATGATATTTTCAAACCTACCTTCAGTGAATGTTGGTAGTACATCGGCAGTGAACGTCGGTGTTTCTTATCTTTTTGCTATCATCAGTGAACAGTGGTAGTTCCTCGTCGGTGAACAGTAATGGTATGATATTTTTAAAATCTACCTTCAATGAATGTTGGTAGTACATCGTCAGTGAACGTCGGTGTTTCTTATCTTTTTTCTATCATCAGTGAACGGTGGTAGTTCCTCGTCAGTGAACAGCGATGGTGTGATATTATCAAACCTACCTTCAGTGAATGTTGGTAGTGCATTGGCAGTGAACGTTGGTGTTTCTTATCTTTTTGCTATCATCAGTGAACGGTTGTAGTTCCTCGTCAGTGAACGGCGATGGTATGATATTTTCAAAATATACCTTCAGTGAATGTTGGTAGTGCATCGGCAGTGAACGTCAGTGTTTGTTATCTTTATGCTATCATCAGTGAACGGTGGTAGTTCCTCGTCAGTGAACGGAGATGGTGTGATATTTTCAAAATCTACCTTCAGTGAATGTTGGTAGTACATCGGCAGTGAACGTCGGTGTTTGTTATCTTTTTGCTATCATCAGTGAACGGTGGTAGTTCCTCGTCAGTGAACGGCGATGGTGTGATATTTTCAAACCTACCTTCAGTGAACGTTGGTAGTGCATCAGTAGTGAACGTCGGTGTTTCTTATCTTTTTGCTATCATCAGTGAACGGTGGTAGTTCCTCGTCAGTGAACGACGATGGTGTGATATTTTCAAACCTACCTTCAGTGAACGTTGGTAGTGCATCGACAGTGAACGTAGGTGTTTCTTATCTTTTTGCTATCATCAGTGAATGGTGGTAGTTCCCCGTCAGTGAACGGTGATGGTATGATATTTTCAAAATCAACCTTCAGTGAACGTTGGTAGTACATCATCAGTGAATGTCATTGTTTCTTATCTTTTTGCTATCATCAATGAACGGTGGTAGTTCCTCGTCAGTGAACAGCGATGGTATGATATTTTCAAAATCTACCTTCAGTGAACGTTGGTAGTGCATCAGAAGTGAACGTCAGTGTTTGTTATCTTTTTGCTATCATCAGTGAACGGTGGTAGTTCCTCGTCAGTGAACAGTGATGGTGTGATATTTTCAAAATCTACCTTCAGTGAACGTTGGTAGTATATCGTCAGTGAACGTCAGTGTTTCTTATCTTTTTGCTATCATCAGTGAACGGTGGTAGTTCCTCGTCAGTGAATGGCGATGGTGTGATATTTTTAAACCTACCTTCAGTGAACGTTGGTAGTGCATCGGCAGTGAACGTCAGTGTTTCTTATCTTTTTGCTATCATTAGTGAACGGTGGTAGTTCCTCGTCAGTGAACGGCGATGGTATGATATTTTCAAAATCTACCTTTAGTGAACGTTGGTAGTGCATCGGCAGTGAACATCGGTGTTTGTTATCTTTTTGCTATCATCAGTGAACGGTGGTAGTTCCTCGTCAGTGAACAGCGATGGTGTGATATTTTCAAAATCTACCTTCAGTGAACGTCGGTGTTTCTTATCTTTTTGCTATCATCAGTGAACGGTGGTAGTTCCTCGTCAGTGAACGGCGATGGTGTGATATTTTCAAACCTACCTTCAGTGAACGTTGGTAGTGCATCGGCAGTGAACGTCGGTGTTAGTTATCTTTTTGCTATCATCAGTGAACGGTGGTAGTTCCTCGTCAGTGAATGGCGATGGTGTGATATTTTCAAACCTACCTTCAGTGAACGTTGGTAGTGCATCAGTAGTGAACGTCGGTGTTTCTTATCTTTTTGCTATCATCAGTGAACGGTGGTAGTTCCTCGTCAGTGAACGACGATGGTGTGATATTTTCAAACCTACCTTTAGTGAACGTTGGTAGTGCATCGGCAGTGAACGTCGGTGTTTGTTATCTTTTTGCTATCTTCAGTGAATGGTGGTAGTTCCCCGTCAGTGAACGGTGATGGTATGATATTTTCAAAATCAACCTTCAGTGAACGTTGGTAGTATATCATCAGTGAATGTCATTGTTTCTTATCTTTTTGCTATCATCAGTGAACGGTGGTAGTTCCTCGTCAGTGAACGGCGATGGTATGATATTTTCAAAATCTACCTTCAGTGAACGTTGGTAGTGCATCGGAAGTGAACGTCAGTGTTTGTTGTCTTTTTGCTATCATCAATGAACGGTGGTAGTTCCTCGTCAGTGAACAACGATGGTGTGATATTTTCAAAATCTACCTTCAGTGAACGTTGGTAGTATATCGTCAGTGAACGTCGGTGTTTCTTATCTTTTTGCTATCATCAGTGAACGGTGGTAGTTCCTCGTCAGTGAACGGCGATGGTGTGATATTTTCAAACCTACCTTCAGTGAACGTTGGTAGTGCATCGACAGTGAACGTCGATGTTTCTTATCTTTTTGCTATCATCAGTGAACGGTGGTAGTTCCTCGTCAGTGAACGGCGATGGTATGATATTTTCAAAATCTACCTTCAGTGAACGTTGGTAGTGCATCGGCAGTGAACGTTAGTGTTTGTTATCTTTTTGCTATCATCAGTGAACGGTGGTATTTCCTCGTCAGTGAACGGCGATGGTGTGATATTTTCAAAATCTACCTTCAGTGAACATTGGTAGACATCGGCAGTGAACGTTGATGCTTGTTATCCTTCTCTCTGATTCATTTCTTTTGGTCCACCAGTGATTTATTTTCCTAGTGGGGGTTGCTCTTTTGCTTCTTCATTTTTGTGGCATCTGTGACACCCCAAATTAATTCAAGTGTTAAATAATTAGGAATTTAATTATTAAATTAATTAAAGGCTTAATTAATAATATTTTGGATTAAATGGATGAATTAATTATGGAATTAAAAAGGAAGACCGGGGGGTGTAAGGTTGAATTAGAGGTGTGTGAAGTAAAAAGCTCTACTAAATAATAACTAATTTATTACTATTATTTGGCAGATAATGAAAGGAATATAAAAAGGAGGATAAAAAGGAAAATAAAAAGAAGGTTATTTGGAAAAGTCATTATACGTGAAATTGGAGAAGAGAAGAGAAGAGAGGAAAAAGCCAAACGCCGTGAATTCGAAGGATCATCGCGAGGTAAGGGGTGATTTCATTTAGTTAATATGCCTTATAGGTTTTGGAATCAATAGGATTGATTAAGCCTGTTAGGGATCCCAATTTAGGATCGTTAGGTTTATGAAATTCAAACCCCAATTCCATGAATTTTTATGTTTTGATTCAATTTGATATTATGAGGAAATTGTATGATATTATGGTGTGTTACAATCTCATTGGAATCATGCATTATAACTTATTTTGACATTGCTGTGAGTTGGATTCAAATGGGTATGAATTGGATGGGATTGGAGTAGTAAAATGCTGTCAAAAGTGCAGATTTTGACTCTGCAGGTCGTGGGAACCGATTTCTAGTGGGGAGGAACCGGGTTCCACTGTGCGAAGTTATAAAAACTGGCAAAATTGCACGTAGGAACCGGTTCCTGTATAGGTAGGAACCGGGTTCCCATACATTTTCCAGAAACGTGATTTTTGAACTTCGCAGGAACCGGTTCCTGCATATGTAGGAACCGGGTTCTGCTGTAACTTTTTGAAAAATATTAAACTTTGAAAATTCATAACTTTCAAACCGTAAGTCCGTTTTGAGTGCCGTTTTGGACGTTATTTCTTAAATTTAATGCTCTATTTTATAAAATGAAAAGATTTCCTAAAACCTGAAATTATTTTGAAAATGAGTCAAATCCCGAAATAAGTGATTATTGGCTAACGCACATGGGTGTGTATGTAGTAGTGAACCTGTGATGGATGGATGTATTAGTATTGTCTGAATGAAAGACATGTTTATGTTGCTAATGATGGTGTGCATGATCGTTGAGATATCATGTTTTTGGTTTTGGTTCAGTTATGATAAATTGATGTATTTCATAGACTGATTTGATGTTGCATGCTGGTGATGTGTGTGCATATGCATTATTTTGGTGAAGTTAATTCCCATTGTGTGGAATTTGACTTGTATTGCCGTTAACCGATACCCGGGTGATGATGGGTGGTTAGGCTGGATTCGTGTCCGGGTGTTTATGGATGAATCGATGGTTGTTGTATCCGGTTGATGATGGATCAGTGTTGGGTGACTTGGTCACGTGTTGGTACCACATGCATTGTGTCTGCATTTGTGTTTGCATGGAATTGTAACATGTTAGGATTTTTTCCAGTGTTACAATTCTTTGGTTGATTATTGATTTGTGCATAATGACTTGTATGATTGGAACTGCGTGTTGAATCTGAATTTATGCTAAAATGGGTGAAATAATATGCTTGTGATATAATGTTGATTGAGAAGCTTATAATGCATGTTAATTATGAGAAATCTCACCCTTACTTTAACAATTTCAGATTAAAGTTAGCAGCTCAGGAGTTGGTGAGGATGGCTCTAGAGCTATGTTACTTTAAGTCCGCGTGTCAGTGTCGTGCTCTGATAGGTTGTAACACTGGGGGAAACGTTTGAATGATGAGTTTTATTTTATACTCAATTGTTTAATTTATGTTGGGAATACTTATGAAGTGAAGTTATTCCTGTTTTGAGACATTTCCGCTGTGTAGAACATGATATTGATTTGAATATTTATCTTAATAATTCCTTCAGTAGAGCATGATAACTGTAGATTTGAGGTTTTTATATTTATCTTGGATTGTGACATCCCTGTTTTCCATGTTACTCTGATTTAATTAATATATTCGCGGGTTATTTAGAAGGGGTGTTACAATAGTGGTATCAAAGCATAGTCGGTCTTGTCTTGTGTCGTTATCCCTTTTGTATGCGACTAGTGTAAGATGACACTGTCGATACTTATGTGCTGATGAGGTTGTTTTGTAATGTTACAGAACAATGGCCGGAAGAGGTAACAGAAGAAACGACGATGCTATTGCTGAAGCATTAGGAATGTTGGCTGGAGTACTCGGAGGGAACCAGCAGGGAGCTGTGATTGGTGCTGACCGACAATTGGGGAATTTTCAGAGGAATAATCCTCCGTTGTTCAATGGTGCACATGATCCCGAGGGTGCTCAGAAGTGGTTGAAGGAGATCGAGAGGATCTTCAGAGTAATTGACTGTGCTGAAGGGCTGAAGGTGAGATACGGAACTCACATGCTAGCAGAGGAAGCTGATGACTGGTGGGTTGCTACCAGAACTGAAATGGAAGAAGATGGTATTGCATTGACTTGGGTTGTGTTCAGGAGGGCTTTTCTGAGGAGTTACTTTCCTGAGGACATCAGAGGCAAGAAGGAGATTGAGTTTCTGTAACTCAAGCAGGGTAACAAGACTGTCAGTGAGTATGCTTCGAAGTTTATTGAGTTAGCGAAGTATTATGCTCATTATACTAACGATGTGGATGGAGAATTTTCCAAATGTATCAAGTTTGAGAATGGTCTTCGTGATGAGATTAAGCAGGGTATTCGGTATCAGCGTATCCGAAGATTTCTTGATCTGGTTGACTGTAGTAGGATTTTAGAGGAGGATCTTGCTAGCACTAAGTCGAATGCTCGAGGGTATGTTGATAGGAAGGGTAAGCAACAGATAGATCGTGGTAAGCCTTATGATAGAAGTAATCAGAGACCCGGTGGTTGGAAGAAGTTTGGTGGAGGAGATTCTAGTTCTTCCATTAAGTGCTACAAGTGTGGTGAGACAGGACATCGTATGGTGGATTGTAAAAGTAATGATAAGAAGTGTTTCAAGTGTGGGAAACTCGGCCATGTGGCCAATGATTGCAGAGTAAGAGTGGTGACTTGTTACAACTGTGCTGAAGAAGGTCATACTCGTCCTCAGTGTACAAAACCCAAGAAGGAGCAAGCTGGTGGTAAAGTGTTTGCATTGTCTGGGTCAGAGACTAAGCCAGATGATCGGCTGATTAAGGGTACATGTTTTATTAATAACATACCTTTGATTGCGATTATTGATACTGGAGCTACACATTCTTTTATTGCTTTGGATTGTGCTAAAAGATTGAATTTGGAAATTTCTAATATGGATGGAAGTATGGTTATTGATACTCATGCGTCGGGTTCAGTGACTACTTCGTATGTTTGTAGGAATTGTCCTATTGTGATTTTTGGTAGGGGTTTCGGTATGGATTTGGTGTGCCTACCGTTAGAACAACTTGATATCATCCTTGGAATGAACTAGTTGGAATTCAACCAGGTTCATATCAACTGTTTTGCGAAGACGGTTATTTTTCCTAAAGAGGTTGGTGTCGAAGATGTGACTATGTCGGTTAAATAGATGAACCTAGCTGTGAAAGATGGTGCTGTGGTATTTATGTTGTATTCTGCAATAGAAGTGGAGGGAAAAGCAAAGAGTGATGGATTGCCAGTGGTGAATGAATTTCCAGAGGTGTTTCCGGAAGACGTTAGTGAATTGCCACTTGAGAGGGAGGTAGAATTTACTATAGATTTGATTCTTGGGACTAGTCCGGTGTCGATGGCGCCTTACCGTATGTCGGCATCTGAATTAGCGGAGTTAAAGAAACAGTTGGAGGAGTTACTTGAGAAGAAGTTTATTCGTCCGAGTGTTTCGCCGTGGGGTGCTCCTGTGTTGTTGGTTAAGAAGAAAGAAGGTTCAATGAGATTATGTGTTGATTACAGACAGCTGAATAAATTTACAATCAAGAATCGGTATCCTTTGCCGAGGATCGATGATTTGATGGATCAACTAGTTGGAGCTTGTGTATTTAGTAAGATTGATCTGAGATCTGGATATCATCAGATTCGTGTGAAGTCGGAAGATATTCAGAAAACTGCATTTAGAACGAGGTATGGACATTACGAGTATTCTGTTATGCCGTTTGGAGTTACTAATGCACCTGGTGTTTTCATGGAGTATATGAACAGGATATTTCATCCGTATCTTGATAAGTTTGTGGTGGTGTTCATTGATGATATTCTAATTTATTCGAAGAGTGATGAAGAGCATGCAAAACATCTCAGATTTGTGTTGGAATTGTTGAAAGAGAAGAAGCTTTATGCGAAGTTGTCCAAGTGTGAATTCTGGTTAAGTGAAGTAAGTTTTCTTGGCCATGTAATTTCCAAGAATGGAATTGCTGTGGATCCTACGAAGGTAGAAGCAGTATCTCAGTGGGAAGCGCCGAAGAATGCTTCTGAGATCCGTAGTTTTCTGGGTCTTGCAGGTTATTACAGGAAGTTTATAGAAGGATTTTCCAAATTAGTGTTACCGTTGACTAAGTTGACCAAGAAGGGTCAGATGTTTGTTTGGGATGTTGAATGTGAGAAAGGATTTCAAGAGCTGAAAAGGAGGTTGACAAGTGCTCCGATCTTGATTTTGCCAAATCCGACTAAGTCTTTTGTTGTGTATTGTGATGCATCATTAATGGGATTAGGTGGTGTGTTGATGCAAGATAAGCAGGTGGTGGCTTATGCTTCGAGACAATTGAAAGTACATGAAAGGAATTATCCGACTCATGATTTGGAGTTGGCAGCTGTTGTGTTTGTTTTGAAGTTGTGGAGGCATTATTTATATGGTTCTCGGTTTGAGGTGTTCAGTGATCACAAAAGTCTGAGGTATCTCTTTGATCAAAAAGAGTTGAATATGAGGAAGAGGAGATGGTTAGAATTTCTAAAGGATTATGATTTCGGTTTGAATTACCATCCTGGTAAGGCAAACGTTGTTGCGGATGCCTTAAGTAGGAAGTCCTTGCATATGTCAATGTTAATGGTCCGTGAGTTAGATTTGGTTGAGCAGTTCAGAGATTTAAGTTTGGTATGTGAAACTACTCCGAATAGTGTGAAATTGGGTATGTTGAAACTAACTAGTGGTATTCTGGAAGAAATTCGGAATGGACAGAAGTCCAATGTTGGGTTAGTTGATAAATTGACATTGATCAACCAAGATCAAGGAGGCGAGTTCCGGATTGATGAGAATGGTGTTATGAGATTTGGTAATAGGGTGTGTGTTCCAGATGTTGCAGAGATTAGGAAGGGTATTTTGGAAGAAGGACATCGTAGTGGATTGAGTATTCATCCTGGTGCTACTAAAATGTACCATGATTTGAAGAAGTTGTTTTGGTAGCCGGGAATGAAAAAGGAAATTGCTGAGTTTGTGTATGCTTGTTTGGTTTGTCAGAAGTCGAAGATTGAGCATCAGAAACCGTCAGGATTGATGGAACCGTTGTTTATTCCGGAATGGAAATGGGATGGAATCTCTATGGATTTTGTGTCTGGTTTGCCAAGGACATCGAAGAATTGTGATTCTATCTGGGTTATTGTTGATCGGTTGACGAAATCTGCTCACTTTATTCCGATAAGAATGGATTATCCGATGGAAAGGTTGGCAGAATTGTATGTTGAGAAGATTGTGAGTTTGCACGGTATTCCTTCTAGTATTGTGTCGGATCGAGATCCGAGGTTTACATCTAAATTCTGGACGGGATTGTAAGAAGCTTTGGGTACTAAGTTGCGTTTGAGTTCCGCTTGTCATCCACAGACAGATGGTCAGACGGAGAGAACGATTCAGTCGTTGGAATATTTGTTAAGAGCTTGTGTGTTGGAGAAAGGTGGAGCTTGGGATAGTTATCTACCATTGATCGAGTTTACCTACAACAATAGTTTTCATTCGAGCATTGGTATGGCTCCATTTGAGGCATTGTATGGTAGGAGGTGTCGGACACCGTTGTGTTGGTATAAATCTGGAGAGAGTGGTGTGATTGGACCGGAAATTGTCCAAAAGACTTCAGAAAAGATTAAGATGATTCAGGAGAAGATGAGGACTTCTCAGAGTCGTCAGAAAAGTTATCACGATAAGAGGAGGAAAGATCTTGAGTTTAGCGAAGGAGAACATGTTTTTATGCGAGTTACTCCGATGACTGGTATTGGCCGAGCTTTGAAGTCAAAGAAGTTGACTCCATGTTTTATTGGTCCGTTTCAGATTACCAAGAGAGTTGGGAAAGTTGCTTATCATATTGCTTTGCCGCCGTCACTTGCAAATTTGTATGATGTTTTTCATGTATCTCAGCTAAGGAAGTACATTGCTGATACGTCTCATGAGATTCGGGTAGACGATATACAGGTACGAGAGAATTTGACTGTGGAAGCGGTACCTGCGAGAATTGAGGATCGGAAGTTGAAACAGTTGCGAGGCAAGGAGATCGCGTTGGTGAGAGTGGCTTGGGGAGGACCAACAGATGGGAATGTCACTTGGGAGCTGGAGAGTCAGATGAAGGACTCGTATCCCGAACTGTTCGTCTAAGGTATGTTTTTGAGGACGAAAACTCTTTTAGTAGGGGAGAGTTGTGACACCCCAAATTAATTCAAGTGTTAAATAATTAGGAATTTAATTATTAAATTAATTAAAGGCTTAATTAATAATATTTTGGATTAAATGGATGAATTAATTATGGAATTAAAAAGGAAGACCGGGGGGTGTAAGGTTGAATTAGAGGTGTGTGAAGTAAAAAGCTCTACTAAATAATAACTAATTTATTACTATTATTTGGCAGATAATGAAAGGAATATAAAAAGGAGGATAAAAAGGAAAAGAAAAAGAAAGTTATTTGGAAAAGTCATTACACGTGAAATTGGAGAAGAGAAGAGAAGAGAGGAAAAAGCCAAACGCCGTGAATTCGAAGGATCATCGCGAGGTAAGGGGTGATTTCATTTAGTTAATATGCCTTATAGGTTTTGGAATCAATAGGATTGATTAAGCCTGTTAGGGATCCCAATTTAGGATCGTTAGGTTTATGAAATTCAAACCCCAATTCCATGAATTTTTATGTTTTGATTCAATTTGATATTATGAGGAAATTGTATGATGTTATGGTGTGTTACAATCTCATTGGAATCATGCATTATAAATTATTTTGACATTGCTGTGAGTTAGATTCAAATGGGTATGAATTGGATGGGATTGGACTTGTATTGCCGTTAACCGATACCCGGGTGATGATGGGTGGTTAGGCTGGATTCGTGTCCGGGTGTTTATGGACGAATCGATGGTTGTTGTATCCGGTTGATGATGGATCAGTGTTGGGTGACTTGGTCACGTGTTGGTACCACATGCATTGTGTCTGCATTTGTGTTTGCATGGAATTGTAACATGTTAGGATTTTTTCCAGTGTTACAATTCTTTGGTTGATTATTGATTTGTGCATAATGACTTGTATGATTGGAACTGCGTGTTGAATCTGAATTTATGCTAAAATGGGTGAAATAATATGCTTGTGATATAATGTTGATTGAGAAGCTTATAATGCATGTTAATTATGAGAAATCTCACCCTTACTTTAACAATTTCAGATTAAAGTTAGCAGCTCAGGAGTTGGTGAGGATGGCTCTAGAGCTATGTTACTTTAAGTCCGCGTGTCAGTGTCGTGCTCTGATAGGTTGTAACACTGGGGGAAACGTTTGAATGATGAGTTTTATTTTATACTCAATTGTTTAATTTATGTTGGGAATACTTATGAAGTGAAGTTATTCCTGTTTTGAGACATTTCCGCTGTGTAGAACATGATATTGATTTGAATATTTATCTTAATAATTCCTTCAGTAGAGCATGATAACTGTAGATTTGAGGTTTTTATATTTATCTTGGATTGTGACATCCCTGTTTTCCATGTTACTCTGATTTAATTAATATATTCGCGGGTTATTTAGAAGGGGTGTTACAGCATCCGCAGTGATACTTTGCGTCTCTTTTATTCTATTCATATGCATTCATAATCATAAGCATTGCATGGCATCTTAGAGACAAAAATAGGGCTTGTTTTATATTTAAGTATCTTCAATCGCGTCGACACGAATATTTCTAACCTTCGTATCTCCGGATAGAAGACACTTAAATAAGGGCAGCTGTTGTACCCTAATTTTTTCCCCTAAGATTCCCCTATCATATCATGTTAACTTGATCAATGACAAGATCACATTAGAGTTGGTTCTTCATCTTGCTCTATCTCCTATCTTTAAGTTTTCCCTTGAGGAATTCCCAAGCACCTTGGTTGTGTATCTTGTATATGTGTTGTTGACTAACCTCTAACCAAAATACAAAAAAAAAATTTGTCTTTGTCTTTGCAATTTCTGTTTTGTAGGTACCATGTCAAAGAATCCAATAAATAAGCTCATGCAAAGTTGATTGATCCCATTGTGGCAAAAAAAATCCAGCATGCATCGACCCATAAAGGTATGCATCGGCTCATTTTTGTTGTGCATAACTTGCATGTGTCGACACATGCTTGTATGTATCGACTCATCCTGCTTGTAAAACTAGCATGTGTCGACACATACGTGTTATGTATCGACTCATGCAGTTTGTGTGTTTCTGTAATAAGTTGAAACAACAATATGTATCGACACATAGAGGCATGTATCGACACATGCTGTGTTATACAACTGGGATGTATCGACACATACTCCCTATGTATCGACTCATAATGGCAAAATGCACGTGTTTTTTGAAAAAAAGCCAGCAAATTCAAACTGTGATCATTTTTGGCTCCAATTTTTTCTGCATAATTTGAAATTATATCATTAATTCAAATTTGGCTCCAAGAATCAATTACCAAATTACCACTAATCCCAATTCTAAAACTCTATAAATAGAGACCTCATTTCATTCAAATCACAAGCTTTTGATAGCCAAAATCATCTTGCTAAAAAATCTCTCAATTCTCTCCATTTTTACCAAATTCACTCAAAGCTCCATTTTCAAAAAAGTTAGTAAGCTTTGCATTGAAGTTTACTAATCTTTGAGCTAAACCTTCATCCAAACATTTTTTCTCTGTCAATTCTCTACATCCAAGATTTGGTGATTGATTCTTGTTGTTGAATTGAAGCAAATTCTGAAGTTGTTGGATAATTCTCAAATTCTACCTTTGGTAAGTTAGATCATCATCTTTAACAATGTGGTCTCTTGTGGATTTCTAGTTTTGATTCATTGAGCACTCTTTTATAACTCCATTAGTGCTATTTTCTCAAAATTTGCTGAAATTTTCATGCTCAATTGGATCCATGATCATAAGGTGTTTGACGAAAAGTTGGAACAAGAATTTGATCCCAAAAATATTTTTCTGCCTTATTTTGGGACTGTTTTGACTCAAATATTTTTCTGCACTCTCTTTGATGGATAATTTGGATTGCAATTTTGAATGTCCAATTTATTTTTTAAACTCAATGGACTTTGTGATGTATATGAAGTTGGATAAATGTTCATCAATTCAAATCTACCTAAGGATGATTTATTTAATTCATTTTTGGTGCTTTGGATTAATGATATGTTTAGTACTTTAATCCATCTAGAGGAGTGGTTGAATTTAAAGATGAAAGAATTTTGAAATGGTAATCCAAATTAGCTTATCATTCCCCTCCCTCTTCATCGTATCCCTTTCTTTTTTTTTAAATTGTGCTACATGTTAAGGGGTGATGATCTCTATATCATTTATCCAAACATGAAGTACATAGATTTCTATTGACCGGCCTCAAAATAGGTGCGAATTCTACATAAGTCCACTTACAATTGCTTAACATAGTGCTAAATTTTATCCCGATTCGAATAAATGATCATTCGTGGCCCAAACTTATGATTGCAAGCCCAAGTATGTTAATTTGATCTCTTTGATCCAATAACCTTGAGATTCATTGTGTGGAGGCTTTGGTTCTACCAATCCTCTAATGGATCTACAATACCTTTGGTCAACGCGGATCACTTAAACATCGTTGATCATTAAATGTTACTTGTGAGAATTCCAAAATGGATGATATACTTGATAAAAAGCAAATACAACTTGTTGTGTGGAGGCTTTGGTTCTACCAATCCTCTAATGAGTTCTAAATGCAAGTTTCAAGATGGTCATCCAACTAACCACTAATTTCTAACAATTGACTTTAATTTATGCTTTTATTTTTTATGCTTTATGTACCATTTAATTTGAGCATTTCATTTCATGCCATCTTTTTATTTTGCTCATTTGAGCATTTACTTTTATGTCATTTTTATTTTGCTCACTTGAGCTTTTCTTTTCCTTTTAAAGACACCTAATAATCAACATGAACCATAAAAATATTTAATAATACTTGGACTATTTGGTTACTATCCTTGGCATTATGGGGCATTGGACTTGTTGGACTTAGGATTAGATACCTTGGCCTATCTTGGAGACTTTGTGCTTTTATTTGATATTTTGTCTGGAGTTCTTGAGGTTTACCTCAAGACATTGGGTTGCTTGTTTGTTTTGTGTGCAGGTTATTGTGATTACATACTTTGTTTGTAATTTGGAATTCACCCGTATACAACCATTACTCTGCCCAATTTTTGCAAAGACTTAAAACACTTGAATTTTGTTTCTCTCAAGAGGTCTAGTATCTTTGCTCGCTTGGTTCCAATCCAAAGAATGAGAATTCTATATTGAATCATAATGTCAAGTATTGGCTTCTTGTTGGTTAGATGGTTCTTATCCCTGGCTCTTATCTTATGCTTTAGGATAATCTCTTCATCTCCTCCCACCTTCTTTAATTTCAAAAATCCTCTCCCTCCTTTTAAAAAACTCTTCTTGTTTTGAAAATTGAAATATTTTTTATAATAAACATGGACTTAGGTCCATGCATTTTCAAAACATTTTCATGAATAAATTTCAATCAACTTAATAATACCTTGACATTTTTTGTGAGAAGACTAAAAGTCAATCAATCTCATTTCAAACCATTTTTGCCACTTTGGCTTTTTATGTTAAAAACTTTTTCTTAAAAGATTAGACTCTTGTCAATCCTTGTAGTGATGCAAACAACTATACTTCTATAATATATAGTAAAGAGAGATATTTTCCACTTGGGTGTTGAGTAAGGAATTGTTGATTTTAAAATCCAAGCCATATCCTCCACTTTGAGATGATGCAAATTCTCCTTTCTCATGATTGTGGGTAGTAAGTATGTTTTCCACACGGACAATGACGATGATGTTTTATCTCATAAAATTAACCAACACACTTGTGTTTCAATTTTTTTAAAAGAGGAACTACGTGTACCCTGATCCCCTATTGCACGAAAGGTGGTACGTAGGCATTAAAGGTTCGCAACCGCGGCGTGTGCAAAAACATAAAAATATTTCTTTTCTCACCTCTACCATCCATTTTATATAACACATTTTCATAACCAAAATATACAGATTTTTTTCAAAGAGGTTCCTGCGGAGTACCGTAGATGTTTAGGGTGCTAATACCTTCCCTTTGCATAACCAACCCCCTTACCTTGAATCTTTCCCCCATTTTGGGTTATTCGCTCTTTTCCCATTCCTTTGGAAACAATAAAGTGCGGTGGCGATTTTTATTTTGATTTGTATAAAGTCTAGTCAATCCAATGGCTTAGTCTTGAACATTTCTACCGCTACAAACTGATTTTTAGGTCAACTGTCCAATTGACTGATAAAAAAATGTGATTCAAGGCTTAAAACTTGGCATGAGTAATCTTGGGAGTCCATAATGATCCTTGAAAGTCATATGAAGCATTGATAGTCCAAAAATCCTTGTTCAAAATTAAACCCTAATTTTGGTTATCAGTGCATGAGGAGTTGTCTTGAGCTAGTCAAACCCTAATGCAGTCTTGAGTCAAAGAGATCTTGTGAGAAAATTCTTGATAAATGAGAGGGAAAATTTTGGGGTACAACAAGAGGTATACAATTAATTTTAGATGAAGGAACTATAAGAGTCATAAGAAATAGAGATGATTATATTGGAGTCAACATGATTAAGGACTATTCTGGTGAGATCGTGTCGGATGATGAATACATTTCTGCTGATGATTTCTTTTCTGATGATGAGTTTAAACATGTGGTTGAAGATGATACTTTTAATGGTGATTTTGTGAAATATTAATATACAAAGGAGGTAGGGGTAAATGTTATTGTACCCCATTTTTACATTCCTACTCTGGTGGAGATTACATATTGCAGCAAGCCTGCAGTAACCCCTGTTGTTATATGTTCACCTGGTCGCGTATCGTATGAATCGGACAGAGTTGTACCCTATAAATACAATGCGAACATCCTAGAAGACGGGGTGGAGATTCCGGTATGACCTTTTACACATGTGGAGAATATCGATGAAGCCAATCGAATGACGCGTAGTGGCCGTGTATTTGATCCTACTTTTCAGGGAGATGTTGATCATGGCAAGAAAGTCGTCGAAACTAATGTTGAACCTAAAAAGGCGGTCGGGGAATCCAGTGGCACTACCTTAGAGAAATAAGTTGACGATGTCCTAAAGATCATTAAGATGAGCGACTATAAGATCGTAGATCAGCTATTATAAACCCCGTCTAAGATTTCTATCTTGGCTTTATTGATGAATTCTGCTGCCCATCGGGAATCTCTGATGAGAGTGTTAGATCAGGCGTTTGTTGAAAGAGATATGCCTATGGATCAGTTTAACGGTGTTGTCGAGAACATTACTTCTTGTAATAATTTGAGCTTTTGTGATGAAGAATTGCCCGAGCAGGGAAGAAACCACAATATGGCTCTACACATCTCGATAAATTGCAAAAATGATTCTTTATCCAATGTATTGATTGATAATGGTTCTGCCTTAAATGTGATACCAAGGAGAATTCTCTTAAAGCTTAAGTATCAAGGAGCTCCCATGAGCCCCAGTGGTATCATAGTGAAAGCTTTCGATGGCTCTAGGAAGTCAGTCATTGGAGAGGTGGACTTGCATATGCATATAGGTCCACATATGTTCCAGATTACTTTCCATGTGATGGATATTATTCCCGCTTATAATTATCTATTGGGAAGACCATGGATCCACGAGGCATGGGCTGTTACGTCGACTCTTCATCAAAAGTTAAAGTTTGTCCAAGAAGGGAAGGTAGTTATCGTGAACGCCGAGCAAGATTTATTAACATCTCATTTATCTTCCTTCAGTGTTGTAGAGGTTGAAGAGGCTATTGTTGGAACACAGTTCCAAGCTTTTTTGATCGATAATATAAGGAAAAATGAGGATTCTATTGCTTTATTTAAATATGCTCAATAGGTAGTAAAGAATGGCCCTAGCAAGGCGTGGGGGAAACTTATTGATCCACCAGTGAATAAGAACAAAGTTGGTCTGGGCTTCTCGGTGAAGAATAATAAGTGTGAGATTTTGAAGCCAAAGTCTGCTTTCAGCAAGTATCAAGACATATTCCACAGTTCAAGGTATCTGCATCCAACTACTTCGAAGATCAATGCTATCCTTGAACATGAGTCAGGGCAAGTCATGCCGAATTTTGTAACGGATGGAGTGAGGGTCCATAATTGGATCACCATTGATGTTCCTTCTTGCATCCACATCTGAAAGTGATATTGTACGGGCATGTCTTTTGTTTTGGACTTTTAAATCATTAATAAAAGATATTTTTATTTTCCAATTATGTTTTATTTATTGCTTTTTCTTGGAAAATGATAATCACAAAAAACCTTTCTAAATAAATGATAATCAAAAGTAAATCTACATAATCACTTATACATTAGTCAATTTCTAAAATCAATCATAATCATATGTGCAGATTAATTAAGAAACCCATTGAATACAATGACCTTGCCCCCTCTTCCAACTTCGAATATCCTGTGTATTTGGATAAGGAAGAAGAATATGATGAAATCCCAGAAGAGGTTTCACGGTTTCTTGAACCCGAGGAAAATACTATTCAGCCGTATAAAGAGCTGTTGGAGGTGATTAACTTGGAATCAGAGGAAGATCCAAGAGAAGTCAATATTGGAGCATTGCTTCATCCCTACGTGAAGAAAAAGTTGATTGAGCTATTGAAAAAATATGCTGATATTTTTGCTTGGTCTTACCAGGATATGCCTGGGTTAGACATTGATATTGTGGAGCACCACCTACCATTGAAGCCAGAATGCCCGCCCATCAAGCAGAAGTTGAGAAGAACTCACCCTGACATGGCAGTGAAGATTAAAGAGGAGGTCTTGAAATAGATCGATGTTGGTTTTCTTGTGACATCAATGTATCCTCATTGGATTGCTAATATTGTTCCAGTACCAAAGAAAGACAGAAAAGTCTGCATGTGTGTCGATTATAGAGATCTAAATAAAGTAAGTCCAAAAGAAGATTTTCCGTTACCGCATATTGATATATTGGTAGATAGCACATCAAAATTCAAAGTGTTCTCGTTCATGGACGTTTTTCCGGGTACAATCAAATTAAGATTGCTCCTGAAGACATGGAAAAAACAACGTTTATCACACCCAGGGGAACATTCTGTTATAGAGTGATTCCCTTCGGGTTGAAGAAAGTTGGTGCAACGTACCAGAGGGCTATGACAACTCTATTCCATGATCTGATGCATAAGGAAATCAAAGTATATGTTAACAATATGATTGCCAAATCTCACACAGAGGAGGGGCATATGGAAGACTTGTTAACGATATGATCGCCTATGTTTGAATAAGAACAAATATACCTTTGGTGTTCATTCTGGAAAGTTGCTAGGTTTCATTGTCAGCCAAAAAGGAATTGAAGTTGATCCTGATAAAGTCAGGGCAATTCAAGAAATGCATGCACCAAGGACTTAACAAAAGTTAGAGGCTTCCTCGGGCGTTTGAATTATATTTCCAGATTCATCTCCCATATGACTGCAATGTGTGAACCCATCTTCAAGCTTCTGAAGAAAGATCAAGGGTGTCATGGACCGATGATTGCCAGAGGGAATTCGAAAGAATTAAAGAGTATCTGCTTGAACCTCCTATCTTGCTTCCTCCTGTTGAAGGAAGACCATTGATTATGTATCTAACAGTGTTGGATAATTCTATGGGTTGTATTTTGGGACAGCAAGATGAAACATGAAGAAAAGAATACACAATTTACTATTTGAGTAAAAAGTTCACTGATTGTGAGTTGCGTTATACTCTACTTGAAAAGACATATTGTACTTTGGCTTGGGCAACGAAGTGTCTGCGTCAATATATGTTGAATCATACTACTTGGTTGATATCCAAAATTGATCCAATTAAGTATATCTTCGAAAAGCCTGCTATTACCCGGAGAATTGCTCATTGGTAGATGTTGTTGTTTGAATATGATATTGAATACCGTACTCAAAAGGCTATTAACGGCAGTGTGTTGGCAGAATATCTTGCTCACCAACCGGTTGATAATTATCAGACTGTCAAATATGATTTCCCCGATGAAGATATGATGTTTTTGAAAGTAAAAGATTGTGATGAACCTTTGCCTGAGGAGGGTCCTGATCCTGAGTCCCCATGGGGTATGGTGTTTGACGGAGCCATGAACGCTTACAGAAAAAGAATTAGTGTTGTGATCATCACTCCTCATGGGTCTCATATCCTTTCACTGCAAGGCTAACCTTTGATTGTACTAATAACATGGCGGAGTATGAAGCATGCATCATGGATCTTGAAGTGGCTATGGATCTCAGAATCAAAATCCTTGATGTCTATGGTGATTCAGCTTTAGTAATAAATCAGATTAAAGGAGAATGGGATACTCGTCACTCTGGTTTGATCACTTATAAAGACTATGCTAGAAGATTATTACCCTTCTTTAACAAAGTTGAATTCCATCATATTCCTATAGAGGAAAATAAAATGGCGGATGCTTTGGAAACTTTGGCATCTATATATCAAGTGAATACTTGGAATGATGTGCCTCGTATCACAGTGCGACGTCTGGATAGACCAGCCCATGTATTTGCAGCAGAGGAAACATCAAACGAAAAGCCTTGGTATTATGATATCAAGCATTTTCTCCAGACTCAAGAATACCCATTGGGTGCGTCAAATAAAGATAGAAAGACCCTGAGAAGGTTAGCAGGTAGCTTTTTCCTTAATGAAGATGTGTTATACAAAATAAATTATGACATGGTCTTGCTCAGGTGCGTGGATAGACACGAAGCAGACATGTTGATGCATGAGATCCATGAAGGTTCCTTTGGTACCCATGCCAATGGACATTCGATGGTAAAGAGGATGCTTAGGGCATGTTACTATTGGCTAACAATGGAATCTTACTATTACAAATTTGCGAAGAAGTGCCACAAGTTTCAGATTTACGCTGACAAGACTCATGTGCCTCCGACGCTTCTCAATGTTATTTCGTCCCCGTAGCCTTTCTCTATGTGTGGTATTGAAATGATTGGAATGATTGAACCTAAGGCGTCGAATAGACATCATTTTATCTTGGTAGCGATTGACTATTTCATAAAATAGGTGGAAGCATCTTCATATGCTAATGTTACTAAGCAGGTGGTAATACGCTTCATCATGAATAATCTTATCTGTCGGTATAGCGTGCCAAGCAGGATTATCACTAACAACGACTCGAATTTAAATAATAAGATAATGACAAAACTTTGTGAAGAATTCAAGATTGTCCATCATAATTCATCTCCCTACAGGCCAAAGATGAATGGGGTCGTCGAAGGTGCTAATAAGAACATTAATAAAATTATCCAGAAGATGGTTGTTACTTATAAAGATTGGCATGAGATGCTTCCTTTTGCTTTGCATGGGTATCGTACATCTGTCCGTACCACGACAGGGGCAACCCCATTCTCGCTTGTGTATGGTATGCAAGCAGTGCTCCCCGTCGAGGTTGAGATTCCCTCTTTACGCGTGATAATGGAAACTAAGTTGTCAAAGGCTGAATGCATCCAAAACAGGTTTGACCAGTTGAATTTGATTGAAGAAAAGAGAATGACGGCCTTGTGTCATGGTAAGTTATACCAAAAGAGAATGAAGAAATCTTTTGATAAGAAGGTCAAGCCTCGTGAATTCAGAGAATGTGACCTCGTGCTCAAGAAGATCATGTCTTTTAACGCTGATTCTAGGGGCAAGTGGTCTCCCAATTATAAAGGCCCATATGTTGTCAAGAAAGCCTTCTCTGGTGGCACATTGATTCTTGAAACTATGGATGGCGAAGAGTTCCCACGTCCTTTGAATACTGATGCAGTCAAGAAATACTTCTCCTAAAGAAATAAAAGAACAGCTCGCTAAGTTGAAAATCCGAAAGGGAGACTTAGGCAAAAAGGAGCGTCTCGGTAGGCTGAAAACTCGAAAGGGCTGTCTAGGAAAAAATTAGAGACACAAATAGAATAAATCTTCCTGGTAGGTTGAAAACCCGCAAGGGCAACCTAGGTAAAAGTTAGGGATTTCTTTGAAAGTAATTGCATCAAACAAGACTTGATCATTGAAGCAACAATCTTCTCAGATTCTCATCACACTTCAACCGAAGTCTTTGCTCAGGAGTTCAAAGTTGTTAGGGAGAATAATGGTCACTATATTTCAATGTATCTTTTCCATATATTTACCATTTTCTAAACTTTGTAATCATCCATGGAGTCTCTCCGTTCGCAGACTACCATTCTATTAATAAAGTTTTAGCCTTTATCCAATTCTTTGTAGTTCTTACTTTATTCTGTTTGCAAAGATTTCATTTATTATCGATAGTAATTTTCAAAAAAAAAGACTTAATAGTAAAAAAAATTTTTTGAAAAGAATTTACAAATTACCTTTTGCTTCTGATGTTGTGATTTGAGTGGAACAAAAGTGGTGATTCCAAGGATGAATGAACTCCTAATTTTTGAAAAGTTCCCCAAGAAATATTTCCCTGGTTGCACTTGTTGATATGTGCGTATTCCGATTATGATACTGCTTCTTGGGATAGATCAATCTCATACAAGATGATATATGGTGTGGAATTTGGGTTTATGTTCCCATCTTTACCCAGTTAAGTCTTGGTTCAGACTGTCTTCAAGCAACTATTTGATGTTGGGTTTGTAATCCCATCCTCCCCAGTCAAGTCTTGATTCATATTTCTCCGACTGAGTGTAATTTCTTTCCGTGGTCGAATGGTAATCAAGCAGAGATTGAAAAGTTACAAAGCATGTGCTTAGTTATTGAATTCTTTCTCCCATTATGTTGAGAAGTAATGAAGAATCTCTCACAGGATATTACACCCTCCAGTTATGACATTGTCATTGTTGTGTACCTCTAAGAAACCAGACAAGGGAAATATACATTCTAAGAAGTTTTGAGATAAGCGTCTACTCCTTGGGTTTTCTCTTGTTGTGCACTGAGTTTGATTTAAAATCCCCGTGAGCTGACCTATTACTATGATATTAAATTCTTAATTCTCTAGATGAGTCAAGGATTATGCTTCCCTCTAAAGTTGTTATCCTATGAAGTTTCATGATTTCTCGCTAGAGAAGTTTACACAACTATTGTGCTTGATATTAAAGACTGTATTTGGGCTCTCTTCGGTGCGGGCGGATTCTTTTTCCCCAATGAGGTTAGCATAAAAATCCCTAGTTGAAGTATCAGCGATATGGATTTTCATCTTTCCTAGTGGGGTCTATATTGACATCCCCAATTGAAATATCGACAATGTGGTTTTCACCTTCCCTAGTGAAGTTAGTTTTGGAACCTCCAGGTGAAGTCCAACGACGAGGCATTGTCTTCCCCAGTCAAAGTCTGTATGATTTTCCCCGGTGAAACCTTGAGGAGTTTATGGTATCCCCGCAACTTTATCTATTGCTAGTCAGGTGGTGCTTTGTTTGTTTTCAAGCCATGTTTTTCCCAGTGAAGTTAAGATGTGAAATAGGACTTTGTCTCCTCAGTTGATGCTTATCCTCTGATGAAACCTTTGAAGAAGTGAAAAACACAAGAAGGGGGGAGGGGTTGAATTGAAACTTAAAATCAAAAGCAGTAGACACAAAATTTTTATCATGGTTCGTTTGATCTCAAACTACTCCAGTCCACCCGCCAAGGTGATTTCGCCTCTCTCCAACGAGGACTCAATTCACTAATCAAGACTGATTACAATACTACTTTGACAACTGCCAAAGTCTTCTTGAGTACAACCACAACCCGGTTTATCTCAAGGAAAACTAGCTTAATCAAAAGAAAATGATTTACTGTGTACTGTTGTTTTTTGTTACAAAAACTGTATCACGACAGTGATATATTACACAATTTGAGAGTATATGAGAATATGAGTATTTGCAGTGTTTTGATGTATAAGCAATCGTAGGTGAAAATCGTAAACGATTTGTCCTTTAAGCATGTTTATATAGCGTGGAAATCTTGTCCAAAATAAAGCGTGATAATGGACACTCAATGCACTTTCCATACTGAGAAGATTCTTGTCTGAATGAAACCGTTGCATATAATATTGTCTTAATTGAAAAGTAACGCTTCAGAACAATAGAATCTTGCATGCTGCTTTTACTTCAGAACTTTGATGACTCAGATGTGAGGATTTGTTGGCGTATTAGACTTCTGTTCAGAGTCAGAGTATATGTTACTTCAACACAGATTCTGATCATCATTCTTCAGAATATTCTGATTAGCTCAGCTTGAAAGCTTCTGTAACTCACCTTCTGATGTTGTTTCAGTCAGAACTTCTGTATAAAAAATACAACAAATTTAGAGTGCATATTTGTTCTTTGTGTTTGTTATCATCAAAACTCTAATTAAGGGTTGTAGAATCAAACTATGTTCTAACAATCTCCCCTTTTTTGATGATGACAAAAACTAGGATTTTCAATAAAAAATATAGAACAAAAAGCTTAAGAGAGTCTCCCCCTGAGTTGATTACTCAGATAGAGATGAGATACTTCCCTGAAGTTCCTTCTCGTCATAACTTTTGATGCATCTCCTTCTGTCCTTATCAGAATATGTTCCTATTCAAGCTTTCAGAAAAAAAACATAGAAGTTAAGATATTCAAAATGTTTGAGACTTTGTTCCGGTATACTGTTATTGAAAATATCTTACGTTCTCCCCCTTTTTGTTAGGTATCAAAAAGCAATATAATCATAGTCAAAAAGACGATATGTATTGAAAACAGAATGCAATGACATTTTTCAGAAACAAAGAGGATAAGATGAAGAATACAGATAATACGTTAAAGAAAATCTAAGAAGGAGGGGAAGTCGTGTGAAAAACGCTTCCAGCAAGCTCTTAATTTGAGGACTTGATTCTTCCTGCTTTCCCAGAATGTCTTTGATTTCTTTTGTTGTATCTTCTTGTTTGTCCAATATATCCCTGATCTCTTTGTTTGTGTCTTCTTGCTTATCCAGTCTGTCATGGATTAAAGCATTCTCCTTTTTCAACTCTTCCAGAGTTTGCATGACTAGAGACGAAGTTGGTGTATCTTCAGGGGTTGCATGTCATTCAGAACACTCTGCAGACTCTTCTGATTGAACAACTTCTTCTGTTGCAATTTCTTTTTCTGGAGTAGTAGTTAGAGGGTGACTTTTAGAATCTGGTCCAGTGGCTTCTGAAGGTTGGTGCTCTTTCCAGGGAGCATTTTCCAATAGAAGAATTTCTTTCTTGTCCCAGTGACTTAGAACTTGATCTTTGAAAGCTTTCAGCTGATCACTGAATTTCTGCTGAGCCCTCTCATAGCTCAATTCTTTCAGCTTCTAGGATGCAGAGTTGAACCATTTTCTGAATCTATCCCACAGAGAATTAGAGGCATCAGGATTAGAATTCTCTTGACTTGCTTGCTTCAAAGAAGTAACCCATTCCTGTATTTATGTTTCAAAAATCAACAGGTTCTTACCAAGATCCGATTTTGTTAAGGTTGGTTTGGGTTTGGGAATGGCTATTTTATTTGAGGTGGAAGCTAGATGGTCCAACGCTTCTAGATCAATGACAGTTCTGATATGACCAGCTGGACGGTTAGTTGGTGAGGGAGTAGAGGAATCAGAAATCAAGATTGGTGAGTGAGGAGTGTTTGGTGGTGTGGATTCATATGGTGAAGGTATTTCTGGAATATCATGAATGGAGAGAGGTAAACGAATCGTAAGAGTTTCTGTTATCCCAGGAATTGGGGTAGTGGTATCAGAGTCTAAAAGGGAGTATTCTGATTGGTTTGCGGTAGCGTGTTGAGTTTTTGGTTCCGGTGTTTCAGAATATGGATTTTCAGATTGAGGAGTGAGGGGGTTTTGATGTTCTGGTTGAAGAGAGTGTGGTTGTGGATTTTCTGGTTGTTGAGTTTGAGTGTTTGGATTTTTTGGTTGTTGAGTTTGAGTGTTTGGATTTTCTAGGATTGGTGAGGAAAAGTATTGATCAAACAGTTCAATGTCAGAGAAAACTCTTGCAAGTTCTGGTTGATGTTGTTCTGGATTTGGATTGGGGGAGTGAGGTTAATTTAAGAAATTTCCAAGAGTTACAGATGGATCAAACTCTATGTCAAAATCATCAAATGTTTGAGGTGAAGGGTTTTTTGTTGGTTGATGGAGAATGGTTTCAGATGTTAGAACAACTATTAATTCTACAACAGAAACAAAAGATGTGTTACCTTTCTTTTTCGCAGCTTTAGGTGTCCTCTGAGAGGATCCTTCTCCTGCTGCCTTCCTCTTTCTGGATTTCTTTAGCACAACCTCTGGAGCTGGCTTGTGTAGGTCACGGATGTTGATTTATGGAATAGTTCCATCTTCCTTGCACGCTTCAAGGTATCTGACTATAATCTCTAGAGAAGCATCTATCTTAGAGAATAGTGGGAAATCCTTCAGAGGAATTCTCCTAGAATTTATGACCTCATGAGAAGCAATTGTTGGTTCCTTCTTAACGCTTTCAATAATATTCATTTTCTTCAGATTCTTGGCATTCAGTGGTTTCCCAATAGTTGCTTCCAGAGTGCTGATTTCTTGAGCCTCTGTCAGATGTTCTATCAACTTGTTTTTCGTCAGGATATCTGAAATCAATCTTCCCAGAGGAATCCAATCCATCTTAGTTCTTTCTTCTTCTCTTGTCTCTCTCACACTTATTCTGAGATGGTTGAAAAGCAAATGTGAGATATTTATTTTGATCTTCTTTGCAATGAAGTATAACAAAAAATGCTGATCGATGTTGATGTAATCAGGAGAGCTTATCGGCTTCCTGTGATTGATACATCCCATAATAATTCTAGCCCAGATTCTGTAATGATCTTTCAAGTCTCTGATCTTGCTGGATGCTATCCAGAAGTGAAAATGACCCTAGCAATAGATTTTAGGTCAGAACACTTATCAGCCATATCAATGCATTTGACTTTGCCACCATTGTATCCAGTGACTTTCCCAATCAAATCTTTTGTAATCACTATCTTCTTCCCCATAACATATGACATGACCTGGTGGTTGGATGAAGTAGCATGAATCCAAAACTCTTTAACAAGAATGGGAAAAGTTGGACCCAACAGACGATCAAAGTTTTTGTTCCATCCCTGTGCAGTTACATCTTCATACAGATTAAACCTGTTTTCTTTTAAACTTTCAAAATTAACGATCAATTCACAGAGAACTTCAAGGTTGTCTATCGGAGTGAGAAAAGTTCTAATGGGCTCCTCATATTATTCAGTTGACGAAGAACCAGGAGCACTGTTGAGATTCTTTTTACTTGATGAGGATGCCATTGTTCACACGGATTCTTTGAAGAAAACTGATAGAGAGGGTTTTTGAAAAGCTAGAGCAAGAGAGAATATTGAAGGTGGTAAAACGTGAATGAATGAAATAGTAAATTGAGTTTATACAAGTACTTTAGAAAACGTAATCAGTAAGAAAGAGAAAATAATTAATGATTATACTGAATTAATGAAACCTGAAATTAGAGGATTTAGTGAGATATTGAACAATTACCAATGACAAGTGTCTCAATGCATCCAATCAGAGCCTTGGACCCTTCAGAATTTGAATGCGTGTTCAGCCTCAGAAGGTAGCTTGTGAGAGGATGACAGATGTTTGATGGTGTGAACTGCACGCCTGTATCCTTGAAATGAAAAGTTCAGATTTTCATAGATATATTTTGATGCAACTGTACTCCTAAATTCTGAAGATAAGTTGATCAGATGTTCACAGAAAACAATAAAATTCTGAGGGTTAGAATATGCAAATAAAACATTTTATTCTGGAAACAATTTCATGCTGAGATGTTTCAGAATGAAATTGAATCTATCTTCAGCAAGGGGTTTTGTAAACACATCAGCCCATTGATGGTCTGTGTCAATAAATTTTAAAGTAAGAATTCCTTTCTGAATATAATCCCTAATAAAGTGGTGTTTTATTTCTATATGCTTAGCCCTAGAATGCAAAATTGGATTTCTGGATAGACAGATGGCAGAAGTGTTATCACAGAAGATAGGAATGTTACTCTCAAATATGTTGAAGTCTTCAAGTTGACTTTTCATCCAGAGCATTTGAGTGCTACATCCAACAGCTGCTATGTATTCAGCTTCTGTTGTTGACAGCGCTATTGTGGGCTGTCTCTTGCTGGTCCATGAGATCAGGTTGCCCCCCAGAAACTGGAGGCTTCCAGAAGTGCTTTTTCGCTCTACTCTATCTCCAGCAAAGTCAGCATCACAGTATCCTACTAATTTGTATTCAGTGGATTTTCTATAAACAAACCCAGATTAGTAGTACCTTTCAGATACTTGAAAATTCGCTTAACTGTTGTTAAGTGAGATTCTCTAGGATATGATTGGAATCTAGCACATAAGCAAACACTGAATAAAATATCAGGCCTTAAAGCCGTCAGATAAAGGAGAGATCCAATCATACCTCTGTAGATCTTATGTTCTACCTTTTTACTTACCTCTTCCTTTTCCAGAATGCACGTGGAATGCATTGGAGTCTTTGAGGGCTTACATTCTGATAGGTCAAATTTCTTCAGAAGTTCTCTGACATATTTGCTCTGATGAATGTAAGTTCCTTATGGATTCTGGTTTATCTGAATTCCCAGAAAGAATTTAAGTTCCCCCATTAAGCTCATCTCAATCTCTGCCTGCATGCACTTAGCAAATTCTCTTCCCAGAGAAGGTTTAGTGGATCCAAAAATAATATCATCTACGTGAATCTGACAAACTAAAATGTCATTCTTAAATGTCTTACAGAACAAGGTTGTGTCCACTTTCCCTCTAGTGAATTCCTTTTCTAACAAGAAGTTACTTAGCTTTTCATACCAAGCTCTGGGAGCTTGTTTCAGACTATAGAGTGGCTTCTTTAGTTTGAAAACATATTCTGGGTGTTTGGATTTTTCAAACCCAGGGGGTTGGTGCACATATACTTCTTCGTCAATGTAACCATTTAAGAATGCACTTTTGACATCCATCTGATACAGAGTGATACCATTATTTACAGCAAAAGAGATTAAGAGTCTGATAGATTCTAACCTGGCGACTGGAGCAAAGGTTTCTATGTAGTCTATCCCCTCTTGCTGACTATAACCTTGTGCCACCAGCCGTGCCTTATTTCTGATGACTTCTCCTTGCTCATTCAGTTTGTTTTTGAACACCCACTTTGTTCCAATGACATTGAATCCTTTTGCTTTGGGAACCAGATCCCATACGTCATTTCTAGTGAACTGGTTTAATTCCTCCTGCATTTCCAGAATCCAGTCATTGTCCAGAAGAGCTTCATCAATTGTTGTTGGTTCAATCAGTGAGACCAGTCCCGTGAGGGATTCTTCAGAGTTTTTGAATGTTGATCTTGTTCTGATTGGATCATCCTTCTTTCCCTGGATCTTATCTTCTGGGTGAGCTATGCTGCTTCTGGATAACCTTTTCTGGAGTTGATCAACAGAAGGTACTGGAACACTTGTGACATTTTCTTATGAAGTTATTGGAGCGTCTCTGTTGGAAACTTCTGATGAGTTATCTTCAGCACTTGTGAATTCAACTTCTATATCTTCAAAAGATTTATTCTGCTTTGACTTTTGAGGGTCAAGCTTATCATCAAATCTAACACTGATTGACTCTTCAATAATCTGTGTTTCTGTATTGTATACTTTGTACCCTCTTGAGCGTTCAGAGTATCCTAACATAATGCACTTCTATGCTTTAGAGTCAAACTTGTTCAGATGATCTTTAGTATTCAAAATAAAACGTATGCATCCAAAAGGATGGAAATAAGAAATTTTGGGATTTATGTTCTTCCACAATTCATATGGAGTCTTTTCCAGAATAGGTCTTATAGAGATTCTATTTTGAATATAACACGCTGTGTTAATTTCTTCTGCCCAGAAGATCTTAGCTACGTTAGTCTCATTGATCATGGTTCTGGCCATTTCTTGCAATGTTCTGTTCTTTCGTTCTACAACTCCATTTTGTTGGAGAGTTCTAGGACAAGAGAAGTCATGCGAAATGCATTTTTCATTAAAAAATGTTTCAAATTTTTTATTTTCAAATTCTCCACCATGATCACTTATGACTTTGACAATTCTAAGATCCTTTTCATTTTGAACTTGGTTACAGAAGGTAATGAACACAGAATGTGACTCGTCCTTATTTATTAAGAACTTTACCCATGTCCATCTGCTATAGTCATCTACGATCACTAACCCATACTTCTTGCCGCTAACAGATGCAGTTTTCACTGGTCCAAATAGGACTATGTGCAGAAGTTCTAATGGCCAAGAGGTTGAAACAACATTTTTAGCTTTAAAAGTAGGTTTTGCAAATTTGCCTTTCTGACATGCTTCACACAGAGCATCTGAGCTGAACTTCAAATTAGGAAGTCCTCTGACCAGATTGAGTTTGTTAATCTAAGATATTCTTCTCATACTAACATGCCCCAATCTTCTGTGTCAGACCCATTGCTCGTTGTTAACAGAAAGAAGGCATTTTTACATTCTGACTTTTTAGTTCCGAAAGTTTTATCTTATAAATGTTGTTTTTCCTCTTTCCATTAAAAAGGATAGTTCCATCTTTCTTACTAACAGCTTTGCATGAATTTTTATTAAAGATTATATCATAACCGTTATCACTTAATTGACTTATGGATAACAGGTTATGCATCAATCCATCAACTAAAAGCACATTATTGATAGAAGGAAGATTACCATTACCTACTGTTCCAGAGCCAATGATCTTCCCTCTTTGGTTGCCTTCAAAGCCCACGTAGCCTCCAGGTTTAAGTTCCAGGCTTTGGAACATATGGTTTCTTCCTGTCATGTGTCGAGAGCATCCAGAGTCCAGGTACCATGACTGGTGTTTTAGCCTTGCTGCTAAAGATATTTGCTACATATATAATTTTGTCCTTAGGTACCCATATCTTTTTGGGTCCTGGTTTGTTAGTTTTACCCAAATTCTGTTTGAATTTTGGTTTGGCAGAATAATCATTACTAGTGTATTTTAGGTCACGTGTGTGCCCGTATGTGAAGTGTGATTTTAGTGGTGTGCATTTTATAACTAGGTCCATGACTTTCTTAGGTGGAGATACCTTACCTTGGTATCCTATTCCTTTTCTGCCATTCCTGCTAACTCCATAGATCATTGAAGCCATCTTGCTTCTATCTATGTTTTTAGCCAGAAACTTCTGAAAGTTGTGATCATATTCTTTGATGATCTTATCAGCATTACTGGGAGTCTCTGAGATTATTTCCTTTTGAGAGTTTTGTTAATCATTTTATAATTTTAAAATCGTTTCTTTTAACTCAGAATTTCCTAATCTAAGACTCTCAGTTCTTTCAGAGTCAGAGACAAGATCCTTTTTCAGGTTCTTGAATTTGACTCTGATCTGCTGATACCTTTCCAGAATTTCATTCAGACTTTCTGCAAGTTCTTCTTTAGTAAAATTAACAGTGAAATCAGGGAATACCTCTTTTGTGTCTGATTCTGAGTTTGAACCAGAAGCTTCGCTGTCTTCTGTCACATTTTCCATAAGAGCGATGTTCGCTCTTTCATCATCTGACTCTGAGTCAGCATCAGAAGTGTATGACTCGCCCGATGTTGCCATGAGGCTTTTCTTATTCTCCTTGAAGAACTTCTTTTTGGGCTTCTCCTTCTGAAGCCTTGGACAATCACTTTTGTAGTGCCCTTGTTCATTGCACTCATAGCAGATGATGTCTTTGTTATTTGACTTTCTGTGACCGGACGAAGCTTCAGATCTTTTGTGTCCAGAGGAGGACTCAGACTTTCGTTATCTGAAGGAGGATTCATTCTGATCTTCTCGGGTTTCTGAATTTTCTTTGTCTCTGCTTCCACAGTTAATTGACCCTTCTGGAGAGAAGAGACAATTCGTCTTCTTCTGATGAGGATCCATCAAAAGTTTCTTCCATAGCCTGCAAAACCTTAGAGTCAAGTTTTTTGGTAGATTTTAATGCTAAAGGCTTACCTTGTTTCTGAGGCTCGTCTTCTTCTAGCTCTATCTCATGACTTCTGAGGGAGCTAACAAGTTCCTCCAGAGATATCTTGTTGAGATCTTTAGCCAGCTTAAGTGTAGTGACCATTGGCCTCCATTGCTTTGGTATGCTTCTGATGATCTTCTTTACGTGATCAACAGTAGAATATCCTTTTTCAAGAACTTTCAGCCCAGCAACAAGAATATGGAATCTTGAGAACATTGCTTCTATGGATTCAATGTCTTCCATCTTGAATGCTTCATATTTCTGAATGAGCGCAAGGGCCTTGGTTTCTTTAACTTGTATGTTACCTTCATGCGTCATTATCAGAGAGTCAAACATGTTTTTGGTTGTCTCTCTGTTTGAGATCTTCTCATATTCAGAGTATGAGATGGCACTGAGAAGTATTGTTCTGGCTTTATGATGGTTTCTGAAATCACGCTTTTGCTGGTCAGACATCCTTTTTCTATCTATCTTCTGACTACTTTCATCCACAGGATGTGTGTATCCATCAATTACCATGTCCCATAGATCAGCATCATGATCCAGAAAGAAGCTCTCAATTCTATCTTTCCAGTAGTCAAAATTTTCTCCATCAAAGACTGGAGGTTTGCCGCTGATTCTGTCCTTGTCCTCATGATAGTCATTGCTGATGTTTTGGCTTGGTCCCACCATAGTGTTTTTCTAAAGCTTGGATCTTGTACTGACACGATTAAGTGTATGAACTTAGAACCAGATGCTCTGATTCCAATTGATGAAGTGAAAAACACAAGAAGAGGGGTTGAATTGAAACTTAAAATCAAAAGCAGTAGACACGATATTTTTATCCTGGTTCGTTTGATCTCAAACTACTCCAGTCCACCCGCCAAGGTGATTTCGCCTCTCTCCAATGAGGACTTAATTCACTAATCAAGACTGATTACAATACTACTTTGACAACTGCCAACGTCTTCTTGAGTACAACCACAACCCGGTTTATCTCAAGGAAAACTAGCTTAATCAAAAGAAAATGATTTACTGTGTACTGTTGTTTTTCGTTACAAAAACTGTATCACTACAGTGATATATTACACAATTTGAGAGTATATGAGAATATGAGTATTTGCAGCATTTTTGATGTATAAGCAGTCGTAGGTGAAAATCGTAAACGATTTGTCCTTTAAGCTTGTTTATATAGCGTGGAAAACTTGTCCAAAATAAAGCATGATAATGGACACTCAATGCACTTTCCATACTGAGAAGATTCTTGTCTGAATGAAGCCGTTGCATATGATACTGTCTTAATTGAAAAGTAACGCTTCAGAACAATAGAATCTTGCATGCTTCTTTTACTTCAGAACTTTGATGACTCAGATGTGAGGATCTGTTGGCGTATTAGACTTCTGTTCAGAGTCAAAGAGTTGATCAGACAAGCTCACCTCTTAATCACTGAGTCCACAAATTAGGGTTTTGTTTTCCCAAGGATAATTGGACTTTTAATACCTAAAGTGACTTTCATGGTTCATTATAGGTCTTCAAGAATGCTCATACTAATTTTCAAGTCTTTCACCACAAATTTCCTTAGTCAATTACTCAGATGACTGAAAATCAGCTATATTGGGTACAAAGTCAATTGTGGTCAACATATAGTCAAAATTCATGATTTTTCGCCAACATCAACATTTTGAAGTCATATTCATCAATTGATCAAGGGTTGATCACAATACCTCAAGAAAAGCACTCAAATCATCAAAGGGGCAAATTTGTCAAAATTAGGGTTTTGACTAAGAATGACTGATCATTGACTTTTGACCTAGTACATGACCTAATGGATTGAAGCATGATCTCAAGGACTCAAACACAAAAAATTGACCTAATTTAATGGATCAAATCATTTCTCAAGATCAAAAGATTGATAGCGTAAATTTGGATCAACTGATGAAAAGTCAACTGATACACAAAAAGTCAAACTTTGAATTTTGGTCAACATTGAATTTCAAAGATCAAAATCCATCAAAAATTCAAATTTTCCAAAACTTCGAAAAATTTTAAGTGTTTTTTAACCTTTATAATTTCATTACTTCATGACAATTCTTCACTAAGATGCAAGATGATTCAAGAAAAACTTTCAACATGAAAGTTGTAGATCTTGATGAATTATACAACTTTTTCCATGAGGCTTGATGTCCAAAAAATTCTTAGATTTGGAGATATAGGCCCATGAAGTCATGACATTTTTGTATAAACACTTAATGAAATTTTCAACAAGTTCAGGAAGATTTTTGTCCTAACTTCTTGGCCAATTTTCATTAAGTTCCAAGTTGAGTTAGCGAAAGTGGTCAACATGAAGGTTGTAGACAATGTTTCAAGCTTTCCAAAATGTCCAAGAACTTGAAGAGATCATGCTTGAGCTACAAGTTTCGAAGATAAGAAGTTGGACATCCATTCTTGAATTTTAGGTCACCTTCATAAAGAACACATAACCGAATCCCATAACTAGGCTGCAGAATCTTTCTTTGCAGGCCTCTTGACTTGAAAATATATCCATAATCATATGTTTACATAACTAATTGAGCTATGATCCAAGAGCTTGAGCCATTGTCCAAGTTAATTTTCCATTAAGGGAAGATAGTTCACACTTCCATTTTGGAAAAGTGACTTTAATCACAAAGTCCACTCTCCTTGAGCTTTGCACTTTTTCCTTCTGAACACACACAATCTCAAAGCCAGAAGCAATTTTTTTCTAGAGCCTCTAACTACTCAGACCATGCTTGTACTATGCATTGAATCTATGTATGTCAAGCTTGCTTCAAAATCAAGTCACATAACCATTACATGTGATCTCTTGATTCTGATTACTTCAAGTTTCCAAACCTTTTCTCTATAAATAGAGAAGTTATTTACAATACATAGCACGAATTCATAAGCCTTGAAATGCTCACAAACTTCCTGAAACTCAGAATTATACACAAAACCTCCCTTGTTGCAATTTCTTGCCAAAAACTTCAAACTCACAATCCACTTGTGCGTTTTCACTCTAAATCAATCACAAAGCTCCCATGCCTCATTTAGAACTCATCCCCACCCCTATTTCATAACTGTAACTTCATCTTCATTATCCTCCAAACTCAGAAATAGCCACCTGCAACATGACTTCTCCAGGAAGATTCAGGCACTTTCAGCATAAAGTAAGAGTTGCATTAGCTTCCTAGGAGTTCAGTGAAGCTGCCCAGATCATCACAACACCTCCAGGATTTCTCAAACTCCAAGCACGATTTCCAGTTTTGAGGTAAGTTTCCTCAACTTTGAACTCCTTATACAAGAATCATTAATGGTTACTTTATGAATGAAAAATGTAGACATTATTGCCCTGAAGCTAACCATGCCTTTATTTTTCATTTATATTGTCTGAGTGATGTGAATTTTGAAGTTGAACTTGCTGAAAAAATTAGGTTTTTATTTAGTACCAGTAAAATTCTCATTCATCTTTGATTTATAGCTTATGAAATTTATATGGTTGAATTCGTGTTGAAAAGTGTAACAACTTTCATGTTTACAATTTTAAAAATGGTTGAGAAATGAAGAAGTTACAGATTGGCCATGGTGTTGTTCTTCTCTACGCGCACAAGGTTGAAGATGAAGTCATTCTCAAATCTTAGAAATGAATTCATTTTAAATTTATTGTAAGTTGTATTATTTTCGGGTGAAACAGCCACCCTAGTAGCAGAGAAGTGTGCGTTAAGGCATTGATCTATAGGAACCTGGGTTTGAGCCCCGGTGGTACCCTTTTATTTTTTCACATTATTTCCTTGCAGATTCAGTGTATCAAGCTTATCGCGTGTGCCATACATCCTCATGACTGGCCAATCAGATCATTGTGCTAATAAATCCAATGCCTCAAGTGTGCTTGTCCACCATGAGCCATCAGAAGTCAACCACACTAGATCTCACACAGTTGTTGGACTATGGTTTTTAGGCCTGGATTGTTTTGATTTCTCACCCCCCATTTTACCTTCCAATGTAGGCCTAGTATACATTTTTTGGTCACAAACATTTTTTTTTCTTTTTTTCTAATTTCAACAAAAATAGACTTGGGCCTTTTTGCTAATTCTTAACCCCCATTTTTCTTTTCAACACCTCAGCCCAATATATCTTATATTCTTCATATTTTCTTTATTTTCATTTATTTATTTATTTATTATTTAATCAAAAATACCAAAATATTTTTTTAATAATTAAATTAAAAACATTTTAATTTAAACATTTATTTTACTTTTGTTAATATTTAGAACTAGATTTTGTTTATTTTCCACACTTTAAAATATTTTTTTTCAAATTAATATTAACATTCAAATTATTTCATAAACAAATTATTAGACTTAGGTTTATTTTCTTCTTAATTTTAATTAACTTAGATTTTAGGTTTTTGTTAAAATTAATTAACTTCTCTTATAATTAAATTTAATTAGCTTAATTAGGTTAATTACTAAAACCTTTTTTCTATTAAAAAAAACCCAAAAATAATTTCCTTCCTTTTCTTCCTCTTTACATTTTGAGCATATTATTATTTATATTCAATGGTTTGTAATAGATAATTAGGCTTTATTGCTTTCTTCTCCTCATTCATAAACATGTACCCCCATTCCCAAAGCACTGTAATAGCGTAGGACATTTAAATTCAGCAATTTATCGCTTTCCTTATTATTGTTAGTAATTAGGGTTTGCATGACCAGACTTAAAATCAAACTTAGAAAAACCCTAACTAAAAGATAAAATAATTGAATCCAACACACTTTGCACACATGCACCTCTAGGATAACCCACACTTGTTGCCTCGGATAAAAATAGTCATGTCCCTCGAACGTGAGATGCTTTAGCAAAGACCCTCGATTAAAAGATCGTAGTCCCTTTGATGTTTCCTTCGGTGAAAGATCCTAGTCCCTTACGATTATTTCTAAAACATATTAAAAGTTGCCTTCTGTGACTGTACGATGACCCATGACTGTCCCTCATATCCAATTATATGGCTCCCTACCAACCAATGGTAAAGTAGCACTATCTAAAGGAGGAGGAAAAGATCAAAGACTTATTTGAGTAGGTAGATTTCTCATAATTTCTTGCTCACAAACGAAAACCATTTTCACACATCACACTTTCAAAAACAAACATCTTTCCAAACACTCCAAATAGTTTCAAAACGAACATTTTGTATACATTCTCAACGATACGAGAATCATTGCAAAATTGCCGCACTAAGCCGTTTTCAAAATATTTCCAAAAACAAACATTTTGTATACATTCTCAACGATACGAGAATCATTACAAAATTACCATCTTTAAAAATCTTCAAACATTTTCAAACATACACAAAACACAAAGCATTTCAAAGTGAGCTAGCAATTAAGAGCCCGTAGATAACTACGGATGAAAATGGTGCTAGAACCTTCCCTTTTCATATCCTATCCCCCAAACTCAAGAAAATATACCAAAAGGTCTTTCCTGTTCTTTTCACCCTTTACTTTATTGGATAAAAGAAAAGTCGATGGTGACTCTTGCTATCTGCAACATTAGCAATAAAACACAAAACACCCAAGTCAGTTCTCCCAATGTATTACAATTGGCATGAAATGTTACCATTTGCTCTGCATGGTTATTGCACTTCAGTACGTATATCAACTAGAGAAACCTTGTTCTCTCTAGTCTACGGTATGGAGGTTGTCTTACATGTTGAAGTTCATATTCCTTCCCTAAGGATTATGAAATACACAGGTTTAGATAAAGACGAATGGATTCAGACTCGGCTTGACCAGATAAATTTGATTGATGAAAAATGGCTTGCGGTTTTTTTTCATGGTCAAATGTATCAGAAGCACATGATCAAGGCTTTTAACAAGAAAGTAAGACATCAGGTGCACCAGGATGGTGATTTGGTAATAAAGCGCATCATCCTACCACAAGGTGATCCCAGGGGCAAATGGACTCCCACATACGAAGGACCATTTGTGATAAAAAAAGATATTTTTTGACGGTGATATGATACTTACCACCACTGACGGTGAAGATTTTCCGCACCCTGTGAACGCGGACATAGTCAAAAAATACTACGCATAAAAGAGACCCGCTAGGTTGATAGGCCTAGGCAAAAATAAGGGCATCCCGGTGAACCAAAAGGGTTCTAGCAAAAACTAGGGATATATATATATATATATATATATATATATATATATATATATATATATATATATATATATATATATATATATATATATATATATATATATATATATATATATATATATATATATATATATATATATATATATATATATATATAATGGTACATCCAGCAAGTCGAAAACCTGAAAAGGCGGCTTCGGCAAAAAAGGATATCCCAATGGACTGAAAACCCAAATGGGAGGTCCAGGAAAAAGTTAGGGATTAAAGCGTATGACTATGTCCCGTTGGATCACCCATCTACTTACAGCCAGCTTTATTACTATCTTCAAGTTCGAATGCTATAGATCAATTCAATTACCTTCTTCAAACATCAAGTGATGGGATACTTGAAGACACGAGGGTAATAGCAGAGTTGAAACTCGATGGGATCGTTTCCACATAGTTATTTTTCTTTGTTTACCACTTTGTACCCCTTTTTCAATTTTTACGACGATTTCCTCTTACTAGAATATCTGTCTTCTGGTATAAAATCACATGCTTATAGGAAAACTTTCAGAATAAATGCAATTAAATATATTTTAAATTCAAAATTGTTTTTACCTTCTCTGATCTGTTTGCAAAAAATGTCCAATGATTACGTTGAATGAACATATGCATTTGAATGATTACTATTTACAAAACATATGCATTAAAACATGATCAACATTTACTAAAGACTCTAGGAGTTGGGATAATGTACAAGTTATCCACAAACCCCCACAGAGAAATCTCCAAAGAACCATCTCTACTGAGCTATCTTCACAAGCTCATCCCTAATAGAGATATATTCCCTAGTAAGTCTAATATGCCCTCAGACAGAAATTGGGGAATCTTCCAGCAGCTCACCTCCATATACCTGATGGATAGCTTAACATGATCATCTTCCCCAATAGGTCCCCTAGCAGATAAGGAAGTTTTATTATTTCCCCAGTACATAGTAGAAACTCCCTCAGCACAACCTATGAGATTCCAATCCCCATCAGAGAATATTTCCTCAACGCAGTTGTAATACAGTGGGAGAACTAACTTGGGTGTTTTGTGTTTTATCGCAATTGTTGAGGATAGCAAGAGTCACCACCGACTTTTCTTTTACTCAATAAAGGAAAGGGTGAAAATTGGACAAGAAGTTATATTGGATAAAATAAAAGTCGGTGGCGACTCTTGCTATCCGCATCAATTGCGATAAAACTCAAAACACCCAAGTCAGTTCTCCCACCGTATTATAGAACTAGAGACTCTGGTGGCGAGTTTACTTAAAAGTGGGGTTACCTTAGAGATTAGATCACCATTAAATTATTTCATAGTTTTACTTGCTTTCTTTACTCTTAAAAGGGTGTTTGGGTTTTGTATAGATCCTCTACCCGGATCTGGCGGCATTTTTAGGTAAGTAGCAATAGATTGTGGGGAATGTGAAGCGTAATACCGACATGGTTGAAGCAATGGCTACATTAGTGTGACACATTTGTTGGTATCGGTTTCCCTTGAGTCCTGTCAAGGAGAATATGGGGTCGTTGTATGGTGTCATGAAGCACTAACTGGCCGTAGAACCTTTAGTTGAACAACTTGGCCATTAGGAAGTAGTGAGGTAGCCGGATTTGGTGCAGTCTAAAGTTGGTTGATACTCGATACCACGCTCATTGAGATACACTTTCGGGATTTTTTGGTCGCCAAAACAGAAGATTTTGCTTAAACAATTCCCGATTAAGTAAGATCAGTGATATTGAGATTCCTTATAACCCAGTTACGTACTAGGACAGGTTGAACCAACTAAACTTTAAGAGGGTACTTACTTATGAAACCCATGCAAGCCTAAACCTAAGATCATTGAATGCTTTATTTGTGATTAATTATTCATGACATCATAAACATCATAACATCATAAGCATTCTCACTAACCATTTCAAGGATTTAGGAATTTATCTTTGTTCTATTTTGTAGGACATGGCTTCCACTCGTAGAAATATCATTTGAGTCAACTTTGTAAGGGTACCTCCTCAAATCAAGGAGTTAGCGTCAAGATTTCCTGAAAATTCTACATTCACCAAAAGATATGGTCGACTTATCAACCCGGCTACCTCAAGCTTTAATGAAGACAAGTTAAAGGTGCTTTTTCAGTTCTTTGATCTTATGCATCATTGCTTCAGATTTCGCGACTATCAACTAGTGCCCATGATGGAAGAATTTTCTCAACTGCTAGGAGTGCCTGTGTTTGATCAAATACCATTCACTAGTTTAGAAGAAACTCCAAAGCCTGAAGTTATTGTCGAGGCCTTGCATTTGAAGAGTTTAGATATTGTAGCCAATTAGGAGACGAGAAGTGGGGTCAAAGGCTTTTTGGCTAAGTTCTTGATGGAGAAGGCTATGTTATTTTGGGAAGCCGTGGATTTGTAAGCTTTTGAATAAGTTTTGGCTCTTCTAATCTACAGTTTCATATTATTCCCTAACCCGGACTAACTCGTAGATGTGAATGCCGTCAAAAATTTCCTTACCCATAATCCTGTGTCTACATTGCTTGGAGACATTTTGCACTCTCTTAATACTCGCACTATAAAGAAATGAGGAACTCTTATGTGCTGCTTGCCTTTTCTCTCTAGGTGGTTTATTTCACAAAGATCGTGGATTCAACTCAAAGGGGAACAAGATACCTTTGAAGTGCAGTTCCACGCAAGCGAGAAGAAGGTTTTGGAGCTCACAAGGCAACTTCATGAAGAGAAAAGCCTGAATGCCTACATTGCACCAAAGAGGATGCGCCCATGGGAAACTTGAGCCTTTTTTTTAGGAGTTTATTTTGTAACCTTTGTAATCCCAAGAGGCATTTGTAATTCATGAACTTATTAATGCAATTAATGTTTGTTGTCTTATCTTTGTCTAGCAAATTTAAATTCTTTATAATCCTTGAAAACATTGCATTCGCATAACATGCATCATATCATAAGCAGGCTTTTCGACACAGGTTTCCTCATCCTTTTACTATTTATTTCAATATAAGATGGATCTCGAGAAAACTATCAAGGACTTGCAAACTCAACACTCTCAATTCCAAGAGACACTGCTCAACTTAGCAAAGGGGCAGCAAGAAATGAGGACACTTCTTGTTACGAAGAAAAAGTCGAAGAAGAAAGTTGTAATCAACATGGGGAAGAGGTTCAAAGCCCCCGCGAGACAAGTCCAAGTTGAAGAGGATTCCTCCAAAGAGGATAAAATCAAGATGAAGATGCTAGGAGCATCCGTGCTAGGGGTGGAAGCAATCAAATCTCTGAAGACAAGGATTATTTTGACGAGCAATATCCATTGGCCGACGACAAGTATAAACAACTAGAAGACAAATTGAAGATTGTAGAAATCCAAGTTGTGCCTGGCTTGGACTTTGGTGACTTGGGTTTGATTCCTGGGGTAGTCATTCCTCACAAATTCAAGATTCTTTTTTTTGTCAAGTACAATGGTATCTCATGCCCGAAGCTTCGCCTAAGATCTTATGTCTGCAAAATTCTGCCGCATACTGCTGATAAGAAATCGCAGGTACACTTTTTTCAAGAAAGTCTAGATGGGACGCAGTTGGAATGGTTTTACCAATTGGAAGGGAGTAACATCCATACTTGGGAAGATTTGGCCACTGCCTTTTACCGCCAATATCAATATAATGTTGATCTTACTCCAACTAGGGTGCAATTACAAGGAATGACCATGGGTTCCCATGAGGGCTTCAAAGAATATGCTAAAAAATGGAGAGACTTGGCTGGCAGAGTGCAGCCACCTTTGAATGATAGGGAGTTGGTATATATGTTTATGGGAACATTGACTGGGCCATTTTTCAACTTACTGGTTGGAAGTTCATCATCCGGATTCACTGAATTGATCTTAACTGGTGAAAGGGTCGAAAGCGGGAAAATACCCATGGCCTCTTCCTCCAATGCTGTGAAAAAACCATTTATTGGTAAAAAAAAAGAGGCTAATGTTGTGTATGGGTCAAGGAATCATGCTAGGAAGGACAATCCTCAGTCAGTAAGTGCAATTCTAATCTCCAATCCAACTCCTACTCAACAGCCACAATAACGAGCTAATCAACAAAGGACGAAGTTTCAAGAAAGATAGTACACCAAGATCAGGATGTCCTTACCACAAGCCCTACAACATTTACTGAGAGATGGGATCATTTGACTAAGATATCCTCCACAAAATCCCTATACATCCTCACCGAAATACAATCACAATGCAAGATGCACCTACCACTTAAACAGCCTCGGGCATGATACCAACAATGTTGGGCATTAAAAAACAAAATCCAAGACCTAATTGTTAACAAGACAATTAAATTCAACCTTCCACCAACTCCCAACGTGATCATCGCACCCATGCCAAATCATGATAAGGATGTCAATGCTATCGGAGATGCCTCTTTTGTTTCCTCTGTCAACGACTTGACCACTCCTTTGAAGACTATTAAAGAGAATTTATTTAAAGATGGGGTATACCCCGGATGCCTTGAAGAATGTTGCTACTATGATGTACAAATTAATGGTTATGAATGGCTTAAGAAAGGTGTCCAACACCATATGGATAGCCATGAGATTCTATTTGAAAAAGCTCCGTCTGTGAAAAGTTTGACTCAAAGTGCATCTCAAGAATTTAAAGACGTGTCCATCAGTACTATCTCAAACAAACCTATTAGGATCACCTCCAAAGGTCATATTATGATTCCTGTTGAACCAAGAATAGCTTCACTAATTATCACACATCGGGGCCAGTCCCCTATTCTTCTGATAAGGTTGTGCCCTGGAATTATGGGGCGGAAGTGTAATACCATGGTATCAAACAAGATTCCTGGATTGATGAAGATGAAACTGCTGACATTACCAACATAGTTGGATCAAGTAAAGTTACTAGGATTGGGAGAATCTTCTCTCCATATATTTCCCCTTTGATAACCACAACTACACCCATCTGTATTACTGCTGATAAACCTAGTATTGATGCTAGAGGAAAGGAAAAAATGATTGAGCCTGCCAGGACGGAGGCACCCGAAAAAGATATTACCATTGAGGACTCATCTACCCAAGAGATGGAGGAGATTCTAAAAATCATCAGAAAAAGTGATTATAAGATAGTGGAACAGTTGGGGCAAACACCTTCGAAGATTTCTATGATGTCTTTGTTGCTATGCTCCCAGGCATATGCTCAAGCACTGATAAAATTCTTGAAAAATACACATGACCCTCAAGAAACTACGACCTAGCAATTTGAAAACTGTGTAGCGAGTTTGAATGCTGACAATGGTTTAGGATTTTTGGATGCAGATCTGACCCCAGCCAGGAAAAACCACAACAGAGCTATGCATGTTTCCATCGAATGTAAAGCAACCACTTTAGCCCTTGTATTGGTAGATATTGGGTCCTCTCTGAATGTCTTGCCCAAAGGTGCTATTGATGGATTGGACTATGAAGGTTTGGTACTGAAGCCTAGTGACATTGTAGTGAGAGCTTTTGCCGGATCAAAGAGGATGGTCCATGGAGAGGTTGATCTCCCCATCAAAGTAGAGTCTCAAGTATTTAACTCAACATTCTATGTGATGGATATCCGTCTTGCTTATTCTTGCCTACTTGGACGCCCCTGGATACATGGGGCAGGTGCGGTGACTTCCACACTACATCAAAAGTTGAAATATCTGGTCAAGGGGAAATTGTTACCATCTGTGGTGTAGAAGAGTTTATGATTAGTCATCTAAATTCATTCAAATATGTTGAAATGGATGGCGAGTTCATTGAAACTCCATGTCAAGCCTTTGAAGTGGTCTCTCCCATGGTTGTTGTTGCTAAGGCCATTCCTGACACTCCCAAAGTTGCTAAAGATACACCAAGGATGGCTTCTCTCAAAGATGCACGTGTTGTTATTGAATAAGGAGGTTGTACCATTTGGGGACAACTTCCTGATTTCCCTTTCAAGTCAGACAAATTTTGATCGGGCTTCACTTCCAAAGCTCAAAAGGAGGTTCGACGTGCTCGCATAGGGAAACAACCTCTCCGCATTAGTAACCATGATATTAATGCCCTTGAATACCAAGGACTTCATCCAAATCTCCTTCAACCAGGAGTAATTGTCATTTAATGTTTTTATTACTTTGAGAACTTTGTTTGTAATTTCCATTAAAATAATGACTTTAAGCCATGTGCCTTGCCCGGGGCACAATGGTACATTTGTTAAGTGTTTATCATTTTCATATGCCATATGCTCATTTTTAATGAAAAAACATTGGACTATTTTGCATTCAAATTTTGCGCTCATTGTCTTTCTTTACTTTGTTACATTTTCAAAGAAATAGCCATGTAACTTTACATGCACACACACACATTTGCAGATCCACGTTCACTCCAGATCTCGTTGACAATGACTCTGCTATTGTCATCTACGACTTCGAAAATCCAAGCTATCAAGACGAAGACGAAGCCAAGGAAGATTATGAAATACCTGGGGAACTCGCCAGACTTCTGATACAAGAGGAAAAGGCCATTCAACTGCACGAAGAACCAGTTGAAGTGATCAACCTAGGTACTGAGGCAGACAAGAGGGAAGTCAAGATCGGCGCCAACTTGGAAGATGGTGTCAAGAAAAGATTGTTCCAGATACTGCACGACTACGTGGAAGTGTTCGCTTGGTCATATGAAGATATATTGGGGCTTGATACTGATATTGTGGTTCATCGTCTGCCAATGAAGGAAGGATGTCCTCTGGTCAAGCAAAAGGTTCATCTCATGCGGCCAGATATGTCTGAGAAAATAAAAGCTCAGGTAATGAAGCAATTCGATGCAGGTTTCCTGGAAGTAACATCATATCCCCAATGGGTTGCAAATGTGGTCCTAGTGCCGAAGAAAGATGGAAAAGTCCGTATGTGTGTAGACTATAGGGATTTAAATAGCGCAAGCCCCAAAGACGATTTCCCGCTACTACATATTGATGTCTTGGTTGACAACACGGCTCAACATAAAGTTTTCTCCTTCATGGATGGCTTCTCCAGATATAATCAAATCAAAATGGCACCCAAAGACATGGAGAAACCTATCAAAATGGCACCTTTTGTTATAAGGTCATGTCTTTCGGTTTGAAGAATGCAAGCGCAACCTATCAACAGGCTATGGTAGATCTATTTCATGACACGATCCATCATGAGATAGAAGTATACGTTGATGACAAGATCGCAAGGTCTCAAATTGAGGAAGAACACCTTGATCATTTACACAAGCTATTTGAAAGGCTGAAGAAATACAAGCTGAGGCTGAATCCCAACAAGTGCACCTTCAGGGTGAGATCTAGAAAACTTCTAGGGTTTTTCGTTAGTGGAAAAGGTATTGAGATTGATCCAGCAAATGTCAAATCCATACAAGAGATGCCAGATCCTTATACTGAGAAGGAGTTCAGGGGTTTCTTAGGTCGACTCAACTACATCACCTGATTCATCTCTCACTTAACTACTATCTGTGAGCCAATCTTCAAACTGTTGAAGAAAGATCAAGTAGTCAGATGGAATGACGACTACCAAGCAGCTTTTGACAAGATTAAAGAGTACTTACAAGAACATCCAATCATGATTCTCCAGTTGAAAGAAGACCTCTAATTATGTACTTGACTATATTAGAGAATTCAATCGGGTGTGTGCTGGGTCAACATGACGAGTCTGGCCAAAAAGAGCATGCAATATACTACCTTAGCAAAAAATTTACCGACTGTGAAACCAAATATTCACTGATCGAGAAAACTTGTTACGCTTTGGCATGGGCTGCTCGCCGTCTAAGACAGTGTATGTTGACTCATACTACCTTATTGATTTCTAAGATGGATCCCATCAAGTATATCTTCGAGAAACCAGCTATTTCTGAACGAATAGCTAGACGGAAATGATCTTGACTGAATATGACATCCAATACACTACATAAAAAGCAATCAAGGGAAGTGTGTTGGTGGATCATTTGACCCATCAAGTTGTTGATGACTACTGTTGTACCCCAAAATTTTCCCTCCCATATTCCTCAAGATTTGTCAAGAATGATCCTCAAATTGCTCAAAATGGCTCAAGGGTTGTACAGTCAAATCACTTCCTAAGACAGCTGAAATTAGGGTTTTGATTCTTTCAAGGAATTTGGGGTTCTCAATGGTTCAATCAAGTCTCATAGGCCTATATACATTCTCAAGCACCTACATGCCAAGTTTCAAGACTCACAGTGCCAATTTGCACAGTCAAAAGCCCCATTTGATCTACAGTCAACTACAAGGGCAAAATGGTCATTTTGCAGTCAAAAGTCAGAATTTTTGGTCAACATCTCATTTTGAGTTCACAATCATCATTTTATCAAGCCTTGATCATGATTCATCAAGAATAGCTCAAAAATCATCAAGATGCAAAAAGTTACTATTTTTGGACAGTAAAAAAGTCAACTGTACCTTGACTAGGGCATAACTTTTTCATGGTTTATCATAAAAATTCCATCCAAGGCTCATTTTGAAGAGGATGCAATGTCCTATAATACATCTTCACACTCCAAGATCAGAAAATGCTCTCACAAAAAGTTACCAATTTCTACATTATAGGTCAATTTCAAAAGTCAACAAAAGTACACTTTGAGTCAAAGGCCATAACTTGAGGTTGGTAAATACAAATGACATGGGACCAAAGGAATTGGTTAGAGGACTTCAAGAGCTTTCCAAAATGTCCAAGAACATGGTCATATGATCAAAATTGAGCAAGTTGTGCATTGGAGAAGTTGGGAAATTTTCATGAATTTGCAAAAGTCAACTTTGCCCAAAACACCTTCTTTTTGCTAATGGGCCTCAAATCTCTTCTTGAAAATTCACCCATGACCTATGCACGACCCACCAAGCTTAATTGGATTTATTTTCTTATTTTTATTGATTAAATGGATTTTTAATTAATATTAATTCATTTAATTAATTTAAATCATAAGAAAATACAAGATTTGATTTTTAAATCAATTTGTGAAGCAAATATGATCAAAACATGTTGGCAAATTCGTGCACAAGTCAAAGATACAAAAAAATCCAATTTTGGCAACATTGTTCAATCATGAAAAATCAAGAATATTTGATTTTCAATCAAGGATTTAGTCTTCAATACACATGGGTTGGATCCCAAATTTTGACCTAATTTGATTCTCTTATATGTATGCAAGCCAACCATGACCTAATACACGTGAAAAAGCTGCAGAAACGACCCTGTCAAATTCAAGAATTTTCAAGAAAACTGAAAATCCGTTCTTGCATCCTAGGCTAATTCAAGGTACTTTGACCATCCAAATACATTGTAGGAGGTAGTGGAGGTTAAAAACCCATACCTCGCGAAATATTTATGTTCACTGTGTGTCTAATCGCTATTTTTCCTTGCAGGAGGTAGTGGAGGTTAAAAACCCCCGCTATCTGATTCTAATTATGCAGGATAAACGAAGAAGATGATGAGGTGTTAGCATCTGATTCGTGTGTTTAAAAAACGCGCGCGTTATTTTTGTTTACATCATATTATTTGTTTTTTGTATATAATATTCACTATCCATCCATTTAACAAAAGCGTGCTACAGTTCAGCTGGCAAAGGCATTGAAGCATAGTTCATTGGGACCTGGGTTCGAATCCCAGGTCCCCCAAAATATTGTTTATTTTTCTTCTTCAGGAATTCATGTGTAGCTTGCAAAGGGATGTCCACCATACACCTCCAATTCCCAAGCGCCAGATGTCATCAAACTCAAATCCAGTGGCCAAAGTTGAAGGACCACCATACTCCCTGGTCAGCGCATGCGTAGCAAGTCCAAAAAAGTCAAACAGGCTAATGAATAATGGGCCTGGAAATTGCTGACTCTACCACAAAATTGGGCCCAACACCCCCCTTCAAGTTTATTTCTTTTCTTTTCTTTTTTATTTCTTTCATTTAATTATTTTTTATAATTATTATTTTCACTAACAAATTAATATTTATTTTCATAATAAATTCAGAAAACATAAAAAATATAATATTATTATTTATTAAAATTAATTTCACCCTTTTTATTATTTTTGTAAATAAATAAATAATTAATTAATTTAGTTTTAATTAGGTTAATTTTAACCTTTTTTTTTTGCAATAATTTAAAATTAATGTAGAATTAGGGTTTTTAATAACTTTTGACCATCTTTTATTTTTTCCTAAAAAACATAAAAAACTCAATAAATATCTTTCTTTATTTAATTAATTAATTAGTCTATGTTTAATTTAATTAAATGCAAAAATAACAAAAAATCTCTTTCTTTCTCAAAAAAGGGGTCAAAACCCTAAAAACTCTCTGATCCAATTTTTCTCGCGCGAATGTTTATTTTATTCATGTTTTGATCCATATAATTGTATTTGCTCCGAGGATGTAATAACTTTAATTAGGGAATTTTTTTTATTAATAACCATGTATTAAAAAAATATTTCGTAAATAACCGAGTTTCAGAAAAAATTACGCAAATAACCATGTTTGAGATGGCTCCACAAAGGAGGAGCCATCTCAATTGGCGCATGCACCTCCTTTTTTAAGGGAGGCGCCATCTCACTTGGCGCCTAAGTGCTTAGGCCATGCCCTAAGCCAAGTGAGATGGCGCCTATGTACAAAATTAGGGCAAATTTTTTTTTTATTTTCTTTCCTGTGCGTTGCCTATTAGACAGAGATCAACAAAATGGATTTTTTATTTAAAAAAAAATAATTACATTCAACTGTTTTACATTAAAAGAACAGTAAAAAAAATGGATACAAAAAATACTGGGAAAAGATACATCAGTGATCCCCCGGAACCCGGTAATGACCCCCGGTTCCGCATCCCCGTCCTCGCCTTTCTCTTGCCGGGTGCCGTCGCGTTTCCTGCTGCGGCAAGGTCGATGGCCCAGCGAAGTCAATGCGATCCGAATCCATAAAATCAGTAAGATCTCCATATCTCGAAGATCCGCTCTGGTACAGTCGGTTACCCATACCCTCAAAGTTTGGTCGTGTTGGCGGTGGGTGGGGTTCCATGGTTGGCCGGTAGCATTGGTCGTCTGAGTATGGGGGGTAGAAAGGAAATGGATCTTGGGGTGTTTGGTATTGTGGATGTTGGGTTGTTTGGTGATATGGTGGTTGATGGTAGGTTTGGTCGGCTTGGTCATAATCTTCTGACATTCCCATATCAGGGCTAAGGCTGGATGTTGAGGGCGCCATATTGGGATATGTGGAAGACTGAAATTGTGTCTGGGGTATGTGGGTGTGCTGGTATTGGGGTTGGTATTGTGGTTGGGTTTGAGGCATATCCGGGTATTGGTAGTTTGGTGGTGATTGTGGTTGGTAGTACGGTATTTGATTGTAGTTGTGTTGTGGTGGGGAATGTGGTTGTGTGTTTGTTGGTCTGTTTCTTCTTGGGGGTTGGTTTGAGGTTGATGGATTTTGGGTTTGTTGATGGGGAATCGAGGGTTGTGCCCATTGTGTGTGTGGGTCAACCAAGTACCTCGGATGAGACACGTGCATTTCTGGGTTACTAACCGACCTGTACCACGACATATATTGATCAGTGTGTCGCATGTTACCTTGAGTAAGGAAAACCGGGGATTGCAAGATGTAGCGGTGACGCCTTTGCCACATTTTACACCATTCCGGAGCAAAGTCTTTCCAGTTGGTAAGACCCCACTGGGCGTCGACCCTTTTTAGATGCCAGGGGGACAAATCTGTTGGATCACTTGGTATCTCTTGATGCATTCCGAACTGCATCTTCACACGGTCGCTGTGGTGCATCTCCACAATGTTGAACCGAATGAGTGCAGTCTTTGCAGTCCAAGTTGCTGCATCCTCTGGGTTTGGAGAATGGCCCAAACCCAAATATGGTCTCCAGACGAACTGCGATAAAATTTAAATCAGGTTAGCGCAAAAGTAATGTATAAATAATTAAAATGAACAAAAGTTAAAAGCTACGACGTACGTCATCTGGGCCTAAGTGATCCAACAGATTCCGGTAGAGTGCGACATTGAATCTTGGATTCTTGCTGTAATCCATACCCCTCACGCAGTACCTAAAGGAAATGAGAAACATGTTATTTTTAGCATATATTTTGGAAAGAGCAGAATAGTTATAAATGCTATAACTTAATGACTTACTTTGTTGCGTACGGGAAACCAAAAGTGTTGTTGTTGATGGGGTTTAAGGACTCCATCCTCCACCAACCCCAGGCTTGTAGTAAAAATGCGCACCCATAAAATGTACATTTTTCCTTGACTGCGTTTTTGCACAAGGAATTGTACAGGTGGGCTAATACTGCAGAACCCCAACTATATTTTCTAGTTTTTTCAAAATTTGTTAGTAAATGTAAGTACATGAAATTTACACTATTTCCCGTACTTTCGGGAAATAAAAATGTACCAAAAAGTATCATAGGATACATTCTGGATTTTACTACTCGGTCATTCTCTGAGGAATTTTCATTTAATTCCATACTTGCATAATGTCGTTTCAGGTCAGTGAGTAGTATTCCCTGCCCTCTTGCTCTACCACCTTCTACCATATCCCTACCCAACAGTTCTTCACACTGTGAGTTGGGTTGTTGAACCGACCCGTTCACCGCCTTACCGTTGATAGGGAGGCCCAGTAGCATGTACACATCCTCGAGAGTGATGGTACATTCACCTATTGGTAGGTGAAATGTATGGGTCTCCGGTCTCCACCTCTCCAACATTGCAAGAATGAATTTTGAGTCAATGGTGCAGTTGGAGATCTTTATTACATGTCCAAAACCTGCATATTCCAGATAAGGGACGATAAATGGGTCGGGAGCCAGGTAGTTGTGTGAACGGATTCTGAATCTTTTTGTATCCTGAGATCATAATTAAACAAGTGTAAGATTAATTAAGATGAACAACACGTTATTTGAAGTATGAAAAATGTATAACCAAAGAAGAGACTTACAAATGCAGCAATGTTTTCCCTTGTGCCTCTGTGAGTATCGCCCATTGTTAGAAGAGCCATTGTTCAGAATGCTTGAGAGTATGAAAGACTTAGGAAGAAATAGAGAGTATGATAGACTTAAGAAATATTTCGTAGCAGAGAGTGAGAGTTGTGTGGGTGTGAGAGATGTTTCATAAGGTATGTATTTATAGGCAAATAAGTTTGATGTAGTGGTTGCTTGTGCTTGCATGCCTGCGAAGTGTCACATTTGCATGCTTAGGGTGTTACACATATGCATGCATGCATTTACAAAAAATGTAAGGTGTCACTCTTGCAGGCTAGGTGGCAGCCCATGCATGTATCACGACTGGACAGTAAGGGAGGCGCCATCTCACTTGACGAAAGAGTACAAAAATGAATGGTGTCGCCACCCCATTTGGCGAATAAGAGGTGTCACTTCTTACAGCATTGGCTCAGGCTACGTGACAGCCTTTGGGATTCCTTTCTTTGTTGCATGCAAGGCCATTGGAGTTGATGGGTGGAGTCTTACACAAAACATTTATGTGTGCAGAATAGGGCCAGGATAGGTGGCAGGCTAGGTGGCTTCATAAGCCCCTTCATGTATCACGATTGGACAGTAAGGGAGGAGCCATCTCACTTGGCGAAAGAGTACAAAAATGAATGGTGTCGCCACCCCATTTGGCGAATAAGAGGTGTCACTTCTTACAGCATTGGCTCAGGCTACGTGACAGCCTTTGGGATTCCTTTCTTTGTTGCATGCAGAATAGGGCCAGGATAGGTGGCAGGCTATGGGGTTTCATTATTGCATGTAATATTATTGGCAGCCTTGGGGGTTACATCCCTTACTTAATTGAAATTTTTTGCCTTACGTTGAACATAACATTCATTCACATAATCTGTAAAATCTTCCAACCTTCGAATCAGTCATCAAACCTTCAAACATTCCAGCATTCATACCTTCATACAATCAATAAACCTCAAACATTCCAACCTTAAAACCTTAAAACAATTCTACACAATGGCCTCTTCACCACAATTTGTTGTCAAAGCACATTTCAACGGTGAGACATACATGTGTCCCACAGTTGGGTTTTTGTTTAGAAACACCGACAACGTTCGATTTCTCTTAAACGGAAAAGCAAATTTCTCGTACTTTAAGAAAAGATTGGAGGCCAAACTTGAACGAGGCCCAGTATCCCAGATATTTTATCAGAGTCCAGTCTTTTTTGGAAACAACCAAGTAATTTTTTATAAGGTTGAAGTTCAAGATGACGAGGATCTCCAGAACATGATTTCCAGCCATGTCTATTCTGGAAACGACTCTATTGAGTTGTACGTTTTGCTTCAAGAGCCTCCGGTGACACAGGAGGTTGATCCTTTGGAGAATGAACAAGATGAGGTGGATGCAGTTGATGATGAAGAAGAAGATAACGAGTTAGAGTTTGATGAAATGGTGAACGACGATTCTGACGATGATGGCATCCCAAGTATTCCTACTGACAAAATCTACACACCACCTACGCACATGACAAACTTCAACATGGGCGAAGATGAACCTTCTACTGACTTGTTTTTCCAACCGTATATGCAGTCGGATGAAAATTTAAATGAGAAGGACAAGTTTCGTAACAGAGAGGAATGCATCAGGGCCATCAAAAAATTTCACATGCTCAACTCGGTTGATTATAAGGTGGATCGTGTAAACCCGGAAAGGTACAAGATCAAGTGTGTCCACCCTGACTGTATGTTCAAGCTGACCGCATCATACAGACTAAGGGGTGACTGCTGGGTCATAGGTTCCATGACTACCCATACTTGTGTAAGTTCCACTCAATCACAAGACCACCGAAAACTCAACCATGATCTAATCTGTCAAGAAATCCTACCCCTGGTCAGCAACGACCCTTCTTTCAAGGTGAAAACAATCATCTCCCACATCACCACGGTTTTTAACTACACTCCGTCTTACCGTAATGTTATACCCCAAAATTTGCCCTCCCATATTCTTCAAGAAATTGCCAAGCCAAGCTAGAAAATTCCCCAAGGGTTGTGCAGTGCAACAGTCTCCCATACAGTCAAAATTAGGGTTTGTGTTCTGATCAAGAGAAGGAAGTTTTCAAAGGCCCAATCAAGTCTCATATGCTTACAAACATGGTCAAGCATCCCCATATCAAGTTTCAAGGCATTCAGCTCAAGATTGCACAGTCAAAACCCTAAATTGCACTACAGTCAACTGTAGGGGCAAAATGGTCATTTGGCAGTCAAAAGTTCAAATTTTTGGTCAATACATCATTTTGAAGCCACAAACATCATTTGATCAATGCTTGATCATGATTCTCAAAATTTGGCTCAGAAATCATCAAAGATGCAAAAGTTGTTATATTTGGACAGCTGAAAAAGTCAACTGAAATTGACCAGGGCATAACTTTCACATGGATTATCAGAAAAATTCCATCCAAAGCTCATTTTGAAGAGAAAGACATTTCCTACAACTCATCTTCATACTTCAAGTCCAAGAAATGCTCTCACAAAAAGTTATCAATTTCAACATTATAGGTCATTTTCAAAAGTCAACAAAAAGGGACTTTAAGTCAAAGGCCATAACTTGAGATTGGTAAATCAAAATGACATGGGACCAAAGGCATTGGTTAAAGGACTCAAAGACCTTTCCAAAATGTCCAAGAACATGTGAAAAGCTTAAAAATTGAGCAAGTTATGCCTTGTAGAAGTTGGGAAATTTTTGTGAAATGGCAAAAGTCAACTATCCTTGAAAATCCAATTTTGACAAAAGGGCCCCATTTTTCTCACTTTGTTCATCCTTGTCATGCCATACACGTGGCCCATGGTTAATTTCAAGACCAAATATTGACTTTTGTATTTTATTTAATTTTTGATGATTTAATTCATTTTAAGTCTTTGAAAATTCAAATAAAATTTAAAAATCAATGAAATAGTGTCAAATGAACTTGGACAATTCTTATGTATCATGAATCAACTCAAAAATCAGGCTAAGGTTCATTTGCACACTAGGTCTAGGTTTTGGCTAAAAATTAGGAAAAATGGTTAATGGAAGAAACCCTAAGGCCAATTCTCTAACAAGCATGAATTAAGGAGAGTTAGCAAGCCTATTCAATTCTATGATGATCACTGAGTCCAACCCTACCTAGAACATAGCAAAAAGCTCGCTGAAAAAGCCATTGGACATTTGAAATTTTGGCCATAAAATGCAAAACTGAAGTCAGTGCTAGGGATCTTTTGAAGCCTTAATTTTTGTACCAATAGTTTCCTGAGACAATTCTGAACGTGTCCCAAATCATAACATCTTCCAAAACTCCTTGAACTGGTATCTACAAGTGAAACTGTACAGAAAAATTTTGAATTCGTGTTCTTGATTCTAAGCATCCTTTTGCATTTTTAATTACATATTCATACTCACAATGATGTTTCCAAGCTGACCAATGCATTTGATTTCATTTTTGTGCCATAAATATGAACTTGCCATTTTCGAATTCTAGGGTTACAGTGTTCTTAAATTGGGGATTTTGAGTAGAGGTAAAATTAGAGCTTCAGAGCAACACCATCACACTCCATACATCTGGACGAAGAGATCTGCATGCTTGCGCCTAATTTATATTAGGAAACAAGCTATTCGCTATTTTTTTGTAGCTTACCTAATGCAACGTTTCAAAACCGTTGCTTTATTTGTTTGTGTTTCAGGAAATTGGAAGGGATGATGGCGTGGCACAAGCAGACTGGGCAATTCGAATTCGCGCGCGCTTTAGTCATTAGGCGTTGGATTTAATTTATATTATTTATATTATGTTATATATTAAATGAAACACAAATGCTTCAGTGGTACAACTGTTACGCTTGCAATGCTTATGGCCTGGGTTCGAATCCCAGGCCTTGTAAAATTTCCATATTATTTTTCATTTGGTAATTGCATGCAGGCCTCACATTAAGACTCACCATGCACTTCAGCATCAGCTCATCCACGTGTCCCTGAGCACCCACACCAAAGGCAAGGATTGGGAAATATGCTACGCTTCAGTCCAAGGCATCACACTGGATCAAAAAAGGTCAATGGATTTCAATGCAATTGGGCCAGGCTTTTCAGGCTTGCACCTCCAAATTTGAGACCACACCTCCCTGGTTATATCTTTTTTTCTTTTTTCTAATTTTCTTTATATCCTATTATTTTTAAATTTACTTGTGTTTTATTTTCTGATTTAATTAATTCTTACAAAAATATAAAAAAACATTAAAAATACAGAAAGGACAAAAAAAAATATAATTAATTTTGATTCTTTTTTAAATAAATTAAAATGTAACTCATTTAGTTTAATTAGGTTTTAATGTTAATTTTAATTCTTTTTCATAATAAAAATCCAAAAATGTAGAATTAGGTTAATTATTAATTTTTTATACCCTTTTTAATTTTTCCTTTTTTCTCACAATGTTATTATTTATTATTTATTTTCCACAAATCAAAAATTGTACATAAATTAGTTTAGAATTTAATTAGGTTAGAAATTAAATCTTCTTTCTTAAAAAACTTAAAAAAAAACATTAGAACTAGGGTTTAGCATTTTAATTTTAAATAATTTTTCTCTTTTTCTTTTAAACCTAAAAAACACAAAAACATTATTTTTCATTTAATTTTTAGATTCCTTGATTAATTTTAATTGTTTGTAAAAGGGTCCAACGCCCTAATTTTGTTAATCTCTTTATTTCGCGCATTTGTTTCATATTGTTTAAATACCTCTGTATATGCCCCAAAGCCTTGTAATAAGTTTAGATTTATTTCTCGCACTTTTTATTTATTCGCTTTATTTATTTTCAGTCAAATCGGGTTCGGTTTTTTTTTTGGCGATGTGGACCCGCGCCAGTTGTAATAGTTAGATTTATTTTCTCGCAAATATAACTGTTAATAAATATGCATGAAAGAATGAATGCCCGAAAATAAAATTGAATCGTTAGATCACCAATGCATGACAAGACGAACAATGAACTGAAAATGACACACTATTCGCACACACCACCCCTAGGGTACGCCTCACTGTTGCCTTTCGAAAGGTGGTCGTCGAGTAGAAAACGTCTTAGTAAGTCCTCATGGTCCGGGAACCTGGCATGAGGGTAGCTTCTAAGGTGTCTTCCCATTGCTCCGGTGATCACCACGTCCCTAAAACTCGAATTGACCCGAACACCTCCAACGGTGGTGCTACCTACCTCTCAATGGTGGGATGGCACTACTTTAAAGGACATTTACACAGACGAATTCCTTAGGGTAGGTAGGTTCTCATGGATACTTGCTCTCTTCAAAACAAAAATTCAAAGACTTTTCACACCAACACTTTTCAAAAGCTTTCAAAACAAACTTTTCAAACACTCTGACGTACGAGTTGAATCGAAACTTTTCAAAGAATATTTTTGAAACCCACATTGAAAAGCAAGCAAACAATTTTTGAAAACACATTGAGCAAGTACCTAAGAGCCCATGGATAACCATGGATAGAAAGGGTGCTAACACCTTCCCTTTCTATAACCTACCTCCCGAACCGAGAGCAATCTCTTTAAGGAATTTTTCTGTGCTTTTGTCCTTTCCAATTGGAGAAAATAAAAGACGGTGGCGACTCTTGCTTTCCGCGACATTTCGCGAACCAGCTTTAAAACAGTCAGTTCCAGATCCACCGATCACAGAACTGGCGACTCTGCTGGGGAGAAACTTAAAGTGAGGTGTACCTTAGGACTAAGATCATTGTGTTTTCAATTGCTTTCCTTGTATGCTTTAAAATTGTGGGTTGCTTGGGAGTTCTATAGATCCTAACCCGGATCTGGGGGATACCTTCTTAGAAAGTAGCAACAAGGCTGTGAGGGAACTGTGCGGGGTATACCGACATGGTTGAAGCAGTCTGCTACGTTGATGTGGCATTTTGGTGTGTACCGGTAACCCTTGAGTCAGTCAAGGAGAGTACGGGGCCTCCATGTGGTGTCATGAAGCATCAACAGACCTTAGGAACCTTAATTGAACAATCTTGGCCTCTTTAGGGTAGTGAGATAACTGACTTTGGTGCAGTCCGAGGTTGGTTGATACTCGATACTACACTCAATTGAGGGTTGCTTTCCTGGAATATTTCGGTCGCCAGTTCAGTGGCTAAATCGAAACGATGAACAATGAAAGCAATCCCGTGATATTGGGAACCTTAGAACCCGGTTACTTTGATTAGGACAGGTTGAACCCACCAACTTCAAGAGGGTACTACCCAGACCCCATGCTGGCCTTAAACCTTAAGGGCCTGTCTTGTGTGCCTTGTGTGCCTTACATGTTTGTCTTTGTAAATATCCGTGTTTAATCATAGCATCATGACATCATCCAGCATCATATGCATTAACTAACCATTTCAGGGGTTCGAATTTTCATCTTTGTTCTTGTTTTGTAGGACATGGAAACTGTTCGTAGAAAGACAATTCCAATCAGTCTTGTAAGGATCTCTCCTCAGCTTAAGGAGCTTATATCCAGGATTCCCGAGAACTCTTCATTCAGTGAAAGGCACGGAAGCCTCATCAGCTTGGTCAACACCAACATTGAGGAAGATATGATAAAGGTCCTGTTCCAATTCTTTGACCCTCTGCATCACTGTTTCACCTTCTTGGATTATCAGTTGGTACCTACATTGGAGGAGTTCTCCCGACTCCTGAAGATCCCTATTCTTGATCAGCTACCCTTCAACGGTACAGAAAAGGAACCTAAGCTTGAAGAGATTGCTAAAGCCTTGCACCTACAGTCATCTGATCTCAAGGGACATTGGGAAGTTAGAAGTGGTATCAAAGGGTTCTTAGCCAGGTTTCTGTTTGAAAAGGCCTATGATTGTTGGAACTCCCTTGACTTGCAAGCTTTTGAAGAGGTTGTGGCCCTCCTTGTTTATGGTTTGGTGTTGTTCCCTAACCCAGATCAGCTCATTGACATCAGTGCTGTCCAGATCTTTATGTCCAGGAATCCTATACCTACGTTGTTAGGGGACCTCCTTCACTCATGTTACACTCGAACCATGAGAAAAAGAGGTGTCCTTATGTGTTGCACTCCTCTCCTGGGAAAGTGGTTTATTTCGCACCTTCCACAATCAGTCCTGAAGAACGATCGGGGTTTGAGATGGTCACAACGGTTGATACTCTTACACATGCAGATATACATTGGTGCCCTAGGTCCAGAGAAGATGTCACTATCATTGATCGTTGCGGGGAGTATCCTAATGTTCCTTTACTTGGAATCAGAGGGGGTATTACTTACAGTCCGTGCCTGGCTTGGAGACAATTTGGTTATGCTCGGAGAGATGGTCCTCATGACATGTTGATTCCTGACATAGTTTTTGACTTCGACAACGATACTCAAGGACTTCGCCAGAGGTTTATCAGAGCTTGGAGGATGCCTAGTAGGATAGACAGCAAGACACTGGGGCACAGGAACTCCATCCCTTTGGAGCCTTACCTCAAGTGGGTACGAGCCCGCTCTCAGAAATTAGTGATGCCTTATCCTCACATGCTTCCAGTAATCAAAGAGCCTGCCTTGGAAGGAGAGGTGTCTCATGTTATTCAGCACCCTGATATGCCCACATCCTGGGAAGAGATGCAGAAGAGTTGGATCCAGCTTAGGGAAGAGCGGAATTCTCTTGAGACTAGTTTACATGCCAGTGAAAGGAAGGTCTTGGAGCTCACCCGCCTGTTGCACGAGGAAAGGAATCTCAACACTTACATAGCTCCAGAGAAGATGCGCAACATATTTTGGATGTGATTTGATCTTTTTGTACTTTTGCCCATGAGGCTTTGATGTATTAAAACAATGATTTTCTTAATAATAAAGTGTGTTCCTTTTGGTCTACAACAAATTTGAATTTTCGAACTCTTGAATGCATTGCATAAACACATATCATTCATCATGTGCATCCTAAATACTCTTCTTTTCAGGTTGTTTACCGTTCTTCGCTGTTTATTTCAGCATCATGAACCCTCCTGAATCATCAACCGATGCGGCTATCAAGGCTCTTCAGGCGCAGAACGTCCAGTTTCAGGCGCAAAACGCCCAATTTCAGGAGCTGATCAAGGGCTTGTCTCAGGGTCAACAAGAGTTAAAGACCATGCTGTTGAAGAAGACTAAGAAGAAGAGGAGGACTGTGCTATTTAACACTGGGCGTAGACTCGGAAACACTTTGGTTGTTGAAGCTGAAAGGACTCCTCCATCTGTGACGGAAGGTAGTCACCATGAAAGGGAGGTCACTACTCCTGTGGGCTCTGATACTGAAACAGACTTCAATGACGACCAGTACCCTCCTGCTGAAGACCGGTACAAACAGCTGGAAGACAGATTAAAGGCTGTGGAAGTTCAACGGGTACCTGGATTGGATTTCGGAGACTTGGGGTTATCTACTGGAGTAGTGATCCCACACAAGTTCAAAACACCTGCCTTCGTGAAGTATGATGGGGCTTCCTGTCCCAAGATGCACCTCCGTTCTTATGTAAGGAAGATCCAGCCTTACACAGCAGACAAGAACCTTTGGATCCACTTCTTCCAGGAGAGTCTTTCAGGGACTCACCTCGATTGGTTCTATCAGCTAGATGGAATCAGCATTCGTAACTGGGAGGATCTGGCCACTGCTTTTTACAAGCAGTATCAGTATAATGCCGACCTCGCTCCTACGCGTACCCAGCTCCAGGGTATGTCGCTAGGGTCGGGTGAAGGTTTTAAGGAGTATGCTCAGAAATGGAGAGACCTGGCTGGCAGGGTGCAGCCACCGTTGACGGATCGGGAGCTGGTAGATATGTTCTTGGGGACCTTATCTGGTCCATTTTTCAATCATCTCATTGGTAATTCCTCTGCTGGGTTTACCGATCTAATCCTGACTGGTGAAAGGATTGAGGCCGGTATAAAATCGGGGAAGATACAGAAAGTTGCCTCCTCCAATACTGAGAAGAAGCCCTTCAAAAAGGAGGCTAGTGCTGTATATAACTCCCGGAGAACAGAGCGACCTGAGCACCGCCAATCTGTCAGTGCGGTAATGATTGCCAAACCTGCTGCCGCTCCTCGGCCAACTAATCCTCAAAAGTTTGAGAGACCCCGGAGAGAGTTTACTCGATTAAGCATGACCTTATCACAGATCCTGCCACAGTTGCTATCCACCAATTTAGTGACTGTCAAGGAGGCTCCAAAGTTTCCCAACACTGCATCTCCCAAGTTCAATCCAAATGTTCGCTGTGCTTATCACTCTGATAGCCCGGGGCATAACACAGATGACTGTTGGGCCCTAAGGAATAAGGTTCAAGACCTCATTGATGCCAAGGAGATACAGTTTGAGGCGCCCGAGAGGCCGAATGTTGTAAATGCTCCCATGCCCCAGCATGGAGTGAACGATGTTGAGGAGAATTTGTATGTAGCTTCGGTGGATGATGTTGCTACTCCGTTGCTGATGGTCAAGAGGAATCTGTTGCTAGCCGGTTTATTTCCGGGATGTAGCGAAAGTTGCCCTCTATGTGTTGCTTCCCCTGTTGGTTGTTCTCTGTTGAAGTCAGGCATCCAAAACCTGATAGATAATAGAGAGATTTTGTTTGAAAAGACTGTTGTTCCTGCTGCTCCTGTTGAAGAAGTGTCAATCGTTACCATCTTCAACAACTATTCCGAGGCTCCTTCAAAGAAGCCTATACAAGTTTTGTCAGTTCACAAGAATGTTCCCATCACCATTACTGTTCCGGGGCCTATACCCTACAAATCTGATAAGGCTGTCCCATGGCACTATGGGGCGGATGTTTATGTTCTGGGTGTGAAACAAGAGTGCAACATTGATACTGGTGTCTCCAACATCACCGGGCCTGCTAAGGTCACTCGTAGTGGAAGACTGTTCTCGCCAGATATTGCTCCTCCAGCAATTCATAGGCCTTTGATCTTCACACCTGCCAGAGTGCCTGTTTCTCCTTCTGACCAAGTATCCACCCCTGCTGCTGAGTCATCTGATACTCGGGGCAAGGGAATTGCTGCTGATGTGCCTGCCAGGACGGAGGCACCAAAGACCATTGTTGAGGCTTCCAAGCAGGAAATGGAAGAAATTCTCAAGATAATAAAGAAAAGTGATTTCAATGTTGTGGAACAGCTGGGGCACACCCCTTCTAAAATCTCCATGTTGTCACTGCTGCTGTGTTCAGAGGCCCATGCAAAGGCTCTGATTGCTTTCTTAAAGACTGCCCATGTACCCCAAGATACGACTGCTGACCAGTTCACCGATTGTGTGGCCAACCTAACTGCTGATAATGGCCTGGGTTTCTCTGATGCCGATCTGACAGCAAAGGGGAAGAACCATAATGATGCCCTGCATGTCTCCATTGAATGCAGGGGCACTACTCTTGCTCATGTGCTGGTTGATACAGGTTCCTCATTAAATGTGCTGCCCAAGAAGGCTCTGGATAGGCTGGATTGTGAGGGTCTAGAGCTCAAACCAAGTAGCATTGTTGTCCGGGCCTTTGACGGGTCCAAAAGAATGGTGCATGGTGAAGTGGACATCCCAATCAGGGTTGGGTCACAAGTATTTGATTCAAAATTTTATGTGATGGACATCCATCCGTCCTATTCTTGTTTGCTGGGTCGCCCATGGATCCACAAGGCTGGAGCGGTGACCTCCACATTGCATCAGAAGCTCAAGTACCCGGTCAGGGGGAGGATCGTAACAGTGCAAGGGGAGGAGGAATACATGGTCAGCCACCTCAACTCTTTCAGATACGTGGAAATGGATGGGGAGTTCATTGAAACCCCCTTTCAACATTTTGAGGAGGTACCACCAACCTTGGCAACAGCGGAAGATGAAGAGATTTCTCCTATGAAGATGGCCTCCTTAAAGGACGCCCGGGCTGTGATCGAAAAAGGTGAATGTGCAAATTGGGGCAAGCTCCCTGATCTTACTCCTAAGACTAACAAGTTTGGGCTGGGTTTCACCACGGAAGCTCAGAAAGCGGTGCGCAAGGCAAGAATTGGAAGACCTCCGTTGTTCATTACTCAGCATGGAGTGAATGCTATTGGAGAGGAAGATGAAGTAGAAGAGTCAAAGTTCGATAGCTGGATCTACCCGACGGCTGACGGCGGATTGACCAATTGGACTGCTAAAGATTTTACACCAATAACTTTTGTTCCCCAGTAATGAATTTCTTTGTTTTTGATTTGTAATAAACAATAATTTGAGACTATATGGCCCGGTGTCTTACCCGGGGCACCGTGGTTTTATTTATGAGGGCTTTTTGTTTATCACTATCATATATCATGAATAAAAGCATTGGACGTTTTTCACATTTCAAATTTTGCGCTCCTTTTCTTTCCTTTCTTTACATATTGCAAAACAGCTGTATTTACACACACACTCACTCATACAGGTTTCAATCCACTCCGGATCTCACTGGTAACGACTCTGCTACTGCCAATTATGACTTCGAAAATCCGATCAACTTAGCCGCCGACGAAAGTGAAGATGATTGCGAAGTGCCTGGTGAACTTGCAAGACTGTTACAACAGGAAGAGAGGGCAATTCAACCCCATGAAGAGCCAGTGGAAATAATAAACTTGGGTACGGAGGAAGACAAGAAAGAGGTGAAGATTGGTGCCAACCTAGAACTCAGCGTGAAGCAACGGTTGACTCAGATGCTGCAGGATTATAAAGAAATCTTTGCCTGGTCCTACGAAGATATGCCCGGATTAGATACCGACATTGTGGTCCATCACTTACCAACTAAAGAAGATTTCCCTCCGGTTAAGCAAAAGGTCCGCCGTATGCGTCCAGAGATGTCTGAGAAGATTAAAGCCGAGGTTATGAAGCAGTTTGATGCCGGGTTTCTTGCAGTAACTTCTTACCCTCAGTGGGTTGCTAATGTGGTGCCGGTACCTAAGAAGGACGGCAAGGTCAGGATGTGTGTTGATTACAGGGATCTGAACAGGGCCAGCCCCAAGGATGACTTCCCTCTACCCCACATTGATGTCCTTGTTGATAATACAGCTCAGCATAAAGTGTTCTCTTTCATGGATGGTTTTTCAGGCTACAATCAGATCAAGATGGCACCTGAAGACATGGAAAAGACTACCTTTGTTACTCAGTGGGGCACCTTCTGTTACAAGGTCATGCCGTTCGGGTTAAAGAATGCTGGGGCAACCTACCAACGTGCCATGGTTACCTTATTTCATGATATGATCCATCATGAGATAGAAGTGTATGTGGACGACATGATCGCTAGGTCCCAGACTGAGGAAGAGCACCTAGATCATCTGCAGAAGTTGTTCGACCGGTTGAAACTGTACAAGCTGAGATTGAACCCGAACAAGTGCACCTTCGGGGTAAGATCTGGGAAGTTGCTAGGCTTCGTGGTCAGTGACAAGGGAATTCAAGTGGACCCTGCTAAGGTCAAAGCCATTCAAGAGATGCAAGTTCCTAAGACAGAGAAGGAAGTCAGAGGCTTTCTAGGACGTCTGAATTACATTGCTCGGTTCATCTCACATTTAACTGCTACCTGTGAGCCAATCTTCAAGCTGCTGAAGAAAGATCAGGTAGTATGTTGGAATGATGAATGCCAGGCTGCTTTTGACAGAATCAAAGAATATCTCCAAGAACCACCCATCCTTATGCCACCAGTTGAAGGGAGACCTTTGATACTTTACCTGACAGTGCTTGATAATGCAATGGGGTGTGTGCTGGGGCAGCATGACGAGTCTGGCCGAAAAGAGCATGCCATTTATTACCTTAGCAAAAAGTTTACCGACTGTGAGACCCGATACTCACTGCTTGAGAAAACTTGCTGCGCTTTGGTATGGGCTGCTCGCCGGCTGAGACAGTATATGCTGACTCACACTACCTTATTGATCTCAAAAATGGATCCTATAAAGTACATATTCGAAAAGCCTGCTCTGTCTGGGAGAATTGCAAGATGGCAGATGATCTTGACGGAATACGACATTCAGTACACGACCCAAAAAGCCATCAAGGGAAGTGTATTGGCAGACCACCTAGCACATCAAGCCGTGGATGACTACCAATCAATGAACTTCGAGTTTCCAGATGAAAGCATTATGATAGTAACTGACTGTGAAATACCCGGACCGGATGAAGGACCTGAACCAGGATCCCGATGGTCTATGCACTTTGACGGAGCCTCCAATGCTTTGGGAAATGGTATCGGCGCCATAATCGTATCTCCACAAGGTACTCATACTCCACTCACCGCCCGACTGTGTTTCAACTGTACCAACAACATGGCGGAGTATGAAGCGTGTATTATGGGTCTTCAAGCTGCGATCGACCTGAGGATCAAATTTCTAAGTGTCTTCGGAGATTCCGCTCTCGTGATCAATCAGATCAAAGGAGAGTGGGATACGAAACACCCAAACTTGATTCCTTACAGAGAATGCGTGTTGGCCCTGATCCCCCACTTCACAGAGATAACATTTGAGCACTTTCCAAGAGAAGAGAATCAGTTGGCGGACGCGTTAGCTACAATGTCTTCAATGTTCAAGGTTAAATGGGATAATGAAGCTCCCCGGATCATCATTTGGAAACGGGACGAACCGGCATACTGTTGTGATCTCGAAACTGAATTGGTGACTGAGAAGCCTTGGTACCACGAAGTGAAGAGATATCTGGAAGCTCAGGAATACCCTGAAGGGGCTTCTGTCAATGATAAGAAATTCCTGAGGAGGTTTGCAGCCAAGTTCTTTCTTAGCAACGGCATCTTGTACAAGCGAAACCAGGATTCGACCCTACTGCGTTGTGTAGATAAGACGGAAGCAGAAAGAATCATGGAAGAGCTACATGAAGGGACCTTTGGTACACACTCCAGTGGGCATACCATGGCGAAGAAGATCCTACGGGCAGGGTATTACTGGTCCACCATGGAAGCTGATTGCTACCAACATTCTAGGACATGCCATAAATGCCAGATCTACGCAGACAAGGTGCATGTTCCTCCGGTTCCCCTGAATGTTCTGACTGCGCCTTGGACATTCGCAATGTGGGGCATAGACATGATCGGTGAGATTAAACCTACGGCATCCAATGGACATCGCTTCATCCTAGTGGCAATTGATTATTTCACGAAGTGGGTTGAGGCAGCATCCTATGCTACGGTAACCAAGACTGTTGTGGCACGGTTCATTCGGCACAACCTGATCTGTCGGTACGGCGTCCCTGAGCGGATTATTACAGACAACGGTACCAATCTGAACAATAAGATGATCACCGAGCTTTGCGAACAGTTCAAGATACAGCACCACAATTCTTCTCCTTACAGACCGAAGATGAATGGGGCTGTAGAAGCAGCTAATAAAAACATCAAGAAGATTGTGCAGAAGATGACAGTAACGTATAAAGATTGGCACGAGATGTTACCGTTCGCTCTGCATGGGTATCGTACTTCAGCTAGGACGTCAACCGGGGCAACTCCTTTCTCTCTGGTTTATGGCATGGAGGCAGTCTTGCCGATCGAAGTACAAATTCCTTCTCTCCGGATAATGAGGGATGCAAATCTGAACGAAGATGATTGGATCCAGACACGACTTGATCAGCTCAACCTTATTGACGAAAAGAGACTTGCTGCTATCTGTCATGGTCAGACGTATCAGAAACGAATGATCAGGGCATTTAACAAAAAGGTCAGACCACGGGAATATCAAGTCGGGGATCTGGTGATCAAACGAATCATCCTTCCTCAGAGTGATCCAAGGGGCAAATGGACTCCTACGTACGAAGGGCCATTTGTGGTTAAGCATGTGTTCTCAGGAGGAGCAATGATATTAACCAATATGGATGGTGACGACCTTCCTCACCCCGCCAATGCAGACATAGTTAAAAAATACTACGCATGAAAAAAGACCCGCTAGGCTGACATGTCTAGGCAAAAATTAGGGCTTCCCGTCGAACCAAAAGGGTTCGGGCAAAATGAAGGGATGAAAATGAAAAATCTGTACACCCGGCAAGTCGAAAACCTGAAAAGGCGGCTTGGGCAAAAATGGGTATCCCGGTGGACTGAAAACCCGAAAAGGCAGTCCAAGCAAAAGTTAGGGATAAAAGCGTAATACTATGTCTCATTGGATCACTTTGCATCCAGAATCCGGTATCTACATCAAGACGGCATCGATCAGTCAGCCTCACCTTCAACCAAGGTCACCAAGTGATGAGACGCTCGGAGTTATAAAGGCTATAGCAGAGTTGAAACCCAGTGGATCATTCATATTTCACACAGCTGTTTTATTTTCTTTTGTATAAAATTTGTAATAAACTCTTTTGCTCGGCGACGTTCCTCTTACTAGGACGTCAGCCTCTTGTACACAAAACGCCTATTCACAGGCTATTCAAAATCAATACAAATATACTTTTCAGTTAAACGTGCCAACTGTTTTTTCTTTTTTTTTTCTGTTTTGGTTTTGCGAAAAACGTCCAAGGTTCAATTTGTGATATATGCATTGACAATAATTTGCTAGCTCATAAATATTTGCATACGAAACAAAGAACTAATTGCAGGTGACACTAGAAACAGGGGCAATAAAGAGTTGTTTGAGCAGTCTAATTGTTCTATCCAAGGTACCAAAGTAGGTTCAGCTAAAAAACCTAACTAGACATCTTAAATTCCCCAGAGAGTGAGACAGCAAGTCAGTGCATTCTTCCCCAGCATATCAAAACTTCCCCAGGAGAGTCCCGTCCAAGTTCCCCAGGAAAGGTGGAATTCATCTCCCCAAGCAGTAAGCTTATCCCCAGTAAATTCTGGAAGCTTATCCTTCATCAGAACACGAACGCGTCGTCTGGCTTGATTTAAAGAGTTATTTCCTCAACAGGATATAACTGGGTTATCCTCAGCCAAAAAACCAAGGGAAGGTCGTCGTCAACGTAGTTCTTTCCCATCCCCAGCGAAGTCTATTCACACTTCCAATACAACAATGGTATCCCCAACGGAGTTACTATCAACATTCAGCAAGGCATCACTCTTCCCACAGAGTATTGCTTCCCAGCATGATCGCTAGAGTATCTTCTCTCCCCGCAGAATCTTCCATTCGCCAAGTTTATTCCGCAACGGAGTCATCTTCTCCTACCGGTATTCTTGCAATTATCATCCCCAGCGGAAGCAAAAGCTTATTCTTCAACATCAGCCCAGGATACGACTTCCCGACACCCGTCAAGGATTTACTTTCCTAGACGAAAACATACATAAAACATCACATACATCATTACAGCATGCATAACGCACTGCATCATACAAATCTCATTTATGTTGAGAACATCATTGCTTGATTCATATCATGCATTGCATATGACTGACTTTTATCTTTCAGGAAAGATTCAGTTAAGTTCTCAAGCTACATTTCAAGACCTAGACTGGTTCAGTCAAAGGCCTTCTCTGGTTCAGTTAAATCGTCCCAAGATTTTCCTGATGCTTATCCCTTTGAAGACATTTCAAGACCTAGACTGGTTCAGTCAAAGGCCTTCTCTGGTTCAGTTAAATCATCCCAAGATTTTCCTGATGCTTATCCCATTGAAGACATTTCAAGACCTAGACTGGTTCAGTCAAAGGCCTTCTCTGGTTCAGTTAAATCGTCCCAAGATTTTCCTGATGCTTATCCCTTTGAAGACATTTCAAGACCTAGACTGGTTCAGTCAAAGGCCTCCTCTGGTTCAGTTAAATCGTCCCAAGATTTTCCTGATGCTTATCCCTTTGAAGACATTTCAAGACCTAGACTGGTTCAGTCAAAGGCCTTCTCTGGTTCAGTTAAATCGTCCCAAGATTTTCCTGATTGCTTATCCAGTTGAAGACATTTCAAGACCTAGACCGGTTCAGTTAAATCGTCCCAAGATTTTCCTGATTGCTTATCCAGTCAAAGGCCTCTCTGGTTCAGTCGAATCGTCCCAAGATTTTCCTGATGCTTATCCCAGTAGAAGACACCCCAGATTTTTCTCAACGAGCGTTGTTGAAGTTAAAGTCGCTCAAGGCTCTCTTACCATTCATGCTAAGGAAGTAATCATCCCTGCAACGTGTCAGGTACTCATTTTCTGTTTTGCAGGTATGCAGGTTCTCGCTAAGGAATCTCCTACGCAATCAAACATCCAGATGGCATCTATAAGCCCATTCCCATCATTGCTAACATGTGAGCGCAAATTTCCGGGCACTCTAGTGTCCAATCATCTTTTACCCTCGGATTACGAAAGGCACGTCAGCCAATCTGCATCCTCAGGTCTAAGAAGATTGAACAGGGGCAACTGTTATACCCCAAAATTTGCCCTCCCATATTCTTCAAGAAATTGCCAAGCCAAGCTAGAAAATTCCCCAAGGGTTGTGCAGTGCAACAGTCTCCCATACAGTCAAAATTAGGGTTTGTGTTCTGATCAAGAGAAGGAAGTTTTCAAAGGCCCAATCAAGTCTCATATGCTTACAAACATGGTCAAGCATCCCCATATCAAGTTTCAAGGCATTCAGCTCAAGATTGCACAGTCAAAACCCTAAATTGCACTACAGTCAACTGTAGGGGCAAAATGGTCATTTGGCAGTCAAAAGTTCAAATTTTTGGTCAATACATCATTTTGAAGCCACAAACATCATTTGATCAATGCTTGATCATGATTCTCAAAATTTGGCTCAGAAATCATCAAAGATGCAAAAGTTGTTATATTTGGACAGCTGAAAAAGTCAACTGAAATTGACCAGGGCATAACTTTCACATGGATTATCAGAAAAATTCCATCCAAAGCTCATTTTGAAGAGAAAGACATTTCCTACAACTCATCTTCATACTTCAAGTCCAAGAAATGCTCTCACAAAAAGTTATCAATTTCAACATTATAGGTCATTTTCAAAAGTCAACAAAAAGGGACTTTAAGTCAAAGGCCATAACTTGAGATTGGTAAATCAAAATGACATGGGACCAAAGGCATTGGTTAAAGGACTCAAAGACCTTTCCAAAATGTCCAAGAACATGTGAAAAGCTTAAAAATTGAGCAAGTTATGCCTTGTAGAAGTTGGGAAATTTTTGTGAAATGGCAAAAGTCAACTATCCTTGAAAATCCAATTTTGACAAAAGGGCCCCATTTTTCTCACTTTGTTCATCCTTGTCATGCCATACACGTGGCCCATGGTTAATTTCAAGACCAAATATTGACTTTTGTATTTTATTTAATTTTTGATGATTTAATTCATTTTAAGTCTTTGAAAATTCAAATAAAATTTAAAAATCAATGAAATAGTGTCAAATGAACTTGGACAATTCTTATGTATCATGAATCAACTCAAAAATCAGGCTAAGGTTCATTTGCACACTAGGTCTAGGTTTTGGCTAAAAATTAGGAAAAATGGTTAATGGAAGAAACCCTAAGGCCAATTCTCTAACAAGCATGAATTAAGGAGAGTTAGCAAGCCTATTCAATTCTATGATGATCACTGAGTCCAACCCTACCTAGAACATAGCAAAAAGCTCGCTGAAAAAGCCATTGGACATTTGAAATTTTGGCCATAAAATGCAAAACTGAAGTCAGTGCTAGGGATCTTTTGAAGCCTTAATTTTTGTACCAATAGTTTCCTGAGACAATTCTGAACGTGTCCCAAATCATAACATCTTCCAAAACTCCTTGAACTGGTATCTACAAGTGAAACTGTACAGAAAAATTTTGAATTCGTGTTCTTGATTCTAAGCATCCTTTTGCATTTTTAATTACATATTCATACTCACAATGATGTTTCCAAGCTGACCAATGCATTTGATTTCATTTTTGTGCCATAAATATGAACTTGCCATTTTCGAATTCTAGGGTTACAGTGTTCTTAAATTGGGGATTTTGAGTAGAGGTAAAATTAGAGCTTCAGAGCAACACCATCACACTCCATACATCTGGACGAAGAGATCTGCATGCTTGCGCCTAATTTATATTAGGAAACAAGCTATTCGCTATTTTTTTGTAGCTTACCTAATGCAACGTTTCAAAACCGTTGCTTTATTTGTTTGTGTTTCAGGAAATTGGAAGGGATGATGGCGTGGCACAAGCAGACTGGGCAATTCGAATTCGCGCGCGCTTTAGTCATTAGGCGTTGGATTTAATTTATATTATTTATATTATGTTATATATTAAATGAAACACAAATGCTTCAGTGGTACAGCTGTTACGCTTGCAATGCTTATGGCCTGGGTTCGAATCCCAGGCCTTGTAAAATTTCCATATTATTTTTCATTTGGTAATTGCATGCAGGCCTCACATTAAGACTCACCATGCACTTCAGCATCAGCTCATCCACGTGTCCCTGAGCACCCACACCAAAGGCAAGGATTGGGAAATATGCTACGCTTCAGTCCAAGGCATCACACTGGATCAAAAAAGGTCAATGGATTTCAATGCAATTGGGCCAGGCTTTTCAGGCTTGCACCTCCAAATTTGAGACCACACCTCCCTGGTTATATCTTTTTTTCTTTTTTCTAATTTTCTTTATATCCTATTATTTTTAAATTTACTTGTGTTTTATTTTCTGATTTAATTAATTCTTACAAAAATATAAAAAAACATTAAAAATACAGAAAGGACAAAAAAAAATATAATTAATTTTGATTCTTTTTTAAATAAATTAAAATGTAACTCATTTAGTTTAATTAGGTTTTAATGTTAATTTTAATTCTTTTTCATAATAAAAATCCAAAAATGTAGAATTAGGTTAATTATTAATTTTTTATACCCTTTTTAATTTTTCCTTTTTTCTCACAATGTTATTATTTATTATTTATTTTCCACAAATCAAAAATTGTACATAAATTAGTTTAGAATTTAATTAGGTTAGAAATTAAATCTTCTTTCTTAAAAAACTTAAAAAAAAACATTAGAACTAGGGTTTAGCATTTTAATTTTAAATAATTTTTCTCTTTTTCTTTTAAACCTAAAAAACACAAAAACATTATTTTTCATTTAATTTTTAGATTCCTTGATTAATTTTAATTGTTTGTAAAAGGGTCCAACGCCCTAATTTTGTTAATCTCTTTATTTCGCGCATTTGTTTCATATTGTTTAAATACCTCTGTATATGCCCCAAAGCCTTGTAATAAGTTTAGATTTATTTCTCGCACTTTTTATTTATTCGCTTTATTTATTTTCAGTCAAATCGGGTTCGGTTTTTTTTTTTGGCGATGTGGACCCGCGCCAGTTGTAATAGTTAGATTTATTTTCTCGCAAATATAACTGTTAATAAATATGCATGAAAGAATGAATGCCCGAAAATAAAATTGAATCGTTAGATCACCAATGCATGACAAGACGAACAATGAACTGAAAATGACACACTATTCGCACACACCACCCCTAGGGTACGCCTCACTGTTGCCTTTCGAAAGGTGGTCGTCGAGTAGAAAACGTCTTAGTAAGTCCTCATGGTCCGGGAACCTGGCATGAGGGTAGCTTCTAAGGTGTCTTCCCATTGCTCCGGTGATCACCACGTCCCTAAAACTCGAATTGACCCGAACACCTCCAACGGTGGTGCTACCTACCTCTCAATGGTGGGATGGCACTACTTTAAAGGACATTTACACAGACGAATTCCTTAGGGTAGGTAGGTTCTCATGGATACTTGCTCTCTTCAAAACAAAAATTCAAAGACTTTTCACACCAACACTTTTCAAAAGCTTTCAAAACAAACTTTTCAAACACTCTGACGTACGAGTTGAATCGAAACTTTTCAAAGAATATTTTTGAAACCCACATTGAAAAGCAAGCAAACAATTTTTGAAAACACATTGAGCAAGTACCTAAGAGCCCATGGATAACCATGGATAGAAAGGGTGCTAACACCTTCCCTTTCTATAACCTACCTCCCGAACCGAGAGCAATCTCTTTAAGGAATTTTTCTGTGCTTTTGTCCTTTCCAATTGGAGAAAATAAAAGACGGTGGCGACTCTTGCTTTCCGCGACATTTCGCGAACCAGCTTTAAAACAGTCAGTTCCAGATCCACCGATCACACGTAAGGCGTGGTTAGCAAAGACTAAGGCGATTGAAAGGGTGTACGGAAACTGGGAGGAGTCATACCGAGAACTTCCCCGCTACCTAAATGCACTCAAGACATATTCTCCAGGTAGTGTTTATGTTCTGGAAACATTGCCAGTGTACGCCCAAGATGGTAGTCTACTGCATGGCAACGGAATATTCAGTCGCGTGTTTTGGGCATTTCAACCATGCATCACAGGGTTTGCATCATGCAAACCAATTCTACAAATTGACGGGACTTGGTTGTATGGGAAGTACAAAGGCACGCTATTGATGGCAGTTGCACAAGATGGCAACAATAACATTTTCCCCGTTGCGTTTGCCCTTGTCGAGGGGGAGACCGGTGGTGCTTGGAGCTTTTTCCTGAAAAATCTTCGTACACACGTGGCTCCTCAACCAGATCTCTGTTTGATCTCGGACAGACATGCCTCCATTGAAAGTGCCTATAATAATCCAGCAAATGGTTGGCATGACCCTCCTTCTACGCATGTCTATTGCGTCAGGCATATCGTCCAGAATTTCTCGAGGGAGGTCAAGGACAAAAAATTGAGGAAAGCGGTGATGAATGCGGGATACGCACTGACACAGCCCACATTCAAATATTACCGCAACGAGATCCGTTTGTCTAACCCAGAAGCCGGTACGTGGATCGACAATATACCGGTCGAAAAGTGGACTAGGTCATACGACAATGGCCAAAGATGGGGGCATATGACAACAAATCTTATAGCATCAATGAATGGGGTATTCAAGGGCATACGAAACCTCCCAATCACTGCCTTGGTGAAATCCACGTATTTTAGGATGGTTGCGTTATTTGCCAAAAGAGGTGACATGTGGTATGCGGTTTTGCAATCAGGACAACTATGGAGTGAAAGCTGTATGAAATACATTAAGGCTGAAAGTGCTAAAGCCAACACTCACATGGTTACACGGTTTGACCGACACAGCCACAACTTCATTGTGAAAGAGACAATCGACCACAATGAAGGCCTGGCAAGACAAGAATACAGGGTCATTTTACCTTCTCAATGATGCGATTGTGGCAGGTTTCAAGCATTTCGTATGCCTTGCTCTCATGTCATTGCCGCTTGTGCTCATACCCATCAAGACGCACTTCAACTGCTCTCAAACGTTTATAAATCTGAAACGTTGCTCACTGTTTACAACAACAACTTTCCTTTGGTGGCAAAACCGGACTATTGGCCTGAATACAATGGCGATATAGTTTGGCACAATGACCAAATGCGAAGGAACAAGAAGGGTCGTCCCAAAAGCAGGCGCATCACAACAGAAATGGACGATCTTGACAGGTTGGAAAGAAAGTGTGGTTTATGCCGTCAGGTCGGACACAATCGCAAAAACTATCCAAATCGGGCGTCTGGCTCGACCACATAAATTTTGTAATACAATAAATCTTTTCAATATTTGTGTTGTAAACATTAGGGTTTTCCGTTAATAAAACTGTTAACACAATTTAAGAAATTCAATATAGGAAATTACATTAGGGTTTTCGCGTACAACAATGATTAACGATATTCAATCTAGGAAATTACAATTGTTAACACAATTTCATCTGACCCATGCATCATCAGCATTACATCACTGTCTATTTTGACTTCCTCCAACCATACATTAGGTCTTCCTGTCGCATGCGAGGTTGTTGTTCGTTTTCGCTGGATCCTTCGAATTTTTTCCCCCTCCGCGATGTCTTCATCTAGCCACCACATCAACTCCCGCTTCAGACGCTCCATGGAGTGAATGTGCCAGAATTTCATTTTCATCGCAGGTTTCGTGGCAGAGAATATAACGTAACCATCTCTGCTAAAAATCATAGGCGATGTCATTACGCAAATAACGGAGTACAAAATAAAAATACAGTGCGAGAAAGTGTGAGAAATTTCAAAGAAACGGACGAATTATTTATAAAACAACATTTTGCCCTAGTTTTGCCCTAGGCGCCAAGTGAGATGGCGCCTCCTCTCATTTTTAAGGAGCATGCGCCATCTCACTTGGCTAAAATACAAGGGAGGCGCCAAGTGAGATGGCGCCTAGGGCAAAACCCTAGGTGCATGCGCCAATTGAGATGGCTCCTTCTTTGTGGAGCCATCTCAAACATGGTTATTTGCGTAATTTTTTCCGAAACCCGGTTATTTGCGAAATATTTTTTTAATACATGGTTATTAATAAAAAAAATTCTTAATTAGGACCTTTTTATCGCTTTTATTTAATTTCCCGCAATTTACTTTTTCAAGGGTTTGTTTTTGGCGATGTAAATACCCGACGCCTTGTAATAGTTTAGTTTTATTTTCCGCAACTTTTAACTGCTAGATGTATGCTAACTAGGCTGTGCATGTCAAGATCTCTCTTAAATTAAAATAAATTGTAGCTCACCATAACATGTACAAAGATAACATAACTGAAACCTGACGCACTCGCACATGCCACTCTTAGGGTACGCTTCACTTGGTTGCCTCGACGTGGTCATTGAGTATAGGAAGTTTTAGAGGTCGCCCTCCTGTCTAAAGATCAAAGTTTCCTCGAAACGGTTGCCTCGGATAAAACTATCTAAGACATTAGGGTTATCGCTAAGGCGTCCTACCATTGCTTTAGTGACCACATGTCCCATTAATCGAATTGACCCGAAAACTCCAACGACGGTGCTACCTACTTCTCAATAGTGGGATAGTACTGACTAAAGGACATTTACACCGCTTAATTTCTTTTGAGTAGGTAGAGGTTCTCAGGTACTTGCTCTTTCAAAACAAAAACAACTTTTCGCACTTACACTTTTCAAACAAAGTTTTCAAACAAACACTTCATACACTCTTGAGGACAAACACAAGAGTTAAATCGAAGTTTTCAAAACAAAACTTTTTTCAAACCCACAAACAGAAGAAAAGAAAAATATTTTGAAAACATAGTGAGAAAGTACCAAAGAGCCCGTGGATAACCACAAATAGAAAGGGTGCTAACACCTTCCCTTTCTATAATCTACCTCTCGAACCCGAGAAACATCTCGAAAAAGAACTTTGTTGTGCTTTTGTCCTTTCCTTGTTGGAGAAAATAAAAGACGGTGGCGACTCTTGCTTACCGCGACATTTTGCGAAACGCAAACGCGAACCAGCATTATAAAACAGTCAGTTCTATTTCCACCGATCACAAACTTGGCGACTCTGCTGGGGAAGATTATAAAAGTGAGGTGTACCTTAGGATTAGATCACCATGTTTTCAATTGCTTGCTTTGTATGCTTTAAATTTTGTGGGCTTGTATCGGAGTTTTATAGATCCTAACCCGGATCTGGGGGTACCCTTTTTAGGTAAGTAGCAATAAACTGTGAGGGATTTGTCCGGCGTAGACCGACACGGATGAAGCAGTAGCTACGTTGGTGTGACACCTTGGTCTGTACCGATATCCCTCGTGTTAGAACGAGGAGAATATGGGTCTTCTGAGGAGTCATTAAGCACCAACTGACCTTAGAACCTTAAATTGACCAACTTGGCCATAGAATAGTAGCAGTATGCTACACTCATTGAGGCTAAACTCTCGCGATGGTTCCGGCTGCAAGAAAAGGTTGCCAAACTGGAATTATGACCGATTGAGGGTAGTCAGTGATATTGAGATCCTCTAGAACCCGGTTACTATTTTTAGGACAGGTTTTAACCAACTGAAACTGAAAGAGGGTAGTACCTAAACTTCATGCCAGCCTGAACTCTAAAGGCTGTCTTGTGTGACTTGTGTGCCTTTACCATGTTTGCCTTTTGTGAATACTTGTGGTGTGCCTTTACCATGACATCATGACATCATAACATTGCATACATCTTGCATAAGGACTAACCCATTTCAAATACAAGAGGGTTTCATCTTTGCTCTGTTTTGTAGGACATCATGATGCCCATGCGTAGGAATACTATCCGGCTCAACTTTGTTCAACCACCTGCTTTGCTTAAAGAATTGGTTGACAGGATTCCAAACACTACTTCCTTCATCAGGAGGCATGGTTCTCTTCTCGGTTTAGTCACCTCAAAGTGGGACCAACAATTGATGAGTGTCCTGGTTCAGTTTTATGATCCGCTATACCATTGCTTCACCTTTCAAGACTTCCAGCTGGTCCCTACCCTGGAAGAATTCTCCGAGTTCCTTGGTATCCCTGTTTTGGAGCAGACTCCATTTACTGGTTGGGAAAAGACTCTTAGGCCTGAAGAGATTGTTGCAGCCCTTCACCTGACCAAAGAAGAAGTAATGGCTAACTGGGAAACTAGAAGTGGAGTTAAGGGCTTTTTGGCTAAGTTTCTGGTTGGCAAAGCTAATTGTTTCTGGAATGACTTAGACTTCAAAGCATACGAAGACATTCTGGCTCTCTTAATCTATGGTCTGGTGTTGTTTCCAAATCCTGACACCTTCATTTATGTTAATGCCATAAGGATCTTCATCTCTCGGAACCCTGTACCCACTCTCTTGGGTGATATCCTTTACCAGCTCTATACTCGTACTGCTCGAAGACGGGGAACTTTATTGTGTTGTGCTCCTTTATTGGCGGGGTGGTTTATTTCGCACCTCCCTAAGTTCGTACTGAAGAACAAAGAAGGAAGGGGCTGGGCTCATAGGATAATGTCTCTTACTGATAAAGACATTATTTAGACTCTCAGAGGCTTAGATGAGGTGGCCGTTATTGATCGTTGTGGAGAGTATCCTAATGTTCCATTGATCGGAACCCGTGGAGGAATATCTTATAACCCATGTTTAGCTCTCCGTCAGTTTGGAAGAGCCAGAATAGAAGGGCCTCATGAGATGTTGATACCTCATATCGTCTTTGATTTTCAGGTAGATAGCGACGAGCTGCGTCGTAAATTCATCAGGGCTTGGGATAGAGTTCACAAATCTGACCCACATGAGTTGGGACCAAAAACTTCTCTGCCAATGGAGTCATACTTCAGATGGGTCCGCATCCGTGCCCAAAAGTTAGGTATGCCATACGAAGCTGTCAGGCCTATTATTCTGGAAGCTGTTGATAAAGAAGGGGTTCCCCCAACGGTTCTCCATCCTCATATGCCCACTGATGTTGGCACTCTGAAGAGGTCTTGGGCGCAACTGCAGGAAGAACGGGATTCTTATCGGGAAAGGTTCAACGAACAAGAACAGGAGATCCAGAAGCTGACAAAGCAATTGGAGAACGAACGGATCCTGAATGATTATATCCGCACCGAGAAGAAGAGGCCATGGGAGCATTGATGGACTTTTGATGATTTCTTTTACGGTTTTATTTACTTTTCAGTATTTTCATTTTTGTAACGCCTAAGGGCAATTTGTTAAACAATTTAAATTCCGAAGTTAAATCTAATAAAGCGTGTTTCCTTTTTGTCTACGAAGTTGAATCCCGATTGTCTTTGAAAACATAAATCATACGCATTTCATTTCATCATATGCATAACAGGTACCCTTTTTACAGGTCACTTATCTTTTTCGCTGTTTATTTCAGCAATCATCATGTCTACTGAACCTTCCACTGAACAAGCTATCAAGGCCCTCCAGGCCCAGAATGCCCAGTTCCAAGAGTTGGTTATGAGCCTAGCCCAGGGTCAACAGGAGTTGAAGACTCTGATTCTGAAAGAAAGGAAGAAGAAGAAGAAGAGGACCGTCCTGTTCAACACTGGACGCAGGTTTGGGAATGGATTGCAGAATGAGGTTGAGCTGAGCACCTCATATGTAGGGAAAGACAGTCCACCAGAGAGAAGGATCATTAGTCCCGTGGTATCCGACAACGAGACGGATTATGATGAAGAGCAGTACCCTCCCGCTGAGGATAGGTACAAACAGTTGGAGGACCGCTTGAGCGCCATGGAGATACAGAATGTGCCCGGGTTGGACTTTGGAGACCTAGGTTTATCCTCTGGGGTGGTGGTTCCCCATAAGTTTAAGGCACCTGCCTTTGCCAAATATGACGGAACCTCCTGCCCAAAGCTGCACCTCCGGTCATATGTAAGGAAGATCCAGCCTTATACAACTGACAAGAATTTGTGGATCCATTTCTTTCAGGACAGTCTTTCAGGGACTCAGCTGGAGTGGTTCTATCAGCTGGATGGAACCAGTATCCGTAACTGGGAAGATTTGGCTACTGCGTTCTATAAGCAGTATCAATATAATTCCGACCTCGCTCCTACACGTACCCAACTCCAGGGTATGTCAATAGGGACGAGTGAAGGATTTAAAGAGTATGCTCAAAAGTGGAGAGATCTTGCTGGAAGGGTGCAGCCACCTTTAATTGATCGTGAACTTGTTGATATATTTCTGGGGACCCTGTCTGGTCCATTATTCAACCATTTGATTGGAAACTCTTCGGCCGGGTTTACAGACCTTATCTTGACTGGTGAGAGGATCGAAGCTGGTATCAAGGCAGGGAAGATACAGAAGGGTGCCTCCTCGAGCACTAAAAAGAAGCCGTTCAAAAAAGAATCCAGTGTTGTCTATGGTTCAAGGAGACCAAATAGATCTGAACACCGCCAAGCTGTCAACGCGGTGGTCATTTCAAAACCTGCCGGTGCTCCTCAGCATCACAACCAACAAAGGGAAGAGAGACCTAGAAGGCAATTCACTCGTCTCAGCATGACTTTGTCCCAGATATTGCCACAGTTGCTGAAGACCAATTTGTTGACTCTAAGGGAAGCCCCAAAGAATCTGAATACTACATCACCAAAATATAACCCCAACGCCCGCTGCGCTTATCATTCTGAGAGCCCGGGGCATAATACGGATGATTGTTGGACTTTGAAGAATAAGGTCCAAGACTTGATTGATGCAAAATAGATTGAGTTTGAGGCGCCCGAGAGGCCTAATGTTGTGACTGCTCCCATGCCCAAACATGGAGTAAATGCTGTAGAGGAAGACTTGTTTATAGCCTCTGTGGATGATATTGTTACCCCGCTGATGACCGTCAAAAGGAACCTATTGCTAGCTGGTTTATTTACGGGATGTAGTAAAGGTTGCCATCTATGTTCTGTTTCACCTATTGGTTGTCCATCTTTGAAGTCAGGCATCCAAAACCTGATGGATAATAAAGAGATCCTGTTCGAGAAGATTGTTGTTCCTGCCACCCCTATTGAAGAAGTTTCCATTGTTACCATTTTCAACAATTCTCCCAAGGCTCCCTCGAGGAAGCCTGTCAAAATTATGCATGTTTAGAAGATTGCACCCATAATCATCACTGTTCTGGGGCCCATCCCCTATACATCCGACAAAGCTGTCCCGTGGCACTATGGGGCAGATGTTTATGTTCTTGGAGTTAAGCAAGAGTTTGATACCAATACCGGTGTCAACAACATTACTGGGACTGCTAAAGTCACCTGCAGCGGTAGACTTTTCTCACCCAATATTGCGCCACCAACTATCCAGAGACCTATTGTCATCACACCTGCAAGTGTATCTACTTCCCCTCCTGATCAAGTTCCTATTTCTACCTCTGCTGCCGAGTCATCTGATGCTCGGGGCAAAGGGATCGCCACCGATATGCCTGCCCAGACAGAGGCACCAAAGATAATCAATGTTGAAGCTTCCAAGCAGGAGATGGAAGAGATTCTAAAGATCATCAAGAAGAGTGATTATAATGTAGTTGAGCAGCTGGGGCAAACCCCCTCCAAGATTTCTATGTTATCACTGTTGTTATGTTCAGAGGCCCATGCCAAGGCTCTGATTACCTTCTTGAAGACGGCCCACGTGCCACAAGAGACATCAGCTGATCAGTTTACCGATTGTGTGGCCAATTTAATTGCTGATAATGGTTTGGGTTTCTTCGACGCTGACCTGACGGCTAAAGGGAAGAACCATAACGATGCCATGCATGTCTCCATTGAATGCAGGGGCACTACTCTTGCACATGTGTTGGTTGATACTGGTTCCTCATTGAACGTCTTGCCCAAGAAAGCTCTAGACAGGTTGGATTGCAAAGGGTTGGAGCTAAAGCCAAGTAACATTGTTGTCCGGGCCTTTGATGGGTCTAAAAGGATGGTGCATGGTGAAGTCGATATTCCAATCAGAGTTGGTTCTCAGGTCTTTGATTCTACATTCTATGTGATGGACATTCGGCCGTCCTATTATTGTTTGCTGGGTCGTCCATGGATCCATAAAGCTGGAGCTGTGACCTCCACACTCCATCAGAAGCTGAAGTACCCGGTCAGAGGGAAGATTGTGACAGTGCAAGGGGAGGAAGAGTACATGGTCAACCACCTCAACTCGTTCTGATACATAGAAATTGATGGGGAGTTCATTGAAACCCCATTTCAACACTTTGAAGAGGTTCCTCAGACACTGGCATTAGCTGAGACTGTGATTGAAGATTCTCCTTTGAAGATGGCTTCCTTAAAGGATGCCCGGGCTGTTATTGAGAAGGGTGAGTATGCAAACTGGGGCCGACTTCCTGATTTCACTCAGAAGACTGACAAGTTTGGTTTGGGTTTCACTGCTGAATCTCAAAGGGTTGTCCGTAGTGCAAGAATTGGAAGACCTCCTGTGTTCATCAGCAACTCGGGAGTGAATGCCATCGAAGACGACATGGAGTAATCTGAATTCGACAGTTGGATCTACCCTACAACCAACGGTGGACCAAACAACTGGACAGCGAAAGACTTCGTCCCTATTACTTTTGTTACTCAGTAATGAACTCCTTTGTTTTGAATTTGTAACAGACAATATTGTGAAACTTTATGGCCTGGTGTCTTACCCGGGACACTGTGGCTTTATTTGTGAGGGCTTTTGTGTGTCATTTTCATATATCATTAATAAAAGCATTGGACGTTTTTTGCATTTCAAATCTTGCGCTCCTTGTCTTTCTTTATTATATATTGCAAAACAGCTATTTACACACACTCACGTATACAGGTCCCAATCCACTATGGATCTCACTGGTAACGACTCTGCTACCGCCAGTTATGACTTTGAAAATCCGATCAACTTAGCCGAAGACGAAGGTGAAGATGATTGCGAAGTGCCTGGTGAGCTTGCAAGACTGCTACTTCAGGAAGAGAGGGCCATTCAGCCCCATGAAGAGCTAGTGGAAACGGTAAATCTGGGTACTGAGACAGACAGGAAGGAAGTCAAGATCGGTGCAAATCTGGAGCTTAGTGTGAAACAATGGCTGATTCAGATGCTGCATGACTACGTGGAAATCTTTGCCTGGTCTTACGAAGTTATGCCTGGGTTGGATACCGACATTGTGGTTCATCACCTGCCTACCAAGGAAGATTGCCCTCCGATAAAACAGAAGGTTCGCCGTATGCGTCCAGAGATGTCCGAGAAAATCAAGGCTGAAGTTATGAAACAATTTGACGCCGGTTTTATAGCAGTAACCTCTTACCCTCAGTGGGTCGCCAATATGGTTCCGGTGCCGAAGAAAGCTGGTAAGGTCAGAATGTGTGTTGACTATAGGGATTTGAACAGGGCGAGCCCTAAAGATGACTTCCCTCTGCCTCACGTCGACGTTCTGGTTGACAACACTGCTCAGTATAAGGTATTCTCCTTCATGGACAGTTTCTCCGGTTATAATCAGATAAAGATGGCTCCCGAAGACATGGAGAAGACTACTTTTGTTACTCAGTGGGGCACCTTTTGCTACAAGGTCATGCCTTTTGGGTTGAAAAATACTGGGGCAAGTATCAGCGTGCTATGGTTGCTTTGTTTCATGATATGATCCACCATGAGATTGAAGTATACGTCGACGATATGATCGCAAGGTCCCAAACTGAGGAGGAACACCTTGACCATCTACAGAAGCCGTTTGACCGGTTGAAGTTGTACAAGCTGAGATTAAACCCGAACAAGTGCACCTTCGGGGTGAGATCGGGAAAATTACTAGGCTTCGTCGTGAGCGACAAAGGTATTCAAGTGGACCCTGCCAAAGTGAAAGCCATACAAGAGATGCCAACTCCCAAGACAGAGAAGAAGGTCAGAGGCTTTCTAGGACGGTTGAACTACATTGCCCGATTCATCTCGCACCTGACTGCCACTTGTGAACCAATCTTCAAGCTACTGAAGAAAGATCAAGTAGTACGTTGGAACGATGAATGTCAGGCCGCTTTCGAAAGAATCAAAGAGTATCTCCAAGAGCCACCTATTCTTATGTCACCAGTTGAAGGGAGACCTCTAATCTTATACTTGACAGTACTTGATAACTCAATGGGGTGTGTGCTAGGTCAGTATGACGAGTCTGGCTGAAAAGAGCACGCTATTTATTACCTTAGCAAAAAGTTTACCAACTGTGAGACCCGATACTCACTGCTCGAGAAAACTTGCTGCACTTTGGTATGGGCTGCTCGCCGGCTAAGACAGTATATGTTGACTCACACTACTCTATTAATTTCAAAAATGGATCCAATCAAGTATATCTTCGAAAAGCCTGCCTTGTCCGGAAGAATAGCAAGATGGCAGATGATCTTGACTGAGTATGACATCCAGTACAAGACTCAAAAAGCAATCAAGGGAAGTGTATTGGCAGACCATTTGGCACATCAGGTAGTGGATGATTACCAATCTATGAACTTTGAATTTCCAGATGAGAATATCATGGTAGTAACTGATTGTGAAATACCTGGACCGGATGAAGGACCTGAGGAAGGATCCCGATGGTCTATGCACTTTGATGGAGCTTCAAACGCTTTGGGTAACGGTATTGGCACTGTGATCATATATCCTAAGGGCTCTCATACTCCACTTACCGCCCGACTATGTTTCAACTGCACCAACAACATAGCGGAGTATGAAGCATGCATCATGGGTCTTCGAGCTGCAATTGACCTAAGGATCAAGTTTCTGAGTGTCTTCAGAGATTTCGCTCTCGTGATCAGTCAGATCAAAGGCGAGTGGGATACGAAACACCCAAATCTTATTCCTTACATGGAATATGTATTGACGTTGCTTCCCCATTTCGAGGAGATAACCTTTGAACATTTCCCAAGAGAGGAGAATCAGTTGGAGGACGTGCTAGCTACGATGTCTTCTATGTTCAAAGTCAAATGGGACAACGAGGCTCCTCGGATCATTATTTGGAAATTGGATGAACCTGCATATTGCTGTGATCTTGAGACCGAAGAGGTAACAGAGAAACCTTGGTATCATGAAGTAAAGAGGTATCTTAAAGCTCAAGAATACCCTGAGGGTGCATCCGTTAATGACAAGAAATTTCTGAGAAGGTTCGCAGCAAAGTTCTTCATCAGCAACGACATTCTTTACAAACGAAACCATGATTCAACCTTATTAGGTTGTGTGGATAAGACTGAAGCAGAAAGGATCATGGCAGAGCTGCATGAAGGTACCTTCAGAACTCACTCCAGTGGACATACCATGGCAAAGAAAATCCTTTGGGCATGATATTACTGGTCAACAATGGAAGCTGACTGTTATCAGCATTCTCGGACATGTCACAAGTGCCAGATCTATGCTGATAAGGTGCATATTCCTCCAGTTACTTTGAACATCTTGACAGCACCTTGGTCTTTTGCAATGTGGGGCATTGATATGATCGGCGAGATCAGACCTACAGCATCCAACGGGCATCGCTTCATCCTGGTAGCGATTGATTACTTTACGAAGTGGGTTGAAGCAGCTTCCTTTGCCACCGTAACCAAGAACGTCGTGGCACGATTCATTCGACACAACCTAATCTGCCGATATGGTGTACCCGAGAGGATCATTACGGATAATGGTACCAATATTAACAACAAGATGATCACTGAGCTCTGCGAGCAATTCAAGATACAGCACCATAATTCTTCTCCCTACCGGCCGAAGATGAATGGGGCTGTAGAAGTAGCTAATAAGAACATTAAGAAGATTGTGCAGAAGATGACAGTGACATACAAAGATTGGCATGAGATGTTACCATTTGCTCTTCATGCGTACCATACCTCAGCACGGACGTCAACATGAGCAACACCCTATTCCTTGGTATATGGCATGGAGGCAGTCCTGCCCATTGAAGTTCAGATACCCTCTCTCTGAATCATGAAGGATGCAGGTTTAAGCGAAGACGACTGGATCCAGACCCGACTTGATCAGCTGAATTTAATAGACGAAAAGAGACTCACTGTTATTTTTCATGGTCAGACGTACCAAAAACCGATGATCAAGGCATTTAACAAGAAAGTCAGACGACAAGAGTATCAAGTCGGGGACCTGGTAATCAAGCGCATCATTCTACCTCAAGGTGATCCCAGGGGCAAATGGACCCCCACGTACGAAGGGCCATTTGTGGTTAAGAACATCTTCTCAGGAGGAGCAATGATTCTAACCACCATGGATGGTGACGACCTTCCTCACCCCGTCAATGCAGACATAGTAAAAAGATACTACGCATGATTAAAGACCCGCTAGGTCGACTGGCCTAGGCAAAAATAAGGGCTTCCCGGCGAACCAAAAGGGTTCGGGCAAAAATAAGGGATGAAAATAAAAAATTTGTACACCCGGCAAGTCGAAAACCTGAAAAGGCGGCTTGGGCAAAAATGGGTATCCCGGTGGACTGAAAACCCGAAAGGGAGGTCCAGGCAAAAGTTAGGGATAAGCGTAACACTATGTCTCATTGGATCACCCTGCATCCGGACGTTGGTATCAACTATCAGGCTCGGACGGCACCAGTCAATCAGATTCATCTCCAACTAAGCAGCAAAGTGATGAGATGCTTGAGGACATAAAGGCGATAGCAGAGTTGGAACCCAGTGGGATTATTCACATAGCTGTTTTGTTTTCTTTTCACAAATTATATAAATTCTATTTGCTCGACGGAGTTCTCTTACTAGGACGTCAGCCTCTTGTATAAAAACGCCTATTTTCAGACAAACCTCAAAATCAATACAAGTTCATTTTTCAGATAAATTGCAAATTGTTTTTTCCTTTATCTGTTATGTTTTTCAAAGAACGTCCAATGTTAATTTTTGATATATGCATTTGACATTAATTGATGCTCATAAATATTTACATGCGAAACAAAGGACTAATTACAGGTGACATCGGAAGTAGGGGCAATAAGAATTGTCTAAGCGATCTAGTTGCTCTATCCACCAAGGTACCAAGGTAGGTTCGGCTGAAGGATATGACCAAGATACCTTCACTCCCCAAGGGTAAGACAGTAATGGTAGCTCTCCCCACTGAGACTTACAACTATGAACCAATCAGCAAATACTCTCCCCAAGCAGAGTTGATCTACCATCAAGAGGTTTGGTATCCCCAGAAGGTCTTAACATTCCCAACGGAGTATAAAGATATTCCCCAGCAAGCGTAAGAGCATCCTCGACAGTCTTAATATTCCTCGACAGAATATAAGAATGTTCCCCGGTGGAACACAAGATACCCCCAGTGGAGCCATTCCCCAGTGCAATCTAAAAAGCTTCCCCACCAGATTTGAATCATCTCCCCAGTAGATTCTGGAAGCTTGTCCCCTGCAGAGTGCAAATGTATCTCCCCAGCCATATTCAGAGGTTATCCCCACCAGAGTCTAACTGGGTTATCCTCAGCAAGTTGCAACGGAAAGATCATCCTCAGCGAAGTTCTTTTTATCCCCAGCGGAGTTCATCATCAAAATCCCCAATAGAGCTTATCAACGGAATCCCCAACGGAGTTATCGTTAAAATCTCAGCAAAGCATCTCCTCCCCACAGAGTAATTCCCCGCAGAGTAATCTCTTCAATAGTTTATTCCCCAACGGAGTCGTCCTCTCTTGCAAGATTATCATCTTCGTTCATCATCCCCAGCGGAAACGAAGAACTCAACTCCATTCTCCAGCAGCTATCTGGGATTTATTTTCCCCAGCTAAAACATCACATTTTCATACATCAGGATACATGCATATACGCATCATATCATACGATCTCATTTATGTTGAGAACATCATTGCTTGATCCATATCATGCATCGCATATGACTGACCTTTACCTTTCAGGAAAGATGCAGTTAAATTCTCAACTATGTCAATGGAGACAAAACCAGTTAAATCGATTCCTAAAGATTTTTCTGATGCTAATTCAGTCAATGGAGACAAAACCAGATAAATCGATTCCTAAAGATTTTTCTGATGCTAATACAGTCAAAGGAGACAAATCCAGTCAAAAGAGACAAATTCAGTCAATGGAGACAAAACCAAATAAATTGATTCCTAAAGATTTTTCTGATGCTAATACAGTCAAAGGAGACAAATCCAGTCAAAAGAGACAAATTCAGTCAATGGAGACAAAATCAGTTAAATCGATTCCTAAAGATTTTTCTGGAGCCAGTCAATGGAGACAAAACCAGTTAAATCGATTCCTAAAGATTTTTCTGAAGCCAGTCAAAGAAGACAAATCTAGTCAAAAGAGACAAATTCAGTCAATGGAGACAAAATCAGTTAAATCGATTCCTAAAGATTTTTCTGAAGCCAGTCAATGGAGACAAAACCAGTTAAATCGATTCCTAAAGATTTTTCTGAGGCCAATTCAGTCAATGGAGACAAAACCAGTTAAATCGATTCCTAAAGATTTTTCTGAGGCCAATTCAGTCAATGGAGACAAAACCAGTTAAATCGATTCCTAAAGATTTTTCTGAAGCTAGTCAATGGAGACAAAACCAGTTAAATCGATTCCTAAAGATTTTTCTGAAGCCAGTCAATGGAAACAAAACCAGTTAAATCGATTCCTAAAGATTTTTCTGAAACCAAGTCAGTCAATGGAGACAAATCAGTTAAATCGATTCCTAAAGATTTTTCTGAAGTCAGTCAACAGAGACAAAATCAGTTAAATTGATTCCTAAAGATTTTTCTGAAGTCAGTCAACGGAGACAAAATCAGTTAAATCGATTCCTAAATATTTTTCTGACGCAAAGCCAGTCAATGGAGACAAAACCAGTTAAATCGATTCCTAAAGATTTTTCTGAAGCCAAGTCAGTCAATGGAGACAAAATCAGTTAAATCGATTCCTAAAGATTTTTCTGAGGTAATCCCGTCAAAGAAGACAAGTCCAGTTAAATCGATTCCTAAAGATTTTTCTGATGATAACCCGTCAATAGAGACAACCCGTCAATAGAGACAACCCGTCAATGAAGACAACCCGTCAATGAAGACAACCTGTCAACAGAGACAACCCATCAATAGAGACAACCCGTCAATAGAGACAACCCGTCAAGGGAGACAACCCGTCAACGAAGACAAAACTGCCAACCAACAACCTCCAGGTGGCATCTATAAGCCCATCCTCCTATCCATCATCTCTCCAAATGGCATCTATAAGCCCATTCCCGACATCACATTGCTGATACTACACCATGCGAGTGCAAATTTCTGGGCACTTTAGTGTTCAATCATCTTCCACCTTCGGATCACGAAAGGCACGCAAGCCAATCTATATCCTCAGGTCTAAGAATATTGAACAGGGGCAACTATTGTACCCCAAAATTTGCCCTCCCATATTTCTCAAGATTTGTCAAGAATGATCCTCAAATTGCTCAAAATGGCTCAAGGGTTGTACAGTCAAATCACTTCCTAAGACAACTGAAATTAGGGTTTTGATTCTTTCAAGGAATTTGGGGTTCTCAATGGTTCAATAAAGTCCAATAGGCCTATATATATTCTCAAGCACCTACATGCCAAGTTTCAAGACTCACAGTGCCAATTTGCACAGTCAAAAGCCCCATTTGATCTACAGTCAACTGCAAGGGCAAAATGGTCATTTTGCAGTCAAAAGTCAGAATTTTTGGTCAACATCTCATTTTGAGTTCACAATCATCATTTGATCAAGCCTTGATCATGATTCATCAAGAATAGCTCAAAAATCATCAAGATGCAAAAAGTTACTATTTTTGGACAGTAGAAAAGTCAATTGTACCTTGACCAGGGCATAACTTTTTCATGGTTTATCAGAAAAATTCCATCCAAGGCTCATTTTGAAGAGGATGCAATTTCCTATAATCCATATTCACACTCCAAGATAAGAAAATGCTCTCACAAAAAGTTACCAATTTTTACATTATAGGTCAATTTCAAAAGTCAACAAAAGTACACTTTTAGTCAAAGGCCAAAACTTGAGGTTGGTAAATCCAAATGACATGGGACCAAAAGCATTGGTTAGAGGACTTCAAGAGCTTTCCAAAATGTCCAAGAACATGGTCATATGATCAAAATTGAGCAAGTTGTGCATTGGAGAAGTTGGGAAATTTTCATGAATTTGCAAAAGTCAACTTTGCCCAAAACACCTTCTTTTTGCTAATGGGCCTCAAATCTCTTCTTGAAACTTCACCCATGACCTATGCACGACCCACCAAGCTTAATTGGATTTATTTTCTTATTTTTATTGATTAAATGGATTTTTAATTAATATTAATTCATTTAATTAATTTAAATCATAAGAAAATACAAGATTTGATTTTTAAATCAATTTGTGAAGCAAATATGATCAAAACATGCTGGAAAATTCGTGCCCAAGTCAAACATACAAAAAAAAATCCAATTTTGGCAACATTGTTCAATCATGAAAAATCAAGAATATTTGATTTTCAATCAAGGATTTAGTCTTCAATAAACATGGGTTGGATCCTAAATTTTGACCTAATTTGATTCTCTTATATGTATGCAAGCCAACCATGACCTAGTACACGTGAAAAAGCTGCAGAAATGACCCTGTCAAATTCAAGAATTTTCAAGAAAACTGAAAATCCGTTCTTGCATCCTAGGCTAATTCAAGGTACTTTGACCATCCAAATACATTGTAGGAGGTCCCAGGAGTGTTTTGCAATCAAATTCAGGCACTAAAGCTCAAGGAATCGCTGCATACAGTCCCACGGTTTGCACTTCTTATTCAGAATTATATCTCCTAATTCATGCGCATTTAACATGTGTTTGTAATTGTTTTCTAGAGATCATACAAAGCTAATGGCATGATTGAATTGAACTGTAACGCCCTGAATCGAAAGATACCATGACTGAATTTCTAGGGTTCTTGAGCTTTTAAATGGGGCTTTTCAATCCAGGAAAAATTGGGACTAATAGGATACATGGCTGAAATCGTGAGGCCAAGATGAACAAAACCCATACCTCACAAAATATTTATGTTCACTGTGTGTCTAATCGCTATTTTTCCTTGCAGGAGGTAGTGGAGGTTAAAAACCCCCGCTATCTGATTCTAATTATGCAGGACAAACGAAGAAGATGATGAGGTGTTAGCATCTGATTCGTGTGTTTAAAAAACGCGCGCGTTATTTTTGTTTACAGCATATTATTTGTTTTTTGTATATAATATTCACTATCCATCCATTTAACAAAAGCGCGCTACAGTTCAGCTGGCAAAGGCATTGAAGCATAGTTAATTGGGACCTGGGTTCGAATCCCAGGTCCCCCAAAATATTGTTTATTTTTCTTCTTCAGGAATTCATGTGTAGCTTACAAAGGGATGTCCACCATACACCTCCAATTCCCAAGCGCCAAATGTCTTCAAACTCAGATCCAGTGGCCAAAGTTGAAGGACCACCATACTCCCTGGTCAGCGCATGCGTAGCAAGTCCAGAAAAGTCAAACAGGCTAATGAATAATGGGCCTGGAAATTGCTGACTCTACCACAAAATTGGGCCCAACACCCCCCTTCAAGTTTATTTCTTTTCTTTTCTTTTTTATTTCTTTCATTTAATTATTTTTTATAATTATTATTTTCACTAACAAATTAATATTTATTTTCATAATAAATTCAGAAAACATAAAAAATATAATATTATTATTTATAAAAATTAATTTCACCCTTTTTATTATTTTTGTAAATAAATAAATAATTAATTAATTTAGTTTTAATTAGGTTAATTTTAACTTTTTTTTTGAAATAATTTAAAATTAATGTAGAATTAGGGTTTTTAATAACTTTTGACCATCTTTTATTTTTTCCTAAAAAACATAAAAAACTCAAAAAATATCTTTCTTTATTTAATTAATTAATTAGTCTAGGTTTAATTTAATTAAATGCAAAAATAACAAAAAATCTCTTTCTTTCTCAAAAAAGGGGTCAAAAGCCTAAAAACTCTCCGATCCAATTTTTCTCGCGCGAATGTTTATTTTATTCATGTTTTGATCCATATAATTGTATTTGCTCCGAGGATGTAATAGCTTTAATTAGGACCTTTTTATCGCTTTTATTTCATTTTCCGCAATTTACTTTTTCAAGGGTTTGTTTTTGGCGATGTAAATACCCGACGCCTTGTAATAGTTTAGTTTTATTTTCCGCAACTATTAACTGCTAGATGTATGCTAACTAGGTTGTGCATGTCAAGATCTCTCTTAAATTAAAATCAATCGTAGCTCACCATAACATGTACAAAGATAACATAACTGAAACCTGACGCACTCGCACATGCCACTCTTAGGGTACGCTTCACTTGGTTGCCTCGACGTGGTCATTGAGTATAGGAAGTTTTAGAGGTCGCCCTCCTGTCTAAAGATCAAAGTTTCCTCGAAACGGTTGCCTCGGATAAAACGATCTAAGACATTAGGGTTATCGCTAAGGCGTCCTACCATTGCTTTAGTGACCACATGTCCCATTAATCGAATTGACCCGAAAACTCCAACGACGGTGCTACCTACTTCTCAATAGTGGGATAGTACTGACTAAAGGACATTTACACAGATTAATTTCTTTTGAGTAGGTAGAGGTTCTCAGGTACTTGCTCTTTCAAAACAAAAACAACTTTTCGCACTTACATTTTTCAAACAAAGTTTTCAAACAAACACTTCATACACTCTTGAGGACAGACACAAGAGTTAAATCGAAGTTTTCAAAATAGAACTTTTTCAAACCCACAAACATAAGAAAAGCAAAATCTTTTGAAAACATAGTGAGCAAGTACCTAAGAGCCCGTGGATAACCACAAATAGAAAGGGTGCTAACACCTTCCCTTTCTATAATCTACCTCCCGAACCCGAGAAACATCTCGAAAAGGAATTTTGTTGTGCTTTTGTCCTTTCCTTGTTGGAGAAAATAAAAGAAGGTGGCGACTCTTGCTTACCGCGACATTTTGCGAAACGCAGACGCAAACTAGCATTCCAAAACAGTCAGTTTTATTTCCACCGATCACAACTACCAATCCATGAACTTTGAATTCCCAGACGAGAATATCATGTTGATAATCGACTGTGAAAAGCCTGGATCGTATGAAGGACCTGAACAAGGATCCCGATGGACTATGGTTTTTGATGGAGCTTCTAATGCATTGAGTAACAAAATTGGTGTTGTGATCATTTCTCTCAAAGGTTACCATACACCTTTCACTGCCAGACTGTGCTTCGACTGTACAAACAACATGGCCGAGTATGAAGCATGCATCTTGGGTCTAAAGGTTACCATTGACCTCAGAATCAAATTATTAAGTGTATATGAAGATTCAGCTCTGGTGATCATTCAAGTTAAAGGAGAATGGGATGCCAAACATCCAAATCTAATCCCCTACAAAGAGCATGTTCTAACTTTGATCCCTTACTTCGAAGAGGTCACCTTTGAATACTTTATAAGGGAAGAAAACCACTTGGAAGATGCCTTAGCAATTATGTCGTCTATGTTCAAGGTTAATTGGGACAACGAAGCTCCGAGAATTAAAATTGAAAGATTTGATGAACCTGCGCATTGTTATAAGATCGACACTGATAAGGAGAAGCCATGGTATCATGAAGTGAGGAGGTACCTTGAAGTACAAGAATATCCTGAGGGAGCTTCAATCAACAACAAGAAATTTATGCGGAGGTTCTCAGCCAAATTCTTCCTAAGCAACGGGATCCTGTATAAGCACAACCATGATTCAAAAGTCCTAATTAAAGCATGGGTTAGTTCGAAAGCATACTGTTACAAAAGGTATCCTGACTCCTGTAAGGATGTGCTCTAAATCCTGAGTTTGAATTTTCTTAACAAAATTTCTTTACTTGCTAAAAACGCATTTTTCAAAACTTCAAGACAAACATAAACTTTGCATTACTTAAATATCACTGTTTGCATATGGCTATTTGTTTGACAGCGGAGAAATTCACACAATGAATATCCAGTGAACGAAATCTCTCTCAGTGAACAAAATCACTTCAAGTGGGATGACACTTCCATTGTCAAAACTCCTATCAACAGGGGGACATGAAATGACACTATCCAGCACACCTGGGGCAGTCCAATCAAGATTCCAAGAAATCTCTCAAGAATTGCAGAGTAACCAGGGGCAAGTCTCCATCTCTGTCACTTGGGGGCTTTGAACGTCAATCTCGACAAAGGGTTACGTACAGTCAAACATTTCCTAGGTAGTGCCACAAACACTCGTTACTAGGGGCAGTGAAAAATCTCCCCAAAAATCCTTCTCATAGGATGATTCCCCATCCAGAGTTTAACCTCTGAAAACCCTTCCCCAGCTGAGACAACCTCAAGAGTCCTCGAGGACTTTCCCCAACAAAGTCATCACCTCAGACCGGCAACAGGGTTTATTTCCCCAACAAATGGAAGGAATCCCCAGCTTGAGGTGGCCTCTCCGACTACTACAAAGGACCACAACTCCTCTTCCCCAGTAGACTACTCTACAATCCTCGGCAAGTTAATGTGAAACCTGGACCCGACCAGATATCAGTTCAACTTCGATTCCCCAGTAGAGCAACGGACAACTGAGACTCCTGAACTCTTTTCCCAAGCAAGAATAAACATTCTCCCCACATAGTTTTCAATATTCCCCAGCGGAGCTCTCCTTAACAAAACAGGAATCCCCGATGGAAACATTCTAAGCAAAGTTTGAGGACACACATACTCTTCAACAGCAGTCCAAGATTTAACGACTCCCCAGCATTTGTCAAGGATTTATTTTCCCAGACGAAAATACATTCATAAATATTTCACATTTCATACCTCCTATTTACATACATGATAAAGTGCATACGACACAATCTCATTTATTTTGAGAACATCATGACATCACGTATTTCATACATCATGACATTGTATACAACTAACGTTTTACCTTTTTCAGGAAAAGGTCAATAAATAGATGGCTACCATCAACCTTTTCAAGTTCCAGATTAATACCTGTAACAAGCCAGCAAAACTATCTATGGACGACTGATTGTAGATTAATACATGTAACAAGCCAGGGAAACTATCTACATGAAGAGATTGAAGATTAACACCTGTAACAAGACAGGAAAACTATCTTTCTTTCTAAAGTCAAAGATTAATACCTGAAACTAGACAGGACAACTATCTACTCGACCAGTTCAGGCAACCCTACACCGGTTCCTCCTTTCCAAGATGCAGTTTTACACAGACTCATCATCAGGAAACCCTACACAGGTTCCTTCTTTCGAGGATGAAGTTTTACACAGACTCATCATGAAGCAACCCTACACCGGTTCCTTCTCTTTCCAAGATGAAGTTTTACACGGACTCATCATCAGGCAACCCTACACCGGTTCCTTCTCAGGAAACTTCAGATGAAGTTTTACATAGAATCATCATTGATAGTAATGCTACACAGGTTCCTTCTCAATTCCAAATGCAGTTTTACACAGACTCATCATCAGGAAACGCTACACAGGTTCCTTCTTTCCAAGATGCAGTTTTACACGGACTCATCATTGAAGCAACCCTACACATGTTCCTTCTCCCTTCCAGATGCAGTTTTGCACGGACTCATCGTCAGGCAACCCTACACAGGTTCCTCCCTTCTAGATGTAGTTTTACATGAACTCATCATGAAGCAACCCTACACAGGTTCCTTCTTTCCAAGATGAAGTTTTACACGGACTCATCATGAAGCAACCCTACACTGGTTCCTTCTCTTTCCAAGATGAAGTTTTACACGGACTCATCATTGATAGTAACCCTACACAGGTTCCTTCTTTCTTTCCAAGATGAATTTTTACACTGACTCATCATCAGGCAACCCTACATAGGTTCCTTCTCAGGAAATTTCAGATGAAGTTTTACACGGACTCATCATTGATAGTAACCCTAAACAGTTTCCTTCTTAATTCCAGGTGCAGTTTTACACGGACTTATCATCAGACAACCCTACACAAGTTCCTTCTTTCCAAGATGTAGTTTTACACGGACTCATCATTGAAGCAACCCTACACATGTTCCTTCTCCCTTCCAGATGCAGTTTTACACTGACTCATCGTCAGGAAACCTTACATAGGTTCCTTCCTTCCAGATGCAGTTTTACATGAACTCATCGTGAAGCAACCCTACACAGGTTCCTTCTTTCCAAGATGAAGTTTTACACTGACTCATCATGAAGCAACCCTACACCGGTTCCTTCTCTTTCCAAGATGAAGTTTTACATGGACTCATCATTGATAGTAACCCTACACAGGTTCCTTCTTTCTTTCCAAGATAAAGTTTTACACGGACTCATCATCAGGAAACCCTACACAGGTTCCTTCTCAGGAAATTTCAGATGAAGTTTTACACGGACTCATCATTGATAGTAACCCTACATAGGTTCCTTCTCAATTCCAGATGCAGTTTTACACGGACTCATCATCAGGTAACCCTACACAGGTTCCTTCTTTCCAAGATGCAGTTTTACACTGACTCATCATTGAAGCAACCCTACACAGGTTACTTCTCACTTCCAAATGCAGTTTTACACTGACTCATCATCAGGCAACCCTACACAGGTTCCTCCTTTCCAGATGCAGTTTTACACGGACTCATCATCAGGAAACCCTACACAGGTTCCTCCTTCCATTTCCAAGATGCAGTTTTACACAGACTCATCATCAAACAACCCAACCTTCCGATACAGTTCAGATGCGCTCCAAACACGGACGCCATTCTGGCAATCATCCAGTTCCAGCTTACAGATACAGTCCAACAATCATTTCTGGATGGCATCTTTAAGCCCATCTCCAACAACTATCCATTATCTTTCCAAATGGCATCTTTAAGCCCATTCCCTACACAATCAATCACAACATCATCGAGTGCAAATTTCTGGGTACTCTAGTGTTCAATCATCTTCCACCTTCAAATCATGAATGGAAGAATTACCAATCTAATTCTTCAGGTGTAAGAAGATTGAACAGGGGCAGCTGTTGTACCCCAAAATTTTCCCTCTCATTTCTCAAGGGATCATCCTGGATCCCAGGTTTGCTTCTATCAAGTTTCCAAGCCTTGAACTACAAATTTTCCAAGGAAATCACTCACAGGGGCAAAATGGTCATTTGCACACTGAAAAGTCAAACTTTGACTTTTGGATCAAAATCAAGCTTCAAGAATTATATTTCATCAAGACATGTTAAAATATGAAGTTTTGTTTCATCAAAATCCAAAAGGTCAAAATTCTAAATACTTAGAATTTTTTCTAAGTGTTTAAGAAGATATGACAATTTCAGAACTTCTGACCAAGTTATCACCATAACGCTCAGCAAATTCTGGACACTCTCAAGGCAGAGTTTGTTCAGAAATTCTGGGCAACTTTTCACAAAAAAAAAAGCTTCAGTCAGAAGTTGCAAACATGGTTCAGAACATGACGCTTTAATCAGAACATGTGGAAGCAATGCTCTCCTTCAGAAAATGTTGGAGCCAGAAGATACAAAGATCAGAGGATGGGATGCTACACTGAAGCAGAACCTCTGATCCAGAACAAAGCCTTGGTGTAGAGTTTCATGTTATAGGATTTCTGGTTGTGATAAGTCTTATCATCATTTAATGCTCATTTAATGCTCACAACCACCTTCCGAGTCTTTATCCAAAGGATTTTCACCACGTGTACCTCTACTGTCTTGGGATAGCAACTTTTCTACTAAGTCCATGCTTTGCTTTTTGCTTTTCCTTAATTCCTGCTGACAACCACCATGCTTGCTTCAAAAATAAGGCATCGCTTCGCACATGAAGGCTATATATCAACGCTTTGGTCAGAACATGACCAAATCCCAAAACCTTGTATATACAACTTGCTGCAGACCTATGACTAATAGCTGGTTCAGCCTATGCCTGCATCCCATGATTACACCAAACTAGCATACAAAAACCGTGATGAAAAAGCAAAAGAACAGGATGCCAAAATAGGTTCAAATCCTTCTTGTTTCCCCCCCTAAAATTACAGCAAATTCATCTATAAATACTTGGCTCCATCACACGTTCAAGGGGATAGCTTTTGGAAAGAAAGAAACATCAAGAGAGAGAAAAGGAAGTTGTGAAACCTTCATAAAAATCCAGATTTCTCATACACAAAAACAAACCTTTATTCTTCCTTTTAAATAAAAGAACACAACCACTGTTCTGTCACCCTTGCTGACTCAGAACATCCAAAGGCAGCCACTTAAAACTCCAAGCACGCTCCAGGTAAGTCTTTCTGACTTTACTTGCTTTTCATTCTAAACATCATTAACATGTAAATATCATAGTATTAGTGTTGTACATATCATTGTATGAATAGAAAAACTATGGATCAGAACTTCTAGAATAATGCTAGGCTCAGACTTAGGATTGGAACTTCTATGATTTGTTGTGTTGTGATCATTCTGATTTGTTGAACTGAATAACTTGTTGTTGTGCTGATTAAGAGCTGAAATGTAACATAGAACTTCTGTTTTTCACTCATCATTTTAACACACTGAACTTCTAGGATTTTTCTCACTGTTAACACACACTGAACTTCTGATGTTCACCCACTGGCTCAGCACAATACAGAACTTCCGATGTTCACTCACAATCTTAGCACAACACAGAACTTTTGAGTTCTCCTTACATGTCAAATATACTGAACTATTGGCATTCGCTCATTGTTTAGTGTAATACAAAACTTCTGACTTTTGGTTCATTGGATGAACACCACCCAGAACCTCTGTTTTCCCTCTAACGTTTTTTTGCACGACTTCGTAAGGTACCAATCCAGAACCTCTGTTCCCTTTCCCTCTGACATTTCTTACAGGGGCTTAGAGCGCATCGACCCAGAGCTTCTGATCCTTGTTTCCTTGTTTTCAGCAACAAGTTGTTCCTACCTTGCATTTATTTTCCTTTTCATCTTTTTTATATATTAACATAAAAAACATAGAAATATTTTTCCTCTTAATTTATTTCCTTAAGACAAAAACATTTTCTAAACAAGTCCATTTCTTTCTTATATTATGCATTTCAATATGGTTGTAATAGATAATTAGGACTTAAATGAACGAGAATTATTACAAAGTTTTCCTAAACGATGGCACCTTTTCAAAATACTTTCAAAAACCACACAAAGTACATTTTCAAACAAAAGCAAGTGATCTAGCAAGTAACTAAGAGCCCATGGAAAACCATGAATGGAAAGGGTGCTAATACCTTCCCTTTTCATAATCTCCCCCCCGAACTCAAGAAAACATCTCGAAAGGTCTTTCTTGTGCTTTTTCACCTTTCCTTATTGGATAAAAGAAAAGTCGGTGGCGACTCTTGCTAAACCGCAACATTTGCGAACACAAACGCAAAACACCTCAAGTCAGTTCTCCCACCATATCACACTTACCTTTGGGCTACACTGACTGTTTTAGATCTGAATGCTTTTCCAAATGATATGATGGCCTTAATGAATCTTCAGAAATCTGCTTCGGACTGTTGAAATTAAGTTAGACTATACTATAATGTTTTTGGTGTTTTGAGGGTGAAAATGATAGCACTACAGGGACTGTTTTATGTTTGGACAATCTTTGTATGTGATAAGGTGTTTGGCTTAAGATAGAGTTTGTATGATGGAGTAATGGGTTGGGGTCTTCTTTTTGGATAAGAACTGGTGTTGGTTTGAAAATGAATAAGTCAAGGTTAACAAAGGATACTTGTTTTCTGCTCAACAAATATCTATTCTCTCTCCAATTTTTCCGCTTCCGAAAAAAAAGATCTCCTTGTATCTTATGAGACTGCTCTCTTTGTAGACCCTTGACTGAGATTTAGGGGGGAAACAAAATAAAATATTTTGAATTGTTTTTGCCTACTGTTTTTGATACTTTCTTCACACAAAATTCTTTTGCCATTTTGGTGCAATCTTGGGGCTGTTATGATGCAGGTTTAGGCAGACTGCATAGAGCAGTTTTGGACTGTATAGGGCAGCATATGCATACTTGTGGTGCAGCATAGCACAAGGTTTCTTGTAGGGCAGCAATGGAGCAGGTTTTAGGGTGTTGTGGCAATGTAGCATAACATACTTTGTTCATCTTGGATAGTATAATTTGTAGCATGACACAAATTTGGTCTTGTGGAATATTTTATACACATTATGTCAAGGGTAAAAATATTGTGGCAAGGTTTTTTTGAGAAAATTCAAACAAGACATAGTTTTAGAATTTGTAATTTTGCAAAAATGCCACTTTGTAATAACTTAAATTACTTGCATCATCTTGAATTATTTAGAAGTGTAGTAAAAGATGCCATGAAGTAAATGAAATTAACCAAGTATAGAAAATACTTAGAAAAATTTCAAAGTCTTGCAAAGTTGGATTTTGATTCTCTTGATTTTTGATGATCAAATTTCATATTTTTGGATGTCTTGACATAATGTGATTTTTGGGACTCAAATTTGGTCAAAAAGTCAAAGTTTGACTTTTTAGTGTCTGGTTGACTTTTTCCAATTGAAACTCCGATTTTGCTCATTTTCCCCCCTTTTGATAATTTGAATGATTCTTCTTAGAAAATTGTGATCTGAGGCTTGAAACTTGACTGAAGTAATTCTAAGAGTCCAGGATGGTCCCTTGAGACATGAGAGGGCAAATTTTGGGGTACAACAGCTGCCCCTGCTCAATCTTCTTAAACCTGAAGAGTTAGAATGGGGAACCTACTATTCGTGACTTGAAGGTGGAAGATGATTGAACACTAGAGTACTCAGAAATTTGCGCTCGATGATGTGGTGGTTGATTGTGCAGGGAATGGGCTTAATAGATGCCATTTGGAGAAGTGATGGAGAATTGTCAGAGATGGGCTTGTAGATGCCATCCAGAAAAGATTGGTTTCACAAGGGATTCTTTGGCGAGAAATCTGATTCCTGCTATCAAGGAGGACTTCGCCGGGGAATGTTGGTTTATGTCCTGGAAAGTAAAGTCTAGGAGCTTCGGTTGTCCATTACTCCACTGGGGAATTAACTCCTGATTGAGGGAGTGAAAGTAGAATGTATACCCGGTCAGGGTCCAGGCTGTACAGCAACTTGCTGGGGAAATGTGAAATTGACCGTATCTGATCGGCTCCAGGCCTTACAGTGTTGTAACCTATTGTCTGGAGATAAGGGAGAAGGAACCTGGATAGTAGGGTTACTTCGAAATGAGAGCCTGGGTAGTAGGGCTTGTGGGAAGGAACCTGGATAGTAAGGTTACTTTGAAATGAAAGTCTGGATAGTAGGACTAAGAGAAGGAACCTGGATAGTAGGGTTACTTTGAAATGAAAGCTTGGGTAGTAGGGCTATGAGAAGGAACCTGGGTAGCAGGGTTACTTCGAAATGAAAGCCTGAATAGTAGGGCTAAGAGAAGGAACCTGGATAGTAGGGTTACTTCGAAATGAAAGTCTGGATTGTAGGGCTAAGAGAAGGAACCTGGATAGTAGGGTTACTTCGAAATGAAAGTCTGGGTAGTAGGGCTTATGGAAAGGAACCTAGATAGTAAGGTTACTTTGAAATGAAAGCCTGGGTAGTAGGGCTTGTGGGAAGGAACCTGGATAGTAGGGTTACTTCGAAATGAAAGCCTGGATAGTAGGGCTAAGAGAAGGAACTGAAGGTGGAGAAAACACTTAGAAGGGGGGGGGGGGGGGGTTGAATAAGTGACTCTTTTTCTTTTTCTTAAAGGCACAACAATAAAGGAAAGACAAGGTTATTTTTATCCTGGTTCATTTGAACTTAAACTACTCCAGTCCACCCGCCAAGGTGATTTCGCCTTTCTCAACAAGGACTTAATCCACTATAATTAACTGATTACAATCACACAACAACTGTTATGACTAACAATGCACAAGTAACCTTACAAGTGACTAACATACTAAACTAGTCCTAGTCTACTTGAGAATTCTGACCAACCTTGGTCTCTCAAGAAACAATTACAAGATATAAATCTTTACAGATAGTGAATTAAAGTTTGCTTCTAAGAAAGCTATATCACAACTGTAATTTTTCACTAAGAATATTATAGCACAAAGTGTATGAATAATGTTTGTGAGCCCATAATATTTTGTGTTGCTTTTTCTTCTTTTGAATTTGTTCAGTTCTATTCATAACTTCAGGTGTTCAATCTTTCAGCATTTCAGCAATAGTGCGTTAGAACGGGTGTTGGCTTGTAATAAATGTCCTTCTATATATAGTAAGAACAAAATGACCGTTACTGCCTTCAAAAAGTAGAGAGCATTAAATTCTTGCGTGTTTCCTTGCACTATTCCATTTTCCAAGAAACTAGCTTAGACACTTGAGTGCTTGCAGCCGTCTTTGCATTAAATGAGAAAACGACACTTGTAAGAATATGTTTCCTAAAGCTTGACAAGACAAGTTGGCTTTTGCATTCTTTCAGAACTTGCTTCAACGTCTTGAATTCAGAACATGCTTTACTCATCTTCTAAACAATGCTTTGCTTGCTAAGAACTTGATCAGCGCTTGCTTTCAAGTAACCTTCTGAACAACACTTGCTTTCAAGTAATCTTATGAACAAGGAATCCTACTAAGTGTTAGAAGATATATTTAAATGAATTGTCTTACCAGAGTCAGCATTTGCGCTTAAAGAAAAAATAGTTCTTTCATTAAAGAACTTCTTCATATAATTTTTAGCTCAGCACATCAAAATGCTTCTGTCAGAACATTATCTGAAATATTCAAATACGTTCATCAGAGTATAAATTATCTAAAATATAATTTATTGTTATCATCAAAACTCTGAGATAGATCAGAACTAATCTTGTTCTAACAATCTCCTCCTTTTGATGATGACAAAAAATATTCAGATATAGAAATAAAATATAATAAGAGATAAGAATCTCCCCCATGAAATGAATATTTATACATATAAAACTTCCTGAGATTATTTATCAGAGCATTTTAAATATCTTCTTGGATTTCTTCAGAACTTCTTCATGAAGATAATGTTCAGCTGAATTACTCTTCCAGAGTTTAAGTGATACCTGCAAAAAAATTATTTTGCACATAGAAAGAAATCTTGTATTTTGTTAGAATGTCTGAGACTTAGTCCTATAACTGTTAATCAGAGATTAGATCAAAATAGTCATTTTCTCCCCCTTTTTGGCATAATAAAAAATTATATAAAAAATAGTCGAAGAGCTTAAAAAGGTTTTCATAAAATAGCAAAAGATATCCAGAAGTACAAAACAACAAACAAAAGATAAGAAACAGAAAGACACTAGGATTTCTTAGTAACAAGAGCCATCAGAAGATTCTTGATCTCAGAGGCAGATTCTTCTTGTTTCATCATCCAGTTCCTGATTTCTTGATTTGTCTGGTCTTGCTTATCCAAGCGCTCATGAATGACTTCATTCTCCCTCTTGAGCTCATTCAGAGTATCCATGATAAGTGAAGTAGGAGCAGAGGATGACGAAGCTTCAGTAGAAACAACCTTTGGAGTAGAAACCGTTGAGTCAGAATGCACAAAGGTTGAAAGCAGAGTGCCCAGATCCATTACAAGAGTTGACACAGGTTCAGGTGCTGCCTTTGCAGAAGGTTGATTCAACAAAACAATAGCCAGAGGGTTTGAATCATCAGAGGCATCTTAAGATTCATCTTTTGATATGTCCATTGTATCAGCTGGTGTATCGGCAATCATTAGAGAAGACTTCTTATTCCAAATTTCAGCAGCTTCTGACTTGAATGCATGTAGATGTTTGGAAAAGTTGTCCAACACTTGAAAGTGACATAAGTCATGTAGCTTCAGTGACTCAGCATCAAAAGTTCTTCTGAAGGTTTCCCATAGAAGATCCGTTGCAGCTGGGTTCACACTTCTGGTGTTGTCTTCTTTCAGCAGATTCAACCATGCTTGAACTTCTGTTAAAAAATTCTGAAACAATATATTTACATCTGGCTGAACAGGTTTTGGGACAACCTTCTTGAAAGTTTTGTTTTTCAAAAATTGTAGAGATTCAAAATCAACTACAGTTCTTAAAAAGTTAGTAGGTTCAGAATTTGTTGTTGGTTCAGGAGTGGCTGAATGGCCAGGTTGGTCAAAACGGTTAGGTGTTGCTGATTCATTATGAGGTTCAGATGATTCATGAGTTTCAGAAGGTTCAAATGTTTCATGTGGTTCATGAGTTTGGTGTTCTGGAATATGAGGAGGTGAGAGTATGTGAGTTTGGTGTTGGAAGTTATGGTGAAGTAGGTGGTGTGATGTCAGGTGAAATTATTATCGTATTTTCAGCAGTGGGAATGGGGTTCTGAGGTTGTGGTCGATTCATGGCAAAAATGTTTTCAGATGGTAAGGTGAAAGGTGGTTTTTGTGTTGCCAAAGGAACATTGATTCCTGGAATTCTCCAAGATCCAGCATCATACCATCTAGAGGGTCTGGGTGATAAAGGTCTGGGTGGAGGTCTTGAAAAGTGTTCAGTAGGAATGGGTTAAGAAACATATGGTTCTGAGTAAGATGGTTCAGATTGGGATGGTTTTGTCTGGGTTTCAGGGTGTTCATCAGAGTCAAAGTCACTTAAGTCTGATAAAACTTGATTTCTTTGAGGGTTGTCAGCAAGAGGGTCAGAGGGTATGGTCAGGTCAATATCAACATCTATATCATCTAAGGTTTGGGGTTCAGCAGATGTAGATACATTGACAGAATCATAAATAGTGATAGTTTCAGCAGGTTTACCTGATTTCTTTTTCTTCTTTTGAGGTGTGGCAGAAGGTCCTTCAACTGCTTTCCTCTTCAAATTTTCCTGAAGAACAACATCTAGAGCAGCTTGATTTCTTCCTTGGAGCCAAGCTGGATCAATAGGTGTTCCAGTCTCTTTGCATATTTCAATGTAGTGCAGGATGATACGTGGATGATCTCTTGAGTTGAACAGAGGGAAATCAGCAATAGGTATCCTTCTTCTCTTCACAATAGCTGACACATACGGAGTTGGTTCCACCAGAAGCTTGTCAATTATTTTCCTTTTCACTAAATTCTTCCCATTCATAGGCTTTCCACAAGTAGGTTCTAGCTCCCCCAGAAGATTGGCTTCATCTAGGTGAGCAATCAGACCATTCTCAATCAGAATGTCTGATATTAATCTACCCATAGGAATCCAATTCCTTTTGGATTTGGGGTTTTTCATCCTTTCAACTTCCCTAGTCTCTTTTACATGATTCCAGAGACGTTCAAACAGCAAATAAGGCAAATCAATTTTTACATTTGTTCTAAGGCAGAACAACAAGTATTGTTGATCAACATTAATGTAATATGGAGAGCTGGTTTCCTTCCTATGGTGAATACACCCATGGATTATTCTTGCCCAAATCTTATACTTATCTTTCAAGTCCCTGACTTTAGAAGATCCTTGACCATTTGTGAAAATTTCTTAGTAGACCCTTGACATTTCCAAGGCTTCGGGTATTTACATAGCCAAAATCAAACCCGTAAAACAAAGCGATAGATGAAAATAAAAGATCCTAATTAAGCTATTACAACTTGTGAGCAATTACATCAATATGGTAAAAATAATAATAAAGCGCGCGCGAGGAAAATAAGATCGGGAGAGAACTAGGGTTTTGACCCCTTCTAACCTAGTCAAAAGAAAAATTGTTTTTGTTGTTTTTAATTATTTTTAAGAAAAAGAATTAAGTTTTTAAATTAAATACAAAAATAATTAGTAATTAAATTAATTAATGAAAATAAATAAATGGCTTATTTTTGTGTTTTGGTTATTTTTAAGAAAAGTAAATAGAATTAAGTTAAAACCCTAATTGTTCTAATTAATTTTAATTATTTACAAAATAATTAAAGTTATCTAAAATTAAAATCTAATTAAATTAATTAATTTATTGATAAAAAATAAACCTAAGTCTAATTGGGTGAAAAATATTATTTGTGATTTTTTGATAAAAGAAATAATTAATTTTGTTAGTAAAACAAATAAATAAATTAAATAAAGCAAAATATAAAAATAAAAAGAAAAGAAACTTGGGCCTGAGAAAAGCAGTTTGGGGGGTGTGGATAGCCAAGTCTGGGCCCAAAACAAAGTTGTCCACGTTGACTTGCCAGATTCTCTGCTATGCGTTGACTGAGGTCCATGATGATCCTTCATATGATGGCCTTTGGATATCGCCATCTGGACACTTGGCAGGTTGGATGATGAGGATGTTTGATGGTCTTCATGCCTTGTGGGACGCCTGATCACTGAAATAAAAAATGCATGAAATAATTGGGGGGACCTGGGATTCGAACCCAGGCCCCAAGGCATTTTTCAACTACTCCATTACCAGCTGCGCCATATGTTCTGTTTGTATATAGAATGAATAATAATAATAATATATAATAATGTGAAAAAGGGCGCCAAATTTCAAATAAGCCAATCCTATGGTGCCAGCTAGTCATCTTCTTCCTTTCTCCGTTGGTAAAAGTCCCAGACTTTTATCTACGGACGTTTGTCCGTCACTAAAAACCTGCATGTTCTCAAAATCAACCACAAGCAAAATAAATAAACCTTAAGTCCATCAATCAGTTCGTCCGGACCTGCTGAGCACAATCGTGCTCCTTTTATGGCCCAATTTTACCTGTATGGAAAAATCCCAAATTGAAGCAACAAACCCTAGCAATGGTGAAATCTCATACAGTCTATGAAAACGCAATTAAATATTACAGAAGGCTTTCAAATGTTCTAAGGATCAAGAATCTACAATTATTTCATGCTATAAGTATCAGAATGATTCAATTCGAATTTAAGAAAAAGGCAATGTCGTGGCTGACTTACAGCGAGTTACATGGCTTGGGAGTCCTTGTTCTTGATTGGTTTTGCTTGCTGGGGATCCCAGGAAACGATTGGGATGGTCAGGAGGCTTTGGAATCGCCTGGAACAATGAATTCGACCCATCACTTTGTTGTGATTTTTTAAGTTTTGTTCTTGTTCTCACGCCTCTCTCTAGCCTCGTTTTAGGCCTGCACATGCTGAATATATATCAAGGATTAGATTAGGGTTGAAAAGTTGATCTCAATCTTCCTCCATCATTACTTTTGATTTGGATTTGATTCCATTAAAAATCTTGCTAAAAATAGAGCAAACTCAATCTTTTTGTGCACACATAGCTTTTACACGAATTCAATCTCATGCTAGCTGGATGTAGGGCCTGAAACATGTGCAAGATCTTTGGATTTCAATGTTTTGGATTTTTCTATGATTTGTTTTGATTAAAATTGATTTAATTCAAATAAAAATTAAAATAAATAATAAAAACAAGATAACGGAAAGTGGAAAAGGCTCATGGACCATGTTTCCAACTTAAAACAAGTGCAAACGATTAGGCCCATTTGGCAAAACTTGCAATTTTAGGCATAGTTGACTTTTGACAATTTTGCAAAAAGGGTCAACTTCAGCAATGCATAACTTCCTCAATTTTGACTCTTTGATGGTGTTCTCTGACTTTTTAGAAAGCTTGAGATATCCTCTAAGCAACCATTTTGTTCTCATCTCAATTTGATATCCCATGCTTATGTATGAAGCTTTGACAAAAAAGGTGTTTTTGTTGACTTTTCAAAATGACCTATAATGTCCAAATTCATAACTTTTTGTGAGTGCATATTTTGAACTTGGGAGATGAAGATGGATTGTAGATCATGGCATCCTCTTCAAAATGAGCTTTGGATGGGTCATTTCACATAAAGTATGAGAAAGTTATGCTTGGTCAAAGTTGAGTTGACTTTTCCTACAAAACCCTAATTTAGCAACTTTTGGTTCTTGATGAATTGTGAGCAATCCTTGATGAATCATGACCAACCCTTGATAAAATGATGAAATATACTTCAAAATTAGTATGTTGACCAAAAATCTTGAAGTTTGACTGTATGTGGGCCACAGTTGTCTTTTGCCCTAGCACAGTCGATTTTCAGGCCTTTGAGCAATTGACTGAGCAAACTTTCTCTGTAGGGCTTGAAACTTGACATGGATGATCTTGAGAACATATTAGGACAATGGTGAGCATTTGGGATCCCTTGGACTCAAGTATCTTGATGCAACAAGAAACCCTAATTTGAAGTAGACTGCCTTAGGAGAGAGCTTGTCTGGTCAACCCTTGGACTTCCTTGATCAACTTGAGGATCTTTCTTGAAATGTCTTGAGTAATATGTGAGGACAAATTTTGGGGTACAACAACTAGAACTTCATCAGTAGATTTTGCACGCGTGACCTTTCAGAAACGCACCACGTGTTCATCTCCTGAAGGTTGCATGTGACAGCTGTTTGTTCTAATGAATTTCTGAGAATCATAAAGATTAAAAACTACTGACTGACTTTTCATTCAAATCATCTGAGAACTCATCTTTTCTAAGTGGTTTGTTCATAGATTCTAAGATTATCCAGAGCATTGTCAAGAGGATGATCTTCTGAGTCTTCCTTTGCTTCTGTCCTTTCAGAGTTTGAGGGATGATCTTCTGTACCTACAGAAATATCAATTTGCTTTGGCTATTTCTGGCCAAGCTTATCATCAAACCTGACTTTGATTAAATCTTCAACAATCAGAGTTTCTGTGTTGTATATTCTATAGCCTTTTGAGCATTCAGAATATCCAAGCAGAAAACATATTTGTGCTTTAGAATCAAACTTGTTCAGAATAAAACAAGTATATTCAAAAAGATTGAAAAATTGAAATATAAGATGTTTCTAGTGGCCTAGAGGAAGAATCAACAATTTATGATATAAAAGAAAGTTCTGAAAACTTTCCTTTTAGACATGCTTTGTTCAGAGCTTCTGAAGTTGTAATTCCATTCATGTTTCCAATAGTTTCAGAGCCAGTAATCTTCTGTTTCTGATTACCTCTGAAACCCTAGAATATTTTAGATTCCAGGCCTTGGAACATATGCTTTCTTTCCTCCATGAGTAGATAGCATCCAAAGTCCAGGTGTTAGAACTGGAGTATCAACCTTGTTGTTAAAAATATCTGCAACATAGATGATTTTGTCTTTTGGTACTCATATCTTTTTGGGTCCTCTTGGGTTAGAGTATTTAAAGTTCTGTTTGAACTTTGGTTTAGCATAAGAGTTTCCAGAGTAAGATGTATATTTAATATGATGTGTGCCCGGTGGTGAAGTGAGAATAGAGAGGAGTACGTTTGATAACCAGATCCTAAACTTTCTTAGGATGAGTTACTTTGCCTTTGTATCCTATACCTATTGTGTCTTTCTTGCTAACTCCATAGATCATTGAAGCCATTTTGCTTCTATCTATGTTTTTAGCTAGAAACTTCTAAAAGATTTGATCATATTTCTTTATGATCGTATCAGCATTACTAGGATTTTCTGAGATTATTTCCTTCTGAGAGTTTTGTAGATCATTTTCTAGTTTTGAAATCTTTTCTTTTAACTCAGAGTTTTCTGATCTTAGACTCTTAGTTACTTCAGAGTCAGAAGCAAGATCCTTTTTCAGATTCCTGAATTTGACTTGAAGCTGCTGATATCTTTCCAGAATTTCACTCAGACTTTCTCCTAGTTCAGCTTTAGTGAAATTAACAGTGAAGTCAGGGAATACCTCTTCAATGTCTGATTCTGATTCTGATTCTGATTTTGATTCTGAAGATTCTGAGACATCTGATAAGTTGTCGGTTTGAGCTATATTGGCTTGTTCATCTCCTGATTCTGTTTCATCTTCAGAAGATTCAGAATCATCCCATGTTTCCATAAGACTTTTCTTCTTTTCCTTAACTAATTTCCCTTCATGTTTATCCTTCTGAAGCCTTGGACACTCACTTTTGTAGTGACCTTGTTTATTACATTCATAGCAGGTAATGATTTTGTTACTTGATATTCTGTGTCCAGAGGATTGTTCAGAGTCATTTCCTGTTCTTCTGGAGTTTCTGAAATTCTTCTGCTTGTGCTTCCACAGCTGATTGATCCTTCTGGAGAGCAAGGATAGTTCATCTTCTTCTGAAGCAGATTCTTTAGAGTTTTCTTCTTTACCCTGAAAAGCTTTAGTTTCATATTTTATAATTGATTTAAGGGCAATGGACTTACCTTTCTCTTGAGGCTCGTGCTCATCAAGTTCTATCTCATGACTTCTGAGAGCACTGATGAGTTCTTCAAGAGATACGTTGTTTAGATCTTTTGAAACTTTGAAAGCAGTGACCATAGGTGCCCATCTTCTAGGTAAGCTTCTGATGATCTTTTTAACATGATCTTCCTTAGAATATCCCTTGTTCAGAACTCTCAAGCCAGCAATCAGAATTTGGAACCTTGAGAACATATCTTCTATAGATTCACTTTCCTTCATCTTGAAGGCTTCATACTTCTGGACGAGAGCCAGAGCTTTAGACTCCTTCACTTGAGCGTTTCCTTCATGAGTCATTTTAAGAGACTCAAACATATCATGTGCAGTATCTCTATTTGTAATCTTTTCATATTCCACTTTAGAGATAGCATTTAGAAAAATATTTCTAGCTCTATGATGATTTTTAAAATCAGCTTTTTGCTGTCTATCCATATTTTTTCTATCAATCATATTTCCTTCTGAGTCAGTAGGATGTTTGTAACCATGCAAGACTATATCCCATAAGTCACTATCATGACCAAGAAAGAAACTTTCTAGTCTATATTTCCAATAATCAAAATCTTCTTCATTAAACACTGGAGGTTTGGTGTAGTTATTGTTGTTTTGTTCATTTGCCATTGTGTTTTCTTCTAGATCTTTTCCTGACACGGTTAAGTGTTGAACTCAAAGTCAAGCTCTGATACCAATTGAAGGTGGAGAAAACACTTAGAAGGGGGGTTGAATAAGTGACTCTTTTTCTTTTTCTTAAAGGCACAACAATAAAGGAAAGACAAGTTTATTTTTATCCTGGTTCATTTGAACTCAAACTACTCCAGTCCACCAGCCAAGGTGATTTCGCCTTTCTCAACAAGGACTTAATCCACTATAATCAACTGATTACAATCACACAACAACTGTTGTGACTAACAATGCAGAAGTAACCTTACAAGTGACTAACACCACTAAGACTAAACTAGTCCTAGTCTACTTGAGAATTCTGACCAACCTTGGTCTCTCAAGGAACAATTACAAGATATAATTCTTTACAGATAGTGAAACAAAGTTTACTTCTAAGAAAGCTATATCACAACTGTGATTTTTCACTAAGAATATCATAGCACAAAGTGTATGAATAATGTTTGTGAGCCCAGAATATTTTGTGTTGCTTTTGCTTCTTTTGAATTTGTTCAGTTCTATTCAGAACTTCAGGTGTTCAATCTTTCAACATTTCAGCAATAGTGCGTTAGAACGGGTGTTGGCTTGTAATAAATGTCCTTCTATAGATAGTAAGAACAAAATGACCGTTGTTGCCTTCAAAAAGTGGAGAGCATTAAATGCTTGCGTGTTTCCTTGCACTATTCCATTTTCCAAGAAACTAGCTTAGACACTTGAGTGCTAGCAGCCGTCTTTGCATTAAATGAGCAAACGACACTTGTAAGAATATGTTTCCTGAAGCTTGACAAGACAAGTTGGCTTTTGCATTCTTTCAGAAATTGCTTCAACGTCTTGAATTCAGAACATGCTTTACTCATCTTCTAAACAATGCTTTGCTTGCTAAGATCTTGATCAGCGCTTGCTTTCAAGTAACCTTCTGAACAACACTTGCTTTCAAGTAATCTTCTGAACAAGGAATCCTTCTAAGTGTTAGAATATATATTTAAATAAATTGTCTTACCAGAGTCAGCAGTTGCGCTTAAAGCAAAAATAGTTCTTTTTCACTAAAGAACTTCTTCATATAATTTTTAGCTCAACACATCAAAATGCTTCTGTCAGAACATTATCTGAAACATTCAAATACGTTCATCAGAGTATAAATTATCTAAAATATAATTTATTGTTATCATCAAAACTTTGAGATAGATCAGAACTAATCTTGTTCTAACAGGAACCTGGATAGTAAGGTTACTTTGAAATGAAAGCCTGGGTAGTAGGGCTTGTGGGAAGGAACCTGGATAGTAAGGTTACTTTGAAATGAAAGCCTGGGTAGTAGGGCTAAGAGAAGGAACCCGGATTGTAAGGTTACTTTGAAATCAAAGCCTGGGTAGTAGGGCTTGTGGGAAGGAACCTGGATAGTAAGATTACTTTGAAATGAAAGCCTGGGTAGTAGGGCTTGTGGGAAGGAACCTGGATAGTAAGGTTACTTTGAAATGAAATCCTGGGTAGTAGGGCTTGTGGGAAGGAACCTGGATAGTAAGGTTACATTGAAATGAAATCCTGGGCAGTAGGGCTAAGAGAAGGAACCTGGATAGTAAGGTTACTTTGAAATGAAAGCCTGGGTAGTAGAGCTTGTGGGAAGGAACCTGAATAGTAAGGTTAATTTGAAATGAAATCCTGGGTAGTGGGGCTTGTGGGAAGGAACCTGGATAGTAAGGTTACTTCGTTTTATCATGTAGATTAGTTGAACCGTTTGGTTTTGGGAACTGATTTTCCCTCGGTTGCTTGCAAATATGGCGTGTATAACTGCTGGAATTGTTGGTGATAAATGTCTTTCCTGAAAAGATAACATGGTTAGTTATACGCGATGCATGAAATGCGTTGAGAGATGATGTTCTCAAAATAAGCTAGATTAAGCCATATGTGATATGTATGTGCATGTCTGTTTCCAGTGATTTCTGGTAAACAACCGCTAGTCTTCCAAACTATCGAATAATCTTTCTTACTGTTATTCAATCCCTCTGGTAACTCACAGGGTCGACTAGATTGATCCTAGGACTCCTTGGATATTAAGGTTACTCTCACAATCGAACAGATATTCATGGTCAATATTGTATAAGTGTTTGGCTTGTTTCGATCTCTCTCTCTAAGAGTCTAAAGATGTAATCAAAATGCGTATGAGAATTAAGTTATACGAATAAATGCTAATTGTAATGCTGATTGTAAAGACATATAAAACTGCATGAAAATGAAGTAAATGGTTTCGACTTACAAAACGGTTAACATAAAAGGTTTCTGGAATGTAGAAGTTTGAGATGAGGAGAAAACGTTTAATGCAAGAAATCTGTAAATGATTTTAAGTAAAAGTATGCGTTCGAAGGATAAGACTTGAATGTAAAGGTATGGAAAATGTAACAGTTTTCTGAAATATAAAGTGCTCGAAACATAAAGAAAATAAGAAAATGTAAAACTTTGAGGAAGAGACTTCGAAGTGAAAAGACTGTGAATAAGAAAACTTGTAAATGTTGCTTGACAAAAAGAATAAAGGAAGTACTGGAAATGGTAAAAAGGTTTTCACTAAATCAGAAATACATGGTGCTATCATACATACATCTCTCTTGCATTTGTTTCCCTTGCCATGTGGTAGTTTGAATGTTATTGAGTATTTTGTATAATAGATATGACACACAGAAATCCTAATATTAAGACTCCTATTTATACTAATTCGACCCTAACGGTCTCGCTATAGGATTATGCCACGTTTCGAACATGCAGGACAATGCTTCTTTCATCTTTCCACGTGTCCCCAAATGCTCCAACACATAACTTTCAAACTTTGAAAGTCCCGCTCCCATTTGAATTTAAAATACTTTGGTGTTTCTCCGTTTCGAACGCTTTTCCCAAACATAGCCTCGCTATTGTTTCGAGACTCCTTTAGATATGTTCCCATAATTGCCGCTCAAAGCTCCAAGCTTTGACACACTTTATTCGAAACACTGCTTCTGCAACTTCGAAATATGGCGTTTAATTCCATTTCGATCAGAACATTTAACTCTTTTGGCTTCTAAATAACATTATCAAAATCTTCAGCCAACAAATTGCCCCTTTAAAATATGTATTTCGATTCCTTTGAGAAATACCTATTTTAAACATTTATACAAGATTTTGATAGGACTTTCGAATCATCGTAACATTTAATGCATTTGACTCCAGTCACATCAATCACAGCACCTTTTGGATTCCTTAACCGCCCGGAGTCACTTCACAGCGTGGTGCAGTTATAAGTAATGATTATCTTTTAAATCACGCCTATTACCTATATTAACTTCACGCCACCTCTTCATCACACCAACCCATGATCTCCACGTATCAAACTTCTATTCAGTGGATGCTTAAACTTCCCCATTATAAAACATCAACTTAATCTTCTTCTTTTCTTTTCACACTCTAAATCTTTCATACTCTGAATTTTTACCCTCCTTCTCTCACAAAACAATCTAAGCTTTCAACATCTCTCAAAATGTCTTCTTCTACTTCATCTCAACTCAAGAAAGTCTCCAAGAAGAAAGGAAAAACTACAGGAGCTACCATGGAAAGTAAAATCATCACCATTCAAGGCCAATCTGCTTTTGCTCCTCAAATGATTTCCAAAGAAAAAGAAATGATGTACGCATCACAGGTACTCATTCCTACCCACGTTGCTGGTAAGAGGTTAGCCTTAAATGGCCCTCTTACGGTTTTTGAAATATTAAAGGACACCAGGACAATTTTTCCCGTCTGTTATAGCTTCAAACCCTTATTCAACAAAATGGATGCCCCTAGGGCAGTAGAATCTCCTAGTTCAAATACCATAGAAACCCCAACTGTTCTTCCCAAGGACCCCTTTGTTTTGGATTATGTAAAAAGAAATTTTAAGCCATTTCGATCTTTGCCCCTGGTTCCATAACTCCCCTTTGTGGACCTGGGATTATTGGGGCTTCTAACCTTGGTGCCCTGGCCCCTAAGTTAACTTCTTCTCTGGGTGGTCTATAAATTGGGTCGTTAGTAATTTGTTCTATAACAGGCATGTTTGTTCTAAATCCCGCCTGGTTCTGCCGCCGCCTTTCTGGAGGAGCAAAGAAATCTGCTATTCGACTCATATTATCAGCGTTTTCCCTGTTCGTCACAGTCACATTCTGCACTATTGGGGCAAATATTTCCTGCATGGTTTGCGCTAACACCCCTATCATATTATGGTTACTGTCATCCATCAATTGCCTAAAAGCCAACTGGTTATCTGTGGTTAGGATAGGAAATGTGCTATAACCCACTGACCCTTGGTTATTTGTCATAAACTGATTCGCCCCAGACCCAGACCCTAGTTGTGGAGATGAATTCGATGTGGAATTGTGTAAACCTGCCATAAAAGAAGTTGGCATTCCATAAGAGGAATTTCTGATTCTATTCCCATCGAAACCGGGTGGTCTAGTTAATGGGGTGGCGAAGTGGGATTGTGTCCCTGATGGTGGAACGAATCCCCCAGGGAAGCCCATAGTTCCAGTATTTCCTAAGATCGAACTATTAGTTGATATGCCACTTATTCCATTGGTGGCTATGTTACTGGTTGAAGATGCAACAGACTGTGCATTCGAAGGGATTACATTAGATGTTCCGCTCGAAATGGACGCGCTAGTGCCTGTTGCATGTGGGCCACTTTGGTCCCCTTGTTGATTGTCTGAATTAGACATTTTGTCCAAACGTTTTCTTCTGGATAAAGGTTGGTTGTTGTTGGTTATCTTACCACTTCTCGGGTTCATAAAACAGCAAACTTCTTAGGTTCCAACGTTTTTGTAATGGTTACGTCTCGACAATCCTTAATTCTGATATCCAATTATTGGTCCCACCAGGTGTGCCAATTTGTTTCCAGTGATTTCTGGTAAACAACCGCTAGTCTTCCAAACTATCGAATAATCTTTCTTACTGTTATTCAATCCCTCTGGTAACTCACAGGATCGACTAGATTGATCCTAGGACTCCTTGGATATTAAGGTTACTCTCACAATCGAACAGATATTCATGGTCAATATTGTATAAGTGTTTGGCTTGTTTCGATCTCTCTCTCTCTAAGAGTCTAAAGATGTAATCAAAATGCGTATGAGAATTAAGTTATACGAATAAATGCTAATTGTAATGCTGATTGTAAAGACATATAAAACTGCATGAAAATGAAGTAAATGGTTTCGACTTACAAAACGGTTAACATAAAAGGTTTCTGGAATGTAGAAGTTTGAGATGAGGAGAAAACGTTTAATGCAAGAAATCTGTAAATGATTTTAAGTAAAAGTATGCGTTCGAAGGACAAGACTTGAATGTAAAGGTATGGAAAATGTAACAGTTTTCTGAAATATAAAGTGCTCGAAACATAAAGAAAATAAGAAAATGTAAAACTTTGAGGAAGAGACTTCGAAGTGAAAAGACTGTGAATAAGAAAACTTGTAAATGTTGCTTGACAAAAAGAATAAAGGAAGTACTGGAAATGGTAAAAAGGTTTTCACTAAATCAGAAATACATGGTGCTATCATACATACATCTCTCTTGCATTCGTTTCCCTTGCCATGTGGTAGTTTGAATGTTATTGAGTATTTTGTATAATAGATATGACACACAGAAATCCTAATATTAAGACTCATATTTATACTAATTCGACCCTAACGGTCTCTCTATAGGATTATGCCACGTTTCGAACATGCAGGACAATGCTTCTTTCATCTTTCCACGTGTCCCCAAATGCTCCAACACATAACTTTCAAACTTTGAAAGTCCCGCTCCCATTTGAATTTAAAATACTTTGGTGTTTCTCCGTTTCGAACACTTTTCCCAAACATAGCCTCGCTGTTGTTTCGAGACTCCTTTAGATATGTTCCCATAATTGCCGCTCGAAGCTCCAAGCTTTGACACACTTTATTCGAAACACTGCTTCTGCAACTTCGAAATATGGCGTTTAATTCCATTTCGATCAGAACATTTAACTCTTTTGGCTTCTAAATAACATTATCAAAATCTTCAGCCAACAATGTCATGATGTATGAGCATGAGATATTAGGTGATATATCCGGGTCTGGGAAAATAATTCCCTGACTGCTGTTGGAGAAAATAAAATTTCTGACTGTTGTAGAGAAATATGGCCTTTATACTTCCGTTGGGGATGATGAATGGAAGTGACTGCACTTCTGTCAGGGGAAATTCTGTTTGAGAATAACTCTGCGGGGAACAACTTGGAAGGTGAAGAGATACTCTGTTGGTAGACCTGCTGATCTAGAGGAAATAAACTCAGCTGGGGAAGAAATTTACTGACTCGCCCGCGATTATGAACCTCGGCTGGGGATAGTGAATGGAAATGATTGTGCCAGAGATGTATTCCTCTGTTGTTTGTGAATAGTTTGCCAAGGAGAGACCCTGTATGAGAGTAACTATGTGGGAAGAATGACTCTGTTGGAAGGTGGACTTCTGATAGCTGAAGTAATTGGCTCTGTTGGGGATCGAGCTCCTGTATCTAGAGAAATAAACTCTACTTTGGGAGTTGGAATTTCATGATAATCCACTCGTGATTATGAAATTTGGCCGGGGGAAATAGATGTCAGGTTTCTGGGCGACCCTGGCTGGGGAGATTACTTCCCGTTCTGAGAGAGCTGATATCAAGGCTTTGATTACCTCTACTCTGTGGGGAATACAGATGTTACAAGGTCATATGTATTTGATGATTGTGCTCTAAAACTGTCTCTGCCCTGGTACTTGCTGGACAGGGTAGCTGTCGGGTTTGATATTCTAGTTTTTCATTCATGTTTCTTAAATTATGAGCAATTATCTTTCTTTTCCTATGCAAATATTTATGAACAACAATCATATTCAAGTGCATATGTCAAAAATAAATCATTGGACGTTCTTGCAAAAAAAAACAGAAAAACAAAAACAAATAGTTTTGTAAAACGTCTTGTATTAATTACTAAAGTTGGCCTATAACAGGCATTTTTGTACTAGGAAGTTGGCGCTCTAGTAAGAGAACGCCGCCGTAAAAATGAAGGATATACAATATTGTGTACAACGAAAAGAAAACAGCTATGTGCAACAACCCCATTGGGTTTCAAATCTGCTATTGCCACTATGCCTTCGAACATCTCCTCACTTTGCTGCTTGTCCGAAGCTGATTAGATTGATTAATGCCGTTTGAGTTTGACAGTTGATACTGAGTTCAGATCGCAGGGTGATCCAATGGGACAAGTGATACGCTTTTCATCCCTAACTTTTGCCTGGACCGCCCTTTCGTGTTTTCAGTCCACCGGGATATCCCTTTTTTCCCAAGTCGCCTTTTCAGGTTTTCGACTTGCCGGGTGTACATACTTTTCCATTTTCATCCCTTATTTTTGCCCGAACCCTTTTGGTTTGCCGGGAAGCCCTTATTTTTTCCTAGGCCAGTCAACCTAGCGGGTCTTTTATCATGCATAGTATCTTTTCACTATGCCCGCATTGACAGGGTGAGGAAGGTCGTCGCCATCCATGGTGGTTAAAATCATGGCTCCACCTGAGAAAACGTTTTTTTTACCATAAATGGCCCTTCGTATGTGGGAGTCCATTTTCCCCTGGGGTCACTTTGCGGTAGTATGATGCGCTTGATCACCAAATCCCCGAGTCGATACTCTTGGTGTCTCACCTTCTTGTTAAAAGCCTTGATCATTTGCTTTTGATACGTCTGACCTTGACAGATAGCAGTAAGTCTCTTTTCATCGATCAAATTTAGCTGATCAAGTCCAGTCTGGACCCAGTCGTCTTTGTTTAAACCTGCATCCCTCATAATCTTGAGAGAAGGTATCTGGACTTCGATGGGTAGGACTGCCTCCATGCCATATACCAGAGAGTAGGGTGTTTCCCCTGTTGATGTCCGCGTTGAGGTACGGTATCCATGTATAGAAAATGGTAGCATCTCATGCGAGTCTTTGTATGTCACTGTCATCTTCTGTACAATCCTCTTGATGTTCTTGTTAGCTGTTTCAACAGCACCGTTCATCTTTGGCCGGTAAGGAGAAGAGTTGAGATGTTGTATCTTGAACTATTTCCAGAGCTCGGTGATCATTGTGTTGTTGAGATTCGTACCATTGTCAGTAATAATCCTCTCTGGTATACCATATCGACAGATCAGATTTTGTCGGATAAACCGCGCTACGACGTTCTTGGTTACTATGGCAAAAGAGGCCGCTTCAACCCACTTCGTGAAGTAATCAATGGCTACTAGGATGAAGCGATGTCCATTAGAAGCGGTGGGCCTGATTTCTCCGATCATGTCGATGCCCCCACATTGCAAATGGCCACGGAGCTGTCAAGACGTTCAAGGGGACCGGTGGCACATGTACCTTATCAGCATAGATTTGGCACTTATGGCAAGTTCGAGAGTGCTGATAATAATCGGCTTCCATATTGGACCAGTAGTATCTGCCCGTAGGATCTTCTTAGCCATGATGTGTCCACTGGAATTGTTTTCGAAGGTGCCTTCATGTAGATCTGTCAGGATCCTCTCTGCTTCGCCCTTGTCTACACACCGCAGTAAGGTAGCGTCATGGTTGCGTTTAAAGAGGATTCAATTACTGAGGAAGAACTTTGCAGCGAACCTTCTCAGAAACTTCTTATCATTGACAGATGTCCCTTTGGGATACTCTTGAGCCTCGAGATACCTTTTGACTTCGTGAAACCAGGGTTTATCTGTTACCTCCTCAGTATCGATCTCACAGCAGTGTGCTGGTTCATTTAACCTTTCCATGGTGATTCAGGGAGCTTCGTTGTCCCACCGGATTTTGAACATGGAAGACATGGTAGCTAGCGCGTCCGCCAATTGATTCTCCTCTCATGGGAAATGTTCAAAGGTTACTTCTTTAAAGTGTGGGAGCAACGTCAGTACATACTCTCGGTATGGGATGAGATTCGGGTGCTTCATATCTCACTCGCCTTTGATCTGACTTATCACCAAAGTGGAATCCCCGAATACACTTAGAAATTTGATCCTGAGGTCAATAGCAGCTCGAAGACCCATGATACGTGCTTCATACTCCGCCATGTTGTTGGTGCAGTTGAAACATAATTGGGCAGTGAATAGAGTATAACAACCCTCGGGAGATATGATTACAGCGCCAATGTCGTTACCCAGTGCGTTCGAGGCTCCATCAAAATACATAGACCATCGAGATCCTTCCTCAGGTCCTTCATCCGGTCCAGGTTCTTCACAGTTGGTTACTAACATGATATTCTCATCCGAGAACTCAAAATTCATGGACTGGTAGTCATCCACGGCCTGATGAGCCAAATGATCAGCCAATACACTCCCCTTTATTACTTTCTGGGTTGTATATTGTATATCGTATTCAGTTAAGACAATTTTCCACCTTGCTATCCTTCGGAGAGAGCGGGCTTCTCGAAAATGTACTTGATCGGATCCATATTTGATATCAACAAGGTAGTGTGAGTCAGCATATACTGTCTCAGTCGGCGAGAAGCCCATGCCAAAGCGCAACAAGTTTTCTCGAGCAGTGAGTATCTTGTCTCACAGTCGGTAAACTTTTTTCTAAAGTAGTAAATTGCGTGCTCTTTTCGACCAGACTCGTCAAGCTGCCCCAGCACACACCCCATCGAATTGTCTAGCACTGTCAGGTACAATATCAAAGGTCTCCCTTCAACTGGATGCATCAGAATTAGTGGTTCTTGTAGGTATTATTTAATTCTTTTGAAAGCGGTCTGGCATTCATCATTCCACTTTACCCCTTGATCTTTCTTCAGAAGCTTGAAGATTGGCTCACAAGTAGCAGTCAGATGTGAAATGAACCTGGCGATATAATTCAGGTGTCCCAAGAAACCTCTAACTTCTTTCTCTGTACGGGGAGCGGGCATTTCTTGTATAGCCTTTACCTTTGCGGGGTCTACCTAAATACATTTGTCACTGACGATGAAGCCCAGAAGCTTACCGGAACTTACCCCGAAGATGCACTTGTTCGAATTCAACCTCAGCTTGTATATCTTCAACCTGTCGAACAGCTTTTGGAGATGATCAAGGTGCTCTTCCTCAGTCTGAGACCTGGCTATCATATCATCAACATAAATTTCGATCTCGTGGTGAGTCATATCATGGAACAAAGAGACCATGGCTCACTGGTAGGTTTCCCCGGCATTCTTCAATCCAAAAGGCATCACCTTGTAGCCGAAGATGCCCTACTGTGTAACGAAGGTTGTCTTCTCCATGTCTTCAAGAGCCATCTTGATCTGGTTGTAGCCAGAGAAACCATCCATGAAGGAGAAGATTTTATGTTGCGCGATATTGTCAACCAGAACATCAATATGGAGAATCGGGAAGTCATCCTTGGGGTTTGCCCTGTTCAGATCTTTGTAATCCATACACATTTGTACCTTGTCGTCCTTCTTACGTACTGGAACGACATTAGCAACCCACCTCGGATAGGAGGTGACAACTAAGAACCCTACGTCGAACTACTTCATGACCTCTGCCTTGATCTTCTCTGAAATTTCAGGGTACATACGGCGGACCTTTTGTTTAATCGGCGGGCAGTCTTCCTTAGTCGGCAGGCGATGTACCACAATATCAGTGTCCAAACCAAGCATGTCTTCATAGGACCAGGCGAAGATCTCAACGTAGTCGTGCAACATCTGTATCAACCTGTGTTTGACGCTAAGCTCCAGATTTGCACCTATTTTAACCTTTTTACTATCTACCTCTGTGCCCAAGTTTATTGTCTCAACTGGCTCTTCATGAGGCTGTATAGCCCTCTCTTCCTATTGTAGCAGTCTAGCAAGTTCTCCAGGTGCCTCACAATCTTCCTCATCTTCGTCATCGGCTTGGTTGATCGTATTTTCGAAGTCATAACTAGCAATAGCAGGATTGTTATCAATGGGATCCAGAGTGGATATGGATCTGCAGTTTGATATGTGAGTGTGTGTAAGAGCATAGCTGTATTGATAAAGTAAAGGCAGAGAAGAAAGACAGAGAGCGCAAAATTTGTATGCAAAGAACGTTCAATGCTTCATTGATGATATATGAGATGACATATAATAACCCTCACAGATAGAAACATTGTGCCTCGGGTAAGACACAAGGCCATAAATTTTAAATTGTTCATTACAAACTTAGAAAACAATTAAGACAATTACTGTGGAGTAAAAGAAACTGGTATAAATCTATGGCCGTCCAATTTCTCGGTCCACCGTCGGTAGTTGGGTAAATCCAGCTGTCAATATCAAAGTCTTCCTCAATGTCTTCAATAGCATTGACCCCTCGATTGCTGATGCATAGGGGAGGACCTCCAACTCGAGCGCGCCAAACGGCCCTCTGAGCCCCTGAAGTAAAGCCTAAGCCAAACTTGTCAGTTTTGTGAATAAGTTTAGGGAGTTGTCCCCAATTGGTATTCCTGCTTTCTTCAACTACTGCTCTAGCGTCTTTGAGAGAAGCCATCTTCAGAAGGTTTGGTGCTGGTAGCGGTCTCAGTCGATGCCAAAATCTGGGGAACCTCTTCAAAATTCTGACAAGGAGTTTCGATAAATTCTCCGTCCATCTCTACGTACCTGAAGGAGTTCAGGTGGCTCACCATATACTCCTCTTCTCCATGCACAGTAACTATATTCCCCTTCATCGGATACTTCAACATTTGGTGTAGTGTAGAAGTAACAACCCCAGCTTCGTGGATCCAAGGACGACCCAAAAAACATGAGTACAATGGCCTGATTTCCATCACATAGAAGGTGGACTCAAAAGTCTGAGAGCCTATCTTGACAGGGATGTTCACTTCCCCATGCACCATTCTTTTCGACCCGTCAAAAGCCTTTACCACAATGTTATTAGGCTTTAAAGTCAATCCCTCGCAATCCAACGGGTCCAACGCCTTCTTGGGCAGAACATTCAGCGAAGACCCAGTGTCTACCAAAACATGAGCCACAGTGGTGCCCCTGCATTCAATCGATACATGCAGAGCATCGTTATGCTTTCTTCCCTTCGGTGTTAAGTCTACATCTGAAAAACCCAGCCCATTGTCAATAGTCAGGCTAGCCACACAATCTTTAAATTGATCAGCTGAAGTCTCTTGCGGCACATGCGCAGTTTTGAGGAATGCAATCAAAGCCTTCGCATGGGCTTCGAAGCACAACACCAGGGATAACATGGATATCTTTGAGGGGGTCTGCCCCAGCTGTTCGACCATATTATAGTCACTCTTTTTGATTATTTTCAAATTTTCCTCTATCTCTTGCTTAGAGGCTTCCACAACAATCTTTCTAGGTGCCCCCGTCCGAGTAGGCTCACCTACAACTTCTTTGCCTCGAGTCCCAGATGACTTATCGGCAGGGGTACCAACTGGAGTAAGAACATGAATAGTAACTGAAGTACTGGAGGGTGCAGAAGATGAAATAACGACAGGCTTAGTGACAGTCTTCAGGGAGATCTCAGGAGAGAAAACCCTTCCATTCTTAGTAACCTTGCTGGTCCCGACAATGTTACCGACATCAGGATCGACTTCTTCGGTCTTCAAGTTTTGTTTAACGCCATGATAGTAAACATCGGTGCCATAATGCCAAGGGACAACTTTGTCTGAGGCGAACGGGATAGGACTAGGATATGTGATTATTAGCAGAGCGATTCTCGTAGCGGGTGTAATCCTAACAGGTCTTCTCGAGGAGGCCTTGGAAGGATTGACGGAAATGGTTATAATAGCAATGTCTTCAGATGGAACAACGGGAACCAGAGTTTTCTCGAACAAAATTTCTTTGTTGTCCATCAGGCGTTGGACACCTGTTTTTAGCAAATAACAATCAGAAGACATGGATAAACATATGTGGCAATCTTCATCACAACCTGGAAATAAACCAGCCAACAACAGATTCTTCTTAACAGTCATAAAAGGAGTAGAGACTTCGTCCACTGAGGTTATGAATAGATCAGTATCAGTGGCGTTAACTCCAAGGTTGTGCTTAGGCATGGGAGCAATTATGACATTGGGCTTCTCCAGAGCGTCGAACTCAATCTCCTTGGCTTCAATCAAATATTGTACTTTATTTCTTAGAGCCCAGCGGTCATTTGTGTGATGACCAAGACTCCCAGAATGATAGGTGCACCGAGCATTCGGATTGTATCGAGGAGAGGAGGTATTAGGATTCTTGGGAGCCTCTTTCAAAGTTGCCAAGTTAGATCTCATCAGATGGGGCAAAACCTCTGTCAATGTCATGTTGATCTAGGTGAACTGCCTTTGTGGTCTTTCTACCCTTTGCTGATTGTTGTGTTGTGGGGTAGCTGCAGGTCTAGGTATTATTACAGCGCTTACCGTTGGACAGTATCCTGCACTGTTCTGATCTCTCGGGTTATAAATGGCATTGGCCTCCTTCTTACCAGTGAAGGGTTTCTTCATTGTGCTCGAGGATACATCTCTTTGAATTTTGCCAATTTTTATACCGGCTTCGACCCGCTCACCGGTCATGATTAGTTCAGTAAATCCATCTGAGGAACTTCCAATCAGGTGGTTGAAGAATGGACCTGATAATGTGCCTAGGAAAACAAAAACAAAGATAAATTTCTAAATCCTTGAAATGGTTAGTGAGCATGCGCATGATGCTTATGATGTTTATGATGTTATGTACAAGTAAATATATACACACAAAGCAAACAAATCCCTATGTTTTAGGCTTGCATGAGGTTTTATAGGTAAGTACCCTCTTGAAGTTTAGTTGGCTCAACCTGTCCTAGTAATAGTGATTGGGTTCTAAAGGATCTCAATATCACCGACCTTTCTCTTAGGCATTGTCTCAGCATAATCAATCTTTTCTTGCGGCCGAGATATCCCAAAAGTCTAGCCTTAATGAGTGTAGTATCGAGTATCAACCAATTTTCAGCTCTACATCGAAACCGGTTATCTCACTACGTCCTAATGGCCAAGTTTGTTCAATTAGGGTTCTAAAGTCAATTAGTGCTTTATGACACCACTCAGCGGCCCCGTATTCTCCTCGATTCACCACGAGGGATACCGATACCCACAAATGCGTCACACTAACATAGTCATTGTTTCAACCATATCGGTCTATGTTGTACAGTTTCCACAATCTATTGTTATTTACCTAAAGAGGTGTCCCAGATCTGGGTGGAGGATCAAAGTAAGCCCAACCAAAGAACAAAATGTAAAGCATACAATTCATACAAAGAAAGCAAGTAAAGGTGATTTAACCCTAAGGTAACCCCATTTTTAAATATTTCCCCAGCAGAGTCGCCAGTTCTGTGATACGGTGGGAGAACTGACTTTGAAGTTTTGCATTTTGTGTTCGCAAATGTTGCGGTTTAGCAAGAGTCGCCACCGACTTTTCTTTTATCCAAAAGGAAAGGTGAAAAAGCACAGGAAATACCTTTAGAGATGTTTTCTTGAGTTCGGGGGGTAGATTATGAAAAGGGAAGGTGTTAGCACCCTTTTCATCCATGGTTTTCCATGGGCTCTTAGTTACTCGCTAGATCACTTGCTTTTGTTTTGACAATATGCTTGTGGTGTGGGCTTTGAAAGTGTTTTGAAAAATCTCTTTGTAATGGTTCTCGTTTCTATAAGAACGCGTATAAAGTTTTCTTTCAAAAGATAGTCCAAAATGTGTTTGTGGATTGTGTTTTGGAAAGTGGTTTTCGGAAAGATATTTTGCAATGGTTCTCGTCTCTATAAGAACGTATACAAAATGTTTTATCTTTTTGAAAAAAAAATTGAAATGGAAGTGTTAGTGTGTAAAATGTTTTTTTGTTGTGAGCAAGCGAGTAACTAGGAGCGAATCTACATAATCGAGAGGTTTTAAATGTTCTTTTCCTTCTTCTTTATATGTGACTATCTTACCATTGTTTTAGTAAGAAGCCCCATCGTTGGATGTGCAGGGACGGGTATGGGACATTTGTATAGTCATAGAAAGCAACCTATGTGATGTTTTAGCAATGTCGTTTTAGGGACTAGATCATTTTACCGGAGGCAACATCGAGGGTCATCGAGGGACTACAATCTTTTTTATCGAAGGGTCTTTGCTAAAACGTCCCATATTCGAGGGACATGACTATTTTCCGAAAGGCAACAAAATGAGATTACCCTAGAGATGCTAGTGTGCAAGTGTGTTAGTTTGCATGCATTTTATCTTGTATTTGAAAGGTTATCTACTTGTTAATTTTATCTTGCCATACACCCTAATTACTAGCAATATATGAAAGCAAGAAAAAATATGGAAAATAAATCCTAAGCTATTACATCAATTTAGGGGGATGGGGGTACAAATTTACAATAGGGATAAAGTGGAAACTGAAATATTACAACTATATAGAATAATAGCGAAAACAATGTAAAACTAGTGCAAAACAAAGAAAAAAAATGCATTTTTAACTGCTATGTGTCGACTCATGTTGTTATGCATCGACACATAGCCTTTCCTTGCCCCTGTAAAACTTGACCAAACTCAATATGAGTCGATGCATACTGAGATGTGTCGACTCATACTTCTTCTTGTATCGATGCGAAACATGTATGCGTCGACTCATGTAGCTTTCACGTTTCTGTTTTGGAGATTTTTTACAGTATGAGTCGATGCATAAGGCTATGTGTCGACTCATACTCTGTTTTTTCACCTAGAAAAGGTCGATGCATGTGGGTACGTGTCGACTCATCCTGCATTTTTTGCCTTAAACATGGTTTTTCTTGTCTGTACAGGTTAGTTTACAGTATATGATGGATAAACATAAACAGCAAATGATTTGATAAGCCTAAATAACTAAGCAAATGACTAGTTCGAAGGGATAATAAAACACTACATCTTATCTTCAAAAGAAAATCATCAATGATGTGTGAAAAGATATCAAATCAGGAAGACTTACCTTTGGGCTGCACTGACTGTTTTAGATCTGAATGCTTTTCCAAATGCTATGATGTCCCTAATTAATCTTCAGAAAGCTGCTCCGTACTGTTGAAATTAAGTTAGACTATACTGTAATGTTTTTGGTGTTTTGAGGGTGAAAATGATAGCACTACAGGGACTGTTTTATGTTTGGACAATCTTTGTATGTGATAAGGTGTTTGTCTTAAGAGAGAGTTTGTACGATGGAGTAATGGGTTGGGGTCTTCTTTTTGGATAAGAACTGGTGTTGGTTTGAAAATGAATAAGTCAAGGTTAACAAAGGATACTTGTTTTTCTGCTCAACAAATCTCTATTCTCTCTCCAATTTTTCTGCTTCCGAAAAAATAGATCTCCTTGTATCTTATGAGACTGCTCTCTTTGTAGACCCTTGACTGAGATTTAGGGGGGGGAACAAAATAAAATATTTTTGAATTGTTTTTGCCTACTGTTTTTGATACTTTCTTCATACAAATTTCTTTTGCCATTTTGGTGCAATCTTGGGGCTGTTATGATGTAGGTTTGGGCATACTGCATAGAGCACTTTTGGACTGTATAGGACAGCATATGCATACTTGTGGTGCAGCATAGCACAAGGTTTCTTGTATGGAAGGAATGGAGCATGTTTTGGGGTGTTGTGGCAATGTAGCATAACATACTTTGTTCATCTTGGACAGTATAATTTGTAGCATGACACAAATTTGGTCTTGTGGAATATTTTATACACATTATGTCAAGGGTAAAAATATTGTGGCAAGGTTTTTTTGAGAAAATTCAAACAAGACATAGTTTTAGAATTTGTAATTTTGCAAAAATGCCACTTTGTAATAACGTGAATTACTTGCATCATCTTGAATTATTTAGAAGTGTAGTAAAAGATGCCATGAAGTAAATGAAATTAACCAAGTATAGAAAATACTTAGAAAAATTTCAAAGTCTTGCAAAGTTGGTTTTTGATTCTCTTGATTTTTTATGATCAAATTTCATATTTTTGGATGTCTTGACATAATGTGATTTTTGGGACTCAAATTTGGTCAAAAAGTCAAAGTTTGACTTTTTTAGTGTCCGGTTGACTTTTTCCAGCTGAAACTCCGATTTTGCTCATTTTGCCCCCTTTTGATAATTTGAATGATTCTTCTTAGAAAATTGTGATATGAGGCTTGAAACTTGACTGAAGTAATTCTAAGAGTCCAGGATGGTCCCTTGAGACATGAGAGGGCAAATTTTGGGGTACAACAGTTATCATTAGGATTCATGTCCATCTCAACCTCCAAAGCAAATCCATCCTCAGGTGCTTTAAGTTCTACCAAATCCACGTCATGAGAGGAATGTGTAGGATTTTCAGTTTGACCTTTACCAAGAAAAAGCCTATAACTCTCAAATATTTTATATAATGTCTCCTCTGTTTTTTTAGACAAAGATTCAGCAACATAATTTCCATATGCTATATTCAATCCCCACCTAACAAACTATATCTTATGTCGAAGATCAAGTACAAAAACAATAAATATCCACATATTCATTTTTTTAACATCACCCCAATATTTATCATACTTAACTTTCATACTTTCAGCCATATTTCCAAGAAAGTTATCTAAACTTTTTAATTTTATCCACCCCTTCAAAGTAGTCAATATCCTAATGTGTTCATTGAAATATTCAGAAGATGTTACAAAAGTAGAACCTGAAACTTTCTTTGTAATATCAAAAAATATTTTCAAGAAATTAACAAAATACTCTGCATTATCCCAATCTGCATTATTTGGAATACCACATTTTGTAATACCCCAAATTTACACGTCCTTAGTGATACCGTCAAATTTATTTTTGAACTTGGGTTTTAAAATTCTTTTGGTTTAATTACATTAATATTTTGGGGTTTTTTAAATATTCGCTTCCAAACCTATTTAAAAATATAATAATTTATTTCAGATCATTTATATTTTTGAATAATTAAACATTTGCTTGACTTTCGTATACTTTTAATTGCATTTCTATTTTGAATAAATAAGATAGCGCAATTGGTAAAGAATGAAGCTTGCAAGTATGGCGTCATTGGTTTGAATCTCACTCGGTTCATTTTGGATATTTTTTGTTTATTTATTACTAACTATTTATATTTTTAACCATAAAAAGTCATTTTTTATTAATTAAATATTATTTTGGTTTTTATAATTAAGGTGTTTTTAAAAATAATTATTTATTTGATTTTATTCACTTTTTATCAAAATTGAGTGCAATAATTATAAAAAAATATAAAAAAATATTGTCTTTTCTAATCAATTCGTTCTTATTGGTCAAATGATGTCATTTTATGTCATACTCAATCTCTAATTGGTTAGCTTACTGACCAAGAATATTTTAATTGGCCAATCAATTTTCTTTCTTAATTTGTTGACCTAATTATCACTATAAATAGGTTACTCTTTCACATTATTAGGACATGAACAAATTCTCATGATTACACTTCTATCAACAACTTTTTTTCATTTTTAACTTTGCACACTTTCTTTTCAATTTTCCTCTTCAAAAACTTTTGGTGTTATTATTTTATTATAGGCCGATGATTTCATTTGAGGCCTCCCTTTCATTTCTGTTGTAATTTTTATTTATTTATTTCGTGTTTAATTATATTTTTATGAAAATTATCATTGGATTCTTGCTTCTTACTGCTAATATATTACATCAGGGTTTCTGAACAGAAACTCTGAGAAACAGATTAAACCAAAAGAGGTGAATTTTCACTGACTAAAACCTACAACTTCCGAAAACACCGGATCCTCCACAACTACACCGCAAATCCAAGAACCAAACTCCTATGTCATTTCTCGTACCGGAACAATACGCTCCCTTTTTGCTTTTTCTATTTTGTTTGCTATTTATGGGGTGATTCGTTTCATATTTGAATGAGATAAATGTTAGAGTGAATTTGCTTTTTGTTAGAACGAGAGAGCGTGAACCTTAAAAGGAAAAGAACAAGATAATAAGAAAATTTGTAGATTCATTCTCTTTCATGATTCTCATTTATTATATATATTTATTGTTATTCTTTTTTTTTTAATGTTAAAACAAAACTAACACATGGTATGATTTTTTGGCTCATATTAAAATTCAAGTAGAGCTTTTTTTTTCTTTCCATTTTATGTTTATATTTTAACATAAAAGAAATATGGATGAAAGAGTAAGAATGGACGACGTTACAACATTGTGACTTGTTCTTTTTTTTAATTATTATTCTTTTGCTAGTTGTTTATCATCTTAATTATTATTATGTTTTACTCATAATTTAGGGTTATATATTTTAGGGTTTTGTTTGTTATGGTTTTGGGTCCTTACTACTTACACACCTCTGTCTTTTGGGCCTGAATTCAATATTTGAATTCAGGGCCCATGTTGTTAACACTCTGTATTTTACTACCTTAATATAATTTACACCCCCTGCGTTTTTAGTTTATTTCTTTTATTATTTTTATTATTTTTATACTTTCTATTTTAATATATTTTTATTATTATTATTATTATTATTATTATTATTATTATAAATCAAATATTAATTTTCAACTCATTCAAATATATTTTATTTATTGCATTAAATTATTTTTTAATCATGCATTTAAGTAAGTCATTTTCTATAATTAATACCTTAAAAATTATTCAACCAACAACAAACTATTATTTTCAAAAATCAAATTGACTCAACAATTAATTTTCGAAAAAGATTACAAAAATATTTTAGTTAACTGCATGCTTTGTCCAAAATATCCGCTATTCACACTCATACTAAGTACAAGAAGAATTAAAATATCTTCGTAATCCATAAAAAACACAAACCCCTACGAACTACGAGTTGAGACTCTGATTCCTCATAAGAGGATACATAGGCATACAATTAAAATCGTGGCGAGTTCCCCTAATAAAAAATTAAAGGGTTAAATACACTTTACCCCCCCCCCCCCCCTGCAATATTAGCGAGTTTTGATTTACCCCCCTTTTAAAAAAAATTATTTTTGTCCCTTAACAAATATAGATTCCAAAACCAAAAACCTTATAGCTCAAGATTCCCTTTCAGTTGCAGACGTGGTTTGTGACTGTTTATTAACTAGGTAACTGTATGCCACCTTGGACTGTTTGTGGTCATTACTTATAACATCTTTCGTATATTGATTCACCCCCTTGAAAAGCTAGGGTTTACTATCAGACAAAGTTAGCAAGCTGATAATGGGGAAGAAACATACAACGAAAAAGAAGAAGCATTTGAAACAATAGAAGCATTCAAGGCAACCAAATAAGCATGATGAAGAAGGCGCTTCTGTTGATGCTGAAAAGGTAAGTTTTTTCAGCTGCTTGTTCGTTTCCTGAACTCATTGTTAAATGTTAGTTTTTTAATGTTTTCCCAAATGATTTCAGAATAATCAACTGTTCAATGTTGTATTCCACCATGGAGGTGAATTTGTAATGTTGAATAATGGGGTTATGATTTACAGAGGGGTGTATGTACATTAGTTTTGGATCTCCACATGGATCAGTTGAAAATGCTTAGCATCCATAGGTTGGTTACTGTTGTACCCCAATTTTTTCCCCTAAGATCCCTTCATCATATCATATTAATTCAATCACAACAAAGTCACACACTAGGGTTTGTTTCTTCTCCCTATCTTTAGCCTTGCTCTATGGAGAATCACCAAGCACCTTGACTTTTATTTTGTGATCATCTATGTTTGATTACTCTTTAACTAACAAATACAATGTATGTGTATCCTAATTGTTGATGATGTAGGTGAAAGCACAATGCATTCCATCAAAGTTAGCCTTTGGATTCATAAGTTCATTATTTGTGCCTTCCTCAACAGAGTTTATTGAGATTCAAGCCTCTATGGAAGATATTTTGAAGTAACATCATGACAAAGTCTATTTATGATCCATTATGCCTCAAGTTGTCAAAGTTATCTCAAAAGTACAAGGGTTGACTAAAGAAGTTTGACTCAATTGGTCAAGTCTTTGTCTCCATTGATCACAAGTGCATATCTCCTTCAAATCTCAAGATGTGGAAGTGGTGTTGGTTTCTATGACTCATAATTATCATCCTCAACAACTTCTATTTGCAAGGTAAAAGTATTGGTGCAAGAAGGTTGATCAAAATTACAGAGGTTTCCCAAAGCATTTTTCTTGCTCTAGGAGTTAGCATTTTGAACTTTAAAGGGGTATATCTTGCTCATCTTTTGGTATTTTTGAGTGATTCCAAAGGAATACTTCTATTCAAAGGGTTATTAACAAATCACTTCAAAACTCTCAATAAAATTTTCTGTGTAAGAAACTTGATGATGAAGAAAGATTATAAGTCCTCCAGATGAACCCTCAAATTCCTTTATGTGACTTCAAATGATCATAACTTGATCAATTCTTATCATCTTGAGCCCATTCTTTTTCCATAATGATCTTGAAGATATGAAATTTAACCTTTGTTTTATGTTCAAAGTGTAAAAATGTAAAGAAGATGCCCTAAGGATGCAAAAGATTATAGGTCATTTCATGAATTTTTGCCAACTTCAACAAGTCATAACTCTCTCAATCTTACGAGATTTTGAATGGTTCAAGTCCAAAAATTACATTCAAGAGATCTAATTCATGCCATCTTTTTTGTCAAGAACAAATTCCAAGTGGAAGACCATGTTTGGATACAAGACATTATAAGTCATTTTTGAAGAAAAACTTAGAAACTTTCTAAGTATGAAAAGTCAACCCTTTTCTTCCAACTTTGACTCAACACAACTTCTTGCTTAAGCATCCAATTGATCTCACTCCTTGCACATTGTAAATCTTGTGACTTTATCTTTCAAGTGCTTCAAAAATCACATCATATGGTGCCCTACATTGTTGGCACCATGGTTATGAAGGTAGCATCATGAAATGGAAATTTCAAGTTCGGTCATATTTTTAAATAAGTTTAAATCTAATTACAAGCCTGTTTAAGGATCAATTTCGCGTCTAATTATGTTTAGGAACTTTCCATAACAAGAAACTACCCTTAAACCATTTATTTTACTGCGTTTTGAGCCATGTGAAGTCACACTTTTCACACTTATTTTGTGCTTCTATTTTATGCACCATTTACTTCAGCATTTACATTCTGTGCTCTTTTTTCATCTTGGCTCACTTGATCCTTTATATTCATGTCATTTTATTTTGCTCACTTGAGCTTTTAATTTCTTTTTTAAGATTCCTAATAATCAACTTAAACCCTAAAAAACTTTAATGTTACTTGGACTACTTGGTTACTATTCTTGGCATTATGGAGTGATGGACTTTATGGACTTAGGAATAGAAACCTTGACCTATGTTGGAGACCTTGTGACCTAATTGATATTTTGTTTAGAGTTCTTGGGGTTTACCTCAAGACATTGAGTTGTTTGTTTGTTTTGTGTGCAGGTTATTATGATTACATACTTTGTCTGTAATCGGGAATTCATTTGTATACAGCTGTTACTCTGCCTAATTTTTGTAAGAACTACATGCAATTGAAGATTGGTATTCTTCAAAGGCTTATTTATTATTTTCTTGGTTTAAAATCCAAAGGATGGAATTCTACATTGACTCAGAATTTTAAATGTTGGTTTCTTATTGGTTAGACGGTTCTTTTCCCTAGCTTCTACCTTATGCTTTAGGATAGTCTCTTCATCTCCTCCCATCTTCTTTAATTTCAAAAATCTTCTCCCTCCTTTTCAAAACACTTTTTATTTTAAAAACTTGAACCACTTTCATAATAAACTTGGACTTAGGTCCATGCATTTAAAAAAAAAATTCTTAATTAAACATTAATCAATTTAACAACACTTGGACATTTTTGTGAGTAGACTAAAAGTCAATCAATCTCATTTAAACCATTTTTTCCACTTTGGCTTTTGCTTTAAAACTTTTCTCAAAAGACTGGACTCTTGTCACTCCTTGTAGTGATGCAAACAATTATACTTCTACAAGATATAGTGAAGAGAGATATTTTCCACTTGGGTGTTGAGTGAGGTTTTGTTGATTTTAAAATCTAAGCCATATCATCCACTTTGAGATGATGCAAAGTTTCCTTTCTCATGATTGTGGATAGTAAGTATATTTTCCACACGGACAATGACGATGATGTCTTATCTCTTAAAATTAACCAACACACTTGTGTTTTAAATTTTTTAAAGAGGAACTACGTGTAACCTGATCCCTTATTGCACAGAAGGAGGTACGTAGGCACTAAAGGTTCGCAACTGTGGCGGGTGCAAAAATCATAAAAAATACTTCTTTTCTCATCTCCACAATCTATTTTATATATACAACATTTTATAGCCAAAATATATAGATTTTACAAAGAGGTTCCTGTGGAGTATCATAGATGTTTAGGGTGCTAATACCTTCCCTTTGCATAACCAACCCCCTTACCTAGAATTTTCCCCCCTCTTTTGGGTCATTCTCTCTTTTCCCATTCCTTTGGAAACAATAAAGTGCGATGGCGATTTTTTATTTTTGATCTGTAAAAGTCTAGTCAATACAACGGCTTAGTCTTAAACATTTCTACTGCTACAGAAAAATGGTGACTTCTTTGGGGAAAGATTGACCTCTTACTGGTCCATCCCTAAGTGGGTTGAGCCTATCTTTGTTTATATCTGTATGTGTGCTATTACGTGTTATATCTTATATGTTGTATATAGGTTTGTCTAAATTTTTCTGGTTTTCAGGGTGCTTGGTGATTTCTCATAAGTCATATATCCGGACTTGGGAAAACTTAAGATAGGACGGGCGGTATAGTCATGTTAACTATGAGGGAGTAATCCCAAAAAAGGAGACATGAGATCCCCCACTTAATAGAGGCCCCTTTGATTGTAGTGTTGTTTACTAAGTAATCGGGAAGACGTATTGCTTTCGACCTGGGAGCCTACTGAAACTGGTGACCGTAGAATACATAACCCATCTTGGCTTTTTAGGTGTAGTGCGGAAGTTATGACAGAGTAATTCGGTAGTAGTTGTCACGTGATACTACGCTCGGACGAGTTTTTCTTGAGAGTATTACTAATTACCGAGTTAATCGGGAAGTTGGTAATATCTGAAGCAAGGATGTAGAGTCTGGGAACCTCTAGAATCTTGTTCGATAGGTGATAACTATTAGACCATACCTTGTGGGTAGTACCTTTGACTTCATGCCCGTAACATCAAACCTATGAACCCCCCCATGTTTGTGATCTTGTGTGTGATTGTTGCATCATGCATTCATGCACTCATAAGCATCTTTTGAAGACATTTTATTTCAAGGGACTTAAAAGTTGACTATTTGTGAATATCTCATGTACTTTTGACTATGGATTCTAGAAAAAGAAAGACCGGAAAATACAGTTTTAAAGATCCCAAGATAGATGAATTGATGAGTCTGATTCCCGAGATTGGATGTTCTGTAGATTTTCGAAGGAAGTATGGGTCCATCATTTCTCTCATGAAGCTTAGGATGAATGAGGGTATTCTCTAGACCTTGGTCCAGTTCTATGTTCTGATGTATCGATGCTTTACTTTCCCTGACTATCAGTTGATGCCTACACTAGAGGAATATTCTTATCTGCTGGGTTTGCCTATTATCAATCATATTCCTTTTACTAGTTTGGAGGGTGAGCCAAAACCACATGAGATTATTGCTTTGATCCATATGGGGAAGTATGAGGTTCAAGCCCACATGACCACCAAAGGAGGGGTTAGAGGATTACCAGCTCAGTTATTATTAGAGAAATCTTGTTACTTTTCTAGGATGAAGAGTACACTCGATTTTGAGGCTATCTTTGCTTTACTTGCTTACGGGTTTGTTGTACCCCAAAATTTGCCCTCCCATATTCTTCAAGAAATTGCCAAGTCAAGCTTCAAAATTCCCCAAGGGTTGCACAGTTCAAGGGTCTCCTAAACAGTCAAGATTAGGGTTTTGGTTCTGATCAAGAAAAAGAAGTTTCAAAAGGTCCAATCAAGTCCCACATGTCTACAAATATGGTCAAGCATACTCATATCAAGTTTCAAGACTTTCAGCACAAAATTGCACAGTCAAAAACCCTAATTGCACTACAGTCAACTGTAGGGGCAAAATGGTCATTTGACAGTCAAAAGTTCAAATTTTTGGTCAACATCTCATTTTGAAGCCACAAACATCATTTGATCAATGCTTGATCATGATTCTCAAAGCTTGGCTCAAAAATCATCAAGATGCAAAAGTTTCCTTATTTGGACAGTTGAAAAAGTCAACTGTAACTTGACCAAGGCATAACTTCCACATGGATTATCAGAAAAATTCCATCCAAAGCTCATTTTGAAGATAAAGACATTCCCTACAACTCCTCTTCATACTTCAAGTCCAAGAAATGCTCTCACAAAAAGTTATCAATTTCAACATTATAGGTCATTTTCAAAAGTCAACAAAAAGGGACTTTAAGTCAAAGGCCATAACTTGAGATTGGTAAATCAAAATGACATGTTACCAAAGACATTGGTTAGAGGACTCAAAGACCTTTCCAAAATGTCCAAGAACATGAGCAAAGCTTAAAAATTGAGCAAGTTATGCCTTGTGGAAGTTGGGAAATTTTTGGATATTTTGAAAAGTCAACATTGACTCAAATGACCTAAAATTGCTAATGGGCCTATTTTTCTTCCACAATTCATTATCCAAGGCATGTGCACGACCACTTGGCCCAAAGGGAAGTTTTTATTCATTTTTTATTTATTTATTTGGATTTTTATTAATAATAATTCATTTAAATTAAAATAAATACATGAAAAATGCTAAACCTAGTTTTTCAATCTTTTTGTGCATCTTATATCCTCAAGATTTCGTGCCTAGCTAAATATGGAAAGATTTGAAGAGAATTGGTCATGATTGGTACAAAATAGCATGGAAAATATTGAAAAAAGATCTTTGAAAATCAAATCTCTCAAACCATGAATGCCAAGGATTTGGATTGTTTTCTTTGACCTAATTCACTCATACATAAGTATAGAACACAACCCTCATGAAAAAGACCACTAAGTTGCGCAGAAAACACCATTGGCAAACTTGAAAATTATCAAAAAATCTCAAAACTGAAAACAGGGTTGGAGGTCGTTTCAAGCTACAAAACTCATCCTATTGCCTTCCAAGGACATCAAGCAACCTTCCTGGATCAAAAACTGCAAGCTTTCGTGCCCAGAAACGTGAGAACGATCTCACCTGTACAGAAAAAATTTCATACTCTTGCATCTCAATTCATGCGCATTTAGCACTTTTTAATGTTTGATTCATATTCCTTGTTCAATTCTAATGCTAACCAAACAGTTTAATTTTGTTTTTGTGCATCGTATGAAGATTTGCCATGGATGAGTATTAGGGTTTTGCAAGCTCTAGTTTGGGCGTTTCTTAATATGGCAAAATTAGGACACGTGAATATCACCATTGAATCAAGCATACTCAGACGAAAAGAAACCCACCCTCGCGCTCAATTTATGAGGCCTTATGGCCTATTCGCTATTTTCTAATATAGCACCTATAGCAACGTTTGAAAACCGTTGCTAAATTGTTCTTGTTTCAGAAAAAAAATAAGCCAAGGAAGAGGATGACTAGGTGGCTACCAACGATTGGCCTGTTTAAATTTTCGCGCGGAAAACCAAGCATCAACGTGTTTTGCTTTATTATATTTATTTGCTATATTAATTCACAGATGAACAAAGTGGAGCAGTGGTGAAGCGCCTGAGTGGTAACGTTAATGACCTGGGTTCGAGCCCCAGGTCCTCACTATTGCCATATTATTTTTCAATAAATGTTTCCATGTAGTTTCATATGCTGAAGACCATCATACGTCCTTCCATCAAGCCGTCCATGCGTTCACTTTCATCAATCCAAGGGCGCAGGTATGAGGAACATGGTACGCGTGAGTCAACGCTTGAGTGTGTGATTGGAAAAGTCAGCTAGGCCTGAAACCCATTGGGCCAGATTTCTAAAGACTAACCTCCACTTTGGGGACAGATACCCCCCTAGGTTTGCCATTTTTTTCACATTCTTTCTTTTTTATTTCTATTTTCTTTTAAATTATTGTTTTCTTAATTAATTTGTTATTTTCATAAATATAAAAAACACTATAAAAAATCAGAAAAAGAGAAAAATATAATAAATTATTTTATTTTAGTATTTTCGTAAACAAATTGTATTAATTCATTTAGTTATTAAATTAGGTTTAATAGTAATGTTTTCATAATTAATTTAAAATTTGTAGAACTAGGGTTCATGATAATTTTTATTCCTTTTTATTTTTTTTCCTAATAATTAAAATATTAAATATTTATTTTTGTAATTAAAGTTGCATGTAAATTAATTAGGGTTAATTTTAGGTTAAAATTCAATCTTTTCTTAATAAATTAAAAACAACTAGAATTAGGTTTAATTTTAATTAATTCTTTTCCCATTAAAATACCAAAAAATACCAAAAACAATTCTTTTTTTTTAATTAATTAATCATTTAATTTAATTTTGCAAAAAGGGTCCAACGCCCTCGTTTTAATTCTTATTTAATTCGCATATTTATTTTTATTTCGTTTAATATTTATGTATCTCTCCCAAAGCCGTGTAATTAATTTCTCACACTTTATTCTTTTTTTAATTCATTTATTTTCTGTCAAATCGGGTCCTGGAAAATTTTGGCGATGTGGACCCGCGCCTTTTGTAATAGCTTAGAATCTTTTACTTCTCGTATTTTTAACTGTTAATCAAGGCATGAAAGAATGTATGGATAAAAATAAAAACAAACGCTAGATCACCCATGACATGACAAAAGACAAAAATATCTGAAAACGACACACGAATCACACACCACCCCTAGGGTACGCCTCACTGTTGCCTTGCCTCGAAAGGTGATCGTCGAGTAGAGGATGTCTTAGTAAGTCCTCATGATCCGGGAACCTGGCATGAGGGTAGCTTCTAAGGTGTCTTCCCATTGCTCTGGTGATCACCATGTCCCGAACCTCGAATTGACCCGAACACCTCCAACGGTGGTGCTACCTACCTCTCAATGGTGGGATGGCACTACTTTAAAGGACATTTACACAGACGAATTCCTTAGGGTAGGTAGGTTCTCGTAGATACTTGCTCTAAATCTTGAAACAAATCAAAAATACTTTTCACACCGACACCTTTTCAAAAAGCTTTCGAAAGCAAATTTTTCAAACACTCTTGAGGACCGATACAAGAGTCGAACTGAAATTTTCAAAGAAACTTTTTTAAAACCCACAGTTGAAAAGCAAACAAACAATTTTGAAAACACAAATGAGCAAGTATCTAAGAGCCCATGGATAACCATGGATAGAAAGGGTGCTAACACCTTCCCTTTCTATAATCTACCTCCCGAACCGAGAGCACTCTCTTTAAGGAATTTTTCTGTGCTTTTGTCCTTTCCATTTGGAGAAAATAAAAGATGGTGGCGACTCTTGCTTCCGTGACATTTCACGAACCAGCGTTAAACAGTCAGTTCCAGATCCACCAATCACAGAACTGGCGACTCTGCTGGGGAAATCTTATAAAGTGAGGTGTACCTTAGGGCTAGTTCATAACTGTGTTTTCAATTGTTTTCCTTGTGTGCTTTAAATTGTGGGTTGCTCGGGAGTTCTATAGATCCTAACCCGGATCTGGGGGATACCTTCTTAGAAAGTAGCAACAAGGCTGTGAGGGAGCTGTGCGGGGTATACCGACATGGTTGAAACAGTCTGCTACGTTGATGTGGCACTTTGGTGTGTACCGGTAACCCTTGAGTTCAGTCAAGGAGAGTACGGAGCCTCCGCGTGGTGTCGTGAAGCATCAACAGACCTTAGGAACCTTAATTGAACCATCTTGGCCTCTTTAGGGTAGTGAGATAACTGACTTTGGTGCAGTCCGAGGTTGGTTGATACTCGATACTACACTCAATTGAGGGTTGCTTTCCTGGAATATTTCGGTCGCCAGTTCAGTGGCTAAATCGAAACGATGAACAACGAAAGCAATCCCGTGATATTGGGACCCTTAGAACTCGGTTACTTTGATAGGACAGGTTGAACCCACCAACTTCAAGAGGGTACTACCCAGACCCCATGCTGGCCTTAAACCCTAAGGGCTTGTCTTGTGTGCCTTGTGTGCCTTACATGTTTGTCTTTGAAAATATCTGTGGTGTGTTTAATCATAGCATCATGACATCATCCAGCATCATATGCATTGACTAACCATTTCAGGGGTTCGAATCTTCATCTTTGTTCTTTGTTTTGTAGGACATGGAAATTGTTCGTAGAAAGACAATTCAAATCAGTCTTGTAAGGATCCCTCCTCAGCTTAAGGAGCTTATATCCAGGATTCCCAAGAACTCTTCATTCAGTGAAAGACATGGAAGTCTCATCAGCTTGGTCAATACCAACATTGAGGAAGATATGATAAAGGTCCTGTTCCAGTTCTTTGATCCTCTACACCACTGTTTCACCTTCTTGGACTATTAGTTGGTACCTACCTTGGAGGAGTTCTCCCGGCTCCTGAAGATCCCTATCCTTGATCAGCTACCCTACAATGGTACGGAAAAGGAACCTAAGCTTGAAGAGATTGCTAAAGCCTTGCACCTACAGTCATCTGACCTCAAGGGACATTGGGAAGTTAGAAGTGGTGTCAAAGGGTTCTTAGCCAAGTTTCTATTTGAAAAGGCCCATGAATGTTGGAATTCCCTTGACTTGCAAGCTTTTGAAGAGGTTGTGGCCCTCCTTGTCTATGGTTTGGTGTTGTTCCCTAACCCAGATCAGCTTATAGATATCAGTGTTGTCCAGATCTTTATGTCCAGGAATCCTATACCTACGTTGTTGGGGGACATCCTTCACTCATGTTACACTCAAACCATGAGAAAAAGAGGTGTCCTTATGTGTTGCACTCCCCTCCTGGGAAGGTGGTTTATTTCGCACCTTCCACAATCAGTTTTGAAGAATGAGCGGGGTTTGAGATGGTCACAATGGTTGATGACTCTTACACATGCAGATATACATTGGTGCCCTAGGTCCAGAGAAGATGTCACTATCATTGATCGTTGCGGGGAGTACCCTAATGTTCCTTTACTTGGAATCAGAGGAGGTATTACTTACAGCCCATGCCTGGCTTGGAGACAGTTTGGTTATGCTCGGAGGGATGGTCCTCATGACATGTTAATTCCTGACATAGTTTTTGACTTCGACAATGATACTCAAGGACTTCGCCAGAGATTTATCAGAGCTTGGAGGATGCCAAGTAGGATAGACAGCAAGACACTGGGGCACAGGAATTCCATCCCGTTGGAACCTTATCTCAAGTGGGTACGAGCCCGCTCCCAGAAGTTAGTGATGCCTTATCCCCATATGCTCCCTGTGATCAAAGAGTCAGTCTTGGAAGGAGAAGTGTCCTACACTATTCAGCACCCTGATATGCCCACATCCTGGGAAGAGATGCAGAAGAGCTGGATCCAGCTTAAGGAAGAACGGAATTCTCTTGAGACTAGTCTACATGCCAGTGAAAAGAAGGTCTTGGAGCTCACCCGCCTGTTGCATGAGGAGAGGAATCTCAACACTTACATAGCTCCAAAGAGGATGCGTAGTATATTTTGGGATTGATTGGCTTTTGTATTATTTTGCCCACGAGGCTTTGATGTACTAAACAATTATTTCCTTAATGATAACGTGTGTTCCTTTTTGTCTACAACAAATTTGAACTTTCGAACCCTTGAATGCATTGCATAAACACATATCATTCATCATGTGCATAGCAGGTTTTCCCCCTTTTCAGGTTGCTTACAGTTCTTCGCTGTTTATTTCAGCATCATGAATCCTGACTCGTCATCAACTGAGACATCCATCAAAGCTCTTCAGGCGCAGAATGTGCAATTTCAGGAATTAATCAAGGGTTTGGCTCAAGGCCAGGAAGAGCTGAAGGCTCTGCTCCTGAAGAAGGAGAAGAAGAAGAAGAGGAGAATCGTTCTGTTCAACTCGGGCCGAAGGTTTGGCAATACTTTGCAGAATGAAGAGGCTGGTTCTTCTGTTGGCAAGAGTACTCCTCAGACAGAAAAGGGTCCTAGTCCGGTAGTCTCCGACAACGAGATTGATTTTGATGAAGAGCAATATCCTCCGGCAGAAGACCGTTACAAGCAACTGGAGGACAGGCTGAATGCTATGGAAATCCAACAGGTACCTGGGCTGGATTTCGGAGATCTGGGTTTGTCTACTGGTGTAATCATTCCTCGGAAGTTCAAAGCACCATCTTTCACTAAGTACGACGGGGCGTCTTGTCCCAAGCTACATCTCAGGTCCTATGTTCGGAAAATCCAACCGTACTCAGCGGATAAGAATTTGTGGATCCACTTCTTCCAGGAGAGTCTTTCAAGGACTCATCTCGAATGGTTCTATCAGCTGGATGGGACCAAGGTTCGTAACTGGGAGGAGTTGGCTACTGCTTTCTATAAGCAGTATCAATATAATGCCGACCTTGCCCCTACACGTACCCAACTCCAGGGTATGTCGTTAGGTTCAAGTGAAGGTTTTAAGGAGTACGCTCAGAAGTGGAGAGACCTGGCTGGCAGGGTGCAGCCTCTGTTGACTGATCGGGAGTTGGTAGACATGTTCTTGGGGACCCTATCTGGGCCATTTTTCAACCATCTTATTGGGAATTCGTCTGTAGGGTTCACTGATCTGATTCTGACTGGAGAGAGAATTGAGGCTGGGTTAAAGTCTGGTAAGATCCCGAAGGGTGCATTGTCTAGTTCTGAGAAGAAACCCTTCAAGAAGGAGGCCAGTGCCGTGTATGGTTCCAAGAGATCAGAGAGATCTGAGCGCCGCCAATCTGTCAGTGCGGTAATGATTGCTAAGCCTGCTGCCGCTCCTCGGCCAACCAATCCTCAAAGGGCTGAAAGACCCCGGAGAGAGTTTACCCGGTTAAGCATGACCCTATCCCAAATCCTGCCACAGTTGCTATCCACCAATTTAGTGACTGTCAGAGAGGCTCCGAAGTTCCCCAATACTACATCTCCTAAGTACAACCCGAATGCCCGATGTGCGTACCATTCTGATAGCCCGGGGCATGCCACTGATGACTGTTGGGCATTAAGGAGTAAGGTGCAAGACCTTATCGACGCGAAGGAGATACAGTTCGAAGCGCCTGAGAGGCCGAATATGGTTACTGCCCCTATGCCTCAGCATGGGGTAAATGCTGTTGACGAAGATGTTTACGCTGTTTCTGTGGATGATCTAGCCACTCCTCTGAAGACTGTCAAGAGGAACCTGCTGCTGGCCGGTTTATTTCCGGGTTGCAGTGAGGGTTGCCTGTTCTGTGCTGTTTCCCTATCTGGTTGTCCCTTGTTGAAGTTAGGCATCCAAAGCCTAATGGATAGCAAGGAGATTCTATTTAAGAAGTCTGTTGTTCAGTTGGTTCCGGTGGAAGATGTTTTTGTGGTTACCATCTTCAATAATCCTATCCAGGTTCTCCCGAAGAAGCCTGTTCAAATCATGACTGTTGCACCTGTGGTTATCACTGTCCCGGGGCCTCTTCCCTATGTATCTGATAAAGCTGTCCCCTGGCACTACGGGGCAGACGTATATGTAAACGGGGTTAAACAAGAATTCAACACTGGCGCCAGCATCTGTGATATCACTGGCCCAGCCAAAGTCACCCGCAGTGGCAGGCTCTTCTCGCCTGACATTGCACCGCCTGCTGCTCGAAGACCACTTCTTATAACTCCTACAAGGGTACCTGTTCCTGTTGCCGATCAAGTTGTTTCTCCTGCTGCCGAGTCATCCAATGCTCGGGGCAAAGGAATTGAAGTCGAGCCTGCCCAGATGGAGGCACCTATACCTGTAACTGCTGAGGCCTCCCAACAAGAAATGGAGGAGATTTTAAAAATTATAAAGAAGAGTGACTTCAATGTTGTGGAACATCTGGGGCACACGCCCTCCAAAATCTCCATGCTCTCTTTATTGCTGTGCTCCGAGGCCCATGCTAAGGCCTTGATCTCGTTCCTCAAGACGGCCCATGTGCCACAGGAAACATCTGCAGTCTAGCTCACTGATTGCGTAGCAAATCTGACAGCAGACAATGGCCTGGGTTTCTCAGATGCTGACCTGACTGCAAAGGGAAGAGATCACAATGATGCTCTGCATGTCTCTATCGAATGACGGGGAACTACCTTGGCACATGTGTTGGTGGATACTGGTTCGTCCTTGAATGTGCTACCGAAGAAGGCTTTAGACCGTTTGGATTGTGAAGGCCTGGAATTAAAACCCAGCAATATCATCGTCAGGGCCTTTGACGGTTCAAAAAGGATGGTTCATGGAGAGGTTGACATTCCCATTCGTGTGGGTTCTCAGGTGTTTGACTCTACATTTTATGTGATGGATATCTGTCCATCGTACTCTTGTCTACTGGGTCGACCTTGGATCCATAAAGCTGGGGCAGTGACCTCTACCTTGCACCAGAAGCTGAAGTACCCCGTCAGAGGGAAAATCGTCACTGTGCAAGGAGAGGAGGAGTATATGGTAAGCCATCTGAATTCCTTCAGATACATTGAGATGGATGGGGAGTTTATTGAAACCCCCTTTCAGCATTTCGAGGAGGTGCTTCCAATTACAGCAGCAGCAGAAACAGCAACAGAAGAAAAAGTTCCTTTGAAGATGGCTTCCCTGAAGGATGCCCGGGCTGTGGTTCAGAAGGGTGAATGTGCTAACTGGGGCAGGCTTCCAGACTTTACACAGAAGACTGACAAAGTTGGGTTGGGCTTTACTGCAGAAGGTCAGAAAGCTATGCGGAAAGCGAAGACCGGAAGACCTCCTGTGTTCATTACAAATCCAGGAGTGAATGTTGTTGGGGAAGACAACGAAGTGGAGGAAGCAGAATTCAATAGCTGGATCTACCCGACGACCGAAGGCGGATTGAACAATTGGATTGCCAAAGACCATACTCCTGTTACCTTTGTGACGCAGTAATAAATTTCTTTGTTTTGCTATTTGTAATAAACAATAAATAAACTCTATGGCCCGGTGTCTTACCCGAGGCACCGTGGTTTCATTTGTGAGGGCATATAAACTGTCATTTCATATATCATGAATGAAAATCTTGGACGTTTTCTCGCATTGCAAATTTTATGCTCCTTTTCTGTCTTCCTTTCCTTTACATATATTTCAAAACAGCTGTATTTACACACACACTCACTCATACAGGTTTCAATCCACTTTGGATCTCACTGATAACAACTCTGCTACTGCCAATTATGACTTCGAAAATCCGATCAACTTAGCCGAAGACGAAGGTGAAGATGATTGCGAAGTGCCTGGCGAGCTTGCAAGACTGTTACTTCAGGAAGAGAGGGCAATTCAACCCCATGAAGAGCCAGTGGAAACAATAAACCTGGGTACTGAGGCAGACAGGAAAGAGGTAAAGATTGGTGCCAACCTAGAGCTCAGCGTGAAGTAACGGTTGACTAAGATGCTACATGATTATATGGAGATCTTTGCCTGGTCCTACGAAGACATGCCCGGGTTGGATACCGATATTGTGGTCCATCATTTGCCAACTAAGGAAGACTGCCCTCCAGTTAAGCAAAAAGTCCGCCGTATGCGTCCAGAGATGTCTGAGAAGATTAAAGCCGAGGTTATGAAACAGTTTGACGCTGGGTTCCTTGCAGTGACGTCTTACCCTCAGTGGGTTGCTAATGTGGTGCCGGTACCTAAGAAGGACGGTAAGGTCAGAATGTGTGTCGACTACAGGGATCTAAACAGGGCCAGCCCCAAAGATGACTTCCCTCTACCTCACATTGATGTCCTTGTTGATAATACAGCTCAGCATAAGGTGTTCTCTTTCATGGATGGTTTCTCAGGTTACAATCAGATCAAGATGGCACCTGAAGACATGGAGAAGACTACCTTTGTTACTCAGTGGGGCACCTTCTGTTACAAGGTCATGCCTTTTGGACTAAAGAACGCTGGGGCAACCTACCAACGCGCCATGGTTGCTTTATTTCATGACATGATCCATCATGAGATAGAAGTGTATGTTGATGACATGATCGCAAGGTCCCAGACTGAGGAAGAGCACCTGGATCATCTGCAGAAGTTGTTTGACCGGTTGAAACTGTACAAGCTGAGGTTGAACCCGAACAAGTGCACCTTCGGGGTAAGATCTGGAAAGTTGCTAGGCTTCGTGGTAAGTGACAAGGGAATTCAAGTGGACCCTGCCAAGGTCAAAGCTATTCAAGAGATGCCAGTTCCTAGGACAGAGAAGGAAGTCAGAGGCTTTTTAGGACGCCTGAATTACATTGCTCGCTTCATCTCACACCTAACTGCTACCTGTGAGCCAATCTTCAAGCTGTTGAAGAAAGATCAGGTAGTACGTTGGAATGATGAATGTCAGGCTGCTTTTGACAGAATCAAAGAGTATCTCCAAGAACCACCTATCCTTATACCACCAGTTGAAGGGAGACCTCTGATACTATATCTGACAGTACTTGACAATTCAATGGGGTGCGTGCTGGGGCAGCATGACGAGTCTGGCCGAAAAGAGCATGCCATTTATTACCTTAGCAAAAAGTTTACCGACTGTGAGACCCGATACTCACTGCTTGAGAAAACTTGCTGCGCTTTGGTATGGGCTGCTCGTCGGCTGAGACAGTATATGCTGACTCACACTACCTTGTTAATCTCAAAAATGGATCCTATAAAATACATATTCGAAAAGCCTGCTCTGTCTGGGAGAATTGCAAGATGGCAGATGATATTGACGGAATACGACATTCAGTATACAACCCAGAAAGCCATCAAGGGAAGTGTATTAGCAGACCACTTGGCACATCAGGCCATAGATGACTATCAGTCATTGAACTTTGAGTTTCCGGATGAAAGCATCATGATTGTGACTGATTGTGAAGTACCTGGACCGGATGAAGGACCTGAACCAGGATCCCAATGGTCTATGCACTTTGACGGAGCCTCCAACGCTTTGGGAAACGGTATCGGCGCCATAATCATATCACCTCAAGGCACTCATACTCCACTAACTGCCCGGCTATGTTTTAACTGTACCAACAACATGGCGGAGTATGAGGCATGCATCATGGGTCTTCAAGCTGCGATCGACCTAAGGATTAAGTTTTTGAGTGTCTTCGGAGATTCCGCTCTTGTGATCAATCAGATCAAAGGAGAGTGGGATACGAAACACCCAAACCTGATTCCTTATAGAGAATGTGTGTTGACCTTGATCCCCCACTTCACAGAGATAACCTTTGAACACTTTCCAAGAGAAGAGAATCAGTTGGCGGACGCGTTAGCTACAATGGCTTCTATGTTCAAGGTCAAATGGGATAATGAGGCTCCCCGGATCATCATCTGGAAATTGGACGAACCGGCATACTGTTGTGATCTCGAGACTGAATTGGTGACTGAGAAGCCCTGGTACCATGAGGTAAAAAGATATCTGGAAGCTCAGGAATACCCTGAAGGTGCATCTGTCAATGATAAGAAGTTCTTGAGGAAGTTCGCAGCGAAGTTCTTCCTTAGCAACGGCATATTGTACAAGCGAAACCATGATTCAACTTTACTGCGTTGTGTGGATAAGACTGAAGCAGAAAGAATTATGGAAGAGCTACATGAAGGGACCTTTGGTACACATTCCAGTGGGCATACAATGGCAAAGAAGATCCTTCGGGCAGGGTACTACTGGTCCACGATGGAAGCTAACTGCTACCAACATTCCAGGACATGCCATAAGTGTCAGATTTATGCAGACAAGGTGCATGTTCCTCCAGTTCCTCTGAATGTTCTGACTGCGCCTTGGCCGTTTGCAATGTGGGGCATAGACATGATCGGCGAGATTAAACCTACGGCATCTAATGGGCATCGCTTCATCCTGGTAGCGATTGATTATTTTACAAAGTGGGTCGAAGCAGCTTCCTACGCTACGGTAACCAAGACTGTTGTGGCACGGTTCATTCGGCATAATCTGATCTGTCGGTACGGCGTCCAAGAGAGAATTATTACAGACAACGGTACCAATCTGAATAATACGATGATCGCTGAGCTCTGCGAGCATTTCAAAATACAGCACCACAATTCTTCTCCTTACAGACCGAAGATGAATGGGGCTGTAGAAGCAGCAAATAAGAACATCAAGAAAATCGTGCAGAAGATGACAGTGACTTATAAAGATTGGCACGAGATGTTACCATTCGCTCTACATGGGTACCGTACCTCAGCTAGGACGTCAATCGGGGCAACTCCTTTCTCTTTGGTTTATGGTATAGAGGCAGTCTTACCGATCGAAGTGCAAATACCCTCTCTCCGGATAATGAAGGATGCAAATCTGAACGAGGATGATTGGATCCAGACACGACTTGATCAGCTCAACCTCATTGATGAAAAGAGACTCGCTGCTATCTGTCATGGTCAAACGTATCAGAAACGGATGATCAGGGCATTTAACAAAAAGGTCAGACCACAGGAATATCAAGTTGGGAATCTGGTAATCAAGCGAATCATCCTTCCTCAGAGTGATCCAAGGGGCAAATGGACCCCTACGTATGAAGGGCCATTTATGGTTAAACATGTGTTCTCAGGAGGAGCCATGATTCTAACCAACATGGATGGTGACGACCTTCCTCACCCCGCCAATGCAGACATAGTAAAAAGATACTACGCGTAAAAAAGGACCCGCTAGGCTGACATGCCTAGGCAAAAATTAGGGCTTCCCGGCGAACCAAAAGGGTTCGGGCAAAATGAAGGGATGAAAATGAAAAAAATCTGTACACCCGGCAAGTCGAAAACCTGAAAAGGCGGCTTGGGCAAAAATGGGTATCTCGGTGGACTAAAAACCCGAAAGGGCGGTCCAGGCAAAAATTAGGGATAAAAGTGTAATACTATGTCTCATTGGATCACTTTGCATCCAGAATCCGGTATCTACATCAAGTTCAGACGGCATCGATCAGTCAGCTTCACCCTCAACCAAGGTCATCAAGTGATGAGACGCTCGGAGTTATAAAGGCGATAGCAGAGTTGAAACCCAGTGGGATCATCCATTTCACACAGCTGTTTTATTTTCTTTTGTACAAAATTTGTATAAACTCTTTTGTTCAGCGGCGTTCTCTTACTAGGACGTCAGCCTCTTGTACACAGAACGCCTATTTTCAGGCCATTCAAAAATCAATACAAATATCTTTTTCAGTTAAACATGCCAATTGTTTTTCCTTTTCTGTTTTGTTTTGCGAAGAACGTCCAAGGTTCAATTTGTGATATATGCATTGACAATAATTTGCTAACTCATAAATATTTGCATACGAAACAAAGGATTTATTACAGGTAACATTAGAAACAGGGGCAATAAAGAGTTGTCTAAACGATCTAATTGTTCTGTCCTCCAAGGTACCAAGGTAGGTTCGACTAAAGAACGCGACCAATATATCTCAATTCCCCAGAGAGTACGTCAGCAGGTCAGTACACTCTCTCCAAGTTATATTATCAGGCCTTAAAGAAGTTGGGTATCCTCCAGCAGGTCTCAACATTCCCCAGCAGCATATATATCCTTAACAAGCATCCCCGGCAATCTTAGCCTAAAGATTGTTCCCCGGAGGTATATCAAACATTCAAAGGAATCACTTCCCCAGCATATCAAAACTTCCCCAAGAGAGTCCAATCCAGTTCCCAAGGAAAGTTGGAATTCATCTCTCCGAGCAGTAAGCTTATCCCCAGTAGATTCTGGAAGCTTATCCACGCAGAGCACGAACGCGTCTCCCGGCTTTATTTAAAGAGTTATTTCCTTACCAGGATATAACTGGGTTATCCTCAGCCAAAAGCCATGGAAAGATCGTCGTCGACAAAGTCTTCTTATCCCCAGCGAAGTCTATCAACACTTCCAACACAACAAGGGTATCCCCAGCAAGTTATTATCAACAACTCAGCAAAGTATCTCTCTCCCCACAGAGTATTGCTTCCCAGCAAGATCGCTAGAGTACTTTTCTCCCCGCAGAGTAATCCATTCGCCAAGTTCATTCCCCAACAGAGTTATCTTCTCCTACCGGTATTCTTGCAACTATCATCCCCAACGGAGGCAAAAAATCTATTCTTCAACATCAGCCCAGGATGTGACTTCCCGGCACCCGTCAAGGATTTACTTTCCTAGACGAAAACATACATTCCTAAACATCACATACATCATTATAGCATGCATATACACATCATATCTTACAAATCTCATTTATGTTAAGAACATCATTGCGTGATCCATATCACGCATTGCATGTGATTGACCTCTACCTTTCAGGAAAGATTCAGTTAAATTCTCAATCATATTTCAAGACCTAGACCGGTTCAGTTAAATCAACTCCAAAGATTTCTTATCCAGTCCAAGGCCTTCTCTAGTCCAGCTAAATCGACCCCAAACAGATTTTTCTGATGAAGACTCAGTAGAAGTTATCAAAGGTTTTTCTCAAACGTCCTCTTTTAAGATTATAATTTCCTATGGTTCTCTCCCCAATGCTGCGGAGATGATAATTCCATCCCAGGTTTTTCTCAAACGTCCGCTTTTGAGATTATAATTTCCTATGGTTCTCTCCCCAATGTTGCGGAGATGATAATTCCATTCCAGGTTTTTCTCAAACGTCCGCTTTTGAGATTATAATTTCCTATGGTTCTCTCCCCAATGTTGCGGAGACGATAATTCCATTTCAGGTTTTTCTCAAACGTCCGCTTTTGAGATTATAATTTCCTATGGTTCTCTCCCCAATGTTGCGGAGACGATAATTCCATCCCAGGTTTTTCTCAAACGTCCGCTTTTGAGATTATAATTTCCTATGGTTCTCTCCCCAATGTTGCGGAGATGATAATTCCACTCCAGGTTTTTCTCAAACGTCCGCTTTTGAGATTATAATTTCCTATGGTTCTCTCCCCGATGTTGCGGAGATGATAATTCCATTCCAGGTTTTTCTCAAACGTCCGCTTTTGAGATTATAATTTCCTATGGTTCTCTCCCCAATGCTGCGGAGACGATAATTCCATTCCAGGTTTTTCTCAAACGTCCGCTTTTGAGATTATAATTGCCTATGGTTCTCTCCCCGATCCTGCGGAGATGGTAATTCCCACCAAGATTTTCTCAACGAGCGTTGTTGAAGTTAAAGTCACCCAAGGTTCTATCACCGTTCCTGTTGAGGTAGTAACTATCCCTGGTTCATTCATCGCCATTTGAAGCTCCAGATCCAGCTCCTGTAACCAGTCAGGACACATCTATACCAAGCATCTGAAAACCAGCTCCTGCAACATGTCAGGTACTCATTTTTCTTTTTGCAGGTATGCAAGTTCTCGCTAAGGAATCTCTTACGCGATCAGCATCCAGATGGCATCTATAAGCCCATTCACCTTCCATCATCTCTTAGCATGGCATCTGTAAGCCCATCACCCTATTCATCAACCTCTAAATGGCATCTATAAGCCCATTCCCATCATCACACTGCTTCTATGTGAGCGCAAATTTCTGGGCACTCTAGTGTTCAATCATCTTCTACCCTCGGATTACGAAAGGCACGTCAGCCAATCTGCATCCTCAGGTCTAAGAAGATTGAACAGGGGCAACTGTTGTACCCCAAAATTTGCCCTCCCATATTCTTCAAGAAATTGCCAAGTTAAGCTTCAAAATTCCCCAAGGGTTGCACAGTTCAAGGGTCTCCTAAACAGTCAAGATTAGGGTTTTGGTTCTGATCAAGAAAAAGAAGTTTCAAAAGGTCCAATCAAGTCCCACATGTCTACAAATATGGTCAAGCATCCTCATATCAAGTTTCAAGACTTTCAGCACAAAATTGCACAGTCAAAAACCCTAATTGCACTACAGTCAACTGTAGGGGCAAAATGGTCATTTGACAGTCAAAAGTTCAAATTTTTGGTCAACATCTCATTTTGAATCCACAAACATCATTTGATCAATGCTTGATCATGATTCTCAAAGCTTGGCTCAAAAATCATCAAGATGCAAAAGTTTCCTTATTTGGACAGCTGAAAAAGTCAACTATAACTTGACCAAGGCATAACTTCCACATGGATTATCAGAAAAATTCCATCCAAAGCTCATTTTGAAGATAAAGACATTTCCTACAACTCCTCTTCATACTTCAAGTCCAAGAAATTCTCTCACAAAAAGTTATCAATTTCAACATTATAGGTCATTTTTAAAAGTCAACAAAAAGGGACTTTAAGTCAAAGGCCATAACTTGAGATTGGTAAATCAAAATGACATGGGACCAAACACATTGGTTAGAGGACTCAAATACCTTTCCAAAATGTCCAAGAACATGAGCAAAGCTTAAAAATTGAGCAAGTTATGCCTTGTGGAAGTTGGGAAATATTTGGATATTTTGAAAAGTCAACATTGACTCAAATGACCTAAAATTGCTAATGGGCCTATTTTTCTTCCACAATTCATTATCCAAGGCATGTGCACGACCACTTGGCCCAAAGGGAAGTTTTTATTCATTTTTTATTTATTTATTTGGATTTTTATTAATAATAATTCATTTAAATTAAAATAAATACATGAAAAATGCTAAACCTAGTTTTTCAATCTTTTTGTGCATCTTATATCCTCAAGATTTCGTTCCTAGCTAAATATGGAAAGATTTGAAGAGAATTGGTCATGATTGGTACAAAATAGCATGGAAAATATTGAAAAAAGATCTTTGAAAATCAAATCTCTCAAACCATGAATGCCAAGGATTTGGATTGTTTTCTTTGACCTAATTCACTCATACATAAGTATAGAACACAACCCTCATGAAAAAGACCACTAAGCTGCGCAGAAAACACCATTGGCAAACTTGAAAATTATCAAAAAATCTCAAAACTGAAAACAGGGTTGGAGGTCGTTTCAAGCTACAAAACTCATCCTATTGCCTTCCAAGGACATCAAGCAACCTTCCTGGATCAAAAACTGCAAGCTTTCGTGCCCAGAAACGTGAGAACGATCTAACCTGTACAGAAAAAATTTCGTACTCTTGCATCTCAATTCATGCGCATTTAGCACTTTTTAATGTTTGATTCATATTCCTTGTTCAATTCTAATGCTAACCAAACAGTTTAATTTTGTTTTTGTGCATCGTATGAAGATTTGCCATGGATGAGTATTAGGGTTTTGCAAGCTCTAGTTTGGGCGTTTCTTAATATGGCAAAATTAGGACACGTGAATATCACCATTGAATCAAGCATACTCAGACGAAAAGAAACCCACCCTCGCGCTCAATTTATGAGGCCTTATGGCCTATTCGCTATTTTATAATATAGCACCTATAGCAACGTTTGAAAACCGTTGCTAAATTGTTCTTGTTTCAGAAAAAAAAAATAAGCCAAGGAAGAGGATGACTAGGTGGCTACCAACGATTGGCCTGTTTAAATTTTCGCGCGGAAAACCAAGCATCAACGTGTTTTGCTTTATTATATTTATTTGCTATATTAATTCACAGATGAACAAAGTGGAGCAGTGGTGAAGCGCCTGAGTGGTAACGTTAATGACCTGGGTTCGAGCCCCAGGTCCTCACTATTGCCATATTATTTTTCAATAAATGTTTCCATGTAGTTTCATATGCTGAAGACCATCATACGTCCTTCCATCAAGCCGTCCATGCGTTCACTTTCATCAATCCAAGGGCGCAGGTATGAGGAACATGGTACGCGTGAGTCAACGCTTGAGTGTGTGATTGGAAAAGTCAGCTAGGCCTGAAACCCATTGGGCCAGATTTCTAAAGACTAACCTCCACTTTGGGGACAGATACCCCCCTAGGTTTGCCATTTTTTTCACATTCTTTCTTTTTTATTTCTATTTTCTTTTAAATTATTGTTTTCTTAATTAATTTGTTGTTTTCATAAATATAAAAAACACTATAAAAAATCAGAAAAAGAGAAAAATATAATAAATTATTTTATTTTAGTATTTTCGTAAACAAATTGTATTAATTTATTTAGTTATTAAATTAGGTTTAATAGTAATGTTTTCATAATTAATTTAAAATTTGTAGAACTAGGGTTCATGATAATTTTTATTCCTTTTTATTTTTTTTTCCTAATAATTAAAATATTAAATATTTATTTTTGTAATTAAAGTTGCATGTAAATTAATTAGGGTTAATTTTAGGTTAAAATTCAATCTTTTCTTAATAAATTAAAAACAACTAGAATTAGGTTTAATTTTAATTAATTTTTTTCCCATTAAAATACCAAAAAATACCAAAAACAATTCTTTTTTTTTAATTAATTAATCATTTAATTTAATTTTGCAAAAAGGGTCCAACGCCCTCGTTTTAATTCTTATTTAATTCGCATATTTATTTTTATTTCGTTTAATATTTATGTATCTCTCCCAAAGCCGTGTAATTAATTTCTCGCACTTTATTCTTTTTTTAATTCATTTATTTTCTGTCAAATCGGGTCCTGGAAAATTTTGGCGATGTGGACCCGCGCCTTTTGTAATAGCTTAGAATCTTTTACTTCTCGTATTTTTAACTGTTAATCAAGGCATGAAAGAATGTATGGATAAAAATAAAAACAAACGCTAGATCACCCATGACATGACAAAAGACAAAAATATCTGAAAACGACACACGAATCACACACCACCCCTAGGGTACGCCTCACTGTTGCCTTGCCTTGAAAGGTGATCGTCGAGTAGAGGATGTCTTAGTAAGTCCTCATGATCTGGGAACCTGGCATGAGGGTAGCTTCTAAGGTGTCTTCCCATTGCTCTGGTGATCACCATGTCCCGAACCTCGAATTGACCCGAACACCTCCAACGGTGGTGCTACCTACCTCTCAATGGTGGGATGGCACTACTTTAAAGTACATTTACACAGACGAATTCCTTAGGGTAGGTAGGTTCTCGTAGATACTTGCTCTAAATCTCGAAACAAATCAAAAATACTTTTCACACCGACACCTTTTCAAAAAGCTTTCGAAAGCAAATTTTTCAAACACTCTTGAGGACCGATACAAGAGTCGAACTGAAATTTTCAAAGAAACTTTTTTAAAACCCACAGTTGAAAAGCAAACAAACAATTTTGAAAACACAAATGAGCAAGTATCTAAGAGCCCATGGATAACCATGGATAGAAAGGGTGCTAACACCTTCCCTTTCTATAATCTACCTCCCGAACCGAGAGCACTCTCTTTAAGGAATTTTTCTGTGCTTTTGTCCTTTCCATTTGGAGAAAATAAAAGACGGTGGCGACTCTTGCTTCCGCGACATTTCGCGAACCAGCGTTAAACAGTCAGTTCCAGATCCACCGATCACAGGGTTGTTCTTGTTTCCCAATATAAACAAATTTGTTGATATCAATACCATCAAGATCTTCATGATTGGAAACCCAGTTCCTACATTGTTGTGTGATGCTTATTACTCTATTCATCTTTGGGATTCTTATCATGGGGGGTGATCATTTGATGCACGCCTTTGTTGTATCGGTGGTTTACTTCTCATTTGCCTCAGTCTGATGCCTTCTGGGATGTCAGGAAGGAACCTTGTTGGGCTCCTAAGATCATGGCACTTACTCATTTAGATATTGTTTGGTATCATCAGGCTTACCATGATGTAGAGATTGTCGACAGTTGTGATAGTTTCCCCAATGTACCTCTTCTAGGTACAAAGGGAGGAATTAACTATAACCCTGTTCTTGCATGACGACAACTTGGATATCCGATGAGGGATAAACCAAATAGTATTCATTTGAGTAGTTTCTTCATGAAAGAGGGAGAAGACCATAAGGAAGCTAGGGAGAAGATTGTGAAGGCCTGGCGTCACATTCACAGGAAGAGTAAGAAGGACTTGGGACCTAGGGGGTTGTTTATTTGGAGCCTTATCTACAGTGGGTACAAGCAAGAGTTATTCAGTTAAAGATGTCGTATTCTCGAGAAGCGCCTATGCCTGATATGTTTGTGAAGACCACTCCTCCCTTATTGGATGATATAGAAGAGCTCCATCTTTCTTTAGTCAGGATGGAGCAGGAAAAGGAAGCTTGAAAGAATAAGTTCCAGACTCTAGAGGTTTCTCACCGAGCAAACTTGATTGAGATTCTTGAGAGTCGGGTTGTTGAGATAATGGAGAGGTAAGGGGATTTATTTTTTCCTAAGCTTAATCGGGCATTACTTGTTCACTTCCTAATTCAGATTATTGGAAAGAGGTCGCTACCAGATACGCGGAAGAAAACCAGAGGTTAAAGGCTCAGATTGCCATGCTTACCAGGAAGCGTCAGCGCATAGAGTGATCTCCATCAGCTTTAGTTCTTAGGGTTTTAGACTTTATCTTCATCTTGTACTTGGTATTGTTGAAACTTGTAATCCATTTTGAAGTTATTATAATAAAAAAATTCAGTATTTCAAATGTGTTATTACTTTGATATTTGCAAATTGTTTATAAATCTTTAAGTCCCTTGAAATAATAATAAAATGAATCATGTGGATTGCACATCATGCATCATATTGTACATACTTCTTTCATTTTTTATGCATATCCAGGTGTCTTACTGAGCTTCTTTACTTTGTTCAGCAAGCTGTCTCACCAGTACAATACCCGAGCTAATTTCAGAAGGAAGATGGATAACCTAGAATAAGAGAATCGCGAGCTACGCGAGGAAGTTTCTGCTCTGAAGGCTAGAATGGCCAATCTCACTGCTCTAATGGAATCTTTGGTGGATGCTCAGAATCAGCCACTAATTGCTCAGCCTCAACAGACAATGGTTACTACTGAAGCTCCGATTGTTCCTGTTTCTGCTACTCCAACTATTGTTCAAAATTGTATGCCTCCGGGATATCCTTGGGGAATGCCAGCGAACTTTATTCCAGAAGGTTTTAATCAGGATCCTCAGATTGCTCTGCTTGCTCAGACTGGTGCTGCTCCCGCACCTCCTGTGATGCATGTTACCCCTGCTGCTAGAAACGAGATTCATTATGCTACACCTCCCTCGGTAAATGTGGACCTGTTTGCTAATGATGATTTGTATCGTCCAATTCCTCCACCATGTGAAAGCTTGGGTTTGTATGATAGAATGGATGATTTTCAAGACCAGTTTGACAAAATGCAGAAAAAGTTGAAGGCCCTCAGAGGAAAAGAGTTGTTTGTGCAGAATGTGAATGATATGTGCTTGGTTCCCAATGTGAAGATAACTGCAAAGTTTAAAGTACCGGAGTTCGAAAAGTACAAGGGAAACACTTGCCCTCGTGCTCACTTGGTGATGTATGTAAGGAGAATGTCTACCCACATAGACGATCAGCGGCTGTTGATTCATTTCTTTCAAGACAGTCTAACTGGTGCAGCATTGAAATGATACATGAGCCTGGACAGTTCCGGTATTCATTCTTTTAATGACTTAGGTGAAGCATTTATCAGACATTACAAATACAATGTGGACATGGCGCCCGATCGTGATCAACTCAGGGCCATGGTCTAGAAGGACAAGGAATCATTTAAGGAATATGCATAGAGATGGTGTGAGGTAGCCGCCCGAGTGATTCCTCCAATGGAAGAAAAAGAAATGACGAAGATTTTCCTAAAAACACTAGGTGCATTCTATTATGAGAGAATGATGGCGAGTGCACCCAGTGATTTTACTGAAATGGTGGAAATGGGTGTCCGTTTGGAAGAAGCTGTGAGAGAAGGTCGTCTCACAAAAAGTGAAATTTCCAGTAATGTGAAGAAGCCGCTGTATGGATTTGTTAAGAAGAAATAAGGGGAAACAAATGTTGTTATTCAAGAGAGAAGGGTTAATCCTTCTAGAAGAAATCATCAGCATCACCAACAGGTTGCCTCGGTAACTCTGGTTGTAAATGCGGCTCCGACTACAGTTGCTTATCAAAGACCAGACCCTCAGAGAAGTCCAGGGCAGAATCAGAGAAGAGAACCTTTTGACTCCAACAATATGAGTTATGCAGAGCTACTTCCAACGTTGATCCAGAAAAAGTTGGTCCATACTAGACCACCTCCTGCTGTACCATCCCCTCTACCTTGGTACTACAAGGCAGATCAGACGTGCACTTTCCATCAGGGTGCACCAGGGCATAATGTACAAAACTATTATCCTCTAAAATCTGAAGTACAAAAAATGGTTAGATCTGGCCTTTTGTCCTTCAAAGATGCCAGTCTGAATGTAAAAGATAATCCTCTCCCAAAGCATAGAGGAGCGAATACTGTTAACATGGTTGCTGGTTGTCCAGGGGACTTCCGAATATATGATATTAACTTGGTTAGAAGAGATTTGGTAAAGATGCACGCAGACCTTTACGAGTTTCGTTACTATACTCATGACCATGCTGGTTGTGATATCTGTAATACTACTATACAAGATTGCGATAAGATAAAGGTTGATTCGTAGAAGGTGATGGATGAGGGCCTCATCCACATAATCAGACCTAGGGAAGAGTATGAGGAGGAAGTGAACATGGTCTCTGGATGTCCTAGAGAGTTCATAATCTTTGATGTGGAACATATGAATGATGATCTCGTACAAATGCATGCTACTTTTTGCCACATGGATGGTCAGGTAGAACATCACTATGAATCTTGTCGGGTTTGCTGCAGGGACTTCTGAGGATGTTCAATTGTGAGAAAAGGTATTCAATTGTTGTTGGATAATGGAACTATCAAGGTTTCAGGGCAAAGAGATGATTACCATAAAGTAAATGAGATTGAAGTTTGCTTGGCTGAGGAAGAATCAGATGATGATGAATATACTTCCATAGATGAATTCTTTTCTTCAGATGAGGATATGTTTTTCGGTGATGATTCCTTAATGGCAGAGTTTTCTGAAGAAGGTGTGAATATGATTGTGCCATGTTTCAATGATTCCGCCCCTATTGAAATTGAATATTGTAGTAAGCTAATTGTTGACCCTGTGGTGATTTTCTTACCAGGACCCATTCCTTACGAGTCATACAAAGTTGTACCGTACAAGTTTAATGCTACAATTTTAGAGGATGGTGTGGAAATTCCCATCCAGCCAATGTCTAATGTTGAGAATATTACTGAGAATAGCAGAGTGACCCGCATTGGTCGTATTTTTGCACCGGTTGTTCGTGGAGATGTTAGTATTGGAAAGAAGGTTGCGGAAAATGTTGAAGAAAAGAAGGCTATAGGTGAATCCAATGGTGCTACTCTGGAGAAAGAAGTGGGTGATATTTTAAAGATAATCAAGATGAGTGACTACCGAATTGTGGATCAGTTACTGCAGAATCCTTCAAAAATATCTATCTTGGCTTTATTGTTGAACTCTGCTGCTCATAGAGAATCTCTAATGAGGGTGTTGGACCAAGCCTTTGTGGAGTATAATATGCCGTTAGATTAATTTAGCAGTGTGATAGGTAATATTATGTCATGTAATAACCTAAGCTTTTACGATGATGAACTTCCTGACGAAGGGAGGAACCACAATTTAGCTCTCCACATATCCATGAGTTATAAAAATGATTCATTATCAAATGTGCTGATTGATAATGGATCAACTTTAAATGTGATACCGAGAAGTACGCTGACGAAGTTGAAATATGAAGGGACTCCTATGCACCCAAGTGGTATTATTGTCAAAGCTTTTGATGGGTCAAGGAAGTCGGTTATTTGAGAGGTCAATCTGCCTATTCATATAGGTCCGCATCTGTTCCAGATCACCTTCCAAGTTATGGATATTGTACCAGTGTACAGTTGTCTACTGGGAAGACCATGGATACACGAAGAAGGGGCTGTCACTTCCACTCTGCACCAAAAGTTGAAGTTTGTGTGCGAAGGCAAAGTGGTTATTATAAACGGAGAGTAAGCATTGTTGATATCTCACCTATCATCTTTCAGTGTTGTTGAAGCATATGAGGCTGTTGTAGGGACCCATTTCCAAGCCCTATTTGTTGATAATGTAAAAGGGAATGAGAATCCTATGGCTTCGTTCAAAGATGCTCAGCAGGTTGTGCGCAATGGTCCAAGTAAAGTATGGGGATAAGTCGTTGATCCTCTAGTAAACAAGAACAGGGCTGTTTTAGGATTCTCTGTCAAGAATGGAAAGAATGAAGGTTTGAAGTCGAAGTCTACTATGAGCAACTATCATGATGTTTTCCGCAGAGGAGGCTACCTCTATCCAACAGTCTCTAGAATTAATACTATTGAGGAGGATGAAGAAGATCAGGAAATACCAAATTATGTGACGCCTGGAGTCAAAATCCAGAACTAGGTCACTTATGATGTTCCCTCTTGCATCCATGCCTCAAAGTAATTTGTTTTTTCTTTGCAAAAAGCATTCATTCTGCCCAAGATGAAAGTTAACATTGTATAGGCTTATATGTTTGTTGTGATCATTAAAATCATAAATAAAAGTTATCTTTGATTCTCAAAAATTATGTCTTTTATTTTTCTGCTTTTTTTTCATGGAAAATGGTAATAAAAAAACCTTTTTTGAATAAAATATGTTTGTGAATAAATACGCATAATCATTTGATATATATGTCAGTTTTTAAAAGGAATCATAAATCACATGTGCAGATGAATTAATAAACTCATTGAATACAATGACCCTGCACCCTCTCCCAACTTTGAATATCATGTGTTAGGGGCAGAAGAAGAAGAGTATGATGATATTCCAAAAGAGGTCTCGTGGTTGCTCGAGCACGAGCAAAATGCCATTCAGTCATATAAAGAATCATTGGAAACAATCAATCTGGGTTCAGAAGAAGAGCTAAAAGAGGTTAAGATTGGAGCATTGTTGCATCCTAATGTGAAAAGCAGGTTGAATGAACTGTTGAGGGAATATGTAGACATCTTTACTTGGTCTTACCAAGATATGCCAAGTCTAGATACAAATATTATGGAACATCGTTTGCCTTTGAAGCCAGAGTGCTCGCCCGTTAAGCTGAAGTTGAGAAGAACTCACCCTGATATGGAAGTAAAGATCAAAGAGGAGGTCTTAAAACAGACAAATATCGGTTTTCTTGTAACATCAGTGTATCCTTAATGGATAGCAAACATTGTACCTGTACCAAAAAAAGATGGAAAAGTCCGCATGTGCGTAGGTTACAGAGATCTAAATAAAGTTAGTCAAAAAGATGATTTCCCATTGTCGCATATTGATATGATGGTTACAGAGATCTAAATAAAGTATTCTCATTCATGGATGGATTTTTTGGATATAGTCAAATAAGAATGGCTCCAGAGGACATGGAAAAAACAACGTTTATCACACCCTGGGGAACATTCTGTTACAGAGTGATGCCCTTCGGGTTGAAGAACGCTGGTGCAACATACTAGAGGGCTATGAAAACCATATTCCATGACTTTATGCACAAGGAAATTGAGATATATGTTGATGACATGATTTCCAAATCACAAACTAAAGAAGGGCATGTGGAAGATTTGTTAAAGTTGTTTCAGCGTTTGAAGAATTATCGCCTCTGCCTGAATCCAAATAACTGCACCTTCGGTGTCTGATCAGGGAAGTTGTTGGGTTTTATTGTCATCCAGAAAGGGATTGAAGTTGACCCAAATAAATTCAAAGCTATTCAAGAAATGTTTGCGCCAAGGACTGAGAAGCAAGTCAGAGGCTTCCTTGGGTGCCTGAACTATATTTCCAGATTCATCTCCCACATGACCGCAACATGTGAACCAATCTTTAAGTTGTTAAAGAAAGATCAGGGTTGTGTGTGGACAGAAGACTGCCAGAAGGCATTTGAAAGTATCAAAGAATATCTGCTTAAACCTCATATCTTGCTCCCTCCCATCGAAGGAAGACTATTGATCATGTATCTGACTGTGTTGGATAGTTCTATGGGCTGTATTTTGGAACAACAAGATGAAACAGGAAAGAAAGAATATGATATCTACTATCTCAGTAAGAAATTTACTGATTGTGAGTCGCAATATTCTATGTTGGAGAAGACATGTTGTGCTTTGGCTTGGGCGACAAAGCGTTTGTGACAGTACATGTTGAATAATACTACTTGGTTGATTTCCAAAATAGATCCAATTAAGTATATTTTTGAAAAGCTTGCTCTTACCGGGAGAATTTCCCGCTGGAATATGTTATTTTCTGAATACGACATTGAGTACCACGCTCAAAAGGCCATAAAAAGCAGTGTGCTGGCAAATTATCTGGCTCACCAACCGGTAGATGACTATCAATCTGTCAAGTTTGATTTCCCCGATGAGGATGTGATGTTCTTGAAGGAAAAAGATTGTGATGAGCCTTTACCTGGAGAAGGTCCAGATCCTGAATCTCACTGGGGCATGGTATTTGATGGAGCAGTGAATGCTTACAAAAAGGAATTGGTGCGGTGATCATCACTCCACATGGATCACACATTCCTTTTACTGCAAAGCTGACATTCTATTGCACCAATAATATGGCGGAATATGACGCTTTTATTATGGGTCTCAAGGAGGCCATTGATCTTAGAATCAAGGTTCTAGATGTGTATGGTGTTTCGGCTTTGGTTGTTAATCAAATTAAAGGAGAATGATATACTCGTCACCCTAGTTTGATCCCTTATAAAGATTATGCTAGAAGACTACTACCCTTCTTTAACAAGGTTGAATTCCATCATATTCCGAGAGATGAAAATCATATGGCGGATGCTCTGGCAACTCTGGCTTCTATGTATCAAGTTAATACCTGGAATGATGTGCCTCGTATTATGGTGCGGCGTTTAGATATACCAGCTCGTGTGTTTACAATAGAGGATATGGCAGATTAAAAACCTTGGTATTTTGATATCAAACATTTCCCCTGAACCCAGGAATACCCAATTGGTGCATCAAATAAAGATAGGAAGACACTGAGGAGGTTGGCAGGCAGCTTTTTCCTTAATGAAGTTGTACTGTATAAAAGAAATCATGACATGGTCTTGCTCAGATGCGTGGATAGACACGAAGCAGACATGTTAATGCGCGAGGTTCATGAAGGTTCATTTGGTACCCATACCAATGGATATTCAATGGCAAAAAAAGATGCTTAGAGCAAGTTACTATTGACTGACAATGGAATCTGACTGTTACGAGTTTGCTAAGAAGTGCCATAAGTTCCAAATTTATGCTAATAAAATCCAAGTGTCTCATACACTGCTCAATGTTATTTATTCTTCTTGGTCTTTATCTATATGGGGAACTGATATAATCAGAATGATTGAACCAAAGGCATTAAATGGGAATCGTTTCATCTTAGTGGAAGTTGACTACTTCACCAAGTGGGTGGAGGCGGCTTCATATGCTAATGTAACTAAACAAGTGGTAGTGCGCTTCATTAAGAACAACCTCATATGTCGGTATGGTGTGCCAAATAGGATCATCACTGACAATGGTTCAAATTTGAATAACAAGATGATGTATGAACTTTGTGAAGAGTTTAGGATCGTCCATCATAATTCATCTCCCTACAGGCCAAAGATGAATGGAGTTGTTGAAGCAGCCAATAAGAACATCAAGAAGATCATCTAGAAAATGGTGGTTACTTATAAAGACTGGCATGAGATGCTCCCTTTTGCTTTGTATGGGTACCGAACATTTGTACGCACTTCAACAGGGGAAACCCCATTCTCTCTTGTATACAGCATAGAAGCAGTGCTCCCCATCAAAATTGAAATTCCCTCTTTGCGTGTAATAATAGAAGCCAAGTTGTCGGAGGCTGAATAGGTCCAGAACAGGCTTGACCAGCTAAATTTAATAGAAGAGAAAAGAATGACGGCCTTGTGTCATGGCCAGTTATACCAGAAGAGAATGAAGAAAGCTTTTGATAAAAAGGTCAAACCTCGTGAATTCAGAGAAGGTGACCTCGTGCTCAGGAAGATCATGTCTTTCAACGCTAATTCTAGGGGCAAGTGGACTCCCAATTTTAAAGGCCCATATGTTGTCAAGAAATTCTTCTCTGGCAGTGCATTGATTCTTGAAACAATGGATGGTGAGGAGTTCCCATGTCCTGTGAATGTTGATGCAGTCAAGAAATACTTCACCTAGAAAAGTAAAAGAATAACTCGCTAAGATGAAAAACCCGAAAGGGCGGCTTAGGAAAAAAAGAGCGTCTCGGTAGGCCGAAAACCCGAAAGGGCGGTCTAGGAAAAAATTAGACATAAACAGAATAAATGTTCCCGATAGATTAAAAACCCGCAAGGGCAACCTAGGCAAAAGTTAGGTATTTTCTGGCAAGTAACTGCATCAGACAAGACTTGATCAATGGAGCAACAATCTGCTTCGATCTTGATACTCTTCAACCAAAGTTTTGACTTAGGAATTCAAAGTTGCTAGAGAGAATGGTAGTCATTGTAATTCAATGTATCTTTTCTAGTATATATTACCATGTTCCAAACTTTGTAGTCATATATGGCGTCTTGCCATTCGCAGACTACCATTCTATTAATAAAGTTTGAGCCTTTTATCCAATTCTTTGAAATTCTTATTTTATTTAGCTTATAAAGATTTCAATTATTATTGATAGTAATGATCAAATCAAACAAATTAAAATAACAAAAAAAATTGAAAAGAATTTACAAATTGCTTTAAATTTTGTGATACAAGGAAAACAAAATTAGTGATTTCAGGGACGGATAAACTCAAAGGTTTGCATAAAATGAGGACTCTATCCAAATTTCCCCAGTGAAGGCTTCACTTATTTGGTAAAAGTCTTGTCTCCCCATACCTACTGAGATTGGACTCATTCACGAAGCGTCTCCTTTTGGTAGCATTAGCATATTGTTTATCTGTTCGGCAGTCAGGCAAGGGCAATGTTTTATTTAAGTAGTGTTGAGATGGTTATCAACTTTTTAGGTTTTCTCCCGCTGAGTGCTGGATCGTATTTAAAATCCCCAAAAGTTTTCTTTCTATAGTGTTTGAAATTCCCCAGGTGATGTTGAGACGAGATATTTTTCTAAAATTGTTGCCCTGTGAGGTTTTCGTACTTTCTCCCTATAAAATTTGGTGCAATTATCACTCTCATTATTGAAGATGTATCTTGAAGTATTCTTCGCCAGTATAGTATTATCCTCCCCATTAAAGTCAGTATGCCACCCCAACTGATGTCTCAACGAGATGATTTTGTTCTTCCCTAGTGAAGTCAACCCTAGAGGAAGTTTGAACTTAAAACTCTCTTTTGGTGTCCAGTTTGTTTGGTTTCCAATTAAAGCTCAGAGGAAGATGTTACATCGCCGTTTAATTTGATATTGTTCCTCCCCAGTAAAGTTAAGCTATGAAATAGGAATTTGTTTCCTCAGTTAGTGCTTACTTTCTTATGGAAATTTCTTCCTAATTATGATTTAGTCGAGTATTGATTATACCCATTTGTGGCCTTGCCTGGTTATCCCCAGTGTTATGTGTCTGTTTTGTCAGCATATACATGGTGACATTCATACGTTCACACATACATCTGCATGTTTGAATTTATAAAAGCATTGCTCATTTGCATTCATTAATATTTTGCTGACATATTACCCTGTTTTGCAGAGTTGTGTTACCCTCTCTCCAATGGAATGTCAACCTTAAGCAGAAAGTGTACATTCTTTCAACTTCCCCACTGAGTTACCCCTTGTGGAAGAATTTTGTTTCAACTTTCTTTTCAGCTCTTTGTATGGATGGAATGGGATTCCCTCTTGAGTTTATTTCTCCAAAGGTGTATTTTGGTTGACTTCTTTATTCCGGTTTATTTCTGGTTGGAATGGGTACCCTCAACAGTATTATCATTTGAACTTTTGTGATATTTAAGTCCCAGTCTAAGAGTATGCATCTATTTTGCACATGAAGTTTCTACCTCCTCAACAGGGATGACATTGGCATTTCCCCATAAAGCCTTTTTTTGCTTTCTTCAGAGAGTATTTATTGCAATTCCTCCTTATAGTAGCAAGTGGAAAGACTCTTTATTTGAGCAACTTGTACTTCCTCGGTGAATATGGTTATTCCTAAAGAAGATTCATATTTTGTTACTCCAATGGATGGTAGCCTTGTCATTATGGAAGGTAGTATGTTGTTGAGGTTTTATTACTCTAATGGATGGTAGCCTTGTCATTATGAAAGGTAGTATGTTGTTGAGGTTTTGTTACTCTAATGGATGGTAGCCTTGTCATTATGAAAGGTAGTTTGTTGTTGAGGTTTTGTTACTCCAATGGATGGTAACCTTGTCATTATTAAAGGTAGTCTGTTGTTGAGGTTTTGTTACTCCAATGGATGGTAGCCTTGTCATTATGGAAGGTAGTCTGTTGTTGAGGTTTTGTTACTCCAATGGATGGTAGCCTTGTCATTATAGAAGGAAGTTTGTTGTTGAGGTTTTGTTACTCCAATGGATGGTAGCATTGTCATTATGAAAGGTAGTATATTGTTGAAGTTTTGTTACTCCAATGGATGGTATCCTTGTCATTATGGAAGGTAGTCTGTTGTTGAGGTTTTGTTACTCTAATGGATGGTAGCCTTGTCATTATGGAAGGTAGTCTGTTGTTGAGGTTTTTTTACTCCAATGGATGGTAGCCTTGTCATTATGGAAGGTGTTAGAACATAGTTTGATTCTACAACCCTCAGTTAGAGTTTTGATGATAACAAAATACAAGACTAAATGAATTATGTGTTTTATATCTGACATAGATGCTACTTAAAATTATGTTGTTTATTTACAGGAAACTCTGATGGAATCAGCATCAGAATATCAACATCAGCATCAGAAGATGTCAACCAGAAGATCATACATGTGCTTACGCTGAAGTCTGATGAACAGAATTTGCGCTCAAAACACTCTGAATCTGATCAGGATCTTATCAATATCATCAGCACTCAGAAGCAATCAGAATTAAATAAAGCCAAAGAACACTCTGATCTTAATCAAGCAGAACATTCTGAAGTTTCAACGGTACTGCATTCAAGGCAGATTAATTACCAACGGCTATTCCAAGACAAAGATCTTCTAAATATGGAAAGAACGTAATAAGCATTGAAATGGAATTATTGGCATCAACGTATCTATTCCAAGAAGTATTTAAACAAATCAGTGAGAAGTGAATTGGCTAATGCTCTACAATAATCTACACGCCAAAAGCAAATCATCTTCATCATCACTTATACATTTTGCTAAAGCTCTCAAATTGCTTACTCTATAGTTCTAGCATTCTAATCTCATATAAGCTTTATGTTGTGTATTATCACAGTTGTGATATATCGTTTTTCTAGAAAACATTCAACACACATATTGTTCATTTATCTGTAAGAAAGAATTTCCTTGAGAAATCGGTATGTGGTTTAGACTCAAGAAGGCTTTAGCAGTTGTTAAAGCAGTTGTAATATTCAGTTGAATATAGTTAATTAAGACCTCGTTGGAGAGAGGCGAAATCACCTTGACGGGTGGACTGGAGTAGTTTGAGATCAAACGAACCAGGATAAAAATAACGTGTTGTCTGCATTTGATTTCAAGTTTTAACAATTCAACCCCCCTTCTTGTGTTTTTCACATCTTCAATTGGCATCAGAGCGCCTGGTTCTGAGTTCATAACACTTAACCGTGTCAGTACAAGATCCAGCATTGAAAAACACTATGGCAGGAACACATCACAACATCAGCAATGACAACAACGAAGAAAGAGACAGATTCAGTGGCAAACCTCCAGTCTTTGATGGAGAGAACTTTGATTACTGGAAAGATAGAATTGAAAGCTTCTTTCTAGCCCATGATGCTGATCTGTGGGATATGGTAACAGATGGATACACGCACCCAGTGAATGCAAGCGGTCAGAAGATTGACAGGAAAGCAATGTCTGATCAACAAAAGCGTGATTTCAAGAATCATCACAAGGCCAGAACTATTCTTCTCAGTGCTATCTCTTACTCTGAATATGAAAAGATTTCAAACAAAGACACTGCAAAGAACATGTTTGATTCTCTCAGAATGACGCATGAAGGCAACCTTCAAGTGAAAGAAACTAAAGCTTTCGCGCTCATTCAGAAGTATGAGGCATTCAAGATGGAAGAAAGTGAATCCATTGAAACAATGTTCTCAAGATTTCAGATTCTGGTTGCTGGTCTCAAAGTTCTGGACAAAGGGTATTCTACTGCTGATCATGTGAAGAAGATCATCAGAAGCTTGCCAAAACAGTGGAGGCCAATGGTCACAGCGCTGAAACTAGCTAAAGATCTCAACAAAATTACTCTGGAGGAACTTGTCAACTCCCTCAGAAGTCACGAGATAGAGCTAGAAGCTGATGAACCTCAAAAGCAAGGTAAGCCTTTAGCTTTAAAATCTAATAGAAAATCTGACTCCAAGGTTTTGCAGGCTATTGAAGAAACCTCTGATGGGTCCTCATCAGAAGAAGATGAACTGTCTCTCCTCTCCAGAAGGGTGAACCAACTGTGGAAGCAGAGGCAAAGAAAGTTCAGGACTCCCAGAAGATCTGAGAACCAGAACGAATCCTCCTCCAGATATAGAAGGTCAGAACCCACCTCTGGATACAGAAGATCTGAAGGCTCCTCAGGAAGCAGAAAGCGAAACAATAAGGACATCATCTGCTATGAATGCAACGAGCAAAGACACTACAAGAGTGACTGCCCAAAGCTTCAGAAGGATAAGCCCAGAAGAAAGTTTGGCAAGGAAAAGAAGAAAAGTCTCATGGCCACATGGGATGACTCTGACACATCTGAAGCTGACTCAGAATCATATGATGAGAGAGCAAACATAGCTCTCATGGCGAACATATCAAAAGACAGTGAAGCTTCTGAATCAGACTCTGAATAAGACACATAAGAGGTATTTCCTGACTTTGCTATTAATTTTACTAAGGCTGAATTAGCTGAAAGCCTCAGTGAGATTCTGGAACGATATCAACAGATTAGAGTCAAATTCAGAAACCTAAAAAGGGATCTTGCTTCTGACTCTGATAAAACTGAGAGTCTCAAGTTGGAAAATTCTGAGTTGAAAAATAAAGTTTCAAAATTAGAAAACATATTACAAAACTCTCAGAAGGAAACAATTCTTGAAACTCCCAGTAGTGCTGATGAGATTATCAAGGAGTATGATCATAGCTTTCAGAAGTTTCTTGCTAAAAGCATAGATAGAAGAAAAATGGCTTCAATAATCTATGGAGTTAGCAGAAATGGCAGAAAGGGAATAAGATACCAAGGTAAGGTACCCACACCTAAGAATGCCATGGATTTAGTGATTAAACGAACTCCTCTTAAGTCACACTTTGTATATGGGCACACACACGACATTAAATATACCAGTAGTAATTTTTCTGTCAAACCAAAATTCAACCAGAGTTATGGTAAAACTAACAAATCAGGACCCAAGAAAATATGGGTACCTAAGGATAAAATAATACATGTTGCAGATATCTTTAGCAGCAAAGTAGAAACACCAGTCATGGTACCTGGACTCTGGCTGCTCACGACACATGACGGGAAGAAGGCATATGTTCCAAAGCCTGGAACTTAATCATGGAGGCCATGTAGGCTTTGGAGGAAATCAGAGGGGAAAGATCATTGGCTCTGGAACAGTAGGTAATGGAAATCTTCCCTCTATAAGTAATGTTTTATTAGTAGATGGATTAATGCATAACATGTTATCCATAAGTCAATTAAGTGATAACGGTTATGATATAATCTTTAATCAAAATTCATGTAAAGCTGTTAGTCAGAAAGATGGGACTATCCTGTTTAATGGAAAGAGGAGAAACAACATTTACAAAATCAAACTTTCTGAACTGAAAAGTTAGAATGTAAAGTGTCTTTTGTCTGTTAACAACGAGCAGTGGACCTGGAACAGAAGATTGGGGCATGTTAGTATGAGAAGAATATCTCAGATTAACAAACTCAATCTGGTCAGAGGACTTCCTAATCTGAAGTTCAATTCAGATGCTCTGTGTGAAGCATGTCAGAAAGGCAAGTTTGCAAAACCTGCTTTCAAATCTAAAAACGTTGTTTCTACCTCTAAACCATTAGAACTTCTGCACATTGACTTATTTGGACCAGTTAAAACTGCTTCAGTCAGTGGCAAGAAGTATGGGTTAGTAATCGTAGATGACTATAGCAGATGGACATGGGTAAAGTTCTTAAGACACAAGGATGAGTCACACTCTGTGTTTGTTACCTTCTGTAACCAAGTTCGGAATGAAAAGGATCTTAGAATCGTCAAAGTCAGAAGTGATCATGGTGGAGAGTTTGAAAACAAAGATTTTGAATCATTTTTTAATGAAAAAGGCATTCTGCATAATTTCTCTTGTCCTAGAACTCCCCAATAAAATGGAGTTGTAGAACGAAAGAACGGAACATTGCAAGAAATGGCCAGAACCATGATTAACGAGACTAACGTTGCTAAGATCTTCTGCGCAGAGGCAATAAACACAGCGTGCTACATTCAGAATAGAATCTCCATAAGACCTATTCTGGAAAAGACTCCATATGAATTGTGGAAGAACAGAAAGCCCAACATTTCATATTTTCATCCATTCGGATGTACTTGTTTTATTTTGAATACTAAAAATTATTTGAACATGTTTGACTCTAAAGCACAGAAGTGTATTATGTTAGGATACTTTGAACGCTCAAGAGGGTATAGAGTATACAATACAGAAACACAAATTGTGGAAGAATCAATCAGTGTTCGTTTTGATGACAAGCTTAACTCTCAAAAGTCAAAGCATAATGAATTACATGCAGGTATGGAAGTTGAATTCACAGGTACTGAAGACAAGTCATCAGAAGCTCTTAACAGAGACACTCCCTCAACATCAGAAAGAGGCACTGCAAGCAATCCAGCATCTTCTGTTGATCAACCTCAGAAAAGACCATCCAGAAGCAGCATGGATCACCCAGAAGAAACAATCTTAGGAAGAAAGGAAGATCCAATCAGAACAAGAGCCCGCTTCAGAAACTTTGAAGAATCCCTAATGGGACTTGTCTCTCTGATTGAACCATCCTCTATTGATGAAGCACTTCTGGACAATGACTGCATTCTAGCAATGCAAGAGGAGCTGAATCAATTCACCAGGAATGACGTATGGGATTTGGTTCCTAAGCCCAAAGGATTCAACGTCATTGGAACAAAATGGGTGTTCAGAAACAAGCTGAATGAACAAGGTGAAGTTTTCATAAACAAGGCACGATTGGTAGCACAAGGTTATAGTCAGCAAGAGGGGATAGACTATACAGAAACCTTTGCTCCAGTCGCTAGGTTAGAATCTATCAGACTTTTAATTTCTTTTGCTGTTAATAAAGGCATCACTCCGTATCAGATGGATGTCAAGAGTGCATTCTTAAATGGTTATATAGAAGAAGAGGTATATGTGCACCAACCCCCTGGTTTTGAAAGTTCAAAAAATCCAGAATATGTTTTCAAACTGAAGAAGTCACTGTATGGTCTAAAACAAGCTCCCAGAGCTTGGTATGAAAGACTGAGTAACTTCCTGTTAGAAAAGGAATTCATCAGAGGGAAGGTGGACACAACCTTATTCTATAAGACAATTAAGAATGACATTTTAGTCTGTCAGATTTATGTTGATGATATTATATTTGGATCTTATAAACCCTCTCTGGGAAGAGAATTTGCTAAGTGTATGCAGGCAGAATTTGAGATGAGCCTGATGGGGGAACTGAAATTCTTTCTGGGAATTCAGATCAATCAAACCCCAGAAGGAACTTACATTCATCAGAGCAAGTATGTCAGAGACTTCTGAAGAAATTTGATCTCTCAGAATGTAAGCCATCAAAGATTCCAATGCATCCCACGTGCATTTTGGAAAGAGAAGAGGTAAGAAAAAAGGTAGAACAAAAGGTCTACAGAGGTATGATTGGTTCTCTTCTCTATCTGACGGCCTCAAGGCATGATATTTTATTCAGTGTATGCATTTGTGCAAGATTCCAATCAGATCCTAGAGAATCTCACTTAACAGCTGTTAAGCGAATTTTCAAGTATCTGAAAGGTACTACTAATCTGGGTTTGTTTTATAGAAAATCTGGTGATTACAGCTTAGTAGGTTACTGTGATGCTGACTTTGCTGGAGATAGAGTTGAGCGTAAAAGTACTTCTGGAAGCTGCCAGTTTCTGGGAGAAAATCTGATCTCGTGGTCCAGCAAAAGACAATCCACCATTGCTCTATCAACAACAGAAGCTGAATACATAGCAGCAGCTGGATGCAGCACACAAATGCTCTGGATGAAAAGTCAACTTGAGGACTTCCAGATTTATGAGAGTAACATTCCTATACTCTGTGATAATACCTCTGCAATTTGCTTAAGTAGAAATCCAATTTTGCATTCTAGGGCTAAGCATATAGAAATAAAACATCACTTTATTAGGGACTATATTCAGAAAGGCATTTTAAACTTAAAATTTATTGATACAGACCATCAATGGGCTGATATCTTTACAAAACCAATTTTTGAAGATAGGTTCAACTTCATTCTGAATTATCTCAGCATGAAGCTCTGTCCAGAATAAAACTGTTTTAATTCTATATATTAACCTTCAGAATTATGTTTATTTCTCTGTGAACTTCTGATCAATCCTCTTTCAGAATTTTTAGACATGCAGATTGTATCAGATCTATCCATGAAGCTCTGAGCTCTTCAGTTCAAGGATAGAAGTGTTGTTCACTCAAAACAAACAAGTGTCATCCAGTCATCAGTTGGTTCCTGAGGCTGAACACGCGTTAACGCTTCTGAAAAGGCAAAGCGCTGATTGGTTGTATTGAGACACATGTCACTGGTAACCATTTAAGTATCTTTCTTAAATCCCCTAAAATCAGCAAGCAATTAATGCTATTAATCATGAGTTATTTCTCTCTCTTAAGCGTTTATGTTTTCAAAAAAAAATTCAAAATCTATTTAAACACCACTAACACACACTCACAACGTTTACCATTACTTTCGTTTTCAATCAATTTCTCTGATAACTGTGTTTGTGTTCTTACTGCTCAAGAAAACCCTTTCATTTTTTTGTTCTCTCAAAACCTCGTGTGAATAATGGCGTCTTCCAGCAATATCTCTTCAGGTTCCCAGAAAGACACATCACCTGAGCAATATGAGGTTCCAATCAGAACGCTACTCACTCCAGTCAAGAATCTTGAAGTTTTGTCAGAGATTATCGTGGATTTCAACAGCTTGAAGGAAAATGGTTTTGATTTATCAGAGGAGATGCAAGCTCAAGGATGGGAGAGATACTTTGATAGGTTGGTGGGTCCAACTTTCCCTATTTTGGTTAAAGAATTATGGATTCACGCCTCTTCCTCAAATCACCAAGTCACCTCTTTTATAATGGGGAAGAAAATTGTGATTACTGAAGACCTAATTGGAAAACTAATTGGATACAATGGTGGTGGTATTCGCTGTATAGACATGGCTGAAAGGTGCTCAGATGTTGCTGTTATAGCAAGGCATATTTTCACGCTGGGGCTTCCCTCCAGCAAGATAAGGGATCTGAAAGATAAGCACAAAATTTGGGCAAAGATTATTCTGGGCTGTTTCAATCACAGGAAGCCCACAAGCTCTCCTGATTACATAAACATAGATCAGCAGTTTCTGATCTATTTTATTAATCAGAAGGTAAAGATTAATCTAGCTCATCTTCTGTTCAACCATCTGAGGACCAGTGTCAAGGAGACTAGAGAAGAAGAACGCACTAAAAGGGATTGGATACCCCTGGGCAGATTGATATCAGATATTCTGACTGAGAATAGGTTAATTGAGCACTTGACTGAAGCACAAGAGATCAGCACCTTGGAACCATCTGTTGGCAAGCAGCTGAATGCCAAGAATCTAAAGAAGATGAAGCTGATAGAGAACATTAAGAAGGACCCCAGCATTACTCTTTTTGCTAAAATCTCCAGCAGAAGAATTCCTCTGGACGACTTCCCTTTGTTCTCTGAGATTGATTCCAAGCCTCAAATAGTTCTGAGATACTTGGATGCGTGCAAAGTTGATGGTACAACACCCAATATAAACATTCAAGATCTTCAGCAGAAGGCACAAGAGGTTGCTCTGAAGAAGACGAAGAAGAGAAAAGCTGCTCTAGAAGGATCATCACAACAGACACCAAAGAAAAGAGATATGTAGAAATGGATATCTTCTTTGAAACAAGCAACTATGGAAGTTGTTGATCCTGCTGTATCAGATCATCTATGGACTCAATTCAGAAGATGGGTATGTGCTGAAACTTTCAAGCTACAAGACCAGAGCTATGGACAGGTTCAGTAGAACTTCAGCAATCTGCTGAAGGAAATGGAAGGTCCAGTTCTGAGCAAGGTACTGAAGGAAGAAGTTCTGCATCTGGACAGTGAGCCTTGGTCTGAAAAGCGTCCAGCATCTCAAGTTCAAGCTGCAGAAGAACAGGTTATTCAAGCTGAAGACTTGGGTCAAGCAAAAGAAGCTACAGAAAGCTCTGAGAAGCAGCCTGTATCTGAAGATCCTCAATCTTCCTCTGTTGATAGGCAGACTCTGGAGGATCTGAAGAGATCAGACATGCTGATGAATGAACGAATGGACAAGCAGGATATCAAGATTGAATCTATTGCAAACATGGTAGCAAAGCAGAATGAAACCAGCGAACAAATCAAGAGCATGTTGGAAGCGTTGTTCACACGACTTCCTCCTTCTTCTTAGATTTTTTTATGTTCTCCTTGTTCTGTTTACATGTTTGTCTGTAATATTTCTACTTGTTCTAAACTCTCATTGCTTCTGTTTTAATACAAACGTGTTTTGCTCTAATGTTTTTTTTAACTCTGATTATATATGCTTTTTAATCGCTGACAAAAAGGGGGAGAAAGAATGATATTTTTCAATAACGGCTTACTGAGACAAAAGTCTCAAACATTCTAACATCCTTATATATTTGTTGTTCTGAAAAGCTTACAGGTACATGAACTTGAAGAACTCTGATAAAGCAAAATTCTGATGCTCAAGGTCTCAAGGAATCAAAAGGAATCATCAACTCAGGGGAGTTTTTCTCATCATTACTTTGATACTTTTTACTTCTTACCCTCTTAGCTCTGAAACTTTTAATCATTATCTGATTAGCTCTGATACCTTTTTCTCGTTAATGGAATATCTCTGATATTGATTCCTTTTTATCCTTAAACTCTGATACTTTCATCATTTTATTTTAATTGAAAAAATCTAGTTTTTGTCATCATCAAAAAGGGGGTGATTGTTAGAACATAGTTTGATTATACAACCCTCAGCTAGAGTTTTGATGATAACAAAATACAAGATTAAATGAATTATGTGTTTTATATCTGACATAGATGCTACTTAAAATTATGTTGTTTATTTACAGGAAACTCTGATGGAATCAGCATCAGAATATCAACATCAGTATCAGAAGATGTCAACCAGAAGATCATACATGTGCTTACGCTGAAGTCTGATGAACAGAATCTGTGCTCAAAACACTCTGAATCTGATCAGGATCTTATCAATATCATCAGCACTCAGAAGCAATCAGAATTAACTAAAGCCAAAGAACACTCTGATCTTAATCAAGCAGAACATTATGAAGTGTCAACGGTACTGCATTCAAGGCAGGTTAATTACCAACGGCTATTCCAAGACAAAGATCTTCTAAATATGGAAAGAACGTAATAAGCATTGAAATGGAATTATTGGCATCAACGTATCTATTCCAAGAAGTATTTAAACAAATCAGTGAGACGTGAATTGGCTAATGCTCTACAATAATCTACACGCCAAAAGCAAATCATCTTCATCCTCACTTATACAGTTTGCTAAAGCTCTCAAATTGCTTACTCTATAGTTCTAGCATTCTAATCTCATATAAGCTTTATTTTGTGTATTATCACAATTGTGATATATCGTTTTTCTAGAAAACATTCAACACACATATTGTTCATTTATCTGTAAGAAAGAATTTCCTTGAGAAACCGGTCTGTGGTTTAGACTCAAGAAGGCTTTAGCAGTTGTTAAAGCAGTTGTAATATTCAGTTGAATATAGAGAATTAAGACCTCGTTGGAGAGAGGCGAAATCACCTTGACGGGTGGACTGGAGTAGTTTGAGATCAAACGAACCAGGATAAAAATAACGTGTTGTCTGCATTTGATTTCAAGTTTTAACAATTCAACCCCCCTTCTTGTGTTTTTCACATCTTCATAAGGTACTTCGTTGTTGAGATGTTGTTACTCTAATGGATGGTAGCCTTGTCATTGTGGAAGGTAGTTCGTTGTTGAGCCTCTATTTGTTCTAAAGAAGTTCATATGTTCGCAGTCATGAGTACTGAGTACATCTGGAAATTTACTGGTGTTATCTTACCATTCCTTTCCCCGATGGGACGACATTACCTCTTTTTTTTGCTATCCCGTCAGTGAGTTGGTAATTCGTAGTTATCTGTCAGTCACCGTTATCCTTCACTCTCTATCCTCAATTTTTAAGTTGATAATGCTTTAGAATCCTCTCTTAGGCGTTACCCCAACATAATCTTGTCTTTTCTCTACCAGTGATTTATTTTCCCAGTCAAGTTCTTCTTGAGGCTTCTCTTTTACCTTTTACATCCCCAGTGGTGTCTTGCGTCCCTTTAGATTTATTCATCTGCATTCATACTCATAAGTATTGCATGGTATCTTAGGGCCAAAAATAGGTCTTGTTTCATATTTAAGTATATCCAATCACGTCGACACAAAGATTTTAATCTTTGTATCTCCGGATATAAGACACTTAAATAAGGGCAGCTGTTGTACCTCAATTTTTTCTCCTAAGATGCCTTCATCATATCATATCAATTCAATCACAACAAAGTCACACACTAGGGTTTGTTTCTTCTCCTTATCTTTAGTCTTGCTATATGGGGAATCACCAAGAACCTTGACTTGTATTTTGTGATCATCTATGTTTGATTACTCTTTAACTAACAAATACAATTTATGTGTATCCTAATTGTTGATGATGTAGGTGAAAGCACAATGCATTCCATTAAAGTTAGCCTTTGGATTCATAAGTTCATTCTTTGTGCCTTCCTCAACAGAGCTTTATTGAGATTTAAGCCTCTATGGAAGATATTTTGAAGTAACATCATGACAAAGTCTACTTATGATCCATTATGCCTCAATTTTTCAAAGTTAGCTCAAAAGTATAAGGGTTGACTAAAGAAGTTTGACTCAATTGGACAAGTCTTTGTCTCCATTGATCACAAGTGCGTATCTCCTTCAATTATCAAGATGTGGAAGTGTGTTGGTTGCTATGACTCCTCATTATCATCCTCAACAACTTCTATTTGCATGATAAAAGTATTGGTGCAGGAAGGTTGATCAAAATTACAGAGGTTTCCCAAAGCATTTTTATTGCTCTAGGAGTTAGGGTTTTGAACTTTAAAGGGGTATATCTTGCTCATATTTGAAACAACCCGGACGGAACCCGTCATCTAGATGTAATGAAACATCAATGAAGTCGCCACCGAACGTATTTTATCCCTCCAAAAGGGAAAGGTAAATATCGAGAAAACCTGAGAAGGGAGAAATCACGGTCTTTCGACCGAGAGATCGGGTAAGGGAGTCTGTTACGCGAGGGGAAGGTATTATCACCCCACACGCCCGTAGTACTCTATGGTATCCACTCTTGTTGTCTAATCTAATGGGTGTGGTCAAATCCTATGTCTATGGCTTAAAACTAAAAAGGGAATGCATACGAAAGAAAGAGAAAACAATGTAGGGAAAATAAAAGTTGTGCTTGATCGGGCCCTACCCCAATGCCTACGTATCCCTTTTAAGGAATCAGAGCAGTTGTAGTTCGGCTGATATATTTTGGTTGGTTTGTGTTTTTTAGTTAAGACAACAAAAAACAATTAAGATGGCAAAACATCGAATGAAACAACAAACAAATGAGATGGTCAAACATCGACTAAATAAATAACATAGTAACATGTCACAAATGGCGTAACATCAATAAAACAGATGACAAAACATCACACCTAACAATGATATCGAGAATCAAATTAGGATAACAAACATGTGCGATGGCGAAACATCGGCTTCAAACAAATGTGCGATGGCGAAACATCGGCTAAAAGATATCATGGTATCATGGCAAAGATGGCAAAACATCAATAAAACAGATGATAAAACATCACACCTAACAATGATATTGAGGATCAAAGTAGGATAACAAACATGTGCGATGGTGAAATATCAGCTTCAAACAAATGTGTGATGGCGAAACATCGGCTAAAAGGTAACAGGATATCATAGCAAAGATGGCGAAACATCAATAAAACGGATGACAAAACATCACACCTAACAAACATATGCGATAGTGAAACATCGGCTTCAAACAAATGTGCGGTGGCGAAACATCGGCTATAAGATAACAAAGTATCATGGTAAAGATGGAGAAACATCAATAAAACGGATGACAAAACACCACACCTAACAATGATATTGAGAATCAAAGTAGGATAACAAACATATGCGATGGCGAAACATCGGCTTCAAACAAATGTGCGATGGCGAAACATCGGCTATAAGAGATTTAAAAACAAAGCCAAGAGGCGCATAAACAAATAAGATTGATTTGTATCTTTTACCTTGAAGAAGGGTTTGAGTTTATTAGAAGTGTTTTATGATTTTCCAAGAAAACCATTTTTGTTTTAAGATGCAAAATGCAAAGAAAGGAAAAACAATTAAGGGAAACTAGCCTAGCACTATCCCTAGTGTTGTCATACAATGGTTAACCCTAAGGTTGAGGATAAAGGAAAATTCTACCCTATGTTAGCATACATGGATTCCTACCTTAATCAACATGCCAAAGGAAACTTAACAAAACTATCCTATAGGGAACATACAATGAGAGTGAAGTCGTGATCTCAATTTCTAAATTGAGTGACTCATCGATCAAAAATTAAAGATAAAAAACAATAAACATCCTATAGGGAATATGCACTGAGAGCGAAGTCGTGATCTCAATTTCTAAATTGAGTGAATCATTGATCAATCAATTAAAAAAAACATCCTATATGGAACATGCACTGAGAGCGAAGTCGTGATCTCAATTTCTAAATTAAGTGACTCATCGATCAAAAGCAAACACAACACATGTATCAGACAAAAAACCAGAGGGCCTCCTGACATATATCAGCAACAGAGGTCCCATCATGAAACATAGAACTATGAAAGTATAAGAAAGGAAAAATTTCAATACCAAACGGATAACTATCCGTAGCAACTGAGCAGGAATAAAAGAAACCCAGAGAACTTCAAGCAAGCTGGCAACAGCAGACAAATCAGGTCAGAAATTATGCCATCAGGATGTAAGTATTGAGATTTTCATATATGATCAGATCCCGTGGGAAATGTATGGCATTCATAATCACATATACATATCCTGCATAGACTATCAAATATGCCAAGCACAAGAGTAGTGCAAATATAATAAGTTGTGTTTCACAAATAAAGTGAAACACAGTAGCCTCAAGTCAAAATGGAAAACTTTTCTCAAAGTACCTCGCACATTCAACAGCCAAGTTAGTATTCCCATAAATTGAATGATTATTCACATAAGGGATGGATTAAACATGATGAAGTGAGAAAAACATGATAGCAACTATCAAACATTAGTCATGATAGACAGAAGGAAACAGGCATATGCACAATTTGGTCAAAAGAATTAGAGGAATGTTGCTCCTTTCTATCACCATGTTGAGTTAACAATTGAATATCAATCAAGGATCATGGGAGCTTTAGAATACTACAATGAAAGACCATGAAGGTCAGTAGCAAACACAATTCAATCATGCATAATTAATTCATCACAGCTCACAAGCATAATAGAAGAGGAATCCCACATAATGCATCAAAAGGTTCAATCATTCAAACATAGGGCATTAAGTGAAATAACTTGAGTTTATTTGGATGAACATATCCAACAAGATCATTAGGTTCCCAATTATAGGCCTCACTCAAGTTCATTGGCCATCAAATAAATTGCAACAAGGTATGCAACATTAATTGGGTACCTTCACTTCAAAAATACATAAAAAATAGAAAGGATTTAAATAATTCAAACCAAAAATTTCTTAGCACCTTTGAAGTGTGTAGAAGTTAGAAAGCAAGTCGTATGTTCATGGATGGTTGAGGAGGGGATCAAATGAGGCCCAAAGTTCAAAACTAGTTGGCAAAACTACCAAACTAGACAAGTTTTCAAAATAATTTGTGGGAAAATATCAAACCAAGTCAAATAATTCAAGAAAAATGGTTTTCAGATCCTCAATACATCCATGAACCCTAAACAAGACTTAAATTCCATTGAAAATCCAAGGCATAATGGTTTTGAACATGAAACTTGCAATGTAAGCAACAAAACCCTAATTATTTGACTTTTAATCTTAAATATGAATTAGATAAGATCAAAATTCAAACAATTCAAACCAAAATCATGCAAACCACAAGGAAACCCTAAATGTCAGAAAACATATTTTTTCACATTTTTTGAATTAAAGAAAAGTCAAAAATAAAATCAAATTCAAACAATTAATCAATTAATAAAATAATCACATTTCAAAATAAAACTGTAATCAAAAAATCAGAAAATTATCCAACCAAAATTATATTCAAATATTATAATTAAAAACACACATCCTTGATTTTTTTGTGGAATTTTTAAATTAAAGGAAATATTAAAATAAAAATCAAACAAACAATTAACAATTAAACTATTATTTAAAGACAAAAATGCAAACCCTAGCCAAAAGTCATGAAAAGGTCAAAATGAAATTATATTCAAATTCTATGATTAAAAACAAGCTTGCATGATTTTTTTTTTTGAGGATTTTTGAATTAAAGATAATATTAAAATCAAAATTATGAAACAAATATTTCAAATAAAACTTTTGAAATTAAATTTATAATAAAAAATAGAAAAAATGCTAAAAAAAAATCAGAATTAATTTCTAAATCATTTTATGAGTCCAAAATATTTTTTGTGGAATTCTTAGATCAAAGAAACTATTAAAATAAAAATAATCTTTAAAGAAACAATTAATTAAACTCATTAATTTTTAGACCACTCAAAACATTTTTAAAAATTCCAATAAAATTATACAATATAGTGGAAATTATTTTGGACTTGTGATATTTTTTTCAGAATTTTTTAAATTGTTTTGATTAAGAAATAAAAGTCAGAAAATCAATTAAAACAAAAATATGAAAAATGCATGATAATTTGAAACAAGCCAATCACAGCGCGCCACCTCACTCTATCTTCAACCTCCAGCATAGGGCAAAACGCGTGCAATACAACAGTTCATGAGCCTATGTTCAGATCCATCAATCATGCTCGTTTCTTAACCAAAATCCATGAAATCAAGTGCAAATTAAAACTAGCATATCATACTACATGATGCAATTTGAATCAATCTCAAAGATCAAGCATGGATCAAGAAATAGAGTCTCAAAAACTAAAAAAACCCACTGCAAACATCAAAGTCATGAACACGATTTCAACAATTCTGCTTGAATCAAAGCTCAAATATACATCAATCCTAATGATTGGCCAGCTAGCAACTCAATAAACATGATGTGCATCATCAATTCAAGCTGAAACACATAAATCAAAGTTCAAGAAACTCACATGGATGTGAAATCTGGAAACACGATTCCTTCACTCCAGAAGCAATCCAATGGTGCAGGCTTGATCTCCTTACTTCACTGAAGATGAATCACCAAGAATTTTGAAGAATGGTCCAAGGAGAAGAGAGATTCAAAGCAATTTGCAGAGATGCTTCCAAAATGTTCAGATTTGCAATGTAACGATTTGAGCCTCCTCCTGCACAACTGAGCCTTGATTCTTGTTATATAGCACGAGGGTAAGAGGATAGAAGTGGTATTTGGCACTCAAAACTGTTGGAGGGCAAGATTGGAAGTTTTGGCCAAAAATGAGGATGCACATGGAAGTTGCGTTTCACTCGTGCATTTTCTTGCCTTTTGTGCGTTTTGTGAGCCAAATGAAGTCAGAATTACATGCCCAAAGTGCCAACTCATGATTGTTTGAAATGAAGAAGTGTTGGTGATTTTGCAAAATTGAGCATGTTTTGTGTTTTTTTTCATTCAAGCAAGTTCATGAAGCACATGGGCACGAAATGATGAGTGTAATGGGCCTCAGCATGTCACAAATTACCAATGGGTTTGATTAGAAGCAAAATGAATGGCTAAAACTTGAGTTTACAAGAAACGGCCATTTTGCATATTTGTCAAAATTCAATAAAATGCCTCAAAATTCCAAAGTCCATAACTTGCTCATATTTTTGAATTTGGACACAAATGAGCATAATTTGGAAAGGTATTGAAAAGATCTACAGTCCCTTAGTTTTCAGTTTTTGCAATTGAATCCATTAAGGTCCTCAAAATTTGATATGAAATTCACTAAATATGGAAAATGACCTATAATTTTGTGACTTCCAAGCTTTATAACTCTTGACTCTTTGCCAATTTGGACATGAAACCAAAAGGAGATGAAAGATCATCCTATTATGTTTCCAAGCATACTTCATTTTCATTATTTTGATCAAAGGTGAATAAAATATGAATTTTTGAAGTTAAGTCCTTATTTTCCAAAATTAGAAACTTTTAGGGTTTCTTCATGAACAAGTTTCAACCCAAACCACAATCTCTTTGATCCAATGATCAAAATGGACTTGAAATATGAAAAGCACACCCTTGAATTGATGGTTGACCAAAAATCCCCTTGGTCAACCTTGACTTTGACTGATTTTGACCAAAATGACCATTTTTCCCCTTTGAATCAATTGATCCACTTCGTTTCAAAATTGATGATCAAAACTTCAAACATGTGATCTTCCAAATATATAGAGGCCATGTTCAAAGTTTCACTTCAAAATTCCCAAGAAATCTTGATGAAATCCTAAACCCTAGTTTTGGTTAACCCCTTAGGAGACTGATGAATCATCTTCAAAGCTTCAAATCCTATGGGCATCTTGGCTAATTTCTTGTATAAAGACTTTCCAAATACCAATGAGATGTTGTAGCTTACAAATCAAGACTTGTTCACTCATCAATTGCCTTGATCAAACAAAATTCTAATTTTGACTGGTGAATCAAAAGAGTGATCCCTCTTATAATCAATCACAAACTTCAATCCTCTGATGATCCAAAGAGATGGATAAAATATCTTGAGATACACAATAACTTTTAAGCTTGAAAGATCCAAAGGTTTAGATGATAAGATTCTTTGAGCAACTTTTCAATGCAATCAACCTTCAAAGCTTGAGGAAGACTTGATAACCAAAGTATTTTGATCCCATCACAATGTATGAATGCAATGCAATATGATATTCATGATGAAACATAAGCCTAAATCAAGAGGGTAAATTTTGGGGTACAACAATATTTTGGTATTTTTAAGTGATTCCAAAGGCATCATTCTATTAAACGGGTTATTAACAAATAAGTTCAAAAGTCTCAAGGAAATTTTGTGTGTAAGAAACTTGATGATGAAGAAAGATTACAAGTCTTCCAGATGAACCCTCAAATTCCTTTATGTGACTTCAAATGATCATAACTTGATCAATTTTTATCATCTTGAGCCTATTCTTTTTCCACAATGATCTTGAAGATGGGAAATTCAACCTTTCTTGTGCAAAGTATGAAAATGGAAAGAAGATGTCCTAAGGATGCAAAAGATTATAGGTCATTTCATGAATTTTTGCCAACTTCAACAAGTCATAACTCTCTCAATTTTTAGAGATTTTGAATGGTTCAAGTCTCAAAATGACATTCAAGAGATCTACTTCATGCCATATTTTTTGGTCAAGAACAAATTCCAAGTGGAAGACCATGTTTTTATACAAGACATTATAAGTCATTTTTGAAGAAAAACTTAGAAATTTTCTAAGTATGAAAAGTCAGCCCTTTTCTTCCAACTTTGACTCAACACAACTTCTTGCTCAAGCATCCAATTGATCTCCCTCCTTTCACATTGTAAAGCTTGTGATTTTATCTTTTAAGTGCTTCAAAAACCACATCATGTGGTGCCCTACATTGTCGGCACCATGGTTATGAAGGTAGCATCATGAAATGGAAATTTCAAGTTCAGTCAGATTTGAAAATTAGTTTAAATACAATTACAAGCCTGTTTAAGGATCAATTTCGCGTCTAATCATGTTTAGGAACTTTCCATAACAAGAAACGACCCTTAAACCATTCATTTTGCTGCGTTTTGAGCCATAAGAAGTCACATTTTTCACACTTAGCAGGTCCACACGATTTCATTGATTTTTCCTCCCATTCACACGCTTGAGCCTTGCATCATGATCAGCTATAAATAAGGATCATCCCTCACTCATTTTTCTCAAGCTTTGGATATGTAATTGACCCCTGTTCAGATACCACACGAACTCTGAATTTGAATTTCTGAATTCTTAGATTCTCACCTTCAAACACCAAAAGCTTCATTCGGTTAGCTCCATTGAACTTCTCTGAAGCTAACCATATGGTTACTTTCAAGAATTGTGACCTATATTGATCTATAGAAGTCCAGTTTCAGAGAAACTTCTCACTACATCGTTCGGGTAGATTTCTTGGCCAAATTGAATCAAATAAAAGACTAATCCACTCCTTGTATCCTTCTGATCCTCGTGCTCTTTAAAAATTGCAATTTCATTGAGAATTGAGTGAGATATCCCAAATTTTTGTGCTCTCTATTTTTTTTGGTTTTATTCAAACACAGCCTTGCATAATTTATATAAATTTGGCGCAATGGTACCATTAGAATCATCTTGAAGAGACGAATCTAATGATACATGTCTGGTTTGCTAATTTTACAGTTTGAAGGATTTGATTTGGGGATGGCTGGAGGTTGAAGATGATGACATGTCCGTCTTCAACCAATGACACGAAGCCACATTATTTTTTTAAGACGGGTATAATATGCTTGCCTTACCATGCGTGTGCCTCAGGAGCCCTTGGATCTGATTACTTTTGTGAGTCATACTCCATCCAACGCGCCACATTTTAAGTTGTTTTATTTTAAAAATATTTGATTCTGTGTGATATTTATTAAAGACCATGATATGCACAGTGCGTCTGATCCATTGGATTAGCTTACTAACGCGTTTTGACTCTCATCCATTGGTCTACATTTTTTTGACTTTATTTTTATTTCTGATTTTTCTATTTAAATTATTTTAAACTTCAAAAATTCATAGGAAATTCATTTAACTCCAAAAAATCTGAAAAATTTATGAAAAATACTTTTGATTTTTCTGCTTCTGATTTTTATTTTTTTTCACATTTTTATTTTGTATTTTGATATTTTTTATAATTTTTCACTTTATTTGAATCGTTTTAAATGTTTAAAAATACTTTTATGCATTTTTAAATTCTGAAAAAAATAGGGAAGGATCCAATGACATTGTGACAAATATTGGTAATCTTATTTATTTTTTATTTCTAACTTTATTATTTTTCACCATTTTTGTTTATTTTACCTATTTCTTTTGATTTTAAAAATAGTTTCAGACTTTAAAAAATTATCAAAAATTTTATAAATATATTTGAGCTCATTTCTGATTTTTATATGGTCTTACTTATTTTTTCTTGATTAATTTGAACATAGTTAACATTTTTCTCTCTTTTTTTCATTTTTAATCATTTTAAAACCTTTATTTTTATATGTTAAATACATTTTTATTTTTTGTAATATTTCTGGCTGATCTTGGATTGAATTTTTGATCATGAGCTTCGTTAACATCATTGGATCCATAGTGTTGAGTCTAACTCCATAAAAATGGATGAATGATTTTAATAATAGTTTGATTAAAATTTTTATTCAAATGTGGTTCATTCATTTTTCCCCTCCCTCTTCATCTCATCTCCTTCTTATTGCACTAAGTGTTATTGGAGCATGATTTATATATCATGTCTCAAAATAAATGATGCATAGATTGCTATTGACCGGCCTCAAAATAAGTGCGACTTCTATATAAGTCCACTTTCAATTGCTTAACATAGCGCTAAATTTCGTCCCGATTTGAGAAAATGATTATTCGTGGCCCAAACTTATGTTTGTAAGCCCAAGTATGTTAATTTGAACCCTATTATCCAATAACCTTGAGATCCATTGTTAGGAAGCTTTGGTTCTACCAATCCTCTATTGGAACTTCATCAATTTTGGTCAAATTGGATCACTTAAACATCATTGATCATTAAGTTACTTTGAGATTCTTAAAATGGGTGATATACTTGATAAAAAGCAAATGCAAATTATTATTGAGAGGCTTTGGTTCTACCAATCCTCTAATGAGTTCCAAATGCAAGTTTCAAGACGGTCATCCAACTAACCACTAATTCTTAACAATTGACTTTATTTTGTGCTTCTATTTTTATGCTTTTATTTTATGCACCATTTACTCTAGCATTAACATTTCATGCTCTTTTTTCATCTTTGCTCACTCGAGCCTTTATATTCATGTCTATTTATTTTGCTCACTTGAGCTTTTCATTTCTTTTTGAAGATACCTAATAATCAACTTAAACCCTAAAAAACTTTAATGTTACTTAGACTACTTGGTTACTATCCTTGGCATTATGGAGTGATGGATTTCTTGGACTTAGAAATAGCAACCTTGACCTATGTCGGAGACCTTGTAACCTTAACTGATATTTTGTCTGAAGTTCTTGGGGTTTACCTCAATACATTGGATTATTTGTTTGTTTTGTGTGCAGGTTATTGTGATTACATATTTTGTCTGTAATCTGGAATTCATTTGTATACAGCTGTTACTCTGTCCAATTTTTGTGAGGACTAAATGCAATTGAAGCTTGGTATTCTTTAAAGGTTTATTGATTGTTTGCTTGGTTTCAAATCAAAAGGATGGAATTCTACATTGACTCAGAATGTCAAATGTTGGTTTCTTGTTGGTTAGACGGTTCTTTTCCCTAGCTTTTACCTTATGCTTTAGGATAGTCTCTTCATCTCCTCCCATCTTCTTTAATTTCAAAAATATTCTCCATCCTTTTGAAAACACTTTATGTTTTAAAAACTTGAACCACTTTCATAATAAACTTGGACTTAGGTCCATGCATTTTTAAAAAAAAATCTTTTCTTAATCAAACATTAATCAATTTAACAATACTTGGACATTTTTGTGAGTAGACTAAAAGTCAATCAATCTCATTTAAACCATTTTTGCCACTTTGTCTACTGCTTTAAAACTTTTCTCAAAAGATTGGACTCTTGCCAATCCTTGTAGTGATGCAAACAACTATACTCCTACAAGATGTAGTGAAGAGAGATATTTTCCACTTGGGTGTTGAGTGAGGTTTTGTTGATTTTAAAATCCAAGTCATATCCTCCATTTTGAGATGATGCAAAGTTTCCTTTCTCATGATTGTGGGTAGTGTTGTACCCCAAAATTTGCCCTCCCATATTCTTCAAAGTTTGTCAAGAATCATCTTCAAATGGTTTAAGATCACTCAAGGGTTGCACAGTCCAAATGCCTCCTAAGCCAGTCAAATTTAGGGTTTTGGTTCCTTTAATGAATTTGAGGTTTCCAATGGCTCAATCAAGTGCCATAGGCCTACATACATTGTCAAGCATCTATATGCCAAGTCTCAAGACTCACAGGGTCAAATTGCACAATCAAAAGCTTTATTTGGTTCACAGTCAACTGTAGGGGCAAAATGGTCATTTGGCAGTCAAAAGTCAGAAGTTTTGGTCAACATCTTATTTTGAGTCCACAATCATCATTTGATCAAGTCTTGATCATGATTCCACAAGCATGGCTCAAAAAATCATTAAGATGTCAAAAGCTACTATTTTTGGACAGCAGAAAAGTCAACTGTAACTTGACCAAGGCATAACTTTTTCATGGTTCATCAGAAAAATCCCATCCAATACTCATTTTGAAGGGGATGACATTTCCTACAACTAATCTTCACATTCCAAGTCCAAGAAATTCTCTCACAAAAAGTTATCAATTTCTACATTATAGGTCAATTTCAAAAGTCAACAAAAATGTACTTTAAGTAAAAGACCATAACTTTAGATTGGTAAATCCAAATGACATGGGACCAAAGGAATTGGTTAGAGGATTTCAAGACCTTTCCAAAATGTCCAAGAACATGTTCATAGGATCCAAATTGAGCAAGATATGCATTGGAGAAGTTGGGTCTTTCTTTTGACAACTTTTAATTCCTTTTATTTTATTTTCATTAAAAATATAAAAAAACACAAAAAACATTTTTTTCTTTAATTAAATAATTAACTAGAATTAGGTTTAATATTTTAATTTAATTCAAAAAAGGGTCAAAACCCTCAGGACATTCCCGATTTAATCTTCTTTCGCGCTTTAATTTCTTTTGATTATATTTATGTATCTGTACAGAGTATGTAATAGTTAATTAGGATTTTATCGCCTTATTTAAATTCTCGCACTTTATTTTCCAAACGGGTTTTTGTTTTTGGCGATGTATAGACCTGCGCCTTGTAATAGCTAGATTTACATTTCTGCAATTTATTTTCCGCACTCCTAATTGTTAAAAAATGCATGAAAGAATGTATGAAAAATAAAATCAATCCGTAGCTCACAAATAACATGTACAAGATAAACATAAACTGAATTCAATACACAAGCACATGCCACTCTTAGGGTACGCCTCACTGGTTTCCTCGAACGTGGTCATCAAGTATAGGGTGTCTTAGAGGTCGCCCTTCCGTCCAAAAGATCCAGTTGCCTCGAAACGGTTGCCTCGGATAAAAAAGGATCTAGGACATTAGGGTTACTTCTAAGATGTCCTACCATTGCTTCGGTGACCACATGTCCCTAATAATCGAATTGACCCGAACAACTCCAATGATGGTGCTACCTACCTCTCAATGGTGGGATAGCACTGTCTAAAGGACTCTTACACAGCCTAATTCCTTAGAGTAGGTAGATTCTCCTGGGTACTTTCTCTTTCAAACAAAACAAAACAACTTTTCTCACATACACTTTCAAAAGTTTTCAAACAAATTTTTCATACACTCTTGAGGACAGATACAAGAGTTACTTAGAAATTTTTCAAACGAAACTTTTTTTCAAAACCCACTCACACTTGAAAAGCAAACAATCTTTTGAAAACATAAGAGCAAGTACCTAAGAGCCCGTGGATAACTACGGATAGAAAGGGTGATAACACCTTCCCTTTCTATAAATCTACCTCCCGAACCGAGAAACATTCTCGAATAAGGAATTTTTCTGTGCTTTTGTCCTTTCCATGTTGGAGAACATAAAAGACGGTGGCGACTCTTGCTTACCGCAACATTTCGCGAAACCAGCTAAAAACAGTCAGTTCTATTTCCACCGATCACAGAACTGGCGACTCTGCTGGGGACTTTATAAGTGAGGTGTACCTTAGGATTAGACCACTCTTATGTTTTCAATTGCCTGTTTTGATTGCTTTAATATTGTGGGCCTGTTTTGGGAGTTTCATAGATCCTAACCCGGATCTGGGGGATACCTTCTAGAAAGTAGCAACAAACTGTGAGGGAACTGTGCGGGGTATATTGACACGGTTGAAGCAGTTTGCTACGTTGATGTGGCACTTTGGTGAGTACCGGTAACCCTTGAGTCAAGTCAAGGAGAGTACGGGGCCGCCGCGTGGTGTCGTGAAACATCAACTGACCTTAGGAACCTTACTTGACCATCCTTGCCTCTTTAGGGGTAGTGAGATGACTGACTTTGGTGCAGTCTGAAGTTGGTTGATACTCGATACTACACTCATTGAGGGTTGTTTTCTTGGAATATTTTGATCGCCAGTTCAGTGGCTAAATCAAAACAATGAACACAGAAAATAACCCAATGATATTGAGCTCCTTAGAACCCGGTTACTTTTGATAGGACAGGTTTTGAGCCCACCAACTTCAAGAGGGCAGTACCCCAAACTTCATGCTGGCCTAAACTCTAAGGGTTGTCTGGTGTGACTTGTGTGCCTTATCAGGTTTGCCTTTTGTGAATACTTGTGGTGTGTTTTTATCGTAACATCATAGCATCATATAGCATCATATGCATCCACTAACCACTTCAAGGGTTCGAATCTTCATCTTTGTTCTTGTTTTGTAGGACATGGAAACTATCCGCAGAAAGACAATTCAGATCAACCTTGTAAGTGTCCCTCCTCAGCTTAAGGAGCTTACATCCAGGATTCCCGAGAACTCTTCCTTCAGTGAAAGGCATGGTAGACTCATCAGCTTGGTCAACACCAACATTGAAGAGGATATGGTGAAAGTGTTGTTCCAGTTCTTTGACCCTCTGCACCACTGTTTTACTTTCCCGGATTATCAATTGGTGCCTACTTTGGAGGAATTTTCTCAGCTTCTGGGGATTCCTATTCTTATTCAACTACCCTACAACGGTACAGAAAAGGAGCCAAAACTTGAAGAGGTTGCTAAAGCACTACGTCTACAACCATTTGACATCAAGGGACACTGGGAAACCAGAAGTGGTATCAAAGGATTCTTAGCAAAGTTCCTGTTGGAGAAGGCCCAAGAATGTTGGAATTCCCTTGACCTACAAGCTTTTGAAGAAGTTGTGGCACTCCTTGTCTATGGGTTGGTGTTGTTCTACATTATAGGTCAATTTCAAAAGTCAACAAAAATGCACTTTAATTAAAAGACCATAACTTGATATTGGTAAATCCAAATGACATGGAACCAAAGGCATTGGTTAGAGGACTTCAAGACCTTTCCAAAATGTCCAAGAACATGTTCATAGGATCAAAATTGAGCAAGATATGCATTGGAGAAGTTGGGAAATTTTCATGAATTTGCAAAAGTCAACTATCCTTAAAACTTCAATTTTTGACAAAAGGGCCCACTTTCTTCCACTTGATTCAGCCTTGTCATGCCACACACTGTCCCATGATTAATTTCAAGATCAAACATTTATTTTTCCATTTTATTTAATTTTTATTGATTTAATTCATTTTAAATCCATAATAATTCAAATAAAATCTAAAAATTAATGGAATAGCATCTTTGTGATTTGAATAGCTTTTATATGTCATATGCCAGCTAACTAATTCGTGCTAAGCCTTTTTTGTGCATAAAATCCTAGATTTGAACCAAATATGGAAAGGTCTTCAATGGTGGTCAACCAAATCTCCAAACTTAAATACACAAGGATACAAGCCCAAATTTGGACCTAGACTGCTTTCCTTATACATATGCAAGTAACCTAAACCTAATTCACGAGCTAAGCATTGCTAAAACGGCCAAGGCAAGACTGAAAGTTTCTTGAAAAAAGTGTGAGATCAAGAACAAGGTAGGAGGCGTTTTCAGACAAAAATAAGAACGTGACCTTCTTCCTTGCTGTCCACTGAACCTAAAGAGATCAATACCACGTCCAAAGACCCCCTATACAGCGCTGTAAGTTCTCACAAACTCGCCCCTGAACATGGAATCTCAACCTCTAATTCTTGCGCCTTTTCTTTAATATTTTAACATATTTGTGTTCACCATTCAATTTCCAGGCATCCTGCACTATTCAATTGTATTCTTGTAGCCTAGATCTCCCTACCCGAACCTAGGGTTTTGGAGGTTTGCATTTGGGTTTTTATTTTACAGGAATAATTGGTACAAGCCATAGCCATGGACGGATTTAGGAGGACGAGACGAACAAGATGATGGCTTTGGTTGGCGTTTTCATGGCCTGGAGCTCATTATAAGAGAAGGCAACGGATTTTGTTGCGGAATCGAATCCGCAGGAAAAAGTACAGGGTCTGTTGGAGAAGATGAAGGCGTGTGCGCGTCTGATTGGCCCGTTCAAACTAAAACGCGCGCATTTTTTTTTATTTCCAGGATATTGTTTTTTATTATATATAATATTAACTGTCTATTATTATAACGAATCGAAGCGATTGGCTCAGTGGTTGGGACGAACATGCATAGACCTTTGGGACCTGGGTTCGAATCCCAGGTCCCCCAAATACTTGATATTGTTTTTCTTAACGTGTTCTCATGCAGCGTCCCAAAAGCACTCCACCATGTATCTCCAGAAATCAACGCGCCAGGTGGCCTTACGCCTCAATCCAATGGCCAGGAGATGATGTTCATCATGATTCTCAGTCAACGCTTGCACAGCTGATTCCAAAGGTCAAATGGACTGGCCAACAAATGGGCCAGGAATTTCCAGATCAACCTCCTTGTTAGGCCCAGAACCTCCCTTGGTTCATTCCTTTTTCTTTTATTTTATATTTTCTATTTTATTTATTAACTATTTCTTCTAATTATTATTATTATCACTAAAATTAACATAATTAATTTTTCCCAATAAAAATTTAGAAAATTAAAAATGTAAATATTTTTATTATTATTATATTTATTAATTTCACTTTATTTTGTAAATAAACACTAACTTAAATTAATTTAGTTTAATTAGGTTTAATTTTAATTTTCTTTTACAATAAATAAAATAAATTAGACTTAGGTTTTTTTTTACTAACTTTTAACCATATTTTCCTTTTTATTTTATTTTCATTAAAACATAAAAAATACAAAAATACTTTTTGTAATTATTAAATTAGGTTTAATATTAATTAAGTGCAAAAAAGGACAAAATGTCATTCTTTTCTCAAAAAGGGTCAAAACCCTAAGACTTTTCCCGAGTTAATTTCTTTTCGCGCTTTATTATTTTGATGATATTTATGTAAATGTTTCCAAGGATGTAATAGATAATTAGGACCTCTTTTATCGCTTTATTTAATTTCTCGTAATTTATTTTTTCCAAAGGGTTTGTTTTTGGCGATGTATATACCCGCGCCTTATAATAGCGTAGATTCAGTTTTCCGCACTTTATTTCCCGCAAACTATTAACTGTTAATTATGCATGCAAGACTTGTATGAAAATTAAAAACAACTCGTAGATCACCATGATACATGTACAAGATAATTTAACATGAACCTGACACACATGCACATGCCACTCCTAGGGTACGCCTCACTCGGTTGCCTCGAGGTGGTCGTCAAGTATAGGGTGTTTTAGAGGTTGCCCTCCTGTCTAAAGATCCAGTTGCCTCGAAACGGTTGCCTCGGATAAAAAAGGATCTAGGACATTAGGGTTACCGCTAAGGCGTCCTACTATTGCTTTGGTGACCACACGTGTCCCTAATAATCGAATTGACCCGAATACCTCCAACGATGGTGCTACCTACTTCTCAATAGTGGGATAGTACTTTCTAAAGGACTCTTACACAGCCTAATTCCTTAGAGTAGGTAGATTTCTCCTGGGTACTTGCTCTCTCAAAAACAAACAAAAATACTTTTCGCACCTACACTTTCAAAAAGTTTTCAAACAAACACTTCATACACTCTTGAGGACTGATACAAGAGTTACCTAGAAGTTTTTTCAAACTAAACTTTTTCAAAACCCACAAACACTTGAAAAGCAAACATTTTTGAAAACATAGTGAGCAAGTACTTAAGAGCCCGTGGATAACCACAGATAGAAAGGGTGCTAACACCTTCCCTTTCTATAAATCTACCTCCCGAACCGAGAGACATCTCAAAAAAGGAATTTTGCTGTGCTTTTGTCCTTTCCATGTTGGAGAACATAAAAGACGGTGGCGACTCTTGCTTACCGCGACATTTTGCGAACTAGCTTTAAAACAGTCAGTTCTATTTCCACCGATCACAGGTAGTAAGTATGTTTTCCACACCGACAATGATGATGATGTCTTATCTCTTAAGATTAACCAACACACTTGTGTTTTAAATTTTTTTAAAGAGGAACTACGTGTACCCTGATCCCCTATTGCACGGAAGGTAGTACGTAGGCACTAAAGGTTCACAACCACGACGGGTGCAAAAATCATAAAACATACTTCTTTTCTCATCTCCACAATCTATTTTATACATACAACATTTTATAGCCAAAATATACAGATTTTACAAAGAGGTTCATGCGGAGTATCATAGATGTTTAGGGTGTTAATACCTTCCCTTTGCATAACCAACCCCCTTACCTAGAATTTTTTCCCCTCTTTTCAGTTATTCTCTCTTTTCTCATTCCTTTGAAAATGATAAAGCGTGATGGCGATTTTTTATTTTTGATATGTACAAGTCTAGTCAATCCAATGGCTTAGTCTTAAACATTTCTACCGCTATAGTTACCGGTTAGGGTTACAAGAAGGGAACATATAGAACATGGACTTTAATATGTGAAATAGATGATAATTATTTCCAGATTAAGAAGGATGATGACTGTTACGATTTCCCTGCATACGCGTGTGCGACCCAGCTAGAAGGAGGGGATTACCAGGTATTTCTTACAGATGCACTAACTGTGACAAATTTGATCACAATGCTTAAACATGTAAAATCACAACACAAGATCCTAATGGACTAAAGAGAAAGGTATGATAAGTGTGTATTTTGAACTGACATATCATGTATTTTGAACTAACAAGTAATGTGTTTTATTTTTTTAGAGGAAGGTCAAGATAGGTACAACTGATGATGTTTAACAAGCCGGTAAAACGGATGCAACTTAGGCACCAAAACAAATTAGTGCAACTCAAACTGGAATACAAACTACTGCAACTCAAACTGCAACACAAATTGGTGAAACTCAAACTGCAGCAACTGAACCAATTGACTATTTTAGAGACATAACTGATGATTTCATTTCAAGCATTCTTGAGATCAACGCAACAGTGTTCTGATGTGGTTGGTAAACCAGACAAAAAAGGAAAGACAAAAGTGAAAGATGCCAAGCCAGTGAGAAAGAGGTCCAGTGAAAGAATAAAACTCTAGTGGTTTCAAAAACCAATCACAGGGCCAAATTCAAACCCCGAGCAGCCTATGTATTTGACAAAAGAAGAAGAAAGTGGTTCTAAACGTGCAATGAAGAAATCTAAGAAGTAGTCTTATGTTTGTATTGCTTATTTTGTCTATTTGATACTTTGGCATTAAGTTATGGTTTGTGTCCTTAAATTAAGAATTCTGCATTTTGTTAGGTTGTTATGCCCTTTTGTAATAACTTTGGCATTTTGTTCTACTTATGCCTTCATGTAATGACACCTTTAGCAATGGTTTCAATTAATAAGGTTATTTAATGATTTCAACTGGTAATGCAATACTGTAAGAAAAATGAAACACTCTTATTGTATCAAAGTTGACATTAGACAAACATCTTATTGCATTAATGTAATTGACACCTCAAATTACAAATACTTGTACAACACTGCAAAGATATTACAAATACACATAACACTTCACTTCTGCAAAAAAAATTACAAATACACATTACACTTCAAATTACAAATACTTGTACAACACTGCAAAGATAAACCATGACATCACAATTGCCATGTTCAGTTGGAAAATTTTCCTCTTCAATGCAACTATCTTCAACTTGTATTTTTTCAGTTTTCTTTCTGTCAGTTCAAACTTCACTTTTGCCACATCACAGTGTGTGATGGTGGAAATAGAACTGACCGTTTTGAAATGCTGGTTCGCGAAATGTCGCGGTAAGCAAGAGTCGCCATCGTCTTTTATTTTCTCCAATAAGGAAAGGACAAAAGCACAGCAAAATTCCTTTTCGAGATGTTTCTCGGTTCGGGAGGTAGATTATAGAAAGGGAAGGTGTTAGCACCTTTTCTATCCATGGTTATCCACGGGCTCTTAGGTACTTGCTCACTATGTTTTCAAAATGTTTTGCTTTTCTTGTGTTTGTGGGTTTTGAAAAAAGTTTGTTTGAAAACTTCGATTTAACTCTTGTATCTGTCCTCAAGAGTGTATGAAGTGTTTGTTTGAAAACTTTTGTCAGAAAAGTGTAGGTGCGAAAGGTTATTTTGTTTTGAAAGAGCAAGTATCTAAGAACCTCTACCTACTCAACAGAAATTAAGCTGTGTAAATATCCTTTAGACAGTACTATCCCAATATTGAGAAGTAGGTAGCACCGTCGTTGGAGTTTTCGGGTCAATTCGATGTTAGGGACATGTGGTCACCAAAGCAATAGTAGGACGCCTTAGCGGTAACCCTAATGTCTTAGATCTTTTTTATCCGAGACAACCGTTTCGAGGCAACTTGGATCTTTAGACAGGAGGGCGACCTCTAAAACACCCTATACTCAATGACCACGTCGAGGCAACCAAGTGAGGCGTACCCTAAGAGTGGCATATGCGAGTGTGTCAGGCTTCAGTTATGTTATCTTTGCACATGTTATGGTGAGCTACGGGTTGATTTTAATTTCAGAGATAAGTCTTGTCATGCATAGCCTAGTTAACATACATCTAGCAGTTAATAGTTGCGGAAAGTAAATCTACGCTATTACAAGGCGTCAGGTATTTACATCGCTAAAAACAACCCTTTGAAAAGTAAATTGCGGGAAAATAAATAAAGCGATAAAAAAAGCTCTAATTAAAGCCATTACATCCTAGGAGCAATTACATAAATATGGATCAAAAATTAATAAAACAAACATTCGCGGGAGAAAAAATTGGATCGGAGAAGTTCTAGGGTTTTGACCCTTTTTTGAGAAAGAAAGAGTGTTTTGTTATCTGGCATTTAATTAAATTAAACCTAAAACTAATTAATAAATTAATTAAAAGAAAAAGGTATTTTTTTTTAGTTTTTTATGTTTCAAGGAAATAAAAATAAAAGGATCAAAATGGTCAAAAACCCTAATTCTACATTAATTTTATTTATTGCAAAAATTTAAAGTTAACCTAATTAAAACTAAATTAGTTAGTCATATTTATTTACAAAATAACTAATTAAATTTAATAAATAAAATATATTATCTTTTTTATGTTTTTCTGAATTTATTATGAAAATAATTAATTATTTTTGTTAGTGAAAATAATAATAATTAATAATAATGAAAACAATTAAATATAAAATATAAAAGAAGAAAAAAAAGGAAATAAAACCCAGGGGGTGCTGGGCCCAGGAGGAGGTGATTCTGGAAATTCTCAGGCCCAATAAACTGCAAGCCTCTTTGACTTTTGATGATCATCCATGGCGCGTGTTGACTGGGAATACAATGGTCTTTCAATCCTGGCCTTCAGATTTGGCCAGGAGCCACTTGGCATGCTGAGATTTGAAGCCTATGGTAGACTCCCCTTGTAAGCTTTGCACAAGAACGCCTGAAGAAAAATAGCAAATAAACATTTGGGGGACCTGGGATTCGAACCCAGGTCCCAATGGTTCCAAGCCAACGCAACAACCACTACACCACTTGCACGCTTTTGATATTATAATAAAAGCCAATTATTATATATGAAACAAACTAAAACGCTATAAATAAAAAAAGTAAACGCGCGTTTTTTGAATAAGCCAATGGGACGCTAACACGTCCTCGTCTTCTTCGTTGTTCCTGCAAAAGTAATATTAGATAGCGGGGGTTTTTAACCCCCACTATATGCAACGAGGAAAAATAGCGATTAGCAGCATGGTACACATAAATATTTCGCGAGGGGTCAGTCTTATTCGTCTTGACCTAACGATTCCAACCATGGGTCTTATGAGTCTTAATTTTTCTGGGTTTAGAAAGCCCCAATTTCAAAGCTCAGGAACCCTAGAAATCGTTCATGCCATCTTGTGATTTAGTGCATTATAATTCAATTAAATGATACCATTAGCTTCATATGGTTCCTAGCAATGCAAAACAATCAAGAAAATATGTTAAATGCACATGAATTAGATAATACGATTTTGGATAAAAGCTTCAAACCGTGAAACTGTCTAGGACGATTCTTTGAGCTTTAAGGCTTGAATTTGATTGCCACACACTCCTGGGAACTCCTGCAAGGTGTTAGAATCAACAAATTGCCTTGAATTGGCCTGGAATGTAAAAATCAGTTTTGCAATTTTCTCGAATTTTCTCAATATGCTATGGCTTTTTTCTGCAGCTTTCTCACGTGTGCTAGGTTAGGATTTGCTTGCATATATATAGGATAATGAAATTAGGTCAAAAACTTGAGCAAAAATTCATTGCAATGATGATTTGATCTTTGATTGAAAATCAAATCTTTTTGCATTTTCATGATTGAACAAAGTTGCCAATTTTGGAGATTTTACATCTTTGACTTTGAGCACGAAATTGCCAGCATATCTTGACCATATTTGCTTCACAAATTGATTGAAAAAATCAAATCTTGTATTTTCCTACAATTTAAATTAATTAAATGAATTAATATTAATTAAAAATCCAGTTAATCAATAAAATAAAGAAAATAAATTCAATTAATCTTGATGGGTCGTGTATAGGCCATGGATGAAGTTTCAAGAAGAGATTTGAGGCCCATTAGCAAAAATAAGGTGTTTTGAGCAAAGTTGACTTTTGCAAATTCACAAAATTTTCCCAACTTCTCCAATGCACAACTTGCTCAATTTTGATCATATGAACATGTTCTTGGACATTTTGGAAATCTCTTGAAGTCCTCTAACCAATGCATTTGGTCCCATGTCATTTGGATTTACCAATCTCAAGTTATGGCCTTTGAATTAAAGTGTACTTTTGTTGACTTTTGAAATTGACCTATAATGTAGAAATTGATAACTTCTTGTGAGTGCATTTCTTGGACTTGGAGTGTGAATATGGATTGTAGGAAATTACATCCCCTTAAAAATGAGCATTGGATGGGATTTTTCTGATGAACCATGAAAAAGTTATGCCCTGGTCAAGATACAATTGACTTTTCTACTGTCCAAAAATAGTAACTTTTTGCATCTTGATGATTTTTTGAGCCATTCTTGTGGAATCACGATCAAGGCTTGATCAAATGATGATTGTGGACTCAAAATAAGATGTTGACCAAAAATTCTGACTTTTGACTGCAAAATGACCATTTTACCCTTGTAGTTGACTGTAGGTCAAATGAGGCTTTTGACTGTGCAAATTGACACTGTGAGTCTTGAAACTTGACATGTAGGTGCTTGAGGATGCATATAGGCCTATGGAACTTTATTGAACCATTGAAAACCTCAAATTCCTTGAAAGAACCAAAACCCTAATTTCAACTGTGTTAGGAGGTGGTTTGACTGTACAATCCTTTGAGCAAACTTGAGCAATTTAAGGATGATTCTTGACAAATCTTGAGGAATATGGGAGGGCAAATTTTGGGGTACAACAGTTGCCCCAGTTCAATCTTCTTAAACCTGAGGATGTAGATTGGCTTATGTGCCTTTCGTGATCCGAAGGTGGAAGATGATTGAACACTAAAGTGCCCAGAAATTTGCACTCGCATGGTGTAGTATCAGCAATGTGATGTCGGGAATGGGCTTACAGATGCCATTTGAAGAGATGATGGATAGGAGGATGGTCTTATAGATGCCATCTGGAGATGTGACAGAATCTTGTCGGGGGATGGGCTTATAGATGCCATCTGGAGATTGTTCGTTGAATTGTAACTTGGTAGATTGAAAGAAGGAACATGTGTAGGGTTTCCTGGTGATGAGTCCGTGTAAAACTGCATCTGAAAGAGAAGGAACCGGGGTAGGGTTGCTTCATGATGGTCAAGTAGATAGTTGTCCTGTCTGGTTTCAGGTATTAATCTACAATCCGTCGTCCACAGATATTTCCTGGCTAGTTACAGGTATTGATCTGGAACTTGGAAAAAGGTTTGGTCAACGAGATAGTTGTCCTGGCTGGTTTCAGGTATTAATCTCTGACCTGAGAAAGAAAGATAGTCTTCCTGGCTTGTTACAGGCATTGATCTTCAATCTCTTAGTGTAGATAACTTTCCTGGCTAGTTACAGGTATAGATCTACGATCAGTCGTCCACAGATATTTCCTGGCTAGTTACAGGTGTTGATCCGGAACTTAAGAAGGTTGGCCGATGAGATAGTTTTCCTGTCTGGTTTTAGGTATTATTCTCTGACCTGAGAAAGAAAGAGGATTTCCTGGCCTGTTACAGGTGTTAATCTTCAATCTCTTCATATAGGTGATTTTCCTGTCTGGTTTTAGGTGTTAACCTATAATTAGTCATCCACAGATATTTCCTGGCTAGTTACAGGTGTTGATCTGGAACTTAAGAGAGGTTGGTCGATGAGATAGTTTTCCTGGCTGGTTTCAGGTATTAATCTCTGACCTGAGAAAGAAAGATGGTTTCCTGGCCTGTTACAGGTGTTAATCTTCAATCTCTTCGTATAGGTGGCTTTCCTGTCTGGTTTCAAGTGTTAACCTATAATCAGCCATCCACAGATGTTTCCTGGCTAGTTATAGGTGTTGATCTAGAACTTAAGAAAAGTTGATGGTAATCATCTTTTGATTGACCTTTTCCAGAAAAAAGGCCAAACGTTAGTTGTATGCAATGTCATGATGTATGAAATGCATGATGTTCTCAAAATGAGATTGTATGATATGATGCGTATATGCATGTATCATGATGTATGAAAATGTGATGTTTTAGCTAGGGAAAATAAATCCCGGATAGCTGCTGGAGAATGATGTTGAATTCTTCGTTTCCGCTGGGGATGATGAGCGAAGCTGATTGCACGAATAAACCAGTAGGAGAGGATGACTCCGTTGGGGAATAAACATGGCGAAGAGATTACTCTGCGGGGAATTACTCTGTGGGAAGAGATGCTTCGCTGAGAGTTTAACGATAACTCTGCTAGGGACTCCGTTGATAAGCTCTGTTGGGGGATTTTGATGATGAACTCCGTTGGGGATAGAAAGAACTTTGCTGGGGGAATCTTTCAGTTGCAACTTGCTGAGGATAACCCAGTTAGACTCTGGTGGGGATAACCTTCTGAACATGGCTGAGGAAATGCATTTGTATTCTGCAGGGGACAAGCTTCCAGAATCTACTGGGGAAGATGATCCAACTCTGGCGGGGAAGCTTTTCAGACTGTGCTGGGAAATGGCTCCACTGAGGGTATCTTGTATTCTGCCGGGGAACAATCTTATATTCTGTTGAGGAATTTTAAGATTGTCGGGGATGCTTACTGAGGAATATCTGTATACTCTGCTAGGGAATATTAAGATCTTTTGGGGATACCCAACTTTTTCAGGACTGATGGTAGACCAACTCTGCTTGGGGGAGAGTATTGCTGACCTGCTAGGGATACTATGCCCTTTTTAAGGCTGATGGGAGACCAACTCTGCTTGGGGAGAGTATTGCTGAATCTTGCCTTACTCTGCGGGGAGTGAAGGTATCTTGGTCACATTCTTCAGCCGAACTTACCTTGGTACCTCGGTGGACAGAGCAACTAGATCGCTTAGACAATTCTTATTGCCCCTACTTCCGATGTCACCCGTAATTAGTCCTTTGTTTCGCATGCAAATATTTATGAACAGCAATTAATGTCAAATGCATATATCAAAAATGAACATTGGACGTTCTTTGCAAAACAAAACAGATAAAGGAAAAACAATTTGCAATTTGTCTGAAAAATGAGCTTGTATTGATTTGGAAGTTTGCCTGTAAATAGGCGTTTTTGTACAAGAGGCTGAAGTCCTAGTAAGAGAACACCGCCGAACAAAATAGAGTTTATACAATTTGTGAAAAGGGAACAAAACAGCTATGTGAAAAAAAAATCCACTAGGTTCCAACTCTGCTATCGCCTTTATGTCTTCAAGTGTCTCATCACTTTGCTGCTTAGTTGGAGATGAATCTGATTGACTGGTGCCGTCTGAGCCTGACAGTTGATACCAAAGTCTAGATGCAGGGTGATCAATGAGACATAGTATTACGCTTATCCCTAACTTTTGCCTGGACCGCCCTTTCGGGTTTTCAGTCCACCGGGATACCCATTTTTTCCCAAGCCGCCTTTTCAGGTTTTCGACTTGCCGGGTGTACAGATTTTTTTCATTTCATCACTTATTTTTGCCCGAACCCTTTTGGTTCGCCGGGAAGCCCTTATTTTTTCCTAGGCCAGTCGACCTAGCGGGTCTTTAATCATACGTAGTATCTTTTTACTATGTCTGCATTGACGGGGTGAGGAAGGTCGTCACCATCCATGGTGGTTAGAATCATCGCTCCTCCTGAGAAGATATTCTTAACCACAAATGGCCCTTCGTACGTGGGGGTCCATTTTCCCCTGGGATCACCTTGAGGTAGAATGATGTGTTTGATTACCAGGTCTCCGACTTGATACTCTCGTCGTCTGACTTTCTTGTTAAACGCCTTGATCATCCGTTTTTGGTATGTCTGACCATGACAAATAGCGGTGAGTCTCTTTTCGTCGATTAGGTTCAGTTGATCTAGCCGAGTCTGGATCCAATCATCTTTGCTCAAACCTGCATCCTTCATGATCCGGAGAGAGGGTATCTGAACTTCAATAGGCATGACTGCCTCCATGCCGTAGACCAAGGAAAAGGGTGTTTCCCCTGTTGACGTCCGTGCTGAGGTACGGTACCCATGAAGAGCAAATGGTAACATATCGTGCCAATCTTTGTAGGTCACTGTCATCTTCTGCACAATCTTCTTAATATTCTTATTATCCGCTTCTACAGCCCCATTCATCTTCGGTCGGTAGGGAGAAGAGTTGTGGTGCTGTATCTTGAATTGCTCGCAGAGCTCAGTGATCATCTTGTTGTTAAGATTGGTACCATTATCCATAATGATCCTTTCTGGTACACCGTATCGACAGATCAGGTTATGCTGAATGAATCGTGCCACGACATTCTTGGTTACGGTAGCAAAGGAAGCTGCCTCAACCCACTTCGTAAAGTAATCAATCGCCACCAGGATGAAGCGATGCCCGTTGGATGCCGTAGGTCTGATCTCGCCAATCATATCAATGCCCCACATTGCAAAAGGCCAAGGTGCTGTTAAGACGTTCAAAGGAACTGGAGGAATGTGCACCTTATCAGCATAGATCTGGCACTTGTGACATGTACGAGAATGCTGATAACAGTCGGCTTCCATTGTTGACCAGTAATATCCTGCCCGAAGGATTTTCTTTGCCATGGTATGTCCACTGGAGTGAGTTCCGAAGGTACCTTCATGCAGCTCTGCCATGATCCTTTCTGCTTCAGTCTTATCCACACAACGCAGTAAGGTTGAATCATGGTTTCGTTTGTAAAGAATGTCATTGCTGAGGAAGAACTTTGCCGCGAACCTTCTCAGAAACTTCTTGTCATTAACAGATGCACCCTCGGGGTATTCTTGAGCTTCAAGGTACCTCTTTACTTCATGATACCAAGGCTTTTCTGTTACCTCTTCAGTCTCAAGATCACAGCAATGTGTAGGTTCATCCAATTTCCAAATAATGATCTGGGGAGCCTCATTGTCCCATTTGACTTTGAACATAGAAGACATCGTAGCCAACGCGTCTGCTAACTGATTCTCCTCTCTTGGGAAGTGTTCAAAAGTTATCTCCTCGAAATGGGGAAGCAACGTCAATACATACTCCTTGTAAGGGATAAGATTTGGGTGTTTCGTATCCCACTCGCCTTTGATCTGACTGATCACGAGAGCGGAATCTCCGAAGACACTCAGAAACTTGATCCTTAGGTCAATTTCAACTCGAAGACCCATGATGCATGCTTCATACTCCTCCATGTTGTTGGTGCAGTTGAAACATAGTCGGACGGTAAGTGGAGTATGAGAGCCCTTAGGGGATATGATCACAGCGCCAATGCCATTACCCAAAGCGTTTGAGGCTCCGTCAAAGTGCATAGACCATCAGGATCCTTCCTCAGGTCCTTCATCCAGTCCAGGTATCTCACAATCAGTTACTACCATGATATTCTCGTCTGGAAATTCAAAGTTCATAGACTGGTAGTCATCCACTGCATGATGTGCCAAATGGTCTGCCAACACACTTCCCTTGATTGCTTTTTGAGTCGTGTACTGGATGTCATATTCAGTCAAGATCATCTGCCATCTTTCTATTCTTCCGGACAAGGCAGGCTTTTCGAAGATGTACTTGATTGGATCCATTTTTGAAATCAACAGAGTAGTGTGAGTCAACATATACTGTCTCAGTCGGCGAGCAGCCCATACCAAAGCGCAACAAGTTTTCTCGAGCAGTGAGTATCGGGTCTCACAGTCGGTAAACTTTTTGCTAAGGTAATAAATAGCATGCTCTTTTCGACCAGACTCGTCATGCTGACCCAGTACACATCCCATTGAGTTGTCCAGTACCGTCAAGTATAAGATTAGAGGTCTCCCTTCAACCGGTGGCATAAGAATGGGTGGCTCTTGGAGATACTCTTTGATTCTTTCGAAAGCGGCCTGACATTCATCGTTCCAACGTACTACTTGATCTTTCTTCAGTAGCTTGAAGATTGGTTCACAGGTAGCAGTTAGATGTGAGATGAATCGGGCAATGTAGTTCAGACGTCCTAGAAAGCCTCTGACTTCTTTCTCTGTCTTGGGCACTGGCATCTCTTGTATGGCTTTCACTTTGGCAGGTTCCACCTGAATACCTTTGTCTCTCACGACGAAGCCTAGCAGTTTTCCAGATCTCACCCCGAAGGTGCACTTGTTCGGATTTAGTCTCAGCTTGTACAACTTCAACCGGTCAAACAGCTTCTGTAGATGGTCAAGGTGTTCTTCCTCAGTTTGGGACCTTGCAATCATATCATCAACGTATACTTCAATCTCATGATGGATCATGTCATGAAACAAAGCAATCATGGCACGTTGGTAGGTTGCCCCAGCATTTTTCAACCCAAAAGGCATGACCTTGTAGCAAAAGGTGCCCCACTGAGTAACAAAAGTGGTCTTCTCCATGTCTTCAGGAGCCATCTTGATTTGATTATAACCGGAGAAACCATCCATGAAGGAGAATACCTTATGCTGATCAGTGTTGTCAACCAGGACGTCGATGTGAGGCAGAGGGAAGTCATCCTTAGGGCTCACCCTGTTCAAATCCATGTAGTCAACACACATTCGGACCTTACCATCTTTCTTCGGCACTGGAACCACATTGGCGACCCACCGAGGGTAAGAAGTCACTGCTAGAAACCCGGCGTCAAATTTTTTCATAACCTCAGCTTTGATTTTCTCGGACATCTATGGACGCATACGGAGAACCTTCTGTTTTACCGGAGGGCATTCTTCCTTAGTAGGCAAGTGATGAACCACAATGTCAGTATCTAAACCAGGCATGTCTTCGTAAGACCAGGCAAAGATCTCCACATAGTCATGCAACATCTGAATCAACCGTTGGTTCACGCTAAGCTCCAGATTGGCACCAATCTTGACTTTCTTTTTGTCTGTCTCAGTACCCAGATTTACCGTTTCCACTGGCTCTTCATGTGGCTGAATGGCCCTCTCTTCTTGGAGTAGCAGACTTGCAAGCTCACCAGGCACTTCGCAATCATCTTCACCTTCGTCTTCGGCTAAGTTGATCGGATTTTCGAAGTCATAACTGGCAGTAGCAGAGTCGTTACCAGTGAGATCCAGAGTGGATTGGGACCTGTATATGTGAGTATGTGTAAATAACTGTTTTGCAATATATAATAAAGAAAGACAAGGAGCGCAAGATTTGAAATACAAAAAACGTCCAATGCTTTTATTAATGATATATGAAAATGACACACAAAAGCCCTCACAAATGAAGCCACGGTGCCCCGGGTAAGACACCGGGCCATAAAGTTTCATAATATTGTTTGTTACAAATTCGAAATAAAGGAGTTCATTACTGAGTGACAAAAGTAATAGGTATGAAGTCTTTCGCCGTCCAGTTGCTTGGTCCACCGTTGGTCGTAAGGTAGATCCAGCTGTCGAATTCAGATTCCTCCACATCATCTTCAATGGCATTTACTCCCGAGTTGCTGATGAACACAGGAGGTCTTCCAATCCTTGCACTACGCACAGCCCTCTGAGCTTCTGCAGTGAAACCCAAACCGAACTTGTCAGTCTTCTGAGTGAAATCAGGAAGTCGGCCCCAGTTTGCACACTCACCCTTCTCAATAACAGCCCGGGCATCCTTTAAGGAAGCCATCTTCAAAGGAGAATCTTCAATCACAGTTTCAGCTGATGCCAGTGTCTGAGGGACCTTTTCAAAGTGTTGAAATGGGGTCTCAATGAACTCCCCATCCATCTCTATGTACTGGAATGAGTTGAGGTGGATGACCATGTATTCTTCTTCCCCTTGAACTGTCACGATCTTCGCTTTGACCGGGTATTTCAGCTTCTGATGTAGTGTGGAGGTCACAGCTCCAGCCTTATGGATCCATGGACGACCCAGCAAACAAGAATAGGACGGTCGAATATCCATCACATAGAATGTTGAATCAAAGACCTGAGAACCAACTCTGATTGGAATATCAACCTCGCCGTGCACCATTCTTTTAGACCCGTCAAAGGCCCGGACAACAATGTTACTTGGCTTTAGTTCCAAACCCTCGTAATCCAACCTGTCTAGAGCTTTCTTGGGCAAGACGTTCAATGAGGACCCAGTGTCAACCAACACATGTGCAAGAGTAGTGCCCCTGCATTCAATGGAGACATGCAGGGCATCGTTATGGTTCTTCCCTTTAGCAGTCAGATCGGCGTCGGAGAAACCCAAACCATTATCAGTAGTTAAGTTGGCCCCACAATTGGTAAATTGATCCGCTGACGTTTCCTGTGGCACGTGGGCCGTCTTCAGGAAGGTAATCAGAGCCTTGGCATGGGCCTCTGAACACAACAACAGTGATAGCATAGAAATTTTAGATGGGGTGTGCCCCAGCTGCTCAACTACATTAAAATCACTCTTCTTGATAATCTTAATAATCTCTTCCATTTCCTGCTTGGGAGATTCAACATTGATGGTCTTTGGTGCCTCCGTCTGGGCAGGCATATCAGTAGTGATCCCTTTGCCCCGAGCGTCAGATGACTCGGCAACAGGGGTAGAACTAAGAACTTGATTAGGAAGGGAAGTAGGCACACTTGCAGGTGTGATGGCAATAGGTCTCTGGATAGCTGGTGGAGCAATATCAGGTGAGAAAAGCCTACCGCTGCGGGTGACTTTGGCAGGCCCGGTGATGTTGCTGACGCCAGTACTAGTATCAAACTCTTGCTTAACCCCAAGAACATAAACATCTGCCCCATAGTGCCACGGGACAGCTTTGTCAGATGTATAAGGGATGGGCCCCGAAACAGTGATGATTATGGGTGCAATCTTCTGAGCAGGCATAATTTTGACAGGCTTCCTCGGGGGAGCCTTGGGAGAATTATTGAAAATGGTGACAATGGAAACTTCTTCAGTAGGGGTAGCGGGAACAGCAATCTTCTCAAACAGGATTTCTTTATTATCCATCAGGTTTTGGATACCTGACTTCAAAGATGGGCAACCAGTAGGTGAAACGAAACACAGATGGCAAACTTCACTACATCCCGGAAATAAACCGGCTAGCAATAGGTTCCTCTTGACGGTCATCAGCGAAGTAACAATATCATTCACAGAGGCTACAAACAGGTCTTCCTCTACTGCATTCACTCCATGCTTGGGCATGGGAGCAGTCACAACATTGGGCCTTTCGGACGCCTCAAACTCTATCTCTTTAGCATCAATTAGGTCCTGAACCTTATTCTTCAGAGCCCAACAATCATCTGTAGTATGCCCCGGGCTGTCAGAATGATACCGCAGCGGGCGTTAGGATTGTACTTTGGGAATGTGGTGTTTACAACCTTCGAAGCTTCTTTTATAGTCACCAGATTGGTTGTCAGTAACTGCGGCAATATCTGGGACAAGGTCATGCTGAGCCGAGTGAACTGCCTTCTAGGTCTCTCACCCCTTTGTTGGTTGTGATGCTGAGGAGCAGCAATAGGTTTTGAAATTACCACCGTGTTGACAGCTTGGCGGCGTTCCGGTCTATTATGTCTCTTTGAACCATAGACAGCACTGGATTCTTTCTTAAAGGGTTTCTTTTCAGTGCTCGAGGAGGCACCTTTCTGTATCTTCCCAGACTTGATACCAGCTTCAATTCTCTCACCAGTCAAGATAAGGTCTGTAAACCCGGCAGAAGAATTTCCAATCAAATGGTTGAAGAACGGACCAGACAGGGTCCCCAAGAACATATCAACAAGCTCACGGTCAGTTAAAGGTGGTTGCACCCTTCCGGCCAGATCTCTCCACTTCTGAGCATACTCCTTAAATCCTTCACCCGTCTCTAGTGACATACCCTGGAGTTGGGTATGCGTAGGAGCGAGGTCGGAATTATACTGATACTGCTTATAGAACGCAGTAGCCAGATCCTCCCAATTACGAATGCTGGCTCCATCCAGCTGATAGAACCATTCGAGTTGAGTCCCTGAAAGACTATCCTAGAAGAAATGGATCCATAAATTCTTGTCAGCAATGTAAGGTTGGATCTTCCTTACATACGACCGGAGGTACAGCTTAGGACAGGAAGCTTCGTCATACTTTGCAAAAGCAGGTGCCTTGAATTTATGGGGAATCACCACCCCCAGAGGATAAGCCTAGGTCTCCAAAGTCCAACCCGGGCACATTCTCTATCTCCATAGCACTTAAGCGGTCCTCCAGCTGTTTATACCTATCCTCAGCAGGAGGATACTGTTCTTCATCATAATCCGTCTCGTTGTCGGAGACCACGTGACTAGGAACCCTTCTCTCTTGTGGACTGTCTTTGCCTACAGATGAGGTAGTCAACTCAACCTCATTCTGTAATCCATTCCCAAATCTGCGTCCAGTGTTGAACAAGACGGTCCTCTTCTTCTTCTTCTTCAGAATCAGGGTCTTCAACTCCTGTTGACCCTTGGCTAAGCTCATGACCAACTCTTGGAACTGGGCATTCTGGGCCTGGAGGGCCTTGATAGCTTGTTCAGTGGATGGTTCAGAAGACATGATGATTGCTGAAATAAACAGCGAAGAAGATAAGTGACCTGTAAAAAGGGTACCTGTTATGCATATGATGAATGGTATGCTGTTTATGCAATGCATTCAAGGGTTCGAAAATTCAAATTCGTTGCAGACAAAAAAAGGAACACACGTCATATTAAGAAGTAATTTGTTTAGTACATCAGTGCCTCATGGGCGAAACATTACAAAATACTTAATGTAAAAAGACATTGCGCATCCTTTTTGGAGTGATGTAAGTGTTGAGGGTTTTTTCCTCGTGAAGTAGGCAGGTGAGCTCCAAGACCTTCTTCTCACTGGCATGTAAGCTGGCTTCAAAAGTATTCTGCTCTTCCTTGAGTTGGATCCAGCTCTTTTGCATTTCTTCCCATGATGTTGGCATGTCAGGATGTAGAATGGTGTATGGAACCTCTCCTTCCATAACAGGCTCTTTGATCACGGGGAGAATGTGAGGATATGGCATCATAAGCTTATGGGAGCGGGTTCGTACCCACTTGAGGTAAGGCTCAAGGGGGATGGAATTCTTGTGCCCCAGTGTCTTACTATCTACCTTGTTAGGCATCCTCCAAGCTCTGATGAACCTTTGTCGAAGTCCTTGCGCATCGCTGTCGAAGTCAAAAACTATGTCAGGAATCAGCATGTCATGAGGGCCATCCCTCCGAGCATATCCAAATTGTCTCAAAGCCAGACAGGGGTTGTAGGTAATGCCTCCTCTAATTCCAAGTAAAGGAACATTAGGAAATTCTCCGCAACGGTCAATGATAGTGACATTTTCTCTGGACCGAGAACACCAATGTATATCAGAATGTGTGAGGGTCATCAATCGTTGTGACCACCTTAAACCCTGCTCGTTCTTCAAAACTGATTGTGGAAGGTGCGAAATAAACCACCTTTCCAAGAGAGGAGTGCAGCACATGAGAACACCTCTTTTCTCATTGTTCGAGTGTAAAATGAGTGGAGGATGTCCCCAAGCAATGTAGGTATGGGATTCCTGGACATAAAAATCTTGACAGCATTTATATCTATAAGTTGATCAGGATTTGGGAACAACACCAACCCATAGACAAGGAGTGCCACAATCTCTTCAAAGGCTTGTAGGTCAAGAGAATTCCAACATTCTTGTGCCTTCTCAAACAGGAACTTTTCCAAGAATCCCTTGATACCACTTCTGACTTCCCAATGCCCCTTGATGTCAGATGGTTGCAGACGTAATGCTCGAGCAACATCTTCAAGTTTTGGTTCCTTTTCCGTACCGTTGTAGGGTAGTTGACTAAGAATAGGAATTTTCAGAAGTTGAGAAAATTCTTCCAAAGTAGGCACCAATTGATAATCAGGGAAAGTAAAACAGTGGTGTAAGGGATCAAAGAACTGGAAGAGAACTTTTATCATATCTTCTTCAATGTTGGCGTTGACCAAGCTGAGGAGTCTACCATGTCTTTCACTGAAAAGAGAGTTCTCGGGAATCCTGGATGTAAGCTCCTTGAGCTGAGGAGGGATCCTTACAAGGTTGACCTGAATTGTTTTCCTGCGGAGAGACTCCATGTCCTATAAAACAAGAACAAAGATGAAGATCCGAACCCTTGAAATGGTTAGCAGATGCATATGATGCTTTATGATGTTATGATGTACATGGATGCAAAAGTAAGCAAGTGTATATACAGGCAATCATATTCATACAAAGCAAACAAGTCCTTAGGTTTAGGCTTGCATGGGGTTCGTAGGTAAGTACCCTCTTGAAGTTAGTTGGCTCAAAACCTGTCCTACAAATAGTAATCGGGTTCTAAGAAGCTCAATATCATTGGATTGTTTTCTATGTTCATTGTTTTGATTTAGCCACTTAACTGGCGACCAAAATATTCCAAGAAAACAACCCTCAATGAGCGTAGTATCGAGTATCTACCAACTTCGGACTGCACCAAAGTCGGTCATCTCACTACCCCTAAAGAGGCCAGGATGGTCAATTAAGGTTCTAAGGTCAGTTGATGCTTCGCGACACCATGCGGCGGCCCCGTACTTTCCTTGACTTGACTCAAGGGTTACCGGTACTCACCAAAGTGCCACATCAACGTAGCAACTGCTTCAACCATGTCGGTATACCCTGCACAGTTCCCTCACAGTTTGTTGCTACTTCTAAAGGGTATCCCCAGATCCGGGTTAGGATCTATAAAACTCCGATACAAGCCCACAATATTAAAGCATTCAAGGCATACAATTAAAAACATGGTGATCTAATCCTAAGGTACACCTCACTTATTAAAAGTCCCCAACAGAGTCGCCAGTTCTGTGATGGTGGAAATAGAACTAACCGTTTTGAAATGCTGGTTCGCGAAATGTCGCGGTAAGCAAGAGTCGCCACCGTCTTTTATTTTCTCCAATAAGGAAAGGACAAAAGCACATCAAAATTCCTTTTCGAGATGTTTCTCGGTTCGGGAGGTAGATTATAGAAAGGGAAGGTGTTAGCACCCTTTCTATCCGTGGTTATCCACGGGATCTTAGGTACTTGCTCACTATGTTTTCAAAATGTTTTGCTTTTCTTGTGTTTGTGGGTTTTGAAAAAAGTTTGTTTGAAAACTTTGATTTAACTCTTGTATCTGTCCTCAAGAGTGTATGAAGTGTTTGTTTGAAAACTTTTGTCAGAAAAGTGTAGGTGCGAAAGGTTATTTTGTTTTGAAAGAGAAAGTATCTAAGAACCTCTACCTACTCAACAGAAATTAAGCTGTGTAAATATCCTTTAGACAGTACTATCCCACTATTGAGAAGTAGGTAGCACCGTCGTTGGAGTTTTCGGGTCAATTCGATGTTAGGGACATGTGGTCACCAAAGCAATAGTAGGACGCCTTAGCGGTAACCCTAATGTCTTAGATCTTTTTTATCCGAGGCAACCGTTTCGAGGCAACTTGGATCTTTAGACAGGAGGGCGACCTCTAAAACACCCTATACTCAATGACCACGTCGAGGCAACCAAGTGAGTCGTACCCTAAGAGTGGCATGTGCGAGTGTGTTAGGTTTCAGTTAGTTATCTTTGCACATGTTATGGTGAGCTACGGGTTGATTTTAATTTCAGAGATAAGTCTTGTCATGCATAGCCTAGTTAACATACATCTAGCAGTTAATAGTTGCGGAAAGTAAATCTACGCTATCACAAGGCGTCGGGTATTTACATCGCTAAAAACAACCCTTTGAAAAGTAAATTGCGGGAAAATAAATAAAGCGATAAAAAAAGCCCTAATTAAAGCCATTACATCCTCGGAGCAATTACATAAATATGGATCAAAAATTAATAAAACAAACATTCGCGCGAGAAAAAATTGGATCGGAGAAGTTCTAGGGTTTTGACCCTTTTTTGAGAAAGAAAGAGTTTTTTGTTATTTGGCATTTAATTAAATTAAACCTAAAACTAATTAATCAATTAATTAAAATAAAAAGGTATTTTTTTTAGTTTTTTATGTTTCAAGGAAATAAAAATAAAAGGATCAAAATGGTCAAAAACCCTAATTCTACATTAATTTTATTTATTGCAAAAATTTAAAGTTAACCTAATTAAAACTAAATTAGTTAGTCATATTTATTTACAAAATAACTAATTAAATTTAATAAATAAAATATATTATCTTTTTTATGTTTTTCTGAATTTATTATGAAAATAATTAATTATTTTTGTTAGTGAAAATAATAATAATTAATAATAATGAAAACAATTAAATATAAAATATAAAAGAAGAAAAAAAAGGAAATAAAACCCAGGGGGTGCTAGGCCCAGGAGGAGGTGATTCTGGAAATTCTCAGGCCCAATAAACTGCAAGCCTCTTTGACTTTTGATGATCATCCATGGCGCGTGTTGACTGGGAATACAATGGTCTTTCAATCCTGGCCTTCAGATTTGGCCAGGAGCCACTTGGCATGCTGAGATTTGAAGCCTATGGTAGACTCCCCTTGCAAGGTTTGCACAAGAACGCCTGAAGAAAAATAGCAAATAAACATTTGGGGGACCTGGGATTCGAACCCAGGTCCCAATGGTTCCAAGCCAACGCAACAACCACTACACCACTTGCACGCTTTTGATATTATAATAAAAGCCAATTATTATATATGAAACAAACTAAAACGCTGTAAATAAAAAAAGTAAACACGCATTTTTTGAATAAGCCAATGGGACGCTAACACGTCCTCGTCTTCTTCGTTGTTCCTGCAAAAGTAATATTAGATAGCGGGGGTTTTTAACCCCCACTATATGCAACGAGGAAAAATAGCGATTAGCAGCATGGTATACATAAATATTTTGCGAGGGGTCAGTCTTATTCGTCTTGACCTAACGGTTCCAACCATGGGTCTTATGAGTCTTAATTTTTCTGGGTTTAGAAAGCCCCAATTTCAAATCTCAGGAACCCTAGAAATCGTTCATGGCATCTTGTGATTTAGTGCATTATAATTCAATTAAATGATACCATTAGCTTCATATGGTTCCTAGCAATGCAAAACAATCAAGAAAATATGTTAAATGCGCATGAATTAGATAATACGATTTTGGATAAAAGCTTCAAACCGTGAAACTGTCTAGGATGATTCTTTGAGCTTTAAGGCTTGAATTTGATTGCCACACACTCCTGGGAACTCCTGCAAGGTGTTAGAATCAACAAATTGCCTTGAATTGGCCTGGAATGTAAAAATCAGTTTTGCAATTTTCTTGAATTTTCTCAATATGCTATGGCTTTTTTCTGCAGCTTTCTCACGTGTGCTAGGTTAGGATTTGCTTGCATATATATAGGAGAATGAAATTAGGTCAAAAACTTGAGCAAAAATCCATTGCAATGATGATTTGATCTTTGATTGAAAATCAAATCTTTTTGCATTTTCATGATTGAACAAAGTTGCCAATTTTGGAGATTTTGCATCTTTGACTTTGAGCACGAAATTGCCAGCATATCTTGACCACATTTGCTTCACAAATTGATTGAAAAAATCAAATCTTGTATTTTCCTACAATTTAAATTAATTAAATGAATTAATATTAATTAAAAATCCAATTAATCAATAAAAATAAGAAAATAAATTCAATTAATCTTGATGGGTCGTGTATAGGCCATGGATGAAGTTTCAAGAAGAGATTTGAGGCCCATTAGCAAAAATAAGGTGTTTTGAGCAAAGTTGACTTTTGCAAATTCACAAAAATTTCCCAACTTCTCCAATGCACAACTTGCTCAATTTTGATCATATGAACATGTTCTTGGACCTTTTGGAAAGCTCTTGAAGTCCTATAACCAATTCCTTTGGTCCCATGTCATTTGGATTTACCAATATCAAGTTATGGCCTTTGACTTAAAGTGTACTTTTGTTGACTTTTGAAATTGACCTATAATGTAGAAATTGATAACTTCTTGTGAGTGCATTTCTTGGACTTGGAGTGTGAATATGGATTGTAGGAAATTACATCCCCTTCAAAATGAGCATTGGATGGGATTTTTCTGATGAACCATGAAAAAGTTATACCCTGGTCAAGATACAGTTGACTTTTCTACTGTCCAAAAATAGTAACTTTTTGCATCTTGATGATTTTTTGAGCCATTCTTGTGGAATCATGATCAAGGCTTGATCAAATAATGATTGTGGACTCAAAATAAGATGTTGACCAAAAATTCTGACTTTTGACTGCAAAATGACCATTTTGCCCTTGCAGTTGACTGTAGGTCAAATGAGGCTTTTGACTGTGCAAATTGACACTGTGAGTCTTGAAACTTGACATGTAGGTGCTTGAGGATGCATATAGGCCTATGGAACTTTATTGAACCATTGAAAACCTCAAATTCCTTGAAAGAACCAAAACCCTAATTTCAACTGTGTTAGGAGGTGGTTTGACTGTACAATCCTTTGAGCAAACTTGAGCAATTTGAGGATGATTCTTGACAAATCTTGAGGAATATGGGAGGGCAAATTTTGGGGTACAACACGGTGTTTGCAATAACTTTCAGAATTTGAGATTTCACTAATGGGGTGAGCAATTTCATCATCCCAAATAAACAGATCACAACTATTGTCAATCTGTAAACAAAAACAACATTAACCCCATAAAAGTTTCAGGTCTTTCACAAAACTCATAGATTCAGGAACTTACCCCAACATTCCTACATTTCCAAAATTTCCTATTACGATTTTTTGGGGTGTTAGAAAACCACATCTTCATCGGACGACAACATCCGCATCTAGGAACCTTAAAATTCTCGTACGAATTGCAACTTCCAACACTCTTACTAGCATCCTCTATTTGAATGTAGGGATAAAATCGGGGTTCAGGAAACAATTTGTAGTGAAAATGGTTCAACAAGGTAGGGAGAGAAGAAATGAGCAAGACGGTAGGGACAGAAGGGGTACAGGAAACGATTTACAATGGAAATGGTTGTGGAAAGGGTTGAAAGGGACAGAAGACGGTAGCCCTAAACATAAATAATCCAAGGTGGCATACAATTACCTAGTCAGCAAACAGTCACAAGCCACGTCTACATCTAAAAGGTAATCTTGGGCTATAAGGTTTTTTGTTTTTGAATCTATATTTGTTAAGGGGAGAAAAGATTTTTTTTTAAAAGGGGAGTAAATCAAAACTCGCTACTATTACAGGGGGTAAAGTGTATTTAACCCAAAATTAAGACCCTAGTTCCTAAACCTTTAAAATCTAAACCCTAGTATCCTTGTGAACAAGGTAGATGAGGGGTGCCTAACACCTTTCTTTCGTCTAAAAACGAGTAAACAAATTAGAATCTCTAACTTATTTAGGGTTAACCTTTATATTTCCTTCCTTAGGATAAAAATTAAGGGTGACGACTCTATATTTTAAATCGGTTACAACAGCTGACGACTCTGGTGGAGACTATAGTCTAGGGTTTAGTTTCTTTTATTTTGGGTTTAGGGTTTTTGGTATTTTCTATCTATTTATTTTGGTTTATTTATTATATTTATTTATTTCACTATATTTTTATTAATTATGGTGGGATTTAAATTTCAAAATTATTTTCAAAAACCTTAGAAAAAAGGTTCGTCTATTTTCAAAAACCTATATTTATAGCCATCTCTTATGATCCCGATTATTATGGATTAAAATACACATAAGGAGTCTGTGGATAAACATCATTGACTCAAGAGAATTTCTCTTGCATATCATAACCCACTAGCATCCCCAAAGCATGATACTTAATGGATTTTCCATCTCACATGTTCACACAAAGAGAAAGAATGAGTTCAAACAAGGTAACCTCACTTATCCACCTTTCCACTTTGCAGGAAAAGGGATGGATGTTGAGACTTTAAAATATCATTGGTCCATCAGAACTAATCTTTCTCCTTCACCCCAGACGATTAAGCTAAATGGAGAAGAAAAAGGGAGACTAATACCCCTAGTATGATATAACCACTATCAAAAGGGATGGCGCTCACCACAAACTATAACAAAAGAACTATAAAATAAATATTGATCAGTAAAAGGACATTGTAAGGAACATATTGGTGAAAAAGAGTTTGAATGTGTTCAAAGGTGAGAGGAGACACTTCAAAAATGACACGTCTAAAGAGAGCAATATAAATCACCTGAAAACCATTCAGAAAAAATAGTGTGAGTTTGAGCAAGTAAAAAAATCATTTCCTCATATTTATACATTATAGTTTGGAATTCGAAGGTGAAAGGAGAAGAAATTCAAGGGATGAAAAATCAAAGGATCTTCGAGATCACACATTCACTAGTAATTAGGTGCCACATCACCAAGGATTACATCATCAATCCATTATGACAATTATTGTTCTTAAATAGTAATCATGACACACCAGTTCATAGGTCATCGCCCTAAAGGTTATAGGTCTCGCGTGGTAGAAGGGAAAAACGACAAAAATTATTAAAGTCCCTCCCGTCACTTTAAGACAAAGAAAAAATAAAGAAATTGAAAAATCCAATAAAGAACAAGAAGGACCCCAAAGTTAATTCTCAAAAAAATCAATTTCAAGAACATTAAGTCCAACACACGCGTAAAAAAACAAATTGAACTAAAGTCGCATTGGTCCAAGAAAGATAGGCTAATGTTCTAGAATGGACCACACCCACTCCACAAAAGTCCGACAAAAAAATGACACACGAGTGAGAACATCTATCTCCTGAGACATGTGTCTCAAGGAGAAGCTTTTAGGAGTCTAAATCCTAAAATTTTACTATAAAATCTCAACGAATACCTCATATTTAAATACACATTATTCTAACTCTAAACATCTCTCACTTTCGACTATCAATGGCTTTCACATTAAAATATTTACAAATATCTCCATTGAATTAGACCACGGAGTACCAAATTTTAAAAAATATTTACCATCAAATCTCTCTTCATATTCTATTCATAAGCACAAAAGGTCTCCCGATCAAAATTCAATCACGAGGTTAATGCAACAATGCTAAAACTTTCTAGAAAACATTTGACCACCTATTGTAATTCTATCTTATTTAATAGATTAATTTCTATAATTGCTTACATAAACACCTAGTTTACACCTCACACAATAATTGAAGTCATATACAAGCTGCCAATATATATACACACTTTTCTTCTTTACTACAATGCAATTAAAACGACTTTATGAGTAAAATATGGCGTGCTTACTTTTCCTATATCTATGAGCAAAGCAGCCTTTGCTATTGCAAGAAACTCTCCACCCCCCTTTAATTTTTTTTCTAACACATTCTTCAAAAACATACAATAAATAGAAAAGAAAAATAGGTATAAACCTCACAAACAAATACTATAAACATGAAATTTAAGTTGCTCCATGTGACTAAACCACATGCTGGACCATTAATTTAATGAGATTGATTCATGCAAGAAAAGTACTCACAGAACTTAACCTGGCATATGCAAACCATATTAACATACATAGTTCATTGCACGTGGAATTTTGTGATAGTACATAGAAAATGAACGCACTCATGTCTTATATTTAACTGAAAAATATGACTTTTGGTTACTTTCCAAGAACTTGGTGTAACAGCTTTTGCTTTAGCTCAAAGTTATAACTCATACATTTGTCTTTCCAAAGCCAAACCAACATGAAAATGGGAACTTAATATGTCTTTACTTAAGGGTAGCACCTATACATAATGGTGCACCCACACTTATTGCTGAAGTGCACTAATCTATACAATGTCTATGTCACATCACTTTTATGCAATCTACATTGCCAATTGCTTGTATACACAAGTGCTATGCATGTGGGTGTGGATGCGATATCTTACATCTTAACCGTTAGAAATAAATGAGTATAAACAGTTGCTTTAGGGTTCGATATCTGATCAAGAATTTAAACATGTAATATGTACAAGTGTTCATGCTACAATTAAGTCATAAAATCAAAATAAATCGAACTAACATTAACCAAATTATTTCAATTTATCAAAAACTGAATCGAATCAAAAAATATTAGTTTGAAATATTGGTTTAGAATTCTAAACCCTACAACCTATTTGTCGGCTCGATTTCAATTCAATTTAATTTATTTGTCATTTAGTCAGGTTCTAGAATTGTTTGTATAACATAATACGATTCACTAATTAAATCATAATAAAAGTTCATCTGAACAAAATTATTTCAATTTATCAAGAAATTGAACTGAAATAAAAGTATTAGTTTGATATACCAGTTTAGAATTACAAACCCTACCAAATTATTAGTCAATTCGATTTCAATTTCAATTTGATTTATTTGTCATTTAATTTAATTTTAAAAATTTTTGTACAATATTATACGATTTTTTTTTTGAATAACCAAGTATTAAAAAAAATCGCAAATAACCACGTTTCGGAAAAAATTACGCAAATAACCATGTTTCAGATTACTCCCCAAAGGAGGAGTCATCTCACTTGGCGCCTACACCCATTATTTAAGGGGAGGCGCCATCTCACTTGGCGCCTAGGTGCTTAGGACATGCCCTAAGCCAAGTGAGATGGCGCCTAAGTGCAATTTTATGGCAAATTTCGCGTTTTTTTTTGGTCCAGTGTGTTGCGTATTGGATACAGAATCAACAAAATTGACTTTTTATTATAAAAAAATAATTACATCCATATATATTACATTTAAAAAACAGATAAAAAAAACAGATAAATCAGTGATCCCCCGGAACCCGGTAATGACCCCCGGTTCCACATCCCCGTCCTCTCCTTTCCCGTGTTGGGTGTCGTCGTGTTTCCTGCTATGACAGGATCGATGGCCCAGCAAAGTCAATGCGTTCCGGATCCATGAAATCAGTCAGATTTCCATATCTAGAAGATCCACTTTGGTACAGTCGGTTACCCATACCCTCAAAGTTTGGTCGTGTTGGCGGTGGGTGGGGTTCCATGGTGGATCTGTAGCATTGATCGTCTGAGTACGGGGGGTAGAAAGGAAATGGATCTTGGGGTGTTTGGTATTGAGGATGTTGGGTGGTTTGGTGATACTGTGGTTGATGGTAAGCTGGGTCGGTTGGTTCGTAATCTTCCGACATTCCCAGATCAGGGCTAAGGCTGGATGTTGAGGGGCTCATATTGGGATATACGGAAGACTGAAATTGTGTGTGGGGTATGCGGGTGTGTTGGTATTGTGATTGATATTGTGGTTGGGTGTGAGGCATATGGGGGTATTGGTACTGAGGTGGTGATTGTGGTTGGTTGTGGGGCATTTGAGTGTAATTGTGTTGTGGTGGGGACTGTGGTTGGGTGTTTGTGGTTCTGTTTCGTCTGGGGGGTTGGTGGGAGGTTGATGTGTGTTGGGTTCTGTTTCAACCCAGAAAGGTACAAGATCAAGTGTGTCCACCCTAACTGTATGTTCAAGCTCACTGCATCATACAGATTAAGAGGTGATTGTTGGGTCATAGGTTCCATGACTACCCACACTTGTGTAAGTTCTACCTAATCATAGGACCACCGAAAACTTAATTACGATCTCATCTGTCAAGAAATCCTACCACTGGTCAGCAACGACCCATATTTGAAGGTGAAAACAATCATCTCCCACATCACCATGGTTTTTAACTATACTCCGTCTTACCGTAAGGCGTAGTTAGCAAAGACTAAGGCGATTGAAAAGGTGTACGGAAACTGGGAGGAGTCATACCAAGAACTTCCTCGCTACCTGAATGCACTCAAGACGTATTCGTTGGGTACTGTTTACATTCTGGAAACAGTGCCAGCATACGCCCAAGATGGTAGTCAATTAAACGGCAATGGAATATTCAGTCGAGTGTTTTGGGCATTTCAACCTTGCATCACAGGGTTTGCATCATGCAAACCAATTATACAAATTGATGGGACTTGGATGTATAGGAAATACAAAGGCACGCTACTGATGGCAGTTGCACAAGATGGCAACAACAACATTTTCCCCATTGCCTTTGCCCTTGTCGAGGGGGAGACTGGTGGTGCTTGGAGCTTTTTTCTGAAAAACCTGCGAACACACGTGGCTCCTCAACCAGATCTCTGTTTGATCTCGGACAGACATGTCTCCATTGAAAGTGCCTACAATAATCCTGCAAACGGTTGACATGACCCTCCTTCTACGCATGTCTATTGCGTTAGGCATATCGTCCAGAATTTCACGAGGGAGATCAAGGACAAAACACTAAGGAAAGCGGTTATGAATGCGAGATATGCATTGACACAACCCACGTTCAAATATTACCGCAACGAGATCCGTTTGTCAAATCCGGAAGCCGATAGGTGGATCGACAATATTCCGGTGGAAAAATGGACTAGGTCATACGACAATGACCAAAGACGGGGGCACATGACAACAAATCTTATTGAATCGATGAATGGGGTATTCAAAGGCATACAAAACCTCCCGATCACTGCATTGGTAAAATCTACGTATTTTAGGATGGCTTCGTTGTTTGCCAAAAGAGGTGAAATATGGAATGCGGTGTTGCAATCTGGACAACTATGGAGTGAAAGCTGCATGAAGTACATTAAGACAAAAAGTGCCAAAGCCAACACTCATATGGTTATACGGTTTGACCGACACAGCCACAACTTTATTGTGAAAGAAACAATCGACCACAACGAAGGCCTGCCAAGACAAGAATATAGGGTCATACTACCTTCTCGTTGGTGCGATTGTGGCAGGTTTCAAGCATTTCGTATGCCTTGCTCTCATGTCATTGTCGCTTGTGCTTATACCCATCAAGACGCGCTGCAACTTCTGTCACACATTTACAAATCTGAAACGTTGCTCAACGTTTACAACAACAGCTTTCCTTTGGTAGCAAAACCAGATTATTGGCCTGCATACGACGGAGAAATAGTGTGGCACAATGACCAAATGCGAAGGAACAAGAAGGGTCGTCCCAAAAGTAAGCGTATCACAACAGAAATGGACGATCTTGATAAGCTGGAAAGAAAGTGTGGTTTATGCCGTCAGGTCGGACACAATCGCAAAAATTGTCCGAATCGGGCGTCTGCCTCGACCACATAAAAATTGTAATACATAAAATCTTTCCTTAATTATGTTGTAAACATTAGGGTTTTTCGTTAACAGTATTTGCTATAATAAATATTGCGCGTACAAGAAAAATACACGATATTCCGTCTATGAAATTACAATTGTTAACACAATTTCATCTGACCCATGCATCATCAACATTACATCGCTGTCTATTTTGACTTCCTCCAACCATACATTAGGTCTTCCTGTCGCATGTGAGGTTGTTACTCGTCTTCGCTGGATCCTTCGAATTTTTCCCCCCTCCGCAATGTCTCCATCTAGCCATCGCATCAACTCCCGCTTCAGACGCTCCATGGAGTGAATGTGCCAGAATTTCATTTTCATCGCAGGTTTTGTGGCGGAGAAGATAACGTAACCATCTCTGGTAAAAATTATGGGCGACGTCATGACGCATATAACAGAGTAAAAAATAAAAAAACAGTGCGAGAAATTGTGAGAAATAACGGAGAAACGGACAAATTATTTATAAAACAGCATTTTGCCTTAGTTTTGCCCTAGGAGCCAAGTGAGATGGCGCTTCCTCTCACTTTTAAAGTGCATGCGCCATCTCACTTGGCTAAAAGAGAGAGAAGGCGCCAAGTGAGATGACGCCTAGGGCAAAACCCTAGGTGGAGGCGCCAAGTGAGATGGCTCCTCCTTTGGAAAGTCATCTGAAACATGGTTATTTGCGTAATTTTTTCCGAAACGTGGTTATTTGCGAAAAAAAAATTTAATACCTAATTATTATAAATAAAAAATCACATTATACGATTTACTAATCAAATATAACAATTCAATTATTTTAATTTCAATTCACTTAAGAAATTTAGACTTTTTCGTTATTCGATTTTTTAAGACTTTTTGGTTGGAGTGACTCTGAATGTTAGGCAATAGAAAAGACAAATAAATAGCTGTACAGAAAATAAATTGAAGTTAGAAATATAAGAGACAAATAGCACCCGTAGATGTTTGTGTGTTTCCCAATTCAAGGAATTTGAGAAATAAAAACTAATATGACAATATGAGAAATTAAGTGTGCCATGGCCAACTCTCCACAGCACCTGTCCCTTTCTTTTTGCTGCTAACTTTTGGACTTTTCCTTTTCCAATAAGATCCGTATCTCTAGTCATTACTTGAGCCTTCACTACACAAACCCAATGTGTGTTGTTTTCAGCTACTATAATCTAATATTTTAAATCTTAGTACACCTTTTACTAGTAATAAACACTCTCAATTCACATTTAAGACTTGTTAGTTTAACTAACACATATTGTTATTTTTATGTTATTCACTCTTAATTCGCATTTAAGACTTGTTAGTTTAAATTTAGAACTTTGATTTGGGTCAATAGACAAATATTTATATTATTTGTATCCAAAAATAATATAGAATATTATTGTTCAAATTTGAAACTTTGATCTAATTTAACTGAAAAAAATTAATAAGGTTAAATTAGACAGTTTCGTTTAAATATAAACTCGAAATTCATCTTCTAAATTAACAAATGTTAATATTATTAGACTAGACGCTTTCATCTAGGTCTGAATTCGAGACTTTAAATGAAAAAAATATCAATATTATTAAATCAAATATTCTTAACAAAATTCAAATTTGAAATTTGTTTCTAAGACTCGTTTTAATTGATAAATATTTAATATTATTAGATTGAATATTTTTATTGAAGTTAAATTTGAAACTTGTCAGAATTAAAACACTTAGTCTTTAGATAAAATTAAAACACTTTCAATTTAACTTTCTAATACAAATTCTTCACTGTCTTTTTTTTACCTTTACCTTGTTCAATTATCATTTTGTGTGAATTGTAAAACTCAATTAATTACCTAATTCATGTACCAATCGAAACACAATGGAAAAACATTAATATCAGTAAAGATAAATTTAAAAAAGTAAACTTTATGCTTATGCACAAACCCACTAATTAAAAAACTGATCACATGCAATGCATTAATATGTCTAAGTTCAATAAAGAATTACTATTATATAATATATATATACAAATTCAACTTTGTCCACTCAAGTATAATTGAGCAAGTTCCAAATTTGTACACCATGATCTCATTTTTAGTCAAACAAATCACTAATTTCCAAATACAAATATAAATATAATAAAATCATACAAAAATCAATCACTAAATAAATATAAATATTAAAAATCAAATGAAGAAGAACTTAGTTAATATTATTAAAATTATATTATTATATCATTATAACAAAGAAAAACAACAACAATAACTCAATCATAAAAAAACACAACCTTAAAGTGTGAACACAAACAAGGTTCATTTATAGAAACAGAACCTAACAAGTTTCACCCTCTTTATGAACCATTACTACTAATAGTACACATTCATCATTATTCCTTATCTCTCTAAACTCTCAAGCATCACAATTTCTTCAGATTCAACCAAACTTCAAACTCCATAGATCTCATCTCTCAATAATGCATCATGTTCATGTCAGCAGAAGCCATGATTGGTTGATTCAAATAAGCCATATTCAAAGGGTTGTTGAAGTAGTTGTTATTGTTACTATTATCAAGAGGTTCAAAAACACCATTTGTAACATTCATGAAGTTGATGATCTCATTCAAAGACTCAAACCTATTGTTGAGTTCATTCAATTGAGCTCTTAGAACTGAATTCTCAGATTCAACAGCCAAGAAACGTTGAGTTGTGAGATTCACAGATGTTAGAATCTGTTGATTCTCATTCCTTAGTTGACTTACTTGAAGAGCAAGATCATCTAAGTGTTTTTGTTTCCTCATTCGAGATCGACGCGCCGATTCGCGATTGGAGATCATTCTCTTTCTTTTTCTTTGATCCATTAGAAGCATCAAGTCTTCCTCTGAACCTGAGTTTGGAAGCGTTGAGTAGCCTGAAGAAGTTCCGCTTGAAGAAGCCATGCGAGAAACAGAACGAGGAAAACAGAGCAAAAACCAGAGGAAACAGAGCACAAAACAGAGGAAAACAGAGACACAGAAACAGAGGAAAACAAAGCACAAAACAGAGGACACAGGACCCGAAACTAAGATGAAAAGAAGACAAAAAATTGCTGAAAATGAAAATTTATGTAATAAAAAGGTAAAAAAGATTAAGAAATAGAAATCATGAAACGTAGTAGAGCCAGTAAAGGAAAACAACAGAGAAAGATTGAACTAAATGGGTCCTGCGCCTAACAGTAGAATTGATCATACAACCAGAAAAGAAAATTTCACTCAGAATTTGATACATGAATCTCAAACATCAATAACAATATGTTAAGCATTTAAGATTTTTGAAGCTTTTTTTATATGTTTGTAATCAAAATAACCTTCAAAATGAATTTGAGGCTGAAAACAGAGGAAACAGAGGAGAAAACAGAGGAAACAGAGAGAGAAATGTTAAAAGAGAGATAGACAAGGGGAAAGTGGAAGAGGAGTGAAAGGGTTTGAGGGAGTGAATTTATAGAAAAAAAAGGGTAACAAGTTGATGAAAAAATAATATTGAGTAGTACAATGAAATCTAGAAAGATAATAAAGAAAAGAAAAAGGGAGGGTCCTAAATAATTTATCTTTTTTTCCTTTCTTTTGAGAGATGGGAAAAGATAATAAAGAAAATAGGGTTATTTTGAAAAGTGGGAGAAGTAAGTTAGAAAGAAACAAGTAGTGGTAATAGTGAATGAGAAGAGAATGCAAAGTATAGAATCAAGATACAGCTGGGAACCAGCCATCACATAGGACATAATATGTCTTATTTGAAAATACTTCCAAACCATAAGGCATCTTCATTATTGTTAATGTTCAAAGAATTTAAATTTAACCGCTTGAGTCATATTTGTAATGGCTAAAATACAATAGTTGATAGAAAGTTTGTTCAAGTATGATAATGCTAGAGATTACGTGTGTTTTCTCTTTTTGATTGATATCTTTACATAGTTATTCTTTCGACACTTCATAAACCACAATATTAAATGAGATAAATCATAAGTTTTAGTTTGGGCGATGTGGTCCAAGTTTAATCGGGTGATCTTCAATACGAGTATTTTCAATAAAAGTTACTTAGAGCGTCTCTAATGAGAGAATATTTTTTTAGTTATTTGTGTCATATTTTATGGGTCTAAATTGCCACATTGTTTTTAAGTAATTTACTAGTCGATAACTCGTGCTGTCGCACGGGGCCGGTCGAGAATTCATAAAACGTGGAACTAATGTTGTCATGTAACAGTAAAATCGTTTTTATGAAATTCAATAAAAGTTAATCTAATTCGGCCAAATTTAGTGTATCAAACTTATTTGACAACATTAAAAAATGTAAACTGAAATCATGATTGTGTAACAATATAAGAAACTGTGATGACTCTTCAAAATAAGAAACTATCACGAGTCTTCAGATACAACGCAACCAGCTTGGAAACGATGTTTTCAACTTTATCACCTGCACAATATATGATGCAAAAATTAGACAGCATTTACGAAAACAATTTATATTAAAGAAATTATTTGTTATTATGTACTTACCGATCAACAAAGAGATTGGAAAACTTCTTTGTATACAACATTTGTAGTGATAGATGTTGATACATTCATACTATCATGTATTAAGATCTTTAGACCACTTTTGCTTGTAACTCTTGAAATGGCTACATACAACTGGCCATGACTGAATACAGGAGTAGGCAAATACAATCCAACTGTATCAAGTGATTGGCCTTGAGACTTATTAATTGTCATTGCGTACGACACAATAATTGGGAACTGTCTCCTAATCAACTTAAATGGCCACGGTGACTCGGAAGGTGACATAGACATTCGAGGGATGAAAAAGATGTTACCAACATTCTTACCAGACATGATCTTTGCCTCAATAACGTGATTTGCCAACCTTGTAACAATTAGTCTTGTTCCGTTACACAAACCATCGTTTTGATCCAAATTCCTCATAAGCATTATTGGTGTACCAACCTTTAATCTGAGTTTGTGATTTGGGACACCTGAAGTCCTAAGCTTGCTAAGAAATTCTGGAGTAAGACATTCATAGGCTTCGGTGTAACTTGAATCAGTTCTATCAATCGAATCAAAACTCAAATACTCTTTGTCCTCACCTAAGAAATGGGAAAACGCGAATCAATCCATAATGTTTTTTCAAGATTTATTTAATAACGAAACATCTACACGAAAAGAAACATCAAAAGAAAAAAGAGTTTACCCGGTATCATGTCTAACACGTAATGATTAATTTTATCAACAACTTCAATGGTTGAAGCAAGTATTGCTTTTCCTTGTAGAAATTCTACATTTTGAAAGTAGGCAAGCAAATTTGGGTATGTGCTTTCAACTATAGCTCTTATTGGATCCTCAAAATTGGAAATTAACAAATCAGGAGGAATTTCTATATCAGCTAATCCATCGTTAGGTTCACATATTTTACCGTCGCCAACATTTAATATCCATTTAGAGAATTCTGCAAGTTCATCAGAAGTTGTAACGTCCCTCCCATTCTGTAGTCTCATGTTTTTGGTTAGTGTTAAGACTTGGCAATAGTCCCACACATAAGAAGAACAAATAGAAGCATGAACAATATCAGAACGGCCTGCTCTTGGAACAACTGGAAGTATCTGTCGAAAATCTCCTCCAAATATAACTACCTTGCCACCAAAAATTGTATTTGCAAAACCCTTATCGCTCATGACATCCTTAAGGGTCTTATCCAAGGCCTCAAAACAATTCTTATGAGCCATGGGTGCTTCGTCCCATATTATGACATCAGTAGCTTCGAATAACTGTGAATGCTCAGAGTCTTTGTCAACATTGCAAGTAGAGTTGTCAAGCGTTGGAATGGGAATTTTGAACTTCGAATGGGTTGTTCTACCACCTGGCAATAATAAGGAAGCTATGCCACTTGAAGCAACAGCCAGAACAATTTTTTTATTTGAACGAAGTGCACTTGATAATGTCCTCCACATAAACGTTTTACCGGTTCCGCCGTATCCATGTAAAAAAACACGCCTCCGTTTTGTTTCTTGACGGCATCCATTATGGTTTCAAAGATTGCACGTTGCTCATCTTGACGTTCAAATGAAAAGAATCAATACAACAGTAGTTTAATGAAAACATCGATATTTGAATAATGAGGAAATACCTGTTAAAGATGAAAATAGATTCTGGAAGTTTTGTCGCTCTGAATCAGCATCGTAATCACGTTCATCAAAAATCAGTCTATTGCCAACATGTCGCGTTATATACAAATATGGAAACGGCATATCTTTGAATTCATGCAAGCTTCTTCTATTTGATTGCATCATATTCTCAATCTCAATTAATGTGAGGTTTGTCAGTTCTGCCGTTGACAATTGCATGTCTTCCAACACAAATACAAACCAAAAGAAAATATAACTATTTTGTACAATAGAAATCACAGTGTTGATGAAGATAGACATGCAAAAGGATCGTTAACCTTACAATGGCAGTATCATGGAAAAGTTCAGTATAATGCAAGAGCATCAGACATTCGGGTTCATTAAAAATGTTATGTTTTTGATCAGTAGCTGTGACAAAAGGTGGTTGAAGGTAAAAGATAAATCACAGAATTATTCTGTTCTGTGTTGATGGGGAGTAATAACAGATTGCATTAGATATTTTTATTACTGATGAAATGGCAGCATTGAAAGGACTTGCTTACTGGAACTTATGATTCTTTGAAAGGGCAGCATTGAAAGGGGTTGTTGAAAGGTGTTGTATGAAATGTAACATATATATGGAAGTATAAAGGGATTGAAATTATTGCATCCAAAGTAGTCTAAAAGGTATTATAAGAAGAAAAACTCATTATAATAGTTTCGTACGGTTTGTAATTGTATGAAATTTAACAGAAGTATTTAGGTATTTGTTAAGTGTACCTCTTATTCCAGTGACAATTCTCTGTTGATGAAGAATACCGTCAGATAGCAACTTCCAAGTCTGTTGCCAAACATGTCGCGGCCGATTAACAGTACCAGACAACAGCATCGTGACAAATAGTTTCCTCAAAAAATTACCGGAACCCCAATCTTTGGCCTCATTTATGGCTGCAACATATTCTTTGTCGTCGTTAAGAAATCCCATCTCAAAGCATGCATCTCTAAAACTGTCGCGGACGACTCCACCAACCTTTTTTATATCGTCATAGCAAGTAGGTCCCTTGACAACCGTCAACATCATTCTAAGATAATAGAGCTCACCAGTGCTTGGAGGAACCCAAATTAACCGGCCAATCGTACGACCTCTTTTTCGAGGTCTCCATAAATGGTACCTTTTATCGTAAACGAACTTGGAAAGAAAGGCAGTGTATGTTAAAGTCTTTGCATCTTCGTATTTTTTGTTTGACTCCATCCAAGCTGTAAACATTGATTCCTTTACAGTTGGTTTTTCAAGAACATTGTCTATGAAATCATAGTCAGTGTAGTAAACCGGATTTTCGCCTTCCAGATGAAAATACAACCTTTCGACAGAAGGAGATCTACCATGGATAGGATATGAAAAAATCCTCCAACACGCCTCACTGGGGGAAACGTACCTGCAATCAAGGTACTGTTTGATTTCATCAACATCTGTACCAAATGAACTTCCGTCTGATTCGGTCCGAACAACCGCTGCAGTTATTCTATCGTAACCTTTGTTAATATACTTGAATAAGTACTTGACAGAAGTACCTTGGTTACACCATTCCATATTAATGTGCGCCTGATATTTCTTTAGAAGATATGCATTATAAGGAACTACATACCTATTATCAAGAACAATACTTTTTTTCAGAACAGTAATGCCAATATCCCTTCTCCTATAGACGGGATAGCCATCTTGATCGACAATGGTTTGAGGCTGCCAATTTTTGGGAAAGAATTTAGAGCATTTACCATTTTTCATGCAAGGGGAAGATCTGTTAGCCAACCCACATGGACCATGAATCATATGTGTCTTTACCAAATGATTTAATTGTTTATCATCCGTTTCTGCCGGTATTTCTGCTGAAATAATGTTGTTGATGTCATCCGGAGTGGGAAACTTGTTCTGGGGATGCATGAAAAGTAAAATGTGTGCATGGGGCAAACCTCTCTTTTGGAACTCAATGGTGTATATATCTAGAAGAAATTAAAATACAGTAAAACATTAATTTAAAATCATTGGTATAGAATAGGAAAGAATTAAGTATTAGATATTTAATTTCATGTGGCTCACATGCAACAACTCTGCCCAAGACATGCTTCTTTGTTATATCATACAGTAATTCGTCAAACTTCATTTTAAAAACCCTTGAGATTATATCAGGACGATCTTGAGGTTGTAAATTCATGTTGTTAAGAAACCTCTGAATCTCAGGCCAACATGGATTGCAAGTAAAGGTAATGAATAGATCGGGAAATCCAATTTGACTACAAATTGCCATTCCATCAAAGTATAATTGTTCCATGTATCTGCGACTTCCAACGTATGTTGACGGCAACACCACTCTTTTGCCTTTGTGGGCTCCTTCATTTGAAGATTGTTGGTGTACTCCTGACAAATTGGAGTATTTGGATACTCGTAATTTTTTTTGATGCTTACATATGTAATTGAGTCGCTGTGACTCCATCATAGTGAATCCGTCAACCAAAAATTGCTGAAACAATCTCCTTGACCTGAGCAGTGTGTGAGCTTCACGTTGTCTGGTCTGAATGCGAAAGGCCAGCCATTCTCTAATAGTAAGTTTGTTCATCTTTCCTTTTTTTTGGGGAACTGTCTCTCTGTGTAGAACACCAAGTCTAAATCCATCTTCCCCGTACGGAAACAGAAGTGGATATTGTAATGCAAGATAGCTCGGATGAAACTCACTTATTCGTTTTAGTCTACCGCTTTGTCTTTCAAGGATAATATCCCTTTTTGAGCCTGTATCAACATCGCCAACAATGAGGGCTGCAACCTCAGACACGGTGGGTTGGTTGTAAATTCGTCCGTCCTTTAATCTATCAGATATTAACTTCAACTTGAGGTCAGGTACAGGACAATCCTTTAGTCTAGCTGATGCCATTCTAAAACATTTAGCATGTGTGTTGAATTCGTCAAGCATGTTCTGTATTCGGCTAACAGTTTCTTCAATAATATTCTGGTTGTTGCTGCATTAAAAAATTAGACACATGTCATGCACGATAATAACAAAGGAAATATAAAGTATGCATCTCAGTTGGCTTAAGAAACATAACCCTATTCCTTGCATCCTATGATGAATCTCATTGTCAGTGTCGTATATATAAAGTTGAGCGAATTTCGGTTTTTCGCCATGCACAGGCATCATGCTACCAATTCTATGGCAAGCCTGCCCTTGAATTCTCATGTTAGGTGGTCCGTTTCCATTATTGAATCTATTGTCAATTTTCATTCCAGGAGACGTAAATGCAAACATTATGTTGTACATTCTGCAATTCTGCTGATAATTTCTACACAGTTCATCGTTTTCATTCGACAGAAGATGTTTAAGAAACGGTGGGGGTGTTCTCAGAAGTGGCAACACAACTTTACCCTTTCCACAACATAATTGGAACTTAGGCACTGCACTATGTTTTCTCTTGACAACCTTCTCCTGATACCACATTTGTGCTCCACACTGAGTGCATTCAATGGAAGGATCACCAATATCTGAATATCCTGTATTTATCAGATAGAACAAAACATCATATATCTTATACACATCAGTATATTGAAAGACACCAAACTGGATGACAATGAATTTAAGTTATGGCTTGCTATTAATAAAAATTCCAGCAATACATACCAGCATTTGTGCAATCAATTGTTGGGACATTTGCAGATTGATCTTCGTCGTTGTCCAGACTTGAACTTGTATCATAATCCCGATCTTCATTTATGAATTCACACGAACTATCGGTTAAAGATTCATCGGATGAATAGTCTGCAACTGATTGTTGAACTGGGTTCACTGAGACAGCACTTCTGAACAGATTGGTATTAAGGGAAGTTGACGTCGTTTCTGTAACACTTGAAAAGGTTTTTAATAGATTCGCAGTCGTAGAACGAATTAGATTTGGATCAAGATGTTTGTTGGATGAAGATGCATAGGAATTCGGTAGTCCATATGAATTATTTTTGCATTTAATACTTGATGAGGAGGTAACGCCACTCAGAGGTGTGTTAGCATCAAACGGTAAAGGGGAACAAAAGGGCATTCTATCAGAGAGTTTGATCTGCAGATGACCACGATGGCTGTTGTTTTGGAGACTCTTACGCTTCATTATTGACCTCCTTCTTTGACGTGCTGAAGCAGAAATTTGTTTGGGAGAAATTGTATCAGTAGAAATGCATGAGAAGCTGGGGGAAGATGCAGGTGTTGGGGTTGTGCAATGGTTAAAACCAACACTCCTTCTCCTTTGTTGGGAATTAAGCATTAGGCACTCTGTTCATGCAGAAACATGTCCATGGCCATTGACAAAAACAGAACTGATATCAGACAATGGCTGTCTTGTATGATGTCTGCTTACATAACTTGAATTATTTAGGACATGGTTGGGCTCAGTTGAATTTTCATTAACTCTATTCTTCTGATATCTTCTTTCATCAAGAACATGCTTCCTCTTTTGTCTTGCAAGTGATGCAGAGTATTTCCTATCTACAAAATGGTTGTTCATAGTTGAAAGAGAATATGGTTGATAACTTACAACTCTTCAAAAGTATAACATAATGAATGTAAGAGTAACAAACCTATATGGAATTGTTTGGTTTTGCAGTTCATAACATTTGTATTATAATTTTTAAGTGTACTCAGATACTCTATTTGTACATTGGATATGAGATAGGGAACAGTATATGCTACCAAAGCTTAACAATTATGGGTAGATGTACAAAAATTTAATGTCACATGAATACCATATGTTGGCCAGACTTTAAACAATTATTAGAACACCAAATATTATAATATGACATTAAATACTGTTATGTTGGAAACACAAAATTGCCATTGGAAACCAAAGGTTATTCCTATTGTATTCTATACCATATTCATTATTTTTTTTTTGTAACATGTAACCATGGTTTGATGTAAATGGGAAAAATTAAAAGTACTTCCAAAAATATACATTTTCCAAGGGATATAAAATGGAATGATCAGAAACTGTTTGTATTCTACATGTCATGTATAGTGCCTTTTGAAACCAATGCTTGCTTGCTTGGCCAACAAAAGATATTTTCTAACGTCTGTTTTACTCCATCTCCCTGTCTCTTCGGTTTTCCATTACAAACAACATTCCAAGAAGACGGTACACCGTAAAAACAAAGTTTAGCTCCAAACAGCGCCGACCAACCTATACGATGAACAAAGAGGATCTACGTTGGTGTTCTCGCGGGTAAGTTCTTCCGTTTTGACACACATGTTTCTAAACTTGCAATGAGGTCATTTAGGGTTTATACAAAGATGTCTGTGTGCATGATGGGCATGGATGAATTTATATGCAGGGGATTCGTAGGTAGCAGTGTTTCAACCACGACTCGTAATCTTAAATGGAAAAATCTGGCTATCCAAAAGGTTTGGAAGCAATCTGAGGATAAGCGGGACATAGCAGAAGAATGGAGAAAGTTGCATGCAGAGGCTAAGAGGAGGAAAGAGGAAGCTGAAAGTTCTTCAAGGTAAAACAGTAGTCTGGATAGTGATAAAAACAAAAAACCGAATGCATGATGTTTGTTGTTTTTTTGATTAAGCAGCAGGAGTTGCCAAAAAATTACACGTGCTGAACTTATGGACAAATACTATGAGTATGTCGAAAGAGAGGAATCGTACGAACTCAGAACAGGAAAGGTGAGAAGCTGTCTATCATGGGAAAAGTACTTTGAAATAGCCAGAGAGGAGGGATGGCTTACTGACATATCAGACGATGAGCCTGAACAGAATTCCACTGATGAAGCAATGGAATCAGCGGGCGATGTGTTGGATAGGCAAGGGCTTTTAGGTTACATATATACATTTGAATATTTGACTTTGCAAATTAGTAGTTGAAATAATCGTGTTTATTAATGCAGCAAGGAGAACAACACTACTGATGCTGCTGATGATGTTCAACCTCCTGCCATGCAAGAGAAACTTGTTTGCAGATGGCAGAAAGTTGTTAAGAGCAGCAGCCAGATAAAAAATCAAGTTCTTGTAAGCTATTGAATTGTTTGTTGTTACAGTTCGTAAGGATGCATAACATTGAATGAATAGTCATAGCTAATAAAGTTTTAATGTTGCAGCACTTTCCAGCAGCAGTCATCAAGGAAATCTTCATGGAACCAAGATCATATATTGATCTTCATGACACAGACTCGGGTATTACGTACCAATGTGTTTTCAAATCCAGGGAGAACATGACGGAGAAGTTTCTGTCAAGGGGCTGGTTAAAATTTTCAAAGGAGAAAGAGCTGTCGAAAGGTGACGTTCTCTTATTCAGTGTAGAGCATCCTCCTGTGGAATGTATATTGGTCAAAGTTGAGAGAGGGCAGCATTGAAAGGAGTTGTTGATTGGATTACATGGGAAGCATCATGGCAAAAAGGAGGGATTATTTTTGTATGGGCGGAAATGCATAACTATTTGTTTTGAAAATCTATTTGATGCCCATTTGTCTTTGTTATTAATTTTGTTATATGATATTGTTGAGCTACGGCTCAGTACAATTTGCTTATGATATGTTAAATGGAATGATATGAAATTAGTTCGATATATTGCGTTGATAACATAATTGCATATCGTTTCCGGTATTATCCGTTAACAATTTATACTAATCAAGTGTCATGGATTTCTGCCATGCATAATCTGTTATTCAAGTTGGATTTTTATATATTAATGTACAATATGCTTATATTCTACCGTGAATTATGCATAAAGTATGCAAAACAAAATAACATATTTTCTAATGTCAGTAATGCATTGTAGTGAGAAGATAATGTTTTCATACTTTAACATTGTTAATTATATAATGTCATTAATAATCACTGTCAAAATTATGTAGTATTAGTTATGATTTGGTGGTAGCAACAAAGAGAAATGGGATATGATAGCTTCTTTGTGCTCTAACATTCTTGCCAATACATTATCCTCATTCTGTTCGGGATTGTAATCTCTAATAAAAAAGATAGCTCCATGAGCAAAAGCCACTGTCATAATAAATCCTGCAATGTATTGATGATGAGTATATAACGCAGCTTGAGTAGTAAAGTCTTGTGCTATAAACGCATAAGCAGGTAAAGAGTGTTTTAGTAGGGATAACAGAAAAATAGTGAAACATAACCCACATATGCCATTAACATTAACTGATGCTGTTATATTCAAAATCCGTGTATGCATATACAGGTTCAAAAACTATTGGTTACATGTTGTTAAGAAGACGCCACAGTCAAATATTTTGGAAAACCTCCTTGTAAATGATGTTTGTTGTAGGCCAAGGAGATTGGGAAGGGGACATATTCATTCTTGGAACATCATATTGCTTTTTGTACTGTAAATTATGCATAGTTTTTTGCAGCTTAAATGACCAAAATCATATCAGTCTTTCATATACAATGTCAAAAGGATCAAACAAAAAGCAAGAATGACAAATCAAATCCTCATAAACCAGAATATTAAACAAAATAAGGAATTACCAACATCATATTGCTTTTTGTACTGTAAATTATGCATAGTTTTTTGCAGCTTAAATGACTAAAATCATATCAGTATTTCATATACAATGTCAAAAGGATCAAACAAAAAGCAAGAATGACAAATCAAATCCTCATAAACCAGAATAAACAAAATGTAAACCAGAAATATTTCATTACATCAATCAAAATTAGGTGTGCAATGTTGTCCAAAACAGCATAAAGTAATAATAAATCGTCGACGATAATTGACTGCATCATTTCTCCAGCTTGATGTCCCTTATTATCTTGGTGGACGATAGTTGGGCACTGTCGAGTTCTTCAACTGTCTCAGGAATAGATCTTTTTGACGGTGTAAGTGCAAAGTTGGCAACTGAAGGGTCATAATCTGCAGTGATTGATATATGATCCTGCCATTAAAGAGTTATTACAAAATCAGTAGCATAAAAATGGAAGTAAGACATTGTTTAATAGGCTAATTTGTTAATATTTAGTGTGTTTAGGTAATTTTATAAAATGAGAGAGGCTTGAAAAACATTTAAGTATGTGTGTGAGAGTTGCCTTTGTATCTTAAGAGTTACTCTTATACTTTTACAACACACTAATCACTTAGACACGGGACCATACAAACTTTGGCACTTTCTCTCTTTCACAACCTTAAAGCTTCAAGGTCCCTTGCTTGGTTCATAATTGATTCATCACTTCATATAAGACTTGTTTCTTCTAATTGACACAGTTTCATATAGTAACATCATCACCAGAGGTTGATTTATAAAAAAGATCCTCAGGGACTTCATTGAATGTTGCTTGACATTATGTGTTGTCATCATCAAAACCACCATGATCATCTGCAGATAGATATAACTGAAAGCACATAGTTCCACACTCTAAACTCTAAAAGCATATTACAATACCTATTTAATAAGAAGAAATACAAGGGTTTTATTTATACAATTTTTCTACAATGTTGGTACCAAGGAGAAGTGGAAAGGAAGGCTACCATTAGGGAATCATCACTAATCATTAGTAAGTTTCATACTTTGTTTGTCATTGTAATAGTCATGAATCTTTCATGGATGAATGACTAGTTCTCTTAGATTATGCTTAATTTAGATGATTTTACCCTAAACATGTGATCCATGTAACTCTCATGACTGTTGTGATACGGTGGGAGAACTGACTTGAGGTTTTGCGTTTGTGTTTGCAAATGTTTCGGTTTATCAAGAGTCACCACCGACTTTTTATTTTATCCTAAGGAAAGGTCAAAAAGGACAGGAAAGACCTTTGAGATGTTTTCTTGGGTTCGAGGAGTAGATTATAGAAAGGGAAGGTATTAGCACCCTTTCTATCCATGGTTATCCATGGGCTCTTAGTTACTTGTTTAGATCACTGGCTTTGCTTTTCAATTGTTTGAAATTGTGCTCTTCAATTGTTTGAAATGGTGGTTTGGGTGTGGTTTTGAAAGATGTTTTGAAAAGAGGTCATCGTTGTGGCAATCTTTGTAATGATTCTTGTTTGAATGTATACAAAGGTGTTTTTGTCTTTTGAAAAGTTTCCAATGTTTGAAAGTAGGGGTTTTGAAATTGTGTGGTGAGGTGTGTTTTGAAACTAGCAAGGATGTTTTTGCAAGCTTTTGATCAAGTAACTAAGAGTTGTCTACCCTATTTTACTCAAAGATCTTTCTTATGTTTTTAACCCTTTTAACAGTGTTGTTTCACCATTGTATTTGGTGAACAACCTTGTGTTAGGATGTTAAACGAGACAGGCGCGGGTCATCGTATAGACCATGATAGCAATTGTGTCAAGTATTTTTGGAATTTTTCTTGAGGGACTTGATCATTTTTGTTTAGGCAACCCAGATAGCGCCATCGAGGGACTATGATCTTTTGTTTTGTTTTTGTTTTGCCAAAGTACTTGACATGCATACCATGGCCCATTTTTGAAGGCAACAAGTGGATTGAAACCCTAGGGGTGCAAGTGTGCATTGTGTTTGTTTTTCATGCATTTTGTCTTTGATTAGGTCAAACTAATTGTTGGTTTTGATTTTGCATACAAACCCTAATTCTCTAAGCATGGCATAATTGAAAGCATTAAGTGCGTAAAAATAAATCTAAGCTATTACAACTTGATATAGGGAGGGGGGTACAATTTTTGAATAGGGGGTTTTTGACAAGAAATATAAAACCCTAATTACTATTACATCCAAATTGAATTCTTTGTGCAAATAAAATAAATGGACAATATTTAATTAAACAAGATAAATAAATATTAAACAAGATGTATTATGCAAAAAAAGAATTTTTATTTGTTCATGTATGCAAAAGTATTTTTTAATGTAAAAAGGTATAAAGAAATAAATAAAAGATTAATTTTATTTGTTTTTAGGGTAAAAACCCTAATTCCTTAAGGAAATAAATATAATATATTATTTATGTGCAAAAAATATTAATATGTATAAAAAATGAAATATATCTAAAAAGGGTATTTTTTTAGTATAAATAATAATAAAAATAATAATAAAAGTGTATATATATATATATATATATATATATATATATATATATATATATATATATATATATATATATATATATATATATATATATATATATATATATATATATATATATATATATATATATTAAATATGTTAAGTATGTAAAAATAAAATAAAATATTTACAAAAATACAATATATTCAAGAAAATATTTTTGGTGTGAATAAAAAATAGAAATGAAAATAAAAGTATTATTTGCATTATTTTTATATTTAAACAAATAAGAAAAAGGTATTAAAATGTTTTTTATATTAGGAATAATTAAAATAAATACCAAATAAATGTAAAAAAATATGAAAATATTTTTCAAGTATTTTTTATGTTTGGAAATAAAATAATAAAGTCAGAAATGAAATTAAAATACAAAAATAATAAAAATACAAAGAAATGGGCTAGGGGGTGTGAAAAGTAAGCTGGGAGGTGCAAAAAGAAGAACAAAACAGGCCCAACCCATTTCCACTTCATCTTCTTCCTTGTGACAAACGCGCGCTAGCTCTGTACACACTGCCAACTCCTGGAAACACGATCTTTTGACAAAACTCAAAACATGAAACTTGTAGAGCATCAAACGACGATTTCAACCATATAAAACATTAAATCTAACTCTCAAAGACCAGAGAGAATTTATCTGGCCCTAAAATCTAACCTAACTTTTTCAACATGTCCATGGATGAAATTCTCCTAGCACGATTAATATAAATGAAAACTGAGCATATGTATGGTTTCAGGGCAATGAGTACAACATCTTTTATTCACAAACCTAAGGCCAAATGTTCCTAAATAGAGAGATAGAAGTTCATGAAAAACCCGTTTCAGCTGGACACGAGAATGGCAATGCAGCAACTTTCAGTGAGGCCTGAGGTTCTTTTGAGCTTGCTTGATGTTCCCTGAACCTTTCCCAATGCTTAGTTTGTTTTGAAATGGCCTGAATCTCTCCATAGAACTCAACCTGCAAAGCTTCAAAGCAAAAATGGTGATGTGTGTAAATGGAGTTACAGTAGCTTGTGAATGGTCTGGACAGCTTATGTGTATTGTTTAGAATGTGTTTGAAGTGATTTGGGACAAAACGCACGAGGGGATTTGGTTGTGGCTTGTGATTTGCAGAACTTGCCTTGTTTTGGGTAGAAATGAAGATTTTGTGCTTAAGGGTGTTTGAGGGATGAATGGCTCGTGTTTTTGGCTTAAAAGGATGTGAGAAACTTGTTTGAAAACTTTGCTTGAGTTCAATATATCAGATATGTGAGTTCTTGACTTTTGGCACAAATGACTTGTTTTGAAAGAAAAGTGTGAAATGACTATGCTAAGGCCTGTACAGGCTAGCTCCAAGCATGCTCATAGTTGGTGTACTATGCCTGAGATTAGGGGACTTGTTTGATGCAAGGAGAGAAGTCCAAGGCTCAAGAAAATGCAATTTGACATAAAGTTGCCTTTATGAAAATGGAAGTGTCATCTTTATGCCCAAAATGGAATTATTCAATGTGCCAAGCTCTAATGATCAGAATAACACCAATGTCCAATGTATTTGCATTCAATTTTTGAGTGTAAATTGGTTTAGAGGCCTGTAATTATGTACTAAGCTAGTTTGGTCAAATTTTGCAAGTGGTATGAACATGTATTGGCCATGGTTACAAAGTGAGTTTTTGCCAATTTCGAGAATTCGATTCTCCCTAACCACAAAGGTGTTTGAGGAGTTCTTGGACAATTTGGAAAGCTTGCAACATGTACTATAATTCATCTTTTAAATGAAACTTAAGACTCCAAGTGGAACTATGTGAAAAATGGCCAAGAAAATGGGTCAAAATCCTGCCTAAACTAGGGCAAAATTTCTCTAAGTTAAAAGTTTTAGGTACCCTTGTTCCAAAAATCATAACTTGAGATCCAAGCTTCTTTTGAGAAAACTATGTGAATAAAAGTTATAGACTTTGTTATGGAATACAACTTTCATGTTGTAAGTTTTGTTTGAATCCATTTGCATCTTGGTGAAAATGTGGGACAAAGTTAGGAAAAATTAAGAAAACTTTATAACTTAGAAAATTTCTAAGTTATGAAAATTTTCAATTTCAAATCCTAATTTGTAATTTTGGGTTTCTTGATGAACAAGTTTCATAATTTGACATATCTTGATGAAAAATGACCCTTGGCACTTGATTTTGACCAAAAAGTCAAAGTTTGACTTTTCAGTGTACAATCAAATTTTGATCAGTTGACTGAAAAATTCATCTGTCAATCCTATGCATTTGAGATCTTTTGAACTTTTTGAATGGGTCAAGATAATGTCCTTGAGTCCTTGAGTCCATGGTTGAGCTTAATTTGCCATTGGCTAGGTCAAACAGTCAAAATTTGCCTTTGTACAGTCAAAACCCTAAAAATGACCATTTTGCCCTTTTTATGATCTGATCAAATTTCTTGTGGAATTGTGATCCAAAATTGATCAAATGGTTCATATGAGTTCACAATGTTGATGTGGGTCAAAATTCATGAGGTTTGACTGTGAATTGGCCACAGTTGACTTTTCCCCCAATACAACTGATTTCTAGGTCAATTGTCCAATTGACTGGGCAAAAATTTGATTCAAGGCTTGAAACTTGGTATGGGAAAACTTATGAGTCCAACATGAAGTATGAAAGTCAATTTGGGCATTGTAGGTCAAAAAATCCCTGTGCAAACTCAAACCCTAATTTCAGGTCAACAGTGCAAGGAGATGTCTTAAGCAGAGTAAACCCTAGCTTGGTCTTGAGTCCCAAGAGTCTTGTGATGAGAAATGTTGATAAAATGAGAGGGAAAATTTTGGGGTACAACAGTTTCCCCTGTTCAATCTTCTTGAACCTGAAGAGTTAGATTGGCAAGTTTTGCCTTTCGTGACTCGAAGGTAAAAGAGGATTGGACACTAGAGTGCCCGTAAATATGCACTTGTCAAAATATTGTTGAGGGAATGGGCTTAAAGATGCCATTTGGGGATGGTAGAATCTTGCTGGAAATGGGCTTAAAGATGCCATCCAAAAGTGTTGGTTGAACTGCAATGTTGTAGGTCAGGAGAATGAGCATCAAAATGGTATCCGTGTCTAGAATGCATTTGAACTGTATCTGGAGACTGAGTCTGTATGAGCAAAAGAATGGCGTCCGTGTCTGGAGCGTATCCAAGCTGTAACTGAGGTTGAGGTCCGTATGAGTAGCAGAATGACTTCTGTGTCTGGAGTTTATCTGAAATTGTAACTGGGATCTGAATAAGTGACAGAACGACTTCCGTGGCGACTGTACTGGGGAGGATCAAACTTCTGGTGTAAGGGCCAGAATGGCATCCGTGTTTAGAGCGCGTCTGAACCTTGAAGTTGATAGTTGAATCTGAATGAGAGATAGAATGGCCGCCGTGTCTGGAGCGTATCTAGTCTGTATCGAATTGCTGAAGTCTGAATGAGTAGTAGAATGACCGCCGTGTCTGGGGTGTTTCTGTACTGTATTTTGACTTGAAATTCTGAATGAGTAATAGAATGACCGTCGTGTCTGGGGTGTATCCATACTGTATATGAATAACTGTTAACGATAACCTTTTAATCTTATCATGAAAAGGGTAAAATGTTAGCTAAAACACAAAGTTATGTTGCATGATATGTATGATGCAATGAACTGTGTTTCATCAATGTTTATGATATATGAATGTAATGTATGTGCATGTAAGCTGAGTAGCTGTCTTGCTGAGGAAAATAAATCCTTGATAACTTGGAGATAATGAAATCTTTGACTGCTGCTGGAGAAAGTAAATTCCTGGCCAATGCTGAAGATTCAAAAATCTTTGATTGTCGAAGATGAGAAATCCTTGCTGACTGCTTGGGGATTAAAGATCTTTGATTGTTGAGAATGAGAAATCCTGGAACCACTGCTGGAGATTGAAAATCCTTGGTGACTTGTGGGGATTAACAAGGGCTCCGACAACTTCTGCGGGGAATGAGAATCCTTCATGACTTTCCAGGGAAATAAGGAAAATTCTGAAAATCTCTACTGGGGAGTTAAAACCTGGGAGGTTTTGCTGGAGAAATGAGATCGAGAATCTTCGATCTGCCGGGAAATAACTCTGTGGGGAGAATGTTTACTCGGCCGGTGAAATCAGGAGCTTTGGGTTGTATGCCAAACTTCTGGGGAATCATCCTAGTCGGGGGTAAGACAAGAAGTTAACTTTTATCTGCTTGACTCTCAGACTTTTAAGATAGCCTGCTGGGGAAATTGGGGGAAGTTGAACAGTTGGAAATTTGACTTCGATGGGGAAGAAGGTTTAGAATATTCGGGCTCCGCTGGGGATAGGTATTTCAGGGTTTTCGGGCTCCACTGGGGATTGGGAGTTAGAACTCTGATGGGAATTCTGAAACTTAACTCTGCTAGGGGATAAAGTTTAGAACACACTGGCTCCGTTGGGGATCTTGAAATTTAACTCCGCTAGGGGTGTATACTTCAAGGTTTTAGCTTTGTTGAGGATCTGGATGACATATTGCAGGAGATTTCAGCTGGAATAGCACAAGGATATCTTCCTACACCTTCAAACTATCAGTAATTATCCTTTCTCAATTTCATTTTATTTGTAAGCAGTGATTATATTCAAATGCATATGCCTATTTAACAAAACTTTGGACGTTTTCAAATAAAACACAAGTGTAAAAAGAAATGAAAGGCAAGCAAATTTCTGCACTTTGAAGTATCTTTGTATTAACTTTTGTAAGTATCTTTGTACAAATGAGACAAACATCCTAGTAAGAGGATGTTGTCGTAAATTGAGAAAAATTTTATACAAAAGAAAAGATGGCTATGTGCAATAATTCCATGGGGTTTCCATTCTGCTATAGCCTTCACAACTCTGAGTATCTTGTCCATTCGCTGCTTCGTCCGCCGATGATTGGATTGATCAGAAGCTTGGAGCTTGTTGGTGAAGAGATTGTTCTTAAAGTGACCCGACGAGACATAGTCATACGCTTTAATTCCCTAACTTTTGCCTGGACCGCCCTTTCGGGTTTTCGATCCACCGGGAAACCCTTTTTTGCCCAAGTTGCCCTTTCGGGTTTTCAACTTGTCGGGTGTACAATTTTTTTTTGTTTATCCCTAATTTTTGCCTGAACCGCCCTTTCGGGTTTTCGATTCACCGGGATGCCCATTTTTGCCCAAGTCGCCCTTTCGGGTTTTCAACTTGTCGGGTCGTTTTATGCGTAGTATCTTTTGACTATGTCTGCGTTCGCAGGGTGCGGCAAGTCGTCACCGTCCATGGTGGTCAGAATCATTGCCCCACTAGAAAAGAGGCTCTTGATCACAAATGGTCCTTCGTAAGTAGGAGTCCACTTACCCCTGGGATCACTTTGCGGCAAGATGATCCGCTTAATTACAAGATCTCCGACTTGATATACTTGACGCCTGAATTTCTTGTTGAAAGCCTTGATCATCCGTTTTTGATACGTCTGACCATGACAAACAGCAGTAAGTCGCTTCTCGTTGATCAAATTAAGCTGATCAAGCCGGGTCTGAATCCAATCGTCTTCACTCAAACCGACATCCTTCATAATCCTCAAGGAAGGAATCTGAACTTCCATAGGTAAAACAGCTTCCATGCCGTATACCAAAGAAAAAGGGGTTGCCCCTGTTGAAGTACGTGTCGTGGTACGATATCCATGCAGAGCAAACGGTAACATCTCATGCCAGTCTTTGTAGGTGACTGTCATCTTTTGAATGATCTTCTTGATATTTTTGTTCGCGGCTTCAAATGCACCGTTCATCTTTGGCCGATAGGGAGATGAATTGTGATGATAAATCTTGAACTGATCGCACAGAGCGGTGATCATAGTGTTATTCAGATTTGTATTGTTGTCTGTGATGATCCTGTCGGGGACACCATACCAGCATATGAGGTTCTGCTTGATGAAGCGGGCAACCACATTCTTTGTAATTGAGGCATAGAAAGCTGCTTCGACCCATTTGGTGAAGTAATCAATAGCGACCAAGATGAAGCGATGTCCATTGGATACCGTAGGCTTGATCTCTCCAAGCATGTCAATGCCCCACATTGCGAATGGCCAAGGAGCTGTCAGAATGTTGAGAGGAACAGGAGGAATATGTACTTTGTCGGCGTAGACTTGGCATTTGTGGCAAGTACGGGAATGTTGATGACAATCAGCTTCCATGGTAGACCAGTAGTAGCCTGCCCTTAGAATCTTCTTAGCCATCGTATGTCCGCTCAAGTGGGTGCCAAATATGCCACTATGTATATCAGTCATGATCAACTCTGCTTCAGCCTTGTCCACACAACGAAGTAGAACACAATCATGGCTGCGCTTATAAAGGATGCCATTGCTTAGGAAGAACTTGGAAGCAAATCTCCTTAAGAACTTTTTATCATTGACTGAAGCTCCTTCAGGATATTCTCTAGTCTGGAGATACCTTTTAATTTCATGAAACCAGGGTTATTCCACTACTTCTTCAGTATTAATCTCATGACAGTGCGCAGGTTCGTCCATTCGCTTGATGGTGATTTAGGGAGTCTCGTTATCCTAGGTAATTTTAAACATGGAAGACATTGTAGCCAGAACATCTGCTAGCTGATTCTCTTCTCGCGGGAAGTGCTCGAAAGTAATCTGCTCGAAATGAGGCAACAATGTCAGGACATGTTCTTTGTATGGGATAAGATTAGGATGTTTAGTGTCCCATTCTCCTTTGACTTGACTGATAACCAAAGCCGAGTCCCCAAATACAACCAAAGATTTGATTCCCAAGTCTATAGCAGCCTTGAGACCAAAGATGCAAGCTTCATATTCGGCCATGTTATTGGTACAGCTGAAACAAAGTCGGGCAGTGAAGGGTGTATGGCAACCTTCCGGAGAAATGAGTACTGCACCGATACCATTGCCAAGTGCATTTGAAGCACCATCAAAGTACAGGGTCCATCGAGATCCTTGTTCAGGTCCGTCATACGGTCTGTTACCTTCAATGTTTTCCAATGTCATGATGTCCTCGTCAGGGAAGTCGAATCTCATAGATTGGTAATCTTCGACGGCTTGATGAGCTAGATGGTCAGCTAGTACACTCCCCTTTATAACTTTTTGGGTAGTATACTGGATATCATACTCAGTCAGGATCATTTGCCATCTAGCAATTCTTCCAGATAAAGCAGGCTTCTCGAAGATATACTTGATCGGATCCATTTTGGAAATCAGCAAAGTGGTATGAGTCAACATATACTGCCTTAGCCGGCGAGCAGCCCATACCAAAGCGCAACAAGTTTTCTCGAGCAGTGAGTAGCGAGTCTCACAGTCGGTAAACTTTTTGCTAAGGTAATAAATGGCATGCTCTTTTCGGCCAGACTCGTCATGTTGGCCCAGTACGCACCCCATTGAGTTATCCAAAATAGTCAGATACATGATTAACGACCTTCCTTCGACGGGTGGCATCAAAATAGGAGGTTCCAGTAAATACACCTTGATCTTATCAAAAGAAACTTGAAAATCATTGTTCCATTCAACTACCTGATCCTTCTTCAACAGTTTGAAAATTGGCTCACAGGTAGATGTCAGGTGAGAGATGAACCTTGCGATATAGTTTAAGCGTCCCAAGAATCCTCTAACCTCCTTTTCAGTGCGGGGGGCGGGCATTTCTTGTATAGCCTTTACTTTAGCTGGATCAACCTCAATGCCTTTGTTGCTGACAATAAATCCCAAAAGTTTACCAGACCTAACTCTAAAAGTGCACTTGCTTGGATTCAGTCTGAGCTTATATTCCTTCAACCTGGCAAACAACTTTTGCAGATGATCCGGGTGTTCTTCTTCTGTCGGTGATCGGGCTATCATGTCGTCTACGTAGACTTCAATCTCATGATGTATCATATCATGAAACAAAGCTACCATGGCGCGTTGATAGGTTGCCCCGACATTCTTCAGTCCGAACGACATCACTTTGTAGCAGAAGGTACCCCATTGCGTGACAAAAGTAGTTTTCTTCATGTCCTCGGGGGCCATTTTGATCTGGTTGTATCCCGAGAATCCATCCATGAAGGAAAATACCTTATGTTGAGTTGTGTTGTCGACCAAGATGTCGATGTGTGGTAGTGGAAAATCATCTTTAGGGCTAGCCCTGTTTAAATCTCGATACTCCACACACATTCTGACTTTTCCGTCCTTTTTAGGCACGGGCACAATGTTAGCAACCCATTGTGGATAGGAAGTAACAACCAGAAAGCCAGCATTGAATTGCTTCATTACCTCAGCTTTGATCTTCTCAGACATGTCGGGCCTCATTTGGCGGACCTTTTGTTTGATCGGTGGACAGTCTTCTCTTGTAGGGAGACGGTGAACCACGATATCTATATCTAGTCCCGGCATATCTTCATAGGACCAGGCAAAGATTTCAACATATTCGTTCAACAACTGCACTAAGCGCTCTTTAACACTCGGTTCCAGGTTGGCACCCACTTTTACCTCTTTCTTGTCTTCCTCTGTTCCCAAGTTGATGGTCTCTAGCAACTCTTCATGGGGCAGAATAGCCCTCTCTTCTTGTTGCAAAATTCTGGATAACTCTCCCGGCACTTCACAGTCTTCGTCATCTTCGTACTCAGCATGATTGACCAAATCTTCAGAGTTACCAAAGGTTAAAGCAGAATAGTCACCCATGGAATCCGGAGTGGATGGGTACCTGCATTTGTGAGTGTGGGTGTGTGTAAGGGATAACCATCCTTAAACAAAACAAAATGCAAAAAGAAAGAAAATGAACACAATAATTTATAGATGAAAACGTCCAATGATTCATTAAAACATGGCATATGATAATGAAGAAAATCAAGCCCTTACAAATGGACTTATATGCCCCGGGCAAGGCATAAGGTGAAAATAGTGTACGAATTGTTTAGTTATTACAGACCAAAATAGGAAATTGTTCAAAGATAAATTACTGGTTGATGAAGGTGATGGGAATAAAATCCTTTGCTTCCCAGTTGCTTAATCCCCCTTCGACGGTTGGAAAGATCCAATCTTCAAAGTTGTCTTCTTCATCATCATTTTCTACAGCATTAATTCCATGGTGAGTGATTTTGACGGGTGGTTTTCCAGCCTTGGAGCGACGCATAACTTTCTGGCCTGCAGTAGTAAAACCTAGTCCGAACTTGTCCGTCTTATGGGGAAAATCAGGCAGTTGCCCCTACACTGTACTCCTTCCTTCTCTGATTACAACCTCTGCATCCTTGAGAGATGACATCCTAGGCACATGCTTGGAAATGATAGGCACATCAACCATTGTCTTTGCAACTGCGACCTCAGGAGAAACTTCCTCAAAATGTTGGAAAGGCGTTTCTATGAGTTCGCCATCCAACTCCACATAGCGGAAGGAGTTGAGGTGACTTATCATGTACTCTTACTCGCCGTGCACCGTTATAATCTTACCCTGAACATGATACTTTAGCATTTGGTGTAAAGAGGAGGTAACTGCCCCAACATAGTGGATCCATGGTCTTCCTAATAAGCACGAATAGGAGGGACGGATGTCCATCACGTAAAAGGTAGAGTTGAAGGTCTCGATGCCCACTTTGATAGGAATGTCCACCTCTCTATGGACCATCCTTTTAGAACCGTCGAAGGCTCTAACAACGATGTTACTGGGTTTGAGGGTCAATCCTTCACAGTCCAACCGGTCTAACGCTTTCTTTGGCAGCACATTCAAGGATGAATCGGTATCAACTAAGACATGGGCAAGGGTGGTTCCCCTGCATTCAACTGAGACATGTAGCGCGTCGTTGTGCTTCCTTCCCTTGGGGGTCAAATCAGCATCGGAAAAACCAAGACCATTATCAACAGTAAGGCTGGCCACGCACTCTTGAAACTGGTCAGCCAAAGTTTCTTGAGGCACGTGTGCCGTCTTTAAAATTTTGATTAAGGCCTTAGCATGGGCCTCAGAGCAGAGTAGAAGAGCCAACATGAAGATTTTGGAAGGGGTCTTCCCTAGATGTTCCACGACGTCATAGTCGCTCCTCTTGATTATTTTTAAGATTTCTTCCATCTCTTTTTGGGTTGTTTCGAGGATTACCACAGTCTGAGCCTTCATCCTGACAGGCGCTTCTAGTATCCCCTTAACCTTATCGGTAGCAGCATCAGAGGGTCTAACTTCAGGTACATCAATTTATTCAATTATCGGGCCTTGCAAAGATGGCTTAACAGGCACAGAAGCTTTCGAGGGTCCGAAGACTGCTCGAGGGGGAGTAATCTCCGGAGAAAAAATCTGTCCGCTGCGAGTTATCTTACTTGTTCCCGCAATGTTCCCTATATCAGGGGTTTCATCCTTAGAGTTCTCTTGGACTGATTCAATCTGTTTGATACCATGATAGAAGATTTCTCCTCCGTAGTTCCATGGTATCGTCTTGTTAGATTGATACGGGACAGGCCCCGACATGGTGATTTTCAATGGTACAAACTTAGGATCAGGCGTAATCTTGACAGGCCTTTTGCAAGCCTTAGGAAGATTGTCGGAGATGGTTATTATTGCAATGTCATTGGTTGAAGTAGAAAAAGTAACAGGAGTAACATGAGTGAATGTATCAACATGAGTCTTTTGGAAGAGTATCTCTTGGGTATCCATCAGGCGTTGGATGCCTGATTTTAACATTGGGCAGTCAACTTGTATGTTTAAGCAGAAGTAACAGTCTTTTCCACAGCCTGGGAATATCCCGGCTCTCATCAAATTCACTTTAATTACTGGTAACGGAGTCAAAAGGTCGGCATCATTGGTAACATGAAGGTCTTCTATGACGGCATGAACATTATGACCGTGCTTGGGCATCGGGGCAGAAATCACATTCGGATTTTCGGGCGCATCGAATTCTACCTCCTTGGCATTAATCAGGTCTTGGATTTTGTTCTTAAGAGCCCAACAGTTGTTGGTATCATGCCCTACACTGTCAGAGTGGTAAGCACATTTTGCATCGGAGTGGTAATATGGAGAAGAAGTATTAGGGTTCTTTGGCGCTTCCTTCAAATTGGTAAGATTCAGCTTTAGCAAATGAGGGAGTACTTGAGCTGGAGTCATGTTGATTCGGGTGAACTGCCGTTGTGGCCTTTCTACCCATTGCTGATTAGATCTTGGCTGATTGCTACGAGGTTGATCATTTGAAGAGTTTTGAATCATCACGGCCCCCACCGTTGTTCGGCGCCCCATTCCTCCTTGGCTTTTCTGAGAATAAACAGCAGAAGCTTCCTTCTTAGCTGGGAAGGTCTTCTTAACAGCGGTGGATGCGGAGGCATCCTTCTGAATCTTACCACTTTTAATACCAGCCTCGACCCTTTCACCGGTCAAAATTAATTCGGTGAATCCCGCGGAGGAACTCCCAATTAAATGATTGAATAAAGGGCCAGACAGGGTCCCTAAAACATGTCAACCAGCTCTCTATCCGACAATGGTGGCTGCACCCTTCCAGCCAGATCACGCCACTTCTGGGCATACTCTTTAAATCCCTCATTAGAAGCCATACCCATACTCTGTAGTTGAGTACGCGTAGGTGCTAAATCAGTGTTGTATTGGTATTGTCGGTAGAACGCAGCAGCTAAATCTTCCCAGTTGTGAACCTCAGACCTCTCAAGTTGATAGAACCAATCCAATTGTGTGCCTGACAAACTGTCTTGAAAAAAGTGTACCCAGAGGTCTTTATCGGATGAGTGGGGTTGGATCTTTCTGACATAGGATCTCAGATGCATCTTTGGGCAGGACAGGCTGTCATACTTAGCAAATGTTGGTACTTTGAACTTGGGAGGAATGACGATCCCAGCGACCAACCCTAGTTCTTCGAAATCTAAACCAGGTACTTTCTGCAACTCCATGGCTGTCAATCGATCCTCAAGATTTTTATATTTATCATCCGCCGGGGGATATTGCTGTTCGGAGTAGTCTTCATCCTCTTCCTCTTCTTCCTCTTCAACTTCAGATTCAAAAGGTACCGCAACTCCTTTTCCTTTACCAGCCCCTTCATCAGACGTTGAGGGGAACTCGAGAACTTTTCTAGCATTGCTTTCAAACCTTCTTCCAAAAGTGGCTACTCCGGGCCTTTTCTTCTTTTTCTCTTTATTTTTCTCCAACAGTGCTTTAAGGTCCTCTTGACCCTTTGCTAAGGTCATGAGGAGTTGCTGGAATTGAGAATTATGTGCTTGCAGATCCTTAACCGTCTGCTCCAAATCCATCTTGCTGAAATAAACAGCAGAAAGATAAGGAAACCTGGTGTGAAGACCTGTTTATGCATATGATGAATGGTATGTTATTCATGTAATGCATTCAAGGATTCAGAAATTCAAATTTGTTGCAAACAAAAAGAACACACGTCATATTAAAAAGAAATTTGTCAGTACATAAGTGCCTCATGGGCCAAATATTACAAAATTCTTAATGTAAAAAGACATTGCGCATCCTCTTTGGCGTGATGTAAGTGTTGAGAGTCTCCTCCTCATGAATTCGGCGGGTAAGCTCCAAAACCTTCTTCTCACTGGCATAGAAGCTGGTCTCAAAAGTATTCCGTTCTTCTTTGAGTTGGATCCAACTCTTTTGTAATTCTTCCAATGATGTTGGCATGTCAGGATGTAGGAGGGTGTATGGAACCTCTCCTTCCATAACAGGCTCTTTGATCATGGGGAGAATGTGACGGTATGGCATCATAAGATTCTGGGCATGGGTTCGTACCCACTTGAGATAAGGCTCAAGGGGGATGTAATTCTTGTGCCCCAGTGTCTTACTATCCACTTTGTTGGGCATCCTCCAAGCTCTGATGAACCTTTGTCGAAGTCCTTGCACATCGTTGTCGAAGTCAAAAACTAGGTCAGGAATCAGCATGTCATGAGGGCCATCCCTCCGAGCATATCCAAATCGCCTTAGAGCTAAACAGGGGTTGTAGGTGATGCCTCCCCTAATGCCAAGTAGTGGGACATTAGGGAATTCCCCACAATGATCAATGATGATGACATTTTCTCTGGACCGAGAACACCAATGTACATCAGAATGTGTGAGGGTCATCAACCATTGTGACCACCTTAAACCCTGCTCATTCTTCAAAACTGATTGTGGAAGGTGAGAAATAAACCACCTTGCTAGGAGAGGAGTACAACACATGAGAACACCTCTTTTCCTCATTGTTCGTGTGTAAAATGAGTGTAGGATGTCCCCAAGCAATGTAGGTATAGGATTCCGGGATATGAAAATCTTGACAACATTCACATCTATAAGCTGATCAGGGTTTGGGAACAAGACCAACCCATAGATGTGGAGTGCCACAATCTCTTCAAAAGCTTGTAGATCTAGAGAATTCCAACAGTGTTGTGCCTTCTCAAACAGAAACTTTGCCAAGAAACCCTTGACACCACTTCTGGTTTCCCAATGACCCTTGATGTCAGATGGTTGCAAGTGTAATGCTTGAGCAACATCTTCAGGCTTTGGTTCTTTTTCCGTACCGTTGTAGGGTAGTTGATGAAGAATAGGAATTCTCAGGAGTTGAGAAAATTCCTCCAAAGTAGGTACTAGTTGGTAATCAGGGAATGTGAAATAGTGGTGTAGAGGGTCAAAGAACTGGAAGAGAACTTTCACCACGTCTTCTTCAATGTTGGAGTTGACCAAGTTGAGAAGTCTACCATGTCTTTCACTGAAGATAGAATTCTCGGGAATCCTGGATGTAAGTTCCTTGAGTTGAGGAGGGATTCTCACAAGGTTGACTTGAATTGTTTTCCTGCGAAGAGATTCCATGACCTGTAAAACAAGAACGAAGATGAAGATCCGAACCCATGAAATGGTTAGTGGATGCATATGATGCTTTATGATGTTCATGATGTATGCACAAGCACATGTACAAGCAAGTCACACAAAACCCTAGTTTCAGGCTTGCATGAGGTTTCATAGGTAAGTACTCTCTTGAGTTTAGTTGGCTCAAACCTGTCCTATAAATAGTAACCGGGTTCTAAGGAGCTCAATATCACTGGATTGTTTTCTATGTTCATTGTTTTGGTTTAGCCACTTAACTAGCGACCAAAATATTCCAATAAAACAACCCTCAATGAGTGTAGTATCGAGTATCTACCAACTTCGGACTGTACCAAAGCCGGTCATCTCACTACCCCTAAAAAAGGCCAAGATGGTCTAGTAAGGTTCTAAAAGTCCATTAGTGCTTCATGACATCACTCAGCGGCCCCGTATTCTCTTTGATTGACTCAAGGGATACCAGTACTCACAAATATGTCGCACTAATATAGCTATTGCTTCAACCATGTCGGTATACCCCGCATAGTTTCCATAACGTATTGCTATTTACCTATGAATGTTTCCCAAATATGGGTTTAGGATTTCAAGCCCAAACAAGAGAACCAAATGTAAAGCAATCAAAGCAATCAAGATAAGCATGCAAAAGGGTGATCTAGGCCCTAAGGTTACTCCACTTTTAAAGTATTCCCCAGTAGAGTCGCCAGTTCTGTGATACGGTGGGAGAACTGACTTGAGGTTTCGCGTTTGTGTTCGCAAATGCTTCGGTTTAGCAAGAGTCGCCACCGACTTTTTATTTTATCCTAAGGAAAGGTCAAAAAGCACAGGAAAGACCTTTGAGATGTTTTCTTGGGTTCGGGGAGTAGATTATAGAAAGGGAAGGTATTAGCACCCTTTCTATCCATGGTTATCCATGGGCTCTTAGTTACTTGTTTAGATCACTTTCTTTGCTTTTCAATTGTTTGAAATGGTGCTCTTCAATTGTTTGAAATGGTGCTTTGTGTGTGGTTTTGAAAGATGTTTTGAAAAGAGGCCATCATTGTGGCAACCTTTGTAATGATTCTTGTTTGAATGTATACAAAGGTGTTTTTGTCTTTTGAAAAGTTTCCAATGTTTGAAAGTAGGGGTTTTGAAATTGTGTGGTGAGGTGTGTTTTTAAACTAGCAAGGATGTTTTTGCAAGCTTTTGATCAAGTAACTAAGAGTTGTCTACCCTATTTTACTCAAAGATCTTTCTTATGTTTTTAACCCTTTTAACAGTGTTGTTTCACCATTGTATTTGGTGAACAACCTTGTGTTCGGATGTTAAACGGGATAGGCGCGGGTTATCGTATAGACCATGATAGCAATTGTGTCAAGTATTTTTGGCATTTTTCTTGAGGGGCTTGATCATTTTTGTTTAGGCAACCCAGATAGCGTCATCGAGGGACTATGATCTTTTGTTTTGTTTTTGTTTTGCCAAAGTACTTGACATGCATACCATGGCCCATTTTTGAAGGCAACAAGTGGATTGAAACCCTAGGGGTGCAAGTGTGTATTGTGTTTGTTTTTCATGCATTTTGTCTTTGATTAGGTCAAACTAATTGTTGGTTTTGATTTTGCATACAAACCCTAATTCTCTAAGCATGGCATAATTGAAAGCATTAAGTGCGTAAAAATAAATCTAAGCTATTACAACTTGATATAGGGAGGGGGGTACAATTTTTGAATAGGGGGTTTTTGACAAGAAATATAAAACCCTAATTACTATTACATCCAAATTGAATTCTTTGTGCAAATAAAATAAATGGACAATATTTAATTAAACAAGATAAATAAATATTAAACAAGATGTATTATGCAAAAAAAGAGTTTTTATTTGTTCATGTATGCAAAAGTATTTCTTAATGTAAAAAGGTATAAAGAAATAAATAAAAGATTAATTTTATTTGTTTTTAGGGTAAAAGCCCTAATTCCTTAAGGAAATAAATATAATATAATATTTATGTGCAAAAAATATTAATATGTATAAAAAATGAAATATATCTAAAAAGGGTATTTTTTTAGTATAAATAATAATAAAAATAAAAATATAATATTTTTGTGTTTTATGTCTAAGTATTTAATAAAATAAAAGTATATATATATATATATATATATATATATATATATATATATATATATATATATATATATATATATATATATATATATATATATATATATATATATATATATATATATATATATATATATATATATATATATATATATATATATATATATATATTAAATATGTTAAGTATTTTAAAAATAAAATAAAATATTTACAAAAATACAATATATTCAAGAAAATATTTTTGGTGTGAATAAAAAATAGAAATGAAAATAAAAGTATTATTTGCATTATTTTTATATTTAAACAAATAAGAAAAAGGTATTAAAATGTTTTTTATATTAGGAATAATTAAAATAAATACCAAATAAATGTAAAAAAATATGAAAATATTTTTCAAGTATTTTTTATGTTTGGAAATAAAATAATAAAGTCAGAAATGAAATTAAAATGCAAAAATAATAAAAATACAAAGAAATGGGCCAAGGGGTGTGAAAAGTAAGCTGGGAGGTGCAAAAAGAAGAACAAAACAGGCCCAACCCATTTCCACTTCATCTTTTTCTTTGTGACAAATGCGCGCTAGCTCTGTACAAACTGCCAACTCCTGGAAACGTGATCTTTTGACAAAACTCAAAACATGAAACTTGTAGAGCATCAAACAACGATTTCAACCATATAAAACATTAAATCTAACTCTCAAAGACCAGAGAGAATTTCTCTGGCCCTAAAATCTAACCTAACTTTTTCAACATGTTCATGGATGAAATTCTCCTAGCACGATTAATATAAATGAAAATTGAGCATATGTATGGTTTCAGGGCAATGAGTACAACATCTTTTATTCACAAACCTAAGGCTAAATGTTCCTAAATAGAGAGATAGAAGTCCATGAAAAACCTGTTTCAACTGGACACGAGTATGGCAATGCAACAACTTTCAGTGAGGCCTGAGGTTCTTTTGAGCTTGCTTGATGTTCCCTGAACCTTTCCCAATGCTTAGTTTGTTTAGAAATGGCCTGAATCTCTCCACAGAACTCAACCTGCAAAGCTTCAAAGCAAAAATGGTGATGTGTGTAAATGGAGTTACAGTAGCTTGTGAATGGTCTGGACAGCTTAGGTGTATTGTTTAGAATGTGTTTGAAGTGATTTGGGACAAAACGCACGAGGGGATTTGGTTGTGGCTTGTGATTTGCAGAACTTGCCCTGTTTTGGGCAGAAATGAAGATTTTGTACTTAAGGGTGTTTGAGGGATGAATGGCTCGTGTTTTTGGCTTACAAGGATGTGAGAAACTTGTTTGAAAACTTTTCTTGAGTTCAATATATCAGATATGTGAGTTCTTGACTTTTGGCCCAAATGACTTATTTTGAAAGAAAAGTGTGAAGTGACTATGCTAAGGCCTGTACAAGATAGCTCCAAGCATGCTCATAGTTGGTGTACTATGCCTGAGATTAGGGGACTAGTTTGCTGCAAGGAGAGAAGTCCAAGGCTCAAGAAAATGCAATTTGACATAAAGTTGCCTTTATGAAAATGGAAGTGCCATCTTTATGCCCAAAATAGAATTATTCAATGTGCCATGCTCTAATGATCAGAATAACACCAATGTCCAATGTATTTGCATTCAATTTTTGAGTGTAAATTGGTTTAGAGGCCTGTAATTATGTACTAAGTTAGTTTGGTCAGATTTTGCAAGTGGTATGAACATGTATTGGCCATGGTTACAAAGTGAGTTTTTGCCAACTTCAAGAATTCTATTCTCCCTAACCACAAAGGTGTTTGAGGAGTTCTTGGACAATTTGGAAAGCTTGAAACATGTACTATAATTCATATTTGAAATGAAACTTAATACTCCAAGTGGAACTATGTGAAAAATGTCCAAGAAAATGGGTCAAAATCCTGCCTAAACTAGGGCAAAATTTCTCTAAGTTAAAAGTTTTAGGTACCCTTGTTCCAAAAATCATAACTTGAGATCCAAGCTTCTTTTGAGAAAACTATGTGAATCAAAGTTGTAGACTTTGTGATGGACTACAACTTTCATGTTGTAACTTTTGTTTGAATCCATTTGCATCTTGGTGAAAATGTGGGACAAAGTTAGGAAAAATTAAGAAAATTTTATAACTTAGAAAATTTGTAAGTTATGAAAATTTTCAATTTCAAACCCTAATTTGTAATTTTGGGTTTCTTGATGAACAAGTTTCATAATTTGACATATCTTGATGAAAAATGACCCTTGGCACTTGATTTTGACCAAAAAGTCAAAGTTTGACTTTTCAGTGTACAGTCAAATTTTGATCAGTTGACTGAAAAATTCATCTGTCAATCCTATGCATTTGAGATCTTTTGAACTTGTTGAATGGGTCAAGATAATGTCATTGAGTCCTTGAGTCCATGGTTGAGCTTAATTTGCCATTGGCTAGGTCAAACAGTCAAAAATTGCCTTTGTACAGTCAAAACCCTAAAAATGACCATTTTGCCCTTTTAGTGATCTGGTCAAATTTCTTGTGGAATTGTGATCCAAAATTGATCAAATGGTTCATATGAGTTCACAATGTTGATTTGGGTCAAAATTCATGAGGTTTTACTGTGAATTGGCCACAATTGACTTTTTCCCCAATACAGCTGATTTCTAGGTCAACTGTCCAATTGACTGGGCAAAAATTTGATTCAAGGCTTGAAACTTGGTATGGGCAAACTTATGAGTCCAACGTGAAGTATGAAAGTAAATTTGGGCATTGTAGGTCAAAAAATCCCTGTGCAAACTCAAACCCTAATTTCAGGTCAATAGTGCAAGGAGATGTCTTGAGTAGAGCAAACCCTAGCTTGGTCTTGAGTCCCAAGAGTCTTGTGATGAGAAATGTTGATAAAATGAGAGGGCAAGTTTTGTGGTAAAACAACTGTCTCTATAATGAATATTTTTTTTTATAATTATATAATTTTATTTTAGTTTCATGTTTTTTCTTGTCTACAAAATTGGAAGAATTTATTTAGATGATAAGTGAAACTTAATGGTTAATTGAACATGTGATTGGTAAAATTACGAGAATGTAATGATAGTTTATGTTACAACAGAAATAGTCTAGGCCATTAGTTAAGTTTTACGTGCTATAAAATCTTCGTCAGTTATAACTGAATACTCGTGGTATCCGAAAGTTTCTTTTGACGAAGCGAGCATCGTTGTGATTGAAGGCTCCTAGATGTTGGGTGTTTGCAAGGTATTAAATTCTTGTTTTGTAAAACATTATTCTTATTTATTTGTTATAAATTTTTTTCCAATTATGATCAATGATTCCATGTATTTGGGAATATTCCGAGGACGCAAGTATCCTTGCAATAGACGACACCTAGATGTTGAAAGATTGTGAGGTTGTAAAGCCGTATTTGTGTAAAAGATCATAATTAAAAAATAGAGTCATTATAGGTTCAATCATGAGATTTCCTACGTCTAAGAGTGAATGATTTGAAAGGGGGAACCTAATCATTTTAATAATTATATATATTAACCTTCAAATTAGTTTAGCTTTACAAATTACACACATATCAATAAATCACGTTATGCGCACATCTGTTATTATTTCTAACTCATCGTGTTATATTCATAAGTACAATCACCTTGTTCTTAGTGACCACAATTTTTGTATATATAATAATTTTGGAGAATGCTCTTTCCACCCTTATGGGTGCACCCCATACCTCTGGAAACCCAAAAATTCCCTTAATGCGTATAGAGGTGCATCTCTAGATGCATCCAAAATCACACCAAACTTTGTCTTTCTAAGATCCAATCCATTTTGAACAAACATGGTATGGAGATACATCTCTTACATTATTTGGGTGTATCAGGAGATGCATCTTCGAATTACACCTATGTACTCAATTGTTTTGTTTTTATTCACTAAATTTGATATTTTTTGAGGCACACATATTTTAGGTTATTTAATTCCAACATATTTTAGGTCATTTTAGACCATGAATTAGAAGAGAGAAATACATACATTATTTGATTCAAACATAGTGCTCAATTATGAAGAAAAAAATAAAGCACTCAATTATGAAAAAAGGCATACATTAGTTTGTTCCAAAAATACAAAATAATTCAAGCAAACAAAAACATAATAGGTATGTCTGACCCCCCGCCTTCTTCTCCTCCCATACTGAAAGGAATTCCATGCCTCAACAATTATTTCTTCCATGAGGCCCTGTGGATACTTGTTTTGCAGGTGATATGATATTTACTTTTGATGATGACAACCAACATGATGACAACCATCTTGATGACAACTATGATAAGTCAAGCATGAACGATTAAGTGATTAAAGATGCAAACCTAAGTATTATGGTTTGATAAGCTTGACTATATAACGAGGGAAAATTTAATGAAGATAATCTAAAGCCTCACATCAAGAGATCTCAAACAGTGTCTACATAAAGAAGAGTATCTGGAAAAATCTTGTAGAAAAGGAGTAAATCTCCTAATTTATTAAGTGAGTGATCATATGTAACACAAATGGGCTTTTCGGTAAAAGTAGAGGCTAAAACACACACACACGCGCGCATACACACACACACACAAAAACCTTTTTCAAAATGATTTTCCAAAAAGAAAATACTTTGAAAAACATCTATAAGTTATGTCAAATGAACTGGGAGCAGTCAAATAAGCTACAGACACAATTTTGACTCTTTTAATCGATTAGAAGAAATTTCCAATCGATTATATTTGCACAAAATTAAGGCCCAAGCCAGTTTGAATGCGTCTCAATTCTGTGAAACGACTAGATATCTTAAATTTCCATTTTGAGGACTTATAATCATATATTTGCATCATCTAATTGATTAGAAACTTGGTTTAATCGATTATCTAACAATAAAAAGCGTTAAATGAAAATTATGTTTTAGGAAAACCTCTTGCCTATAAATAGATGTATCATTTCTCGTTTTAGAGCATCCATGATCATGTTTTTACACTTTCATCTATCACTCTCTCTAAATTTTTATTTAACTTTCTCTCAATAAATGTTTTAGCCAAATGCCTTTATGAGAGAAAAGTTTCTTTGTGAGTGAGGATATATTTGTAATTTTAGAAGGGTAGAATTATAAAATTCACCAAAGGAATCTTTTGTATACACCCTGGTTGAATATTGTCCATTTAGGAATTTATATGGGTTATAAGCTCATCCTATAAAAGCTTATATTTGGGGATTGTGTGATCAGTCCTAGGTTTGGTTAAAGATTAACTAGTGTTAAAATATTCATAGGTTCTAGGTTAGCCTGGTTAAAACCAAGTTAGGTTGAAGCTTAACCTGATATTAAACGCTTCACAGGTTCAAGATCAGCCCGGCTAAAATCTCACAGGTATTTAGTTAGCCTGGTTAAAACCAAGGTACTAAGCTCAGAGTTTTGGAAGTTATAGACTAACCGCTCCAAGGTCCGTGTTCGTGGAGAAAAGAATAACTGCTTTAATCAATAGTTGGGAATGAAGATTGGTTGCTTCACCCTCAGAAATATATTGAAGAAAAGACACAAACTCACATATCCATCATCTTGTATTATTTGGTTAAAGATCAACCATCATTTCCTTGTATAAGGGGGATTCGTGATCTTTCCTACTAAAAACTCTCAACTATTATTGGAAATTATCAAGATCAATTCTTGGGGAAAGGAGTAGGTCCTTTTGATTTTACAAAACCTGTATAACTTATTCTTCTTCTTCCATTAATTTGTTTATATTTCGCAATTTATTTTCTGCTATTTACTTTTTGTTGCTTAGTTTTTAAAAATATTTTTAAACTCTGATTTTACTTGCCTAAGTTTTTCAAGTACTATTTTTAATATGAAAAAGTTTTCAAAACCAAGTTTTTCCAAACCACACAATCCACCTGCTCTTGTTTGGAAAGTCTCAAGTCCAATATGGCCAAGTGAGAACTGCCATGCTCAAAGAGTCTTGCCTCTATGATGATCTCCCCATCCATAATACGCCGACATATCCTCGGCGTGGTCATCGCTAGCCTTAAGTACCTCCTGATTAGATGGCTTAGGAGGTCTTATAGGAGTGTCTGGTGTTATGATAGGGTGTGACACCCTATAGAACTATGTCATGTAGTAGTCATCATAAGCTCACTAAAAAGGAGTTGGCAGCATGCGATACTCCTCGAGTACCAAGTGACAAAATCCTCCAGTATTGTATCAAGATCTCTTTGGAGTAAGGTGGGAAGAGTCTAATTTATGGGGGGGTCTCAGAATAATATGTAAATAGCCAAAATGGCACATCATTCACTTGGTAAAATAAGGATACATAAGAGATGACCCACATGTAAACCATCTAGAGTATAAGTAAATAACGTCTAGCGGACGTGTCCCATGGTGACCCTCGCATGTGCAAAATCAAATGTCATATGGTACATGATGACCTATATGCACTCTGATTGGCTTAATCACATTATTCCCCATGTACGGGGTAAATTTTGCAGCACATGGTTAATCCTTAGTGTAGGTAGGCACAACTTCTTACCCGGTGATGCGAGGGAAGTGGGGGATGATCTATATTGAAAATGGTTCAGATATAATATTAAATACAAGTGTAACAAATGAATTATGAAAATATTAGTAACAATAAATTACCATAAGCAGCGTGCAACTCCCTGTCATCTGCTTTGTCTTCTAAAGGAAAACCTTGCCCAACTTCAAGTATATGTAGACCCAATAGGCGACCCCCTAATTGTACTCATGAATCATCGTCAAGTTGATGAAGTACTAAGGTAGACCACATCGATGTAGGGTGCACTTTTGTCGACAAACATAGACATGCCAACCAAGAACAATAGGTAAACCTCAATGCATAAGTCTGATGGTAGTCAACTTGTAGATCATCGCATTCGACATCCTTAACCCACTGCAGATGGTTTTTGTAAAGAATTTTCGAAAAACTATGAGTACCTTTGGTGTTAGCTACCTCATTTTCCACCTTAGTTGGGTCAACCCCCAAATGGGTGACCATCATCTTCACGACCTAGTAGTTTTCCTCTGATGGGAAGATGCTGGAGGCATGCGACATCATCCAAGGTAATAGTCATCTTTCCTGTAGGAAGATGAAAATATGACTTCTCTAGATGCCACCTCTCTGTAAAATCGGCATGTATGTCGTGGTTTATGGTCATGTACTCAAAAAAACATAAACCAACAAGACATGAATAATATATATCATCAACGAACCAAGCAATAGTGAGTTGTTCCAACTCTAATATCTTCATGTCGTGGTTTACCGATTTCAAACATGTATACCCCTGTAAAAAGAAAATATCACCATCAATATCGATTTAATTAGTTGAAAACATATGTCATGCAAAAGAAACTAAATATACCTCTACTTCCTAAACATGCCTGGCAATATTGTTTGCATAGAGATGAAGTAAGAAGGTGATAAATGAGCCTCCTAGATAAATATTTAAAGGGGAATGGACAAAGAATTCCTCCTAGGCTTCAGGAGGCTTCAGGTTCTATTGCATCATTTTGGGACTCGTGGCCCTGTGAAGTAAATGCCTGAGAGAGGCGACTACGATAAGCAGAACCATATGGTTGAGATGTGCGCGATGTTCATGTACTCGAATTTTCTAAGCATCCTATTTTCTATAACGAAGTACATTATCAAATTTTCTTTTATGCATTTGTACTCCTTGGTTATTTGCTTAATCACCAGTTCAGAGTCGCCTCTTATTTCGACTCTAGTTTCCCCTAATTCCAACAAGGCTTCAAGTCCTACTATCAAAGCCTCGTATTCAGCTTCATTATTCAAACAATGGGGGCCTTCAATTTTATACTTGAATTTTGTTGGAATTTTGTCAGGAGAAATAATCAAAACTCCAACTCCAGTTCCATCTTTATGAGTAGAACCATCAAAGAATAACTTCCATGGTTCTAGTTCCACATAATTCTGAGGAACTTCGACCTCTGCATGGTCAACAATGAAATCAGATACTACTTGTCCTTTCATATATTTTAAGGGCATGAAAGTCAAGGAATATTCAGTCAGAACTAGTGCCCATTTGCCAATTCGACTGTGCGGGATTAGCTTTGAAAGCATGTGCTTAATAACATCGAACTGAGAAGAAACATACACATCAACTGGTTTTATATACTATTTCGATTTTGTACAAAAAAAGTACAAACATAGATATAATTTTTCTATAATATTATACCTAGTTTCTGCATCATTAAGTACTCGACTAAGGTAGTATAGGTCTCTTTCGATACCATTCTCATCCTCTTGAGCGAGCATACATCCTATGGTTACATCAGATGTAGATATGTACAATCTCATAATTTTGTTCCTACAAGAGGGTGACAATATTGAAGGTCGAACAAGGTATTATTTAATCTTGTCAAATGCCTCTAGATGTTTCTGCCTCCATGATAGCCTTTGTATGTGTAAAAGAATTTTGAGCAAGTATCTAACAACTATCTATTTTTACTCAAAAAGGTCGTTATTTTCCTCCTTTCCTTTAGACAGTGCTATCCTACTATTAGTGAGTAGGTCACCCTATCGTTGGATGTTTGAGGGACATTCGAAGGGACGTTTATAGTCACAAAGGCAACTGGGCAAGAAACCTTATTAACTACTCTAGAGTTTTAAGATCACTTTATCGAGGCAACGTCGAGAGGGTCATCGAGGGACTTGTGATCTTTAAACTGGAGGATAGCCACTAAAATCTCCCACGTTTCGAGAGTTGTGACTATTTTCTGATGGAAACCAAAGTGGGATACCCTAGAGGTGTACATGTGCAAGTGTATTGTGTTTCAGTTATTTTTGTATTTGAAGTTAGGTTTGCTAGCGTTTGTTTCTAGATCTTATCATGCAATCCTATTAACATACATCTAATAATTTATATCTGTACATGAATTTAAAGTGCGGAAATTAAACCTAACTATTACATGGCTTCGGGGAGGGGGAAATTACAAGTCCAAAATGGGAAATAAAGACAGTAAATGTCCTAATTTAAACTATTACATCCCCGTAAACAAATACAATAATATGAAAAAGTAATACTAAAATAAAAATTATGCGCGAATAGGAAATGTGTCTAAATCCTAGAAAGAAAAGTCTTTTATTTGTTTTTTTATTTAATAAAGGAAAATAAAAATAAAAATCTATTTAATTTTAATTTATAAAAATGTTTAAGTAATTAATAATTAATTAACGAAATTAATTATAATAAAAAGACTAAAACCTAATTTTTTGTGATTTTTTTATTCAATGTTGTTTTGAAGAGGAAAGCCATTAAAAGAAATGAACAAGACAAAAATAAAAATACAAATGGTCTTTCGATCCAATGAAGGAGATTGCTTTTCGATCCATGGAAGGAGGTTGTCCTTCGATCCAGGGAAGAATGTTGTTTTTTGATCCAGGGAGGGATGTTGTTTTTTGATCCAGGGAGGGAAGCTGCCTTTCAATCTGGATCTACAAGACAAACGTTAGCAAAAATAAAGGTGCAGGACCTGGGTATCAAACCCAGGTCTTTCCCCTTAATTCGAACCTTCCCCTAATTCAAACCCCTTGTGTTCGAATCTGGGTTGTTTTGGCTTGAAACTGCCTGTATCATGAGCTTCGAAGGCAAGTTCAGATCATGCCCTTCGATGGAAAATCTTATTCCTGCATGTTATCTTACATGTGGTATGTTAATATAAACACAAACAACATCAGCAATGCAAACATGAAAACAATATGTATTTAAATGGCTTGGAAATACAATTTTGATTTTGTAAATCCTTACCAACCGGAGATGCTTCGATCTGTGAACCTGGGCGTGGAATTGCTAGCGTAAGGTCCTGGGCAACTTCTTGGGAGTTTGCAAAGTTGGCTTGGTATTTATGCAACTTATGAGATTTTTGAGCTTTTTCCTGAGGCAATTTCTTGTGTGTGTCCAATGCGTGTGTGTGTCTAGGAAATGTGTTTCTTTTTTTTCTCGTCCTTGGCAATGTGTCTTTAGCTCTGTATTTATAGGAGGTGGAGGAGACAAGGAAATGGGGAAAGAAACATGGCATTAAGGACCAGCCATTAAACATGGCTTTGAAAACAAAATCAGACAAATTAAAGGATTGCCATTTTGAATTATTCATGCCGTTTTGAAATTTTGAGTGAACCTGGACTAGTCATGGTTGACATCCTGCTCGAACTTGAGTCTCAAGCTAACCAATAGAAGTCCACTTCATCCCATTGGTTTTTGTTTTGACTTGCATGAGTCTTTCGACAAGCTCCCCAAACTTTGTTCTTCAATTGGCCCTAAATTCCAATTCGAATGGCTCCAGTCCTCATTGTTGTGGCCTCTTCTATTGAGCCACTATCTGCCTTAGTTACTTGATCTGAAACTATCCAACAAGCCCAATCGAACACTTCATTCTGGCCAGTCGAAGCTTCTTTTGTTATTTCCTTCGAATGTAATTGTGCCGGAGGCTTGGGCTTGGCAGCATATAGGACTTTGGCCAGCAAGCATCTTGAACCAAGACTTCATCAAAAGACAAAACAAACTTGTTTCCAATAATTATGTGTCCTTCGAATGGACCAATTGTATGTCCTTCGAAGGCACCACTTGTGTGTTCTTCGAATGGGTCCCCAATGTATGTCCTTCTAAAGCACCACTTGTGTGTTCTTCGAATGGACCAATTGTATGTCCTTCGAAGGCACCACTCGTGTGTTCTTCGAATGGACCACATGCACTCCTTGTGCGTTCTTCGAATGGGCCACCAATGTGTGTAGAAACTGTGTGTTGAAAGGTTTAGAGGTGGAATTGAAGCTAGCATGAGGGAAGTCACTGCTTTGTGAATTAAAACACACATGAAAGAAGTTCTTGCCTTGTGAATCAAAGGCAAGCCTGAAGGAAGTATCTTCCTAGTGAATAGAAGGAAAGCATGAAGAGGTCTTTTCCTTGTAGATTGAAGGCAAGTTTAAGGAGCCTTTGCCTTGTGGATCGAAGGAAAGTCCAAAGGAAGTCTTTTCCTTGTGGATCGAAGGCAAGTTAAAGGAGGCCAAAGTCCATTCGAAGCTTGGGAAATCGAAGAAAACTTGAAGGAGGCCAAAGTCTAGTTGAATCTTGGGAAATCGAAGCAAGCTTGCTTTTTCTTTGATTTGATACCTAAAGGCCCAATGTGATCCATGGAAACTATACGGGGCATCAAAAATCCAATTCTATTTGTGCAAACTTGGACTTTTGAAAATCCTTGTGAGAAAATTTCTTGAGAACAGAGAGGGCAAATTTTAGGGTACAACAAACATTATTAGCGATATCACCAAAGGGGTAACTACTCGCTCTAAGATAAGTAATTTTTGTTATCATCATGCACGAACTTAAAAACGCTAAGGATGCCTTACATGATGAGCATTGGCTTATGGCCATGCAAGAAGAATTGAATCAATTTGAAATAAATTACGTTTGAGACCTTGTTCCTTGTCCATAAAATCATCAAATTGTAGGCACTCGATGAGTATTTAGGAATAAGCTTGATGAACATGGTGTGATAACAAGAAATAAGGCCCGTCTTGTGGCTCAAGCGTATAACCAAGAGGAAGACATTGATTATGAGGAGACATATGCTCTGGTTTCCCGACTTGAGGCTATACGCCTTTTATTAGCTAATGCATGCTCTATGAACTTCAAATTATATCTAATGGACGTAAAAAGTGTGTTCCTTAATGGATACATAAGTGAAGAGGTGTATGTTTCTCAACCTCCTGGTTTTGAAAATGATGAGTTTCCTAATCACGTGTTCAAGCTAAAACATGCATTATATGGTCTTAAATAAGCCCCTAGGGCATGTTATGATCGACTTAGCAAGTTTTTGCTAGAGCAAGAATACTTAGAGGAAATGTAGACACTGCACTCTTTATTAAACATCAAGTAAATCATATTTTACTAGTTAAAATTCATGTTAATGATATCATTTTTGGATCAACTAATATATATCTTATCAAGGAGTTCTCTAAGCTTATGCAGTGTGAGTTTGAGATGAGTCTAATGGGAGAGTTAAACTACTTTCTCGGACTACAAATTAAGCAAATTGATGAAGGAACATTTGTATGTCAAACCAAGTATTGTCTCGAATTGCTCAAAAGATTCGGTATGGACAGTGCAAAGGAAATTGAAACACCTATGGCAACAAAGGTAACTTGAATAGAGATGAAAAAGGTAAGGATGTTAAGGTAAAAAGGTATAGAAGTATGATTAGATCTCTTTTTTGTCTTACCGCATCTAGGTCTTATATTATGTTTAGTGTTTGTATATATGCACGATATCAATTTGTTCCTAAGGAATCACATTTAAAAGCGGTTAAGCGCATTCTTAGATATCTCATTGGTACCTCTAAGTTTGGGCTTTAGTATTCCAAGGAAAATGATTGTAGCTTGGTTGGTTATTTTGATTCTTATTTTCCAGTTGCAAATTGGATAGGAAAAGTACTAGTGGAACATGTCACATGTTTTCAAAATCCTTGGAAAGTTGGCATAGCAAAAAGCAAGTTTTCGTCGCTTTGTCAACGACCAAGGTGGAATACGTGGCCGCCGGTAGTTGTTGTGCAAAACTTTTATGGCTTAAACAACAACTACTTGATTTCGATATTAAACTTTCACACATTCCTATCATGTGTCACAACATTATTGCCATCAATCTAAAAAAAATATTGTACTACATTCACGCACTAAACATATTGAGATATGTCACCACTTCTTCGTGACCATGTTAAAAAATGGGATGTTGTGTTTGAGCATGTTGATAGCAAAAATTAACTTGTTGATATTTTCACTAAACGACTCACACTTTATACGCGGGGAATTGGGGATAATAGATATCTCAAATGTTGCTTAATTCTATCTTGTTGCTTGCACTTTATATTCTTACTCTAACTTTGTGTTTGAGTATTTTATATCATGTGAGTGCAACCTCCATCTCATCATGAGGGAGGTGATATTGTTTCAATTTCTCCTTGAAAGTAAGATTTTCCGTAATGCATGTTACTAGTTTACTTCTAAAAATTCTTGAAATTTTCTCAAATGATGAAAACCATGAATGCTAATTTCTAATTTTTTTGATTGAAAACCATTGTGTGTTCTTGATCCACATGCTTATAGTGACTTCATGTTTTAACTCTTTCACATTTGTATAATTTTATTCTTATTATGCAAGCATGTGCATTTGTTTATGCCTTATTTCTCGCACTTGTGATTGAGTTATTTTTGTGCATGATATTTTCAATATATGCTTCTTGTTGTCTTGGTCACATGGCATGAAAAACGTATTTATTTTGGTGTTAATAGCGACATATTCTTATAGCTATGCTAGGCACATGCGTGTGCGGCATCAGGAGTCCCATTATGAATCGTTACGTGATCGTGACGCTACAAAAATGACTTGATAATATTGTTATTTCCTGCTTCTTTATTCTTTATGCATTTCATTATATTTGTTGTAATGTTGTTTGCCTGTTATTTAAATTTTCACATCATTACATACACACACACACACACACACACACACACACACACACACACACACACACACATATATATATATATATATATATATATATATATATATATATATATATATATATATATATATATATATATATATATATATATATATATTGGGATATGTGATTGTTGCTTATCTATACAAAATAGTCTCTGAGTGATATATTATTATTGTTTTGTAACTATGATACTTCTCACGGTTTGCTATATATCTTTTTAATATTGTTAAAGGGGGAGAAGCATATGCGAGTCAAAGTAAGGAAGTACAAAGTCAGGGGGAGCCTTCAATAAATACAAAAAATGCATCATCGCAAGTTTTTCCATCATCAAAAAGGGGGAGTATGTGAGTATAACTTCGTTATCAAATGTTTTTCATGATGTCAAAACTGAGAAAATATAGCACTTCTGCATATTGGACGATATCCTTATGTCTTGTGGCACTCCTCGGCATTAGAGGTCTTAGGAATCATTAAAAAACCATTTTGAAATTGATCCAAGTTATTAAAAACAAGTTTCTGCATAATTTTTCATTGCATGCGTCGACACATCCACTTTTCAGGCCGACACATGAAACTCAATTTTGAAGCGTGTAGCCTCTGGAAGGCTCAAGTTGACACATGAATTGCATAGGTCGGCACATACTGAAGCATTTCTAAAATTGCAAAAATTATTATTTTATGTGTCGACACATCCATTTTTCAGGTTGACGCATTTACTATCGTTTTAAAGCCTGTAGCTTTTGACTTGGTTCGGTCGATACATAGTGTGATACGGTGGCCAGAACCGGGACTATTTTTTAGGAATGCTGGTTTGCGTTTTGCGTTTGTGTTTGCAAAATGTTGCGGTAAGCAAGAGTCGCCACTATCTTTTATTTTATCCAACAAGGAAAGGAAAAAATCACAGAAAAATTCCTTTTTCGAGATACTTCTGAGTACAAGGGGTAGATTATAGAAAGGGAAGGTATTAGCACCCTTTCTATCCGTAGTTATCTACGGGCTCTTAGGTACTTGCTCATCATTTTCAAAATTTTTTCTTTGTGTGCTTGTGTGTTTTGAAAAGTTTTTGTTTTGACTTCGATTTAACTCTTGCTTCTGTCTTCAAGAGTGTAATGAAGTGTTTTTGAAAACTTTGTTTGTAAAGGAGTGTAAGTGTGAAAAAGTTTATTTTGATTGAGCAAGTACTTAAGAACTAATCTACCTACTCGAAAAAAGAATCGTTCTATGTTCGTTTCCTTTAGACAACGCTATACACTATTAGTGAGTAGGTAGCTCCGTTGTTGGAGTTTGAGGGTCAATTCGAAAAGGGACGCACGGTCACTAAAGCAATATTAGGACGTCTTAGTAATAACCCTAATGTCTTAGATCAATTATTCGAGGCAACAATATCCGAGGCAACCTTTCAGAGGCAACTTTGATCTTTAGACAAAAGGACGACCACTAAAGCATCCTATACTCAATGACCATTTACCGAAGGCAACTAAGTGGGAGTGTACCCTAAGAGTGCGCATGTGCGAGTGATTCAATTTCAGATTATTTATCTTTGCACATTTTAGGGTTATCTAACCGTTTTAAAGTTTACATACATTCTTATCATGCATCCTAATATCAAACATCTAACAGTTTAATATTTTGCGGAATTTAAATGTGGAAATTAAACTAAGCTATTACAAGGCTTCGGGTATTTACATAGCCAAAAACAAACCCTTTGAAAATAAAGCGATAAATGAAAAATAAAGGTCCTAATTAACTATTACAACTTGTGAGCAGTTACATTAATAGGATAAAAATAAAATAATAAAAACACGCGCGAAGAAAATTAGATTGGGAAGAAATTAGGGTTTTGACCCTTCTAACCTAATTAAAAGAAAAAATTGTTTTTGTTGTTTTTAATAAAAGAATTAGGTTTTCTAAATTAAATACAAAAATTAATTAGCTAATTAAATTAATTAATGAAAATAATTACATGGCCTATTTTTGTGTTTTTGTTATTTTTAAGGAAAAGAAAATATAATTAAATTATGAACAAAACCCTAATTTCTAATTATTTTTAATTATTTACAAAAGGAATTACAGTTATCTAATATTAACAACCTAATTAAATTAATTAATTTTTGATAAAAAATAAAATCTAAACCTAATTTGTGAAAAGTATTATTTTGTGATTTTTTTGATAAAAAGAAAATAATTAATGTTAGTAAATAAAATAAATAAATTAATAAAACAAAATAAAAAGAATAGAGAAGAGATTTGGGCATGAACAAAGCAATTTGGGAGGGTGTAAGAAGCAATCTGGCCCAAGCCCAAAGGTGTCCACGTTTGACTTTTTGGATCTGATGTTGCACGTCGACTGTGGCTTATGGTGCTCCTCCAGATGATGGCCTTTGGATTTGGATCTCAGGACATTTGGCACGCTGGATGATGAGGTCCCATGGTGGACTTTGGTCTTTGGTGCGCACCTGAACCTGAAAAGAAAAATAATATGCAAGCAAAGGGGGGACCTGGGATTCGAACCCAGGTCCTGAAGCAATTACCATGCACTCCACTACCACTGTGCCAACTGTTCTTATTTGTTCATATAATACAAAACATTAATCAAATATGAAAACGGCCAAACACCATAATTCAGCGCGCGTTTTTTCAAATAGGCCAATGGTTGCTTGCCAGCTGGTCATCTTCCTCCCTGCACCGTTGGTAAAAGTTCCAAACTTTTACCTACGGACGTTTGTCCGTAGCTACAAGTCCTGCAAATCTCAAAACTCAACACAAGCGTGATAAATAAAAACGAAGGCCATGGACAACTTCGTCTGGACCTGCTGAGTTCATTGGTGGCCCTTTCATGGCTCAATTTTGCCTATAAACGAAGATCCCAATTTGAAGCAAGAAACCCTAATAATGGTGACATCCAATATAGGCCATGAAAACACAATTGACTATTACAGAGAGCTTGCAAATAGGATGGTGAACAATAATATACAATTATTTTATGCTACAAGTACAAGAACGATGCTATTCGATTTCAAAAAAGAAGCCATGCCGTGGGTGACTTACAGCGCGATATAAGGCCTGGAAACGCTTGTTCTGGGTTGCGTTTGCTTGCCTACACTCCCAGGAATCGATTGGGATAGTCCAAGGGTCTTGAATTGGCATGTAACTAGGAATTCGTGTTTGCACTTTTTCTTGATTTTTCCAAGTTTGATTCTTGATGCTGCGCCTCTTTCTCTAGCCTCTTTTGGTCTGCACACACTCCTTATGTATTGAGGAGTGAATTAGGGTTGAAAGAATGATCATAATCTTCTTCCATCAATGAATTTGATTTTAATTTGATACACCTTGAATATCTTTCCAAAAATTGCCTAGTTCAATCTTTTTGTGCACCTCATGCTTTTACACGAATTTGATTTGATGCTAGCTGGATATTAAGACCTGAATTATGTAAAAAATCTTTGAATTTCAATGTTTTGGATTTTATATGATTTGTTTTGATTTAAAATGATTTAATTCAAATAAAAATTAAAATAAATAATATAAATAAGATAATGATAAGTGGCAAAGGCTAGGGCTTGTGGACCATGTTGCCAACTCAAAACAAGTGCAAAAGATTGGGCCATTTGGCAAAAATTGAAGTTTTAGGCATAGTTGACTTTTGGCAATTTTACAAAAAAGGTCAACTTCACTAATGCATAACTTCCTCAATTTTGACTCTTTGAAGGTGTTCTTGGACTTTTTAGAAAGATTGCGATGTCCTCTAAGAAACCCTTTTGGTATCATCTCAATTTGATATTACATGCTCATGTATGAAGCTTTGACAAAAAAGGTGTTTTTGTTGACTTTTCAAAATGACCTATAATGTCCAAATTCATAAATTCTTGTGAGTGAATATTTTAAATTTTGGGAGATGAATATGAATTGTAGAGAATGGAATCCTCTTCAAAATGAGCTTTGGATGGGTCATTTATCATAAAGTATGAGAAAGTTATGCTTGGTCAAAGTTGAGTTGACTTTTCCTACAAAACCCTAATTTAGCAACTTTTGATTCTTGATGAATTATGAGCAATCCTTGATGAATCATGATCAACCCTTGATCAAATGATGAAATATACTTCAAAATGATGATGTTGACAAAAAATCTTGAAGTTTGACTGTATGTAGGCCACAGTTGACTTTTGCCCTAGCACAGTCGATTTTTAAGCCTTTGAGCAATTGACTGAGCAAATTTTCTCTGCAAGGCTTGAAACTTGACATGGATGATCTTGAGAACATATTAGGACAATGGTTAGCATTTGGGATCCCTTGGACTCAAGTATCTTGATGCAACATGAAACCCTAATTTGAGGTAGACTGCCTTAGGAGGGAGCTTGTCTGGTCAACCCTTGGACTTCCTTGAGCAATTTGAAGATCTTTCTTGAAATGTTTTGAAAAATATGGGAGGGCAAATTTTTGGGTACAACAGATGCCCCTATTCAATCTTCTTAAACCTGAAGATTTAGATTGGCTTGTCTGCCTTTCGTGATCTGAAGGTGGAAGATGATTGAACACCAGAGTGCCCAAAAATTTGCACTCGCATGAAGTGGTACTTTTCTTGTGATGTCGGGAATGGGCTTACAGATGCCATTTAGAGATTGATGATGGGAGATGGGCTTAAAGATGCCATCCGAAGGAGTGTCGATCGCATAAGAGATTCCTTAGCGAGAACTTGTAAACCTGTTGTTAAGGAAGATTCCGCTGGGGAATGTTGTTCTTTGTTGAGAGGAATAGAATTTTAGGAGCTTCGGTCGTCCGTTATTCTGCTGGTGAATTGTCTCTGTTGAATTTTAGGAACTTCGGTCGTCTGTTATTCTACTGAGGAATCGTCTCTTAGTTGAGGAAGTGAAAATGAACTATTATCTGGTCGTAATCCAGGCTTCATAGTGATAAGATCGACTGCTATCTGGCCGTAATCCGGGCTTTACAGTGACTTACTTGGGAGATGAGATCAAACTTGCTATCCGGTCGTAATCCAGGCTTCGCAATTTCCCGATTCTTATCTGGTCGTAATCCAGGCTTCAGAATGAATTCAGTTGTTATCCGGTCGCCTCCGAGCTTTAACTTGAATTTAAGGCACACTAATATCCGGTCGACTCCGGGCTTCTTAGTAATTGTCCATGTAAACTGCTATTTGGTCGAAATCCAAGCTTCACAGTGTCTTGTATCGCTATCTGGTCGTAATCCAGACTTCACGATGTATTATACCATTATCTGGTCGAATCCAGGCTTCATGGTGTTCTGTACTGCTATCTGGTCGTAATCCAGGCTTCGCAGTGTCCCTTACCGCTATCTGGCCGTAATCCAGGCTTCACGATGTATCATACCACTATCTGGTCAAAATCCAGGCTTCATGGTGTTCGGAGGAATCAAGATACTATCCGGTCGAATCCGGGCTTCATAACTTGAATTAAAGATATACCACTATCTGGTCGTAATCCAGGCTTCATGGTCTTATATTGCTATCTGGTCGTAATCCAGGCTTCACAATAACTTGTTAAGCTACTATCTGGTCGAATCTGGGCTTCACGACTGGTGTTTATAATATACCACTATCTGGTCGAATCCAGGCTTCATGGTAACTTGCTAAGCTGCTATCCGGTCATAATCTGGGCTTCACGGCTTGCTGAGGATTAAATATTATCCGGTCGAATCCGGGATTCATAGCTTGCTTTTAAGAGATACCACTATCTGGTCATAATCCAGGCTTCGCGGCATTCTGATACTGTTATCCGGTCGTTCTCCGGGCTTCACAATATGCTGTAGAGATCAAGATACTATCCGGTCGTACCCGGGCTTCATAGCTTGAGTTTTGTGAGAATTTGATTGTATCTTTCCTGAAAGGTAAAGGTTAGCTGTATGTAATGCATGATATGTATCAGACAATGATGTTCTCATAATAAATGAGATTTTGTTATATGATGCGTATATGCATGTCATGATGTATGGATGTGTAATATTTTTATGATGTTCTCTAGCTGAGGGAAAATAAATCCCGAATTGTTGCTGGAGAGTGAAAGAGTTTCGCTCGCTGTAGATAACGATCGAAGATGATTGGGAGAACAATTCTGCTGGAGAATAAACTGGTGAGAGAATGACTCTGTGGGGAAGAAATGCTCTGCTGAGGATTTGCTGATCTTGGAGAAATACCCTCGACTGTGGATGAATTACCATTGCTGGCGATGATAACTTCTGTTGGGGATGAATTTCCTGTTTGTGAAAGAAATGAATTCCGCTGGGGATAATATTTTAGTGGCGACTTCACTGGGGATAATCTTCCAGACTCCACTGGGGGTGGTATTCTAGACTCTACTGGGGGTAATCCTCTAGACTCCACTGGGGATGGTCTTCTAGACTCTACTGGGGGTAATCCTCCAGACTCCACTGGGGATGGTCTTCTAGTGCTGGTGATAGATAAACTCCACTTGGGGAAAATCTTATCGACTCAATCGCGGTTGCGAACCTCAGCTGGGAAGAATCAACACCACTGTCTTTTTCTTACTCTGCGGGGAGTGAATGTATTTTAATCATATTCTTTAGCTAGATCTATCCCTGTACCTGATGAATAGAACAACTATAAGGTCTGGACATTTCTTGTTTGCCTCTGTTTCTGAAGTTACGAGTAATCGTCTTTTGTTTCGCACGTAAATATTCATGAGCAGCAATTAATGTCAAATGCATATATCAAAAATGAACATTGGACGTTCTTTGCAAAACAAAACAGAAAAAGGAAAAACAATTTGAAATTTCTTTGTGAAAATGAATTGTATTGACTTTGAAGTTTGGCCTGTAAATAGGCGTTTTTGTACAAGAGGCTGACGTCCTAGTAAGAGAACACTGCCGAAAGATGAATTATACAATTTTATGAAAAATAAAGAAAAACAACTATGTGAACAATCACACTGAGCTCCAACTCTGTTATTGCCTTTATATCTTCGAGCATCTCATCACTTTGCTACTTGGTTGAAGGTAGATCAGATTGATTAGTGTCGTCCGAGCTTGATAGTCGATACTGAAGTATGGTTGCAAGGTGATCCAATGAGACATAGTGTTACGCTTTGATCCCTAATTTTTGCCTGGACCGCCCTTTCGGGTTTTCAGTCCACCGGGATACCCTTTTTTGCCCAAGCCGCCTTTTCAAGTTTTCGACTTGCCGGGTGTACAGTCTTTTTATTTTCATCCCTTATTTTGCCCGAACCCTTTTGGTTCGCTGGGAAGCCCTTATTTTTGCCTAGGCCAGTCAACATAGCGGGTCCTTGATTATGCGTAGTACTTTTTCACTATGTCTGCATTAACGGGGTGACGAAGGTCGTCACCATCCATGGTGGTTAGAATCATAGCTCCTCCCGAGAAAATGTTCTTAACCACAAATGGCCCTTCGTAAGTAGAGGTCTATTTGCCCCTGGGATCACCTTGTGGTAGTATGATGCGCTTGATGAATAGATCCCCAACTTGATACTCTTGTCGTCTAACTTTTTTGTTAAATGCCTTGATCATCCGCTTTTGATACGTTTTACCATGACAAATAGCAGTAAGTCTCTTTTCGTCGATTAAGTTCAGCTGATCAAGCTGGGTTTGGATCCAATCGTCCTCGCTCAAACCTGCGTCTTTCATAATCCGAAAGAGGGTATCTGAACTTCAATAGGCAAGACTGCCTCCATGCCATATACCAAGAAATAGGGTGTTACCCCTGTTGATGTTCGTGCTGAGGTATGGTACCCATGAAGAGCAAATGGTAACATCTCATACCAGTCTTTGTATGTCACCGTCATCTTCTGCACAATCTTCTTGATGTTTTTATTAGCCGCTTCGACAACCCCATTCATCTTCGGCCGGTAGGGAGAAGAGTTGTGATGCTGTATCTTGAACTGCTTGCAGAGCTCGGTGATCATTGTATTGTTGAGATTTGTACCATTGTCCGTAATGATCCTCTCTGGTACACCATATCGACAGATCAAATTGTGCCGAATGAACCGTGCCACGACGTTCTTGGTTACCGTAACAAACGAAACTGCTTCAACCAACTTTGTAAAGTAATCAATAGCTACCAGGATGAAACGATGCCCGTTGGATGCCGTAGGTCTGATCTCGCTGATCATATCGATGCCCCACATTGCAAAAGGCCAAGGAGCTGTCAAAACATTCATAGGAACTGGAGGTATGTGCATCTTATCAGCATAGACTTGACACTTATGACAGGTCCGAGAATGCTGATAACAGTCGGCTTCCATAGTAGACCAATAATATCCTACCCGTAGGATTTTCTTCGCCATGGGATGTCCCCTGGAATGTGTTCCGAAAGTACCCTCATGTAACTCTGCCATAATCCTTTCTGCCTCGCTCTTATCCACACATCGCAGTAAGGTCGAATCATGGTTACGCTTGTAAAGAATACCATTGCTGATGAAGAACTTCGCCGCGAACCTCCTCAGAAACTTCTTATCATTAACAGATGCACCCTCGGGGTATTCATGAGCCTCAATATATCTCTTTACCTCGTGAAACCAGAGTTTATCTGCTACCTCTTCAGTCTCAATGTCACAGCAATTTGCAGGTTCTTCCAACCTCTCAATGGTAATCTGGGGAGCCTCGTTGTCCCACCTGACCTTGAACATAGAAGACATAGTAGCTAGCGCGTCCACCAACTGGTTCTCCTCTCTGGGAAAATGTTCAAAGGTTATCTCTTCGAAGTGTGGAAGCAATGTCAGTACATATTCTTTGTAAGGAATAAGATTTGGGTGTTTCGTATCCCACTCACCTTTGATCTGACTGATCACGAGAGCAGAATCTCCGAACACACTCAAGAACTTAATCCTTAGGTCAATAGCTGCTCGAAAGCCCATGATGCACGCTTCATACTCCGCCATATTGTTGGTGCAGTTAAAACATAATCGGGCGGTGAACGGAGTATGACAGCCTTCAGGAGATATGATCACGGTGCCAATGACATTACCCAAAGCATTTGAAGCTCCATTAAAGTACATAGACCATCGGGATCCCTCCTCAGGTCCTTCATCCGGTCCAGGTGTCTCACAGTCAGTCACCAACATGATGTTCTCATCCGGAAATTCGAAGTTCATGGATTGGTAGTCGTCTACTGCCCGATGCGCCAAATGATCTGCCAACACACTTCCCTTGATTGCTTTTTGGGTCGTGTATTGGATGTCATACTGAGTCAAGATCATCTGCCATCTTGCTATTCTTCCGGACAAGGCAGGATTTTCGAAAATATACTTGATTGGATCCATCTTTGATATCAACAGAGTAGTGTGAGTCAGCATATACTGTTTTAGCCGGCGAGCAGCCCATGCCAAAGTGCAACAAGTTTTCTCAAGCAGTTAGTATCGGGTCTCACAGTCGGTAAACCTTTTGCTAAGGTAGTAAATAGCATGCTCTTTTTGGCCAGACTCGTCATGCTATCCCAGCATGCACCCCATCGAATTATCGAGTACTGTCAAGTATAAGATCAAAGGTCTCCCTTCAACTGAAGGCATCAGAATAGGTGGCTCTTGGAGATATTCTTTTATCCTTTCGAAAGCGGCTTGGCATTCATCATTCCATTTCACCACTTGATCTTTCTTCAACAGCTTGAAGATCGGCTCACAAGTAGCAGTCGAATGTGAAATGAATCAGGCAATGTAATTCAATCGTCCCAAAAAGCCTCTGACTTCTTTTTCTGTTCGTGGAGATGGCATCTCTTGTATAGCCTTCACCTTTGCGGGATCCACTTGAATACCTTTATCACTAACGAAGAAACCCAGCAACTTACCAGACCTCACTCTGAAGGTGCACTTGTTCAGGTTTAACCTCAGCTTGTACAATTTCAACCTGTCAAATAACTTCTGAAGATGGTTGAGGTGTTCTTCCTCAGTCTGGGACCTCGCAATCATGTCTTCAACGTATACCTCAATCTCATGATGAATCATGTCGTGGAACAAAGCGACCATGGCACAGTGAAACGTTTCCCCAACATTCTTCAATCCGAAAGGCGTGACTTTGTAGCAAAAGGTACCCCACTGCGTAACAAAAGTTGTCTTCTCCATATCTTCGGGAGCCATCTTAATCTGATTGTAACCGGAAAAACCATCCATGAAGGAGAAGACCTTATGTTGTGCGGTTTTATCAACCAGAACATCAATATGAGGCAGAGGGAAATCATCCTTGGGGCTCGCCCTGTTCAGATCCCTATAGTCCACACACATTCGAACCTTACCATATTTCTTCGGCATCGGAACCACGTTGGCAACCCACTGTGGGTAAGAAGTAACTGCTAGAAAACCAGCATCAAACTGTTTCATAACCTCAACATTGATTTTCTCAGACATCTCTGGGCGCATTCGGTGAACCTTCTGCTTCACTGGAGGACAATCTTCTTTGGTTGGCAAGCGATGAACCACAATATCAGTATCCAACCCAGGCATATCTTCATAAGACCAGGCAAAGATCTCGACATAGTCACGCAGCATCTGTGTCTACCGTTTCTTAACACTAGACTCCAGATTTGCACCTATCTTGACCTCTTTCTTGTCTCCCTCGGTACCCAAATTTACTGATTCCACTGGCTCTTCATGCGGCTGTATGACCCTCTCTTTCTGAAGTAACAGTCTAGCAAGTTCCCCAGGCACTTCACAATCATCCTAACCTTCGTCCTTGGCTTGGTTGATCGGACTTTCAAAGTCATAACTGGAAGTAGCAGAGTCGTTATCAGTGGGATCCAGAGTGGATGTAGACCTGTATTATGATATGTGGGTGTGTGTAAGACAAATATCTGTTTTGCAAGATAGAAAAGAAAAACAAGGAGTGAAAAATTTGTAATGCAAGAAAACATCCAATGCTTTATTGATGATATATGGAAATGACAAATATAAAGCCCTCACAAACAAAGCCACGGTGTCTCAGGCAAGGCACCGGGCCGTAAAAGTTTCAAATTGTCTGTTACAAGTCTCAAAACAAAAGTCTATTACTGTGTAATAAAAGAAACATGCACGAAGTCCTTTGCCGTCCAATTGTCCAAGCCACCGTTGGTAGTCGGGTAAATCCAGCTGTCGAGATCTGACTCTTCATCACCATCTCCAATTGCATTCACTCCCTAATCGTGCTTGGGCATAGGAGCAGTTATGAAGTTGGGTTTCTCTGGAGCTTCAAACTTAATCTCCTTAGCTTCAATCAGATCTTGCACTTTATTCTTCAGAGCCCAGCAGTTGTTGGTATCATGCCCTGGGCTATCAGAGTGATAGGCACATCGGGCGTTTGGATTATACAGCGGAGAGGTGGTACTGGGATTCTTCGGAGCTTCCCTCAGAGTTACCAGATTAGTCTTCAACAATTGCGGCAAAATTTGAGATAAAGTCATACTGAGCCGAGTATAATGTCTTTGTGGTCTCTCTACTCTTTGTTGATTGTTGCGTTGTGGGGAAACAGTAGGTCTTGATATTACCACCGCATTCACTGCTTGGCAGCGCTCAGGTCGACTTTGGCTCCTCGAGCTGTAAACTGCACTAGATTCTTTCTTGAAAGGCTTCTTCTCTGTACTTGACGAAGCACCTTTCTGTATCTTGCCACTTCTGATACCAGCCTCTACTCTCTCCCCAGTCATAATCAATTCAGTGAACCCAGACGATGAACTACCGATCAAATGATTGAAATATGGACCCGACAAAGTCCCAAGAAACATATCCACCAACTCCCTATCATACATAGGGGGTTGTACTTTTCCAGCCAGATCTCTCCACTTCTGAGCGTAGTCCTTAAAACATTCGCTCGCACCCATAGACATACCCTGAAGCTGAGTACACGTGAGAGCAAGGTCGGCATTATACTGGTATTGCTTATAAAAAGCAGTAGCAAGGTCCTCCCAGTTGCGGACATTAGCTCCTTCCAGTTGATAGAACAATTCAAGTTGAGTCCCTGACAGACTATCTTGAAAGAAATGAACCCAGAGGTTCCTAACAGCAGTATATGGTTGAATCTTTCTGACGTATGAGCAGAGATGTAGCTTCGGGCAGGATACCCCATCATACTTAGCAAAGACAGGAGCTTTAAACTTGTGTGGGATAACCACTCTAGATGCTAGCCCCAGATCTTCAAAGTCCAACCCAGGAACCTTCTGAATCTCCATGGCACTCAGACGGTCTTCGAGTTGCTTGTACCTATCTTCAGCAGGAGGGTACTGGTCTTCATCAAAATCAGTGTCATTGTCAGAAACCACAGGGCTAGGACCATTCCTTTCCTCTTAATTCTCTCCTCCTCTAGATGAATGAGACAAATCAACTTCCTCTCGCAACCTATTCCCAAATCTGTGACCCATATTCAGCAGGACCACCTTCTTCTTCTTCTTCTTCTTCTTTTCCTTCAAGATGAGAGTCTTTAAATCCTGTTGACTCTTGTCCAAGTTCAAAAACATTTCCTAGAACTGAGAATTCTGAGCTTGAAGAGCCTTAATAGCTTGATTAGTAGGTGTTTCAAAAGACATTATGTGCTGAAATAAACAGCGAAGAAGATAAGAAACCTGTAAGGGTACCTGTAATGAGGTGCATGGTAATGGAATGCGTATGAAATGATTTCAAAGACTTAGGGAGATTCAAATTTGTAAACTAAAATAAAACACACTTTATTAGATTAAAACTTGGAACAATGTTTAACAAATGCCTTTAAGGCGTTACAAAAGAAATAAACTGAAAAGAAAATCTAGACTAGAAACAATAAAATTCATCAAAACTCCCATGGTCGTTTTCCCTTCGTGCTTACATAATCGTTGATTGTCCTCTCATTCTCCAGCTGCCTTGTAAGCTTCAGGATCTTCCTCTCCTGCTCATGATACTTCTCTCTGTAGGTATCTCTTTCTTCCCTTAACTGGATCCAAGATCTCTTCAATGCCCCAAGATCAGTAGGCATATAGGGATGGAGGTCTGTATAAGGAACACCTTCTTCATCAGTATGCTCTATAATCACCGGAAAAATAGCTTCATATGGCATCCTCGACTTTTGAGCACGGGCTCGAACCCACTGGAGGTAAGGTTCCATCGGGAGAGAAGTCTTCATTCCTAGCTCATGTGGATCAGACCTGTTCACCCCGCCCCAAGCTCGTATAAACCTGCGGCGATGTCCCTCAACATCTCCCTTGTAGTCAAAGACAATGCCTGTAAGGAGCAGCTCATGAGGACCGTCCCTCCGAGCTCGTCCAAACTGTCGTAAAGCCAAACAAGGATTGTAGGTTATTCCTCCTCGAATTCCAAGCAATGGAACATTGGGGTATTCCCCACACCGATCAATGACAGCTACCCTTTCCATATCCTTAGTACTCCAAAGGATGTCCGTATGAGCAAGGGACATGATTATGTAAGTCCAACCTACGCCTTCCTCATTCTTCAATACAAATTTGGGGAGGTGAGAAATAAACCACCTAGCCAGCAGCAGTGTACAACACATGAGAGTTCCCTTTCTCCTCACAGTACAGGTATAAAGAGCATGCAGAATATCACCTAAGAGAGTAAGCACTGGGTTACGAGACATGAAGATCTTGACTGTGTTCACATCGACGAAAGAATCTAGATTCAAGAACAGAACCAAGCCAAATATGAGGAGAGCCAGGATGTCTTCAAATGCTTGAAAGTCCAAACTATCCCAAAATTATTGAGCTTGATCGATCAAAAACTTAGCCAAGAAACCTTTAACCCCGCTCCGAATCTCCCAGTTAGATACTACATCAGCCATTTTTAGATGTAGGGCTGAAGCAATATCCTCTGGACTATGAGCTATCTCCAAACTTGTAAAGGGTGTCTGCTCTAGAATAGATATGCCCAGTAAGTCAGAAAACTCCTCCAAAGTAGGGACCAACTGATAGTCCGGGAAGGTGAAACAGTGATGCAACGGGTCAAAGAACTGGAACAAGACACTCATCATTTGCTCATCCAACTTGGAAGTGACCAGGCTAAGGAGATGACCATGTCTTATAACAAAGGAAGAAGTATCAAGAACTTTTGAAACCAACTCTCTGAGCTGAGCAGGTATCTGCACGAAGCTGACTCGAATGGTATTTCTGCGCATAGAAGCCATAATCTGCAAAACAGAACAAAGATGAATCCCCTCGGTCTTTGAAATGGTTAGTCTAATGAAATATGCATGCGATCTCATGATGCATGATGTCATGATAAAAACACACCACAAGTATCACAGATAGCAAACATGGTAAGGGCAAACAAGTCACACAATAACCCTTAAATTTCAGGCTGGCATGGAGTTTAGGTACTACCCTCTTGCAGTTTAGTTGGTTCAACCTATCCTAATAATAGTAACCGGGTTCTAGAGGTTCTCAATATCACTGACCATCCTCCATCGGTCATAGTTTCAGCTCACGTAATCTTTTCTTGCAGCCGGAACCATCGCGAGAGTATGGTCTCAATGAGTGTAGCATCCTGCTACTTTCTAAGGCCAAGTTAGTCAATTATAGGTTCTAAGGTCAGTTGATGCTTAATGACCCATATAGCAGCCCCATACTCTCCTTGTTCCTCCACAAGGGATATCGGTACCAAATAATGTGCCACATCAACGTAGCTACTGCTTTAACTGTATCGGTCTATGCCGTACAGTTCCTTCACAGTCTATTGCTACTTACCTAAAAGGTATCCCCAGATCCGGGTTAGGATCTATAGTAACTCCGATACAAAGCCCATAAAGATAAAGCAATCAAATCAAGCAATAGAAAACAATCTGATGAACTATTCCTGAGGTACACCCCACTTATTAACTCCCCAGCAGAGTCACCATTTCTGTGATACGGTGGCCAGAATCGGGACTGTTTTTTAGGAATACTAGTTTGCGTTTTGCGTTTGTGTTTGCAAAATGTTGCGGTAAGCAAGAGTCGCCATCGTCTTTTATTTTATCCAAAAAGGAAAGGAAAAAAGCACAGAAAAATTCCTTTTTCGAGATATTTCTAAGTACGGGGGGTAGATTATAGAAAGGGAAGGTATTAACACCCTTTATATCCGTAGTTATCTACGGGCTCTTAGGTACTTGCTCATCATTTTCAAAATTGCTTCTTTGTGTGCTTGTGTGTTTTGAAAAGTTTTTGTTTTGACTTCGATTTAACTCTTGCTTCTGTCTTCAAGAGTGTAATGAAGTGTTTTTGAAAACTTTTTTTGTAAATGAGTGTAAGTGTGAAAAAGTTTATTTTGATTGAGCAAGTACTTAAGAAATAATCTACCTACTCGAAAAAAGAATCGTTCTATGTTCGTTTCCTTTAGACAGCGCTATCCCACTATTAGTGAGTAGGTAGCTCCGTCTTTGGAGTTTGAGGTCAATTCGAAAAGGGACGTACGGTCACTAAAGCAATATTAAGACGTCTTAGTAATAACCCTAATGTCTTAGATCAACTATTCGAGGCAACAATATCCGAGGCAACTTTGATCTTTGGACAAAAGAACGACCACTAAAGCATCCTATACTCAATGACCATTTACCGAAGGCAACCAAGTGGGAGTGTACCCTAAGAGTGCGCATGTGCGAGTGATTCAATTTCAGATTATTTATCTTTGCACATTTTAGGGTTATCTAACCGTTTTAAAGTTTACATACATTCTTATCATGCATCCTAATATCATACATCTAACAGTTTAATATTTTGCGGAATTTAAATGTGGAAATTAAACTAAGCTATTACAAGGCTTCGGGTATTTACATAGCCAAAAACAAACCCTTTGAAAGTAAAGCGATAAATGAAAAATAAAGGTCCTAATTAACTATTACAACTTGTGAGCAGTTACATTAATAGGATAAAAATAAAATAATAAAAACGCGCGCGAAGAAAATTAGATCGGGAAGAAATTAGGGTTTTGACCCTTCTAACCTAATTAAAAGAAAAAATTGTTTTTGTTGTTTTTAATAAAAGAATTAGGTTTTCTAAATTAAATACAAAAATTAATTAGCTAATTAAATTAATTAATGAAAATAATTACATGGCCTATTTTTGTGTTTTTGTTATTTTTAAGGAAAAGAAAATATAATTAAATTATGAACAAAACCCTAATTTCTAATTATTTACAAAAGGAATTACAGTTATCTAATATTAACAACCTAATTAAATTAATTAATTTTTGATAAAAAATAAAATCTAAACCTAATTTGTGAAAAATATTATTTTGTGATTTTTTTGATAAAAAGAAAATAATTAATGTTAGTAAATAAAATAAATAAATTAATAAAACAAAATAAAAAGAATAGAGAAGAGATTTGGGCCTGAACAAAGCAATTTGGGAGGGTGTGAGAAGCAATCTGGCCCAAGCCCAAAGGTGTCCACGTTTGACTTTTTGGATCTGATGTTGCACGTTGACTGTGGCTTATGGTGCTCCTCCAGATGATGACCTTTGGATTTGGATCTCAGGACATTTGGCACGCTGGATGATGAGATCCCATGGTGGACTTTGGTCTTTGGTGCGCACCTGAACCTGAAAAGAAAAATAATATGCAAGCAAAGGGGGGACCTGGGATTCGAACCCAGGTCCTGAAGCAATTACCATGCACTCCACTACCACTGCGCCAACTGTTCTTATTTGTTCATATAATACAAAACATTAATCAAATATGAAAACGGCCAAACACCATAATTCAGCGCGTGTTTTTTCAAATAGGCCAATGGTTGCTTTCCAGCTGGTCGTCTTCCTCCCTGCATCATTGGTAAAAGTTCCAAACTTTTACCTACGGACGTTTGTCCGTAGCTACAAGTCCTGCAAATCTCAAAACTCAACACAAGCGTGATAAATAAAAATGAAGGCCATGGACAGCTTCGTCTGGACCTGCTGAGTTCATTGGTGGCCCTTTCATGGCCCAATTTTTCCTGTAAACGAAGATCCCAATTTGAAGCAAGAAACCCTAATAATGGTGAAATCCAATATAGGCCATGAAAACACAATTGACTATTACAGAAAGCTTGCAAATAGGATGGTGAACAATAATATACAATTATTTTATGCTACAAGTACAAGAACGATGCTATTCGATTTCAAAAAAGAAGCCATGCCGTGGGTGACTTACAGCGCGATATAAGGCCTGGAAACGCTTGTTCTGGGTTGCTTTTGCTTGCCTACACTCCCAGGAATCGATTGGGATAGTCCAAGGGTCTTGAATTGGCTTGTAACTAGGAATTCATGTTTGCACTTTTTCTTGATTTTTCCAAGTTTGATTCTTGATGCTGCGCCTCTTTCTCTAGCCTCTTTTGGTCTGCACACACTCCTTTTGTATTGAGGAGTGAATTAGGGTTGAAAGAATGATCATAATCTTCTTCCATCAATGAATTTGATTTTAATTTGATACACCTTGAATATCTTTCCAAAAATGTCCTAATTCAATCTTTTTGTGCACCTCATGCTTTTACACGAATTTGATTTGATGCTAGCTGGATATTAAGACCTGAATCATGTAAAAAATCTTTGAATTTCAATGTTTTGGATTTTATATGATTTGTTTTGATTTAAAATGATTTAATTAAAATAAAAATCAAAATAAATAATATAAATAAGATAATGACAAGTGGAAAAGGCTAGGGCTCATGGACCATGTTGCCAACTCAAAACAAGTGCAAAATATTGGGCCCATTTGGCAAAAATTGAAGTTTTAGGCATAGTTGACTTTTGGCAATTTTGCAAAAAAGGTCAACTTCACCAATGCATAACTTCCTAAATTTTGACTCTTTGAAGGTGTTCTTGGGCTTTTTAGAAATCTTGAGATGTCCTCTAAGCAACCCTTTTTTTCTCATCTCAATTTGGTATACCATGCTCATCTATGAATCTTTGACAAAAAAGGTGTTTTTGTTGACTTTTCAAAATGACCTATGATGTCCAAATTCATAACTTCTTATGAGTGCATATTTTGAACTTGGGAGATGAAGATGAATTGTAGATAATGGCATCCTCTTAAAAATGAGCTTTGGATGGTTCATTTCTCATAAAGTATGAGAAAGTTATGCTTGGTCAAAGTTGAGTTGACTTTTCCTACAAAACCCTAATTTAGCAACTTTTGATTCTTGATGAATTATGAGCAATCCTTGATGAATTATGATCAAACCTTGATAAAATGATGAAATATACTTCAAAATGAGGATTTTGACAAAAAATATTGAAGTTTGACTGTATGTAGGCCACATTTGACTTTTGCCCTAACATAGTCGATTTTCAAGCCTTTGAGCAATTGACTGAGCAAATTTTCTCTGCAAGGCTTGAAACTTGACATGGATGATCTTGAGAACATGTTAGGACAATGGTGAGCATTTGGGATCCCTTGGACTCAAGTATCTTGATGCAACATGAAACCCTAATTTGAGGTAGACTGCCTTAGGAGGGAGCTTGTCTGGTCAACCCTTGGACTTCCTCGAGCAATTTGAAGATCTTTCTTGAAATGTTTTGAGAAATATGGGAGGGTAAATTTTGGGGTACAACACATAGCCTTACACAAGTCGACACATACAGTTTAAAAATTACGTATGTGTCGACACATATAATATATAGGTCGACACATAATGATTGTTTGGTCAATTTTTTCAAATCTTTTTAATTATGAATTTGTCCTTTTTGCCCTAAAAGTTCCAAAACTATAAATACTAATTCATGCATCATTCATAACTTGGTGATACCATAAAATTAGCCTAAAATTTCTCTTCATCTTCAACCTTCAACCTATGCATACACATTGACATTAGATTGTGACGATGTTCCGTTGGGGAGCCATCTAGATGAGGTTTGATAATGTCCAATTAGGTATTGGTTTGGGTTTTGTAGGGGTCTTCATCTGGAAAACCCGTGGGTTTGTCCTCTAATATCATTGGTTGATTTGGGGGTTTTCGTGCAAGAAGTTCAAGAGGTAATTGGTGCCAAGTTAATTCCTTTAGAGATAAAGAACGCATGGTATCCTTTGGAGATAAAAACACAAAGGAAGTAGTGAGAGAATGCAGGATTACAATTACAGTCTTGTGTTGCAATAGTTGAAATTGACGGTACGCGAAAGCTTTGGAGATAAAGTATGCAAAGGAGTAGCAAGATCCAGATAATCAATTTGCATCTATTGTGTCTTGGTCTTTCTCAATATCAAAAGAGAAGAAGGGGTTGAATCAACAACAAACATTAGGATTTATGGAGTTGCTCTTGAAAACTTCTCTTGTATCAACTTTTTGCATAGTAATAATTATCCTAATTCTATTGGAATTAGGCGCAGACGTACCCACACGTGAGGAAGAAAGTGGAGAACTATGAAGACAAATTCCTCGTCTCTTATTTATTTTTTCTTTTATTTGTTTGATATTCATCAATCAAATTGTCAAATAGCATTGCGTTATCAATTGAATTGTAAGAAATTTTCCAAACTGTTTTTGATTCTAAATCAAGTGTTGATATAGCTTGTAATCACTTCTGATTATAAGTGGTTTTGTGTATCAACACAACTCAAAAAAAATTATGAAAATTCACTTGCACACCAAGTGTTTGATAAAATTGATTTAGTTAGTTTTTTAATATTGCCATTAGAAATAACTTTACTAGTAACTTTCAATAAACGTTAAATAAGCTATAAAGTGATTCAAGCATATTAATTCCATTGTTATTCTTATTTCATATTGAATTTGGTTTTGCGTTTGCATATACGAGTTTCCAATAACGTTCGTAAAGACGACATTTGAAAAATCTTCCGCTAATCTCTTTGATAAATAAACTTTTTCAAAACCAGATTTTTTTCTGAAATTTTTAAAAGGGGTATCTATCCACCCCCCCCCCCCCCCTCTAGATACATTGCCATCATCTAACAAAAAAGAGCTTCTACTTTCTTGGCTAATGTTTCACCTGTTTTGCAGTGATCTCTTGACATACAGTATCATCAGTGACCTCCACTTCTCCCTTCTCACCCTCATCTCTTCCCACATACTTGTTGATTACCTTTGGTGAGAACTCCATACAGTGTCCTCTAACAAACACTTTTCTATACTCATTACTGATTATATTGTCACAATCTTTAGGAATGTTTACTATAAACTCTGTTACCAGTGTATCATACCACTCTCTTACCAGTTTAGCAATCTTTTATGAAAGTTTCGTACAACAATTTTCCTGGCAGATGCACCAATGTCTTGAACATTTACTTCAATATCCTTATCATATTCGTAGTCACTAGATAATGCTTGCTTTCTCTTCAAATATTTTTCTTGCCCTGCAGATGTTTCTACTTTACTCTAACCTATCTTATGCCCAACAATCATTCTCTTCTTTAACAGTTTCTGATCTTTGATAGAGGTGTCAATAGCTTTCCCTCTTTTATTCCTCAATCTCTTGGTTATCCCATGAGTCATTCTCCTATCAATTGATGTGTCATCATAATCTAAATCACCAATAATGATCACATCATGATTCTGAATGTTCTATACTGTAATATCCTTTTTATCATCATGAGTTTTTATTTCTTCAGTGGATTCATGAACACATTATCTTATAAGGTCCTTTCATTCTGAGTACGTTCTGAGTGCTCAGTGTTACTTGCCATGTTTGGTTTCTGAGTGAAACCTCTAGGTTTTGTGTAAGATGTCGCAACATCTGTCTCAACATTAGGGTTAATGCTCAAGATCTTTAAGACAAATCTACGAATGTCATGATCATTTGGCCTAGTATTAGAGGCACTAGGGTTTACTTCAATACCTTCTTCGATATTAGGTTCAACATCATAGGTATTCAAAGGTGTATTAGTTGTCTCATCCTTTCTAGTTTATTTAGGTACGGTTACCGAAGACTTACTGTTGTACCCCAATTTTTACCCCTAAGATCCCTTCATCATACCATATTGTTTCAATCACAACAAGATCACATTAGGGTTTTTGGTTTTTCTCCCTATCTTTAGCTTTTATCTTTTGAAGAGTTACCAAGCACCTTGACTTGTTTTCTTTTGTGATCATGGATATTTTGCTTTTGATTGTCTCTCTAATTAATAAAATGCAATAGTGGTTTGTCTTACTTGTTAATAATGTAGGTAAAGGCAATGAGGTTTAGCAAGTTGCTTCATGGGTTCATGAGTTTATTTCCATGCCCTAGTCAATAGCTTGAGGATTTCAAACCTCACCATTGGAGTGATTTTGGAAGAAATGGCATGACAAGGCCTATTTTGGTTCAACATATTTCAAAGTCATCAAAATTGATTCAAAAGTACAAAGGGTAAAGGGAAGAAGTTGTCATGATTGGAAAAGGTCTTATTCCTATTGGTCACAAGAGCACATTTATCTCAAATTTCAAGATATGGAAGTGGTTTTGGTGGATATGAGTCCTCATCATCATCCTCAACAACTTCTATTCACAAAGAAAGAATATTGGCACAAGAAGTTTGTTCAAACTTGTTAAAGTTCCTTAAAGCATTCTCTTGATCTAGAGGCTAGGGTTTTGAACTTCAAAGGAGCATATCTTGCTCATATTTTGGTATTTTTGAGTGATTACAAAAACATCCTTCTCTTCAAAGAGTTACCAACAAATCACTTCAAAAGTTCCAAGGAGTTTTCATGTGGAAGGAACTTGGTGAAGAAGAAAGATTACAAGTCACTCAGATGAATCCCCAATTTTCCATATGTGACTTCAAATGGTCATAACTTGGTCAATTTTTATCACCTTGAGCCCATTAATTTTTCATGATGATCTTAAAGATGTGTACTTCATGCCTTCTTTTATGTGCAAAGTGAGAAAATGGATGGAAGTTGCCTTAAGAATGTAAAATATTATAGGTCATTTCATGATTTTTGGCCAACTTCAACAAGTTATAACTTGCTCAATTTTTGGAGATTTTGAGTGGTTCAAATTGCAAAATGCCATTCAAGAGATCTACTTCATTCCATATTTTTTGGTCAAGAGAAAATTCTAAGTGGAAGGCCATGTTTGGATGCAAAGGATTATAGGTCATTTTTAAAGAAGAATTTGAAATATTTCTAAGTATGGAAAGTCAACTCTTTTTCTTCAACTTTGACTCCATGTAACTTTCAGCTCAAACATCCATTTTATTCCATTCTTTTTCCATTGCAAAGCTTGTAACCTCATCTTTCCAAAGCATCAAGAAATATGCCCTAAGACCCCTTGAGATGGAAATGCCATGGATTTGAATTTGGTAGTTTGAAATTGAATTTTTCACAAAGTCAGGATTTTGAAATCTTTGTTTTGGCTTCTAATCACTATATTTCCACGCATTTTTGGTTCTAATCATGTTTAGCAACTTGCCATATGTGATTAGCATCATGAAACACACGATTTGGCTGAGTTTTGATCAAGTTTGAGTCACACTTTCTTCATGATGCAAACCCACACGGATTCCCTCCAAAACACATCATTTGCTATTCCTTTTGATCCCATTTGCTTCCCTATAAATAGATGGTCATTCTCCATTCAATTTCCCAAGCTTAGATAGCCAGCATCACCCTGCCAAACTTGCTTCACAAACCAGAATTCAACAACTTCGAAATCTATTCTCAAGCCTTTTTCAATCCATGTTTTCCCTCAATTCACCTTCCTTGATCTTCCCTGAAGCTAACCATATAATTACATTGAAGAATCATGCCCTATACTGCTCCATAGAAGTCCAGTTTCAGAGCTCTGCAACTCAACTTCAATAGGTAGATTCCTTCATCAATTCTTCAAAACTCTGATATCATTGTGTTGCTCTCATTGCCCTGGTTCTAGTTGCAACACTAACAGTTCACTGGAAACACGTTTTGACCATAAATTTTCAAATCCCTTTTCAAAACTTTCTTTCCAAATTGCTTGAGCTACAATTTATATAAATTTGGCGCGAGGGTGTGGTTTTTTCGTCTTGAAGAGATGAAGCGATTGGCATAGGTCTGAGCTTCTGATTTTACAGTTTGAGAGACCTGCAAATCACGTTGGCTGGAGGTTGAAGATGACCTACATGTCATCTTCCAACCAATGATGGCGTGCCATTGACCGGCCTCAAAATAGGTGCGACTTCTATATAAGGCCACTTACGATTGCTTAACATAGTGCTAAATTTTGTCCCGATTCGAATAAATGATCATTCGTGGCCCAAACTTATGATTGCAAGCCCAAGTATGTTAATTTGATCTCTTTGATCCAATAACCTTGAGATTCATTGTGTGGAGGCTTTGGTTCTACCAATCCTCTAATGGATCTACAACACCTTTAGTCAACGCGGATCACTTAAACATCGTTGATCATTAAATGGTACTTATGAGAATTACAAATGGATAATATACTTGACAAAAAGCAAATGCAACTTGTTGTGTGGAGGCTTTGGTTTTACCAATCCTCTAATGAGTTCCAAATGCAAGTTTCAAGATGGTCATCCAACTAACCACTAATTATTGACTTGTTTTATCTTATGCTTTTATTCTTTTTTATGCTTTATGTACTATTTATTTTTAGCATTTACATTTCATGCCATTTTCATCTTTGCTCATTTGAGCATTTATTTTCTTGCCATTTTACTTTGCTCACTTGAGCTTTTCTTTTCTTTTCTTAAGATACTTAATAATCAACATAAACCCTAAAAAACTCTTAATGGTATTTGGACTATTTGGTTACTATCCTTGGCATTATGGAGCATGGGACTTTTTCTTGGACTTAGGATTAGAGACCTTGGCCTATCTTGGAGACTTTGTGACTTTATCTGATTATTTTGTCTGGAGTTCTTGAGGTTTACCTCAAGACATTGGGTTGTTTGTTTGTTTTGTGTGCAGGTTTTTGTGATTACATCCTTTGTTTGTAATCTGGAATTCACCCGTATACAGCCGTTACTCTGCCCAATTTTTGTGAAGACTTAATATATTTGAAGAGGTCTAGTATCTTTGCTTGCTTGGTTTCAATCCAAAGAATGGGAATTCTATCTTGGCTCATAATGCCAAGCTTTGGCTTCTTGTTGGTTAGATGGTCCTTGTCCTTAGCTTTTACCTTATGCTTTAGGATAGTCCCTTCTTCTCCTCCTCCCATTTTCTTTAATTTCAAAAAATCTTCTCCCTCCTTTTGAAAACCCTTCTTGTTTTGAAACATGAAACACTTTCATAATAAACTTGGACTTAGGTCTATGCATTTTCAAAACATTTTCATCAACAAACTCCAATTAATTTAATAATACCTTGACATTTTTTGTGAGAAGACTAAAAGTCAATCAATCTCATTTCAAACCATTTTTCCACTTTGGCTTTTATCTTTAAACTTTCTTTTCTCAAAAGGTTAGACTCTTGTCAATCCTTGTAGTGATGCAAACAACTATACTTCTACAATATATAGTGAAGTAAGATCTTTTCCACTTGGGTGTTGAGTGAGGCATTGTTGATTTTAAAATCCAAGCCATTATCCTCCACTTTGAGATAATGCAAATTCTCCTTTCTCATGATTGTGGGTAGTGAGCATGTTTTCCATACGGACAATGACAATGATGTCTTATCTCTTAAAATTAATCAACACACTTGTTTCAAATTTTTAAAAGAGGAACTACGTGTACCCTGATCCTCTATTGAACGAAAGGTGGTACGTAGGCACTAAAGGTTCACAACCGCGAAGGGTGCAAAAATCATAAAAAAAATATATTTCTTTTCTCACCTCCACCATCCATTTCATATACAACATATTTTATAGCCAAAATATACAGATTTTACAAAGAGGTTCCTACGGAGTACCGTAGATGTTTAGGGTGCTAATACCTTCCCTTTGCATAACCAACCCCCTTACCTTGAATCTTTCCCCCTTTTTTGGGTTATTCGCTCTTTTCCCATTCCTTTGCAAACAATAAAGCACAGTGGCGATTTTTATTTTGATTTGTATAAAGTCTAGTCAATCCAATGGCTTAGTCTTTGAACATTTCTACCGCTACAGAAAAAATGGCGACTTCACTGGGGACAGATTGACCTCTTGTTGGTCCATCCCTAAGTGGGTTAAGCCTATCTTTGTTCATATCTGTATATGTGTTATTGTGTTTATGTGTTATATGTTGTATATATGTTTGTCTGGATTTTCCTGGTTTTCAGGGTGCTTGGTGATTACTCATAAGTCCTATACCAGGACTTGGGTAAACTTTAAGATAGGACGGGCGGTATAGTCATGTTAACTTTTAGGGAGTAATCCCAAAAAAGGATGCATGAGATCCCCCACTCAGTGGAGGCCCCTTTGACTGTAGTGTCGTTTACCGAGTAATTGGGAAGACGTACTACTTTCGACCTTGGAGCCTGCTGAAACTGAGGACCGTAGAATACCAAACCCATCTTGGCCTTTTAGGTGTAGTGCGGAATCTATGACGGAGTAATTCGGAAATAGTTGTCACGCGATACTACGCTCAGACGATTCTTTCTTGAGAATATTACTAATTACCGAGTTAATCGGGAAGTTGGTAATATCCGAAGGAAGGATGTAGACTCTGGGAACCTCTAGAACCTTGTTCGGCAGGTGATAACTCTTAGACCAACACCTTATGGGTAGTACCTTCGACTTCATTCTCGTGACGTTGAACCTATGAACCCTATATGTGTGATCTTGTGTGTGATTGTTGCATCATGCATCCATGCAATCATAAGCATCTTTTGAAGAAAACAATATTTCAAGGGATTTAAAGGTTGACTATTTGTGAATATCTCAAGTACTTTTAACCATGGATTCTGGAAAGAGAAAGATCGGGAAATACAGTTTCAAGGATCCCAAGATAGATGATTTGATCAGTCTAATTCCAGAGATCGAGTGTTCTGCAGACTTTCGGAAGAAGTATGGATCCATTATTCCACTCATGAAGCTGAAGATAAAGGAGGGTATTCTCTCGACCTTGGTCCAGTTCTATGATCTGGTGTATCGCTGCTTTAATTTTCCCGATTATCAGTTGATGCCTACACTGAAAGAGTATTCCTATCTATTGGATTTACCTGTTACCGATCGTGTTCCTTTTACTGGTTTAAAGGGTGAGCCAAAACCACATGAGATAGCTGCCTTGATTCATCTGGGGAAGTCTAAGGTGGAAGCCCATATGACTACCAAAGGAGGGATTAGAGGATTACCAGCTCAGTTCTTATTGGAGAAAGCTCGTTACTTTTCCAGGATGAAGAGTACGGTTGCTTTCGAGGCCATCTTTGCTTTACTTGCTTATGGATTATTCTTATTTCCTAATGTGGAAAAGTTTGTCGACATTAACACTATCAGGATTTTCATGATTGGAAACCCGGTTCCTACACTGTTGGATGATGCTTATTACTCTGTTCATCTTCGGAGTTCCTATCATGGGGGAATGATTATCTGTTGCACGCCTCTGTTGTACCGGTGGTTCATCTCTCATATGCCTCAGTCTGATACTTTTTGGGATGTCAAGAAGGAACCCCGTTGGGCTCCTAAGATCATGGCACTTACTCACTTGGATATTGATTGGTATCATCGGGCTTATCAGGATATAGAGATTATTGACAATTGTGGTAGTTTCCCCAATGTACCTCTTCTTGGTAGAAAAGGAGGAATTAACTATAACCTTGTCCTTGCACGGTGACAACTTGATTATCCGATGAGGGATAAACCAAATAGTATTCATTTGATTAGTTTCTTTCTGAAGGAAGGAGAAGACCATAGGGAAACTAGGGAGCAGATTGCAAAGGCCTGGCGTCACATTCATAAGAAGAGTAGGAAGGATTTGGGACCTAGGGGTGCTGTTTCTTTGGAGCCATATCTTCAGTGGGTCCGATTGAGAGCCATTCAGTTGAAGATGCCGTATACTCGGGAGACACCCATGCCTGATCTATTTGTGAAGACCACTCCTCCATTATTAGATGATCTAGAAGAGCTGCAACTTTCTTTGGTCAGGATGCAACAGGAAAGGGATGCTTGGAAGAACAAGTTCCAGACTTTAGAGAGTTCCTACAGAGCATACCCGAAGGAGAAAGACGATTTGATCAAGATCCTTGAGAGTCGAGCAGTAGAGTCTATGGAGAGGCAAGGGGATTTATTTTCCCTAAGCCTCAAACAGGTGCTGATTACTCACTTCCTGCTTCAGATGATTGGAAGGAAGTTGCCGTCAGACATGTGGAAGAAAACCAGAGGTTGAGAGCTCAGATTGCCAGGCTCACAGGGAAGCGTCAGCGTACAGACTGATCTCTATCAGTTCCTTTTCTCAGGATTTTAGATTGTATTTTCATCTTGTGCTTGGGATCATTGAAACTTATAATCCATTTTGGAGCTATTATAATAAAAAAATTCAGTATTTCAAAAGCGTTATTACTTTGATGTTTGCGATATGTCTATAAATGTTAAATCCCTTGAAATATTAAATGATAAAGTAAAAAATAATCATACGCATTGCATATCATGCATCATATTGCACATATTTCTTGCATGTATTATGCATATCCAGGTGCCTTACCCAGCTTCTTTACTTCGTTCAGCAAGCTGACTCATCACTACAACACTCAGGCTAACTTCAAAAAGAAGATGGACAACTTAGAACAGGAGAATCGCGAGCTACGCGAAAAAGTTTCTGCTTTGAAAGCTGGCTTGGCCAACTTGACTACTCTGATGGAAGCTCTGGTGGTTGCTCAGAATCAGCCACCGAGTGTTCAACCTCAACCAACAAGGGCATATGCTGAAGTTCCAACTGTTCCTGTATCCGCTACTCCGTCTTTTGTTCAAAACTATATACCTCAGGGTTATCCGTGGGGAATGCCAGAGAGTTTTGCACCTGAAGGTTTCAATTTGGGCCCCCAAGATGCTCCAGTGGTTCAAACTGTTGTTACTCCAGCACCTCCTATGGTGCATACTGTTCCTGCTGCACCTCCTTCGGTGAATTTGGTTTCGTTTGTTAATGAAGATGTGTGTCGTCCTTTCCCTCCGCCGAGTGAATACTTGGGTCTTTATGATAGAATGGATGATTTACAAGAGCAGTTTGATAGAATGAAAAGAGAGATGAAGGCTTTTAGGGGAAAAGAGCTAATTGGGAAGAATGTGAATGAGCTGTGTTTGGTCTCGAATGTTAAAGTGCCTGCTAAGTTCAAGGTCCCAGAGTTTGAGAAGTACAAGGGCAACACTTGCCCTTATGCTCACTTGGTGATGTACGTGAGGAGAATGTCTACCCACACCGATGATCAGCGTCTGCTAATTCACTTTTTCTAGGATAGTCTGACCGACACAGTGTTGAAGTGGTACATGAGTTTAGACAGCGCCAACATCCATACTTTTAAAGATTTGGGAGAAGCATTCATTAAACAATACAAATACAATGTAGACATGGCACCCGATCGTGACCAGCTTAGGGCCATGGTTCAGAAAGATAGAGAATCGTTCAAGGAGTATGCGCAGAGATGGCGCGAAGTGGCTGCACAAGTGATTCCTCCCATGGAGGAGAAGGAAATGACTAAAAATTTTCTGAAGACGCTAGGCGCTTTCTACTACGAAAGAATGGTAGCAAGTGCCCCAAGTGATTTTACAGAGATGGTAGGAATGGGTGTCTGCCTAGAAGAGGCAGTAAGAGAAGGCCGTTTGATAAAGGGTGAAGGATCCGGAGGTGTGAAAAAGCCAGCTTATGGGTTTAAAAAGAAGAAATAAGGGGATACAAATGCCGTCATACAAGAGAGGAGAGTGAACACCCCTAGAAGGAATTATCAGCGTCACCAGCAAGTTGCCTCAGTTACTCCTGTTATGAATGCCGCTCTGACTACCGTTGCTTATCAAAGACAGCCCCAGCAGGGGAACCAAGGGAATAATCAGTGAAGGGAGAACTATGACCCTATTCCCATGAGCTATGCAGAGCTACTACCAGCATTGATTTAGAAGAAGTTGGTCCAGACACGACCACCTCCCTCCGTACCATCACCATTGCCTTGGTATTATAAAGCAGATCAGGCGTGTGCCTTTCATCAGGGAGCACCAGGGCATAGTGTTAAAAATTGTTATCCTTTAAGGACTGAAGTGCAAAGGTTGGTGAAGTCTGAAATTCTATCTTTCAAAGACATGGGACCTAATGTGAAAGACAATCCTCTACCCAAGCACGATGGGGTGAATGCTGTAAATATGGTGGCCGATTGTCCAGGCGACTTCCAGATTTTTGACATTAATTTGGTTAGAGGAGATTTGGTGAAGATGCACACAGACCTCTGTGAATTCAGTTATTATACGCATGACCATGCTGGTTGTGCTGTTTGCAGTACAGACATACATGGTTGCAAGAAGATAAAGGCAGATTTACAGGAGATGATGGATGAAGGTTTAATCCATATAATCAGGCCTAGAGCAGAATATAAAGCGGAAGTGAATATGGTTTCTGGATGTCCGGGTGAATTCAGAATTTTTGATGTGGAGCATTTGAATGAGGATCTCGTGCAGTTGCATGCTACCTTCTGTCGTACTGCTGGTCAGATGGAACACCAATATGGATCTTGCATAGTTTGTTATCGAGACCCCCGAGGATGTTCTATTGTGAGAGAGGGTGTTCAATTATTATTAGACAATGGAACTATCAAGATCACAAGTCAGAGAAATTATTATCACGAGATTGATATGGTTGAAGTTTGTTTGATGGAAGAAGAGTCAGAGGAAGAGTATGCCTCTGCGGATGAGTATTTCTCTTCAGACGAAGGTTTGTTTGCCGAAAATGACCTTTTGATGGATGATTGTGTTGAGGAAGGGGTAAACGTCATTGTACCTTGTTTTGGTGCACCCGCTCATCTTGAGGTGGAGTACCATAGCAAACCAGTTGTTACCCCATTGGTAATTAGTCTTCCAGGTCTTGTTCCCTATAAATCAGATAAGGCCGTGCCTTACAAATACAACGCTACAATCTTAGAAGATGGGGTGGAAGTTCCCATCCATCCAATGCCATATGTTGGAAATATAGCTGATAGTAGCAGGGTGACCCGTAGTGGTAGTGTATTTACGCCGGTTGTACGAAGAGATGTTGTTGCTGGAAAGAAAATTGCTGAGTACGATGAGCCTAAGAAGGCTGCAGGAGAGACTAGCGGAGCCACATTAGAGAAAGAAGTGGGTGATATCTTGAAGATAATTAAAATGAGCGACTACAGAATTGTAGATCAACTATTGCAGACTCCTTCAAAGATATCCATCCTAGCTTTATTGAAGAATTCCTCTGCTCATAGAGAATCATTGATGAGAGTACTAGACCAAGCTTTTGTGGAGAATGACATGCTGTTAGATCAATTCAGCAGCGTAATTGGAAACATTACGTCATGTAACAACTTATGTTTCTGCGATGATGAGTTACCAGATGAAGGGAGGAATCACAACCTGGCCCTTCACATATCTATGAACTACAAAAATGGCCTGCTATCCAATGTGCTAATTGATAACGGATCCGCGTTGAATGTTATACCGAGGAGTACCCTCATGAAGTTAAAGTATCAGGGAACACCTATGTGCTCGAGTGGCATCATTGTGAAGGCTTTTGATGGGTCGAGGAAATATGTCATTGATGAAGTGGACTTACCCATCCATATAGGACCACATTTGTTCTTGATAACCTTCCAGGTCATGGACATTATTCCCGCATACAGTTGTTTGCTAGGACGGCCATGGATTCACGAAGCAGGGGCTATCACTTCAACTCTGCATCAGAAGCTAAAATTTATGCGTGAAGGGAAGGTAGTAATTATAAATGGGGAGCAAGCGTTGTTGATATCCCATCTATCCTCTTTCAGTATTGTAGAAGCGGACGAGGCTGCTGTTGGAACCCAGTTCTAAGCCCTATCCATTGACAACATAAGGAGGAATGAGAATTTTGTGGTTTCCCTGAAGGACGCGCAACAGGTTGTGCGCAATGGTCATAATGTAGTTTATGGACGACTTGTGGATCCGCCCGTGAACAAAGACAGAGCTGGTTTGGGTTTCTCTTCAAGGAATGGAAAAGGCAAAAATTTGAAGTCAAAGTCTTATGTGAACAGTTATCATGATGTTTTCTGCAGCAGAGGCTACCTCCATCCAATTGGTTCTGGAATTAATGCTGTTGAAGAGGATGAAGCAGAGCAGGAAGTACCGAATTATGTGACGCATGGAGTCCGAGTTCAGAACTGGGTCACCATTGATGTTCCTTCTTGCATACATGTTTCAAAGTAATTTGTTTTGTTGATCTTCTTCTTTCTTTTGAAAAGCTTTCACTCTGCCCAAGGTGGAAGTATTAATGTTGTAGGGCTTACCTGTTTGCTATAACTTTTAAGATCATTAATAAAAGGTGTCTTTGCTTCCAATATTATGTCTTTTATTTTCTGCTTTTTTTTCTTGGGAAATGGTTAAAAAAAACCTTTCAAAATAAATAATAACTGAAAATTAATCTGCATGATCACTTGTTATATGTGTCAGTTTCTAAAAGCAATCATAAATCATATGTGCAGATTAATTAAAAAACCCGTTGAATACAATGACCATGCACCCTCTCCCAACTTTGAATGTCCTGTGTTTGGGGCTGAAGAAGAAGATTATGATGAGATTCCAGAAGAGGTCTCACGGTTGCTTGAGCACGAGGAAAATATCATTCAGCCATATAAGGAGCCTCTGGAAGTGATTAATTTGGGTTCAGAAGAAGATCTGAAGGAAGTTAAGATTGGAGCATCGTTGCATCCTGATGTAAAGAGCGGGTTTATTGAGCTGTTGAAAGAGTATGTGGATATTTTTTCTTGGTCTTATCAAGATATGCCTGGTCTGGATACAGACATTGTCGAGCATCATTTGCCGTTGAAGCCAGAGTGTCCGCCAGTTAAATAAAAGTTGAGAAGAACCCACCCGGATATGGCAGTAAAGATCAAGGAGGAGGTCCTAAAGCAGATTAATGATGGTTTTCTTGTGACGTCAGTGTATCCTCAATGGATTTCCAATATTGTCCCAGTACCGAAAAAAGACAGAAAAGTCCGCATGTGCATAGATTACAGAGATCTAAATAAAGCTAGTCCAAAAGATAATTTTCCATTGCCTCACATTGACATGTTAGTGGACAGCACATCAAAATTCAAAGTATACTTATTCATGGACGGATTTTTCGGGTATAATCAAATAAGAATGGTTCCAGAGGACATGGAAAAAATAACATTTATCACACCCTGGGGAACATTCTGTTACAGGGTGATGCCCTTCGGGTTGAAGAACACTGGTGCAACGTACCAGAGGGCTATGACAATCCTATTCCATGATCTGATGCACAAAGAAATCGAAGTATATGTTGATGATATGATTTCCAAATCCCAAACTGAAGAAGGGCATATAGAAGATTTGTTGAAGTTGTTTCAGCGTTTGAGGAAGTATCGTCTCCGCTTGAATCCAAATAAATGCACCTTCGGAGTTAGATCGGGGAAATTGTTGGGTTTTATTGTTAGCCAGAGAGGAATTGAAGTTGACCTTGATAAAGTCAAAGCAATTCAAGAAATTCCAGCACCAAGAACTGAAAAGCAAGTCAGGGGTTTCCTCGGGCGTTTGAATTATATCTCTAGATTTATTTCCCACATGACTGCAACGTGTGAACCGATCTTTAAGTTGTTAAAGAAAGATCAAGGTTGTGTGTGGATGGATGACATCCCAAGGGCATTTGAGAGTATTAAAGAGTATCTGCTTGAACCTCCTATCTTTCTCCCTCCAGTAGAAGGAAGACCGTTGATTATGTATCTAACAGTGTTAGATGAGTCCATGGGTTGTATTCTGGGACAACAGGATGAAACAGGAAAGAAAGAGTTCGCAATTTATTATCTCAGCAAAAAGTTCACTGGTTATGAGTCGCGGTATTCCATGTTAGAAAAAATGTGTTGTGCTTTGGCCTGGGCGGAAAAGCGTTTGCGGCAGTATATGTTGAATCATACCACTTGGTTGATCTCCAAAATGGATCCAATCAAGTATATTTTTGAGAAGCCTGCTCTTACTGGAAGAATTGCCCGCTGGCAGATGTTGTTATCTTAATATGATATCGAATACCACACTCAAAAGGCTATTAAAAGTAGTATGTTGGCAGATTACCTTGCTCACCAGTCGGTGGAGGATCATCAGTCTGCAGAGTACGAATTCCCCGATGAGGATGTGATGTTCCTGAAAGTGAAAGATTATGATGAACCATTGCCTGAGGAGGGCCCCGACCCTAAATCTCGTTGGAGTATGATATTTGATGGAGCTGTGAATGCTTATGGTAAAGGATATGGTGCCGTGATTGTTACTCCTCATGGATCACATATTCCTTTTACCGCAAGGTTAACATTTGATTGCACTAATAATATGGCAGAATATGAGGCTTGCATCATGGGTCTTGAGGAAGCTATTGATCTCAGAATCAAAATTCTAGATGTGTATGGCGATTCAGCTTTGGTAATAAATCAGATTAAAGGAGAATGGGACACTCGTCACCCTGGCTTGATCCCTTACAAAGATTATGCTAGAAGATTACTACCCTTCTTCAATAAAGTTGAATTCCATCACATTCCTAGAGATGAAAATCAAATGGCGGATGCTCTGGAAACTCTGGCTTCCATGTACCAAGTGAATACTTGGAATGATATACCCCGAATTACAGTTCGACGAATGGATAGGCCCACTCATGTGTTTATGACAGAGGAGGTAGCAGATGAAAAACTTTGGTATTATGACATCAAGCATTTTCTCCAGACTCAGGAATACCCGATTGGTGCGTCGAAGAAAGATAGAGAGACACTGAGAAGATTGGTAGGTAGTTTCTTCCTCAGTGAGAATGTGTTATATAAGAGAAATTATGACATGGTCTTGCTCAGATGCGTGGATAGACACGAAGCAGACATGTTGATGCATGAGATTCATGAAGGTTCATTTGGCACTCATGCTAATGGAAATTCGATGGCTAAAAAGATGCTAAGGGCAGGTTATTATTGGTTGACAATGGAATTTGACTGTTACAAATTTGCAAAGAAGTGCCATAAATGCCAGATTTATGCATATAAGATCCATGTGCCTCCGACACTTCTCAATGTGATTTCCTCCCCATGGCCTTTCTCTATGTGGGGGTATTGACATGATCGGGATGATAGAACCCAAAGCTTCGAATGGACACTGTTTAATCTTGGTAGTAATTGACTACTTTACCAAATGGGTAGAGGCTGCTTCATATACCAATGTTACCAAACAGGTGGTTGTACGTTTCATCAAAAATAATCTTATATGCCGGTATGGTGTGCCGAGCAGAATTATCACCGATAATGGCTCGAATTTGAACAACTAGATGATGACAGAACTGTGTGAAGAATTCAAGATTGTCCATCACAATTCATATCCATACAGGCCAAAGATGAATGGGGCTGTTGAAGCTGCTAAGAAGAATATCAAGAGAATTATCCAAAAAATGGTTGTCACTTATAAGGATTGGCATGAAATGCTCCCTTTTGCTCTGCATGGATATCGAACATCTGTCCGCACTTCAACAGGAGCAACCTCGTTATCCCTAGTGTATGGAATGGAAGTTGTACTCCCTGTAGAGGTAGAGATCCCCTCGTTGCGTGTGATAATGGAAGCCAAATTGACAGAGGCTGAATGGGTCTAGAACAAGTTTGACCAATTGAATTTGATTGAAGAGAAGAGGATGACAGCTTTATGTCATGGGCAGTTATATCAGAAAAGAATGAAGAAAGCATTTGATAAAAAGGTCAAACCTCATGAATTCAGAGAAGTCGACCTTGTGCTCAGGAAGATCATGTCTTTCAACACTGATTCTAGGGGCAAGTGGACTCCCAATTTTGAAGGCCCGTATGTTGTCAAGAAAGCCTTCTCTGGTGGTGCATTAATTCTTGAAACTATGGATGGCGAGGAGTTCCCACGTCCCATGAATGCTGATGCAGTCAACAAATACTTCGCCTAAAGAAATAAAAGAACAACTCGCTAAGTTGAAAACCCGAAAGGGCGGCTTAGGCAAAAAGGAGCGTCTCGGTAGGCCGAAAACCCGAAAGGGCGGTCTAGGCAAAAATTAGACATAAACAGAATAAATTTCCCGCTAAGTTGAAAACCCACAAGGGCAGCTTAGGCAAAAGTTGGGGATTTTTCTTGGCAAGTAACTACGTCATACAAGACTTGATCGTTGAAGCAACAATCTTCTCGGATCCTCACCATACTTCAACAAATTTGCTGCTCAGGATTTCAAAAGTTGTTAGGGGGAATAGTGGTCATTGTATCTCAATGTATCTTTTCCATTATGTATTACCATTTCCCAAACTTTGTAATCATCCGTGGAGTCTCGCCATTCGCATACTACCATTCTATTAATGAAATTCGAGCTTTTGCCCAATTCTTTGTGTTCTTATTTTTATTTAGCTTGCAAAGACTCCATTTATTACTGATAATAACTGTTAAAGCAAAAAGATTAAAAAAGCAAAATTGACTTTTAAAAAAAATTATATCTTTACAATTCAACTTACTTTGGGATTTTTGATGAAACAATGAAAACAAAAACGGTGATCCCACGGATGAACGAACTCTGGTTGTTTTAAGAAGATTTACTTTCTTCATAAAGGTTTTCTCAGGTCATTTTGCTGGTATGTGCGCAATCTTTGTGTGTTTCTCAGATAGTTAAAGACGATACCAGTGGGTGCAAGGTACAGTATTGGGTTTGTGGTCCCATTATCCCCAGTCAAGTCTTGGTTCGCTTTTGATTTTGGGTTTGCATGGTCGGAAGTCTCTGTCCCAGATTCCCCAGCATAGTTTTCCCTCATATGATGATAGGTTTTATTCCCTTGGTGTGCTGGGATGTTGCTCTTTTAGCAGTATTGGTACTAGTGTTGACTTCTTGATTTCCCGCGAAGGTTATCCCATGGCATCTCTTATTGGAATAAGTATTCGTGATGAAAATTTTCAATTCGCAGTTTTTTCTCCATGGAGATAGGCTTTAATCCCCCAGTGAGGTTTGGTTGTGTCGGCGTCAGTCTGCTTTATTTGAGGCTAGTCTTGCAATCTACAGTAGGAATGTTGCTTTTGGAAAACTGCTTCTCCGATGAAACCGGAAGAAGGATATTCTATCTTGGTATCTGTTTGATCTGGATACCTCCGGATTATGTTTCTCCTCAGTGAAGTTAAGGCAGGAAATAGGTTTGGTTTCTGCAGTTGCTTTTACCTTTCTTGGATTGACCTTTCTGGTTGAAGTTTAGCTCAATATTGTTAGTACCTGAGGCGGTTTTGTTTGTACTGATGATGTATCCTTTTACCAGCATATGCACGATAGCACTCATACATTCATACATACATCATGCATGGCTAAAAACCACCGTTCATTGACATTGTGTTCTGACCTTCCTGCAACGCTCTTTGCTTAGTTGAATTTGGTTTTCCCTCTTGAGTTTATTTCTCAAAGGATGTATCTTCATTGGTCGTCTTGCTCCAGTTTATTTCTGAATTGGATTTGTGGTTGCATGATAATATTATTTACTTTGGATTTCTGAGAACTTCGAGTTTTGGTGTGCATTTATTTTGCACGGTAAGACTTTATCTCCTCAGCAGGAACATCGTGGCATTTCCCCGGGAAGTCATATTTCTATCCCCAGAAAGTCATTTCTCTTTGCAATTCCCCATGACAATGAGTAGCAAGTCTCGTTATTTGAGACAACTTATGTTTGATCTTTTCCAGGAAGATTTCCTTGGTTAAAGAAGAAGTTGAGACCCGTTCTAGGTAAAACGCCAAAATTTTGGGATAACTCGATATTTTCTTTTTGCTACCTTCAGTAAACGTTGGTAGTACATCGGCAGTGAACATCGGTGTTTGTTATCTTTTTTCTATCTTCAGTGAACACTGATAGTTCATCGTCAGTGAACAGTGATGATATGATATATTTTCTCTTTCTACCTCCAGTGAACGTTGGTAGTACATCGGCAGTGAACGTCAGTGTTTTTTATCTTTTTGCTATCTTCAGTGAACGTTGATAGTTCATCGTCAGTGAACGGTGATGATATGATATATTTTATCTTTCTACCTTCAGTGAATGTTGGTAGTACATCGGCAGTGAACGTCAGTGTTTGTTATCTTTTTGCTATCTCCAGTGAACGTTGATAGTTCATCGTCAGTGAACGGCGGTGATATGATATTTTCTCTTTCTACCTTCAGTGAACGTTGGTAGTACATCGGTAGTGAATGTCAATGAGTGTTATCTTCTTCTCTAATTCAGTTCTTTTGATCCACCAGTGATTTATTTTTTTGGTGGGGTTGCTCTTTTGTTTCTTCATTTTTGTTGCATCCCCAATGTTACTTTGCGTCTCTTTGGTTCTGTTCATATGCATTCATATGCATAAGCATTTGCATGGCACCTTAGGGCCAAAATTAGGATTTGTTTTAAATTTAAGTATCTTCGATCACGTCGACACGAAGATTTTTAACCTTCGTATCTCCGGATAGAAGAAACTTAAATAAGGGCAGCTTTTGTACCCCAATTTTTGCCCCTAAGATCCCTTCATCATACCATATTGTTTCAATCACAACAAGATCACATTAGGGTTTTTGGTTTTTCTCGCTATCTTTAGCTTTTCTATTTTGAGGAGTTACCAAGCACCTTGACTTGTTTTCTTTTATGATCATGGATATTTTGCTTTTGATTGTCTCTCTAATTAATAAAATGTAATAGTGGTTTGTCTTACTTGTTAATAATGTAGGTAAAGGCAATGAGGTTTAGCAAGTTGCTTCATGGGTTCATGAGTTTATTTCCATGCCCTAGTCAATAGTTTGAGGAGTTCAAACCTCACCATTGGAGTGATTTTGTAAGAAATGGCATGACAAGGCCTATTTTGGTTCAACATATTTCAAAGTCATCAAAATTGATTCAAAAGTACAAAGGGTAAAGGGAAGAAGTTGTCATGATTGGACAAGGTCTTGTTCCTATTGGTCACAAGAGAAAATTTCTCTCAAATTTCAAGATATGGAAGTGGTTTTGGTGGCTATGAGTCCTCATCATCATCCTACACAACTTTATTCACAAAGAAAGAATATTTGCACAAGAAGTTTGTTCAAACTTGTTAAAGTTCCTCAAAGCATTCTCTTGATCTAGAGGCTAGGGTTTTGAACTTCAAAGGAGCATATCTTGCTCATCTTTTGGTATTTTTGAGCGATTCCAAAAACATCCTTCTCTTCAAAGAGTTACCAACAAATCACTTCAAAAGTTCCAAGGATTTTTCATGTGGAATGAACTTGGTGATGAAGAAAGATTACAAGTCACTCAGATGAATCCCCAATTTTCCATATGCGACTTCAAATGGTCATAACTTGGTAAATTTTTATCACCTTGAGCCTATTCTTTTTTCATGATGATCTTAAAGATGTGGACTTCATGCCTTCTTTTATGTGCAAAGTTAGAAAATGGATGGAAGTTGCCTTAAGAATGCAAAAGATTATAGGTCATTTTGTGATTTTTGGCCAACTTCAACAAGTCATAACTTGCTCAATTTTTGGAGATTTTGAGTGGTTCAAATTTAAATATGTCATTCAAGAGATCTACTTCATTCCATCTTTTTTGGTAAAGAGCAAATTCTAAGTGGAAGGCCATGTTTGGATGCAAAGGATTATAGGTCATTTTTAAAGAAGAATTTGAAATATTTCTAAGTATGGAAAGTCAACTCTTTTTCTTCAACTTTGACTCCACGTAACTTTCAGCTCAAGCCTCCATTTGATTCCATTCTTTTTTCCATTGCAAAGCTTGTAACCTCATCTTTCCAAAGCATCAAGAATTATGCCCTAAGACCCCTTGAGGTGGAAATGCCATGGATTTGAATTTGGTAGTTTGAAAATGAATTTTTCACAAAGTCAGGATTTTGAAATCTTTTTTTTGGCTTCTAATCACAAGATTTCCACGCGTTTTGGTTCTAATCATGTTTAGTAACTTGCCAGAAGTGATTAGCATCATGAAACACACAATTTGGCTGAGTTTTGATCAAGTTTGAGTCACACTTTCGTCATGATGCAAACCCACACGAATTCCCTCCAAAACACATCATTTGCTATTCCTTTTGATCCCTTTTGCTTCCTTATAAATAGAGGGTCATTCCCCATTCAATTTCCCAAGCTTAGATAGCCAGAATCACCCTGCCAAACTTGCTTCACAACCCAGAATTCAGCAACTTCGAAATCTATTCTCAAGCCTTTTTCAATCCATTTTTTCCATCAATTCACCTTCCTTGATCTTCCCTGAAGCTAACCATATAATTACATTCAAGAATCGTGCCCTATATTGCTCCAAAGAAGTCCAGTTTCAGAGCTCTGCAACTCAACTTCAATAGGTAGATTCCTTCATCAATTCTTCAAAACTCTGATATCATTGTGTTGCTCTCATTTCCCTGGTTCTAGTTGCAACACTAACAATTCACTGGAAACACATTTTGACCATGAATTTTGAAATCCCTTTTCAAAACTTTCTTTCCAAATTGCTTGAGCTACATTTTATATAAATTTGGCGGGAGGGTGTGGTTGTTTTCGTCTTGAAGAGACGAAGCGATTGGCATAGGTCTGAGCTTCTGATTTTACAGTTTGAGAGACCTGCAAATCACGTTGGCTGGAGGTTGAAGATGACCTACGTGTTATTTTCCAACCAATGATGGCGTGCCTTTTGTGTTTTTCAAAAATCTGATTTATTATTGATTCTGTACATTATTCCTTAATGACCGTGATATGCACAGCGCGCTAGATCCCTTGGATTTGATTACTAACGCATTTTGACTTTCATCCAATGGTCCACATCTTTTACTTTTATTTTCTTTTTCTTATTTTTATATTTTAATTGTTTTAAATTTCAAAAAATCATATAAAATTCATTTTTAGTCCAAAAAATCAGAAAAAATTATGAAAAATATTTTTGATTATTCTCTTTCTGATTTTTATTTTTTCACAATTTAATTTTGTGTTTTGGTATTTTTTTTATAAATTTTACACTTATTTGATTTGTTTAAAATGTTTAAAAATACTTTTATACATTTTTAAATTCTGAAAAAATTATGGAATGATCCAATGATATTGTGACAAATATTGGTGACCTTATTTTATTTTGTTTCTGACTTTACCATTTTTTATCAATTTTGGTTTATTTTACCAATTTCTTTTAATTTTAAAAATAGTTTCTGACTTTAAAAAATTACCAAAAAATTTGTAAAGTTATTTGAGCCTTTTTCTGATTTTTCTATGGTCTTACTTTTTATTTCTTGATTAATTTGAATATAGTTGATATTTTTCTCTTTATTTTCTATTTTTAAACATTATTTTTAAACCCTAATGTATATATTAAATGTATTATTATTTTGCGATTATTTTTTGGCTGTCTTGGGTTGATTTTTTTATCATGGCTATATTAACATCATTGGATCTATGGTGTTGAGTTTAACTCCATAAAAATGGATGGATGATTTTAATAATAGTTTGATTAAATATTAATTCAAATGTGGTTTCTCTTTTTACCCTAAATCCTCTTCATCTCATACCCTTCTCATTGCACTAAATGTTATTGGAGCATGATCTCTATATCATGTCTCAAAACAAATGGTGCATAGATTGCTATTGACCGACCTCAAAATAGGTGCGACTTCTATATAAGTCCACTTACGATTTCTTAACATAGCGCTAAATTTTGTCCCGATTCGAATAAATGATCATTCGTGGCCCAAACTTATGATTGCAAACCCAAGTATGTTAATTTGATCTCTTTGATCCAATAACCTTGAGATTCATTGTGTGGAGGCTTTGGTTATACCAATCCTCTAATGGATCTACAACACCTTTGGTCAACGCGGATCACTTAAACATCGTTGATCATTAAATGATACTTATGAGAATTCCAAATGGATGATATACTTGACAAAAAGCAAATGCAACTTGTTGTGTGGAGGCTTTGGTTCTACCAATCCTCTAATGAGTTCCAAATGCAAGTTTCAAGATGGTCATCCAACAAATCACTAATTATTGACTTGTTTTATCTTATGCTTTTATTCTCTTTTATGCTTTATGTACTATTTATTTTTAGTATTTACATTTCATGCCATTTTCATCTTTGCTCATTTGAGCATTTATTTTCTTGCCATTTTACTTTGCTCACTTGAGCTTTTCTTTTCTTAAGATACTTAATAATCAACATAAACCCTAAATAATTCTTAATGGTATTTGGACTATTTGGTTACTATCCTTGGCATTATGGAAAAAAGTACAGAAAAAAAATCCTTTTTCGAGATTTTAAGTACGGGGGGTAGATTATAGAAAGGGAAGGTGTTAGCACCCTTTCTATCCATGGTTTTCCATGGGCTCTTAGGTACTTGCTCATATTTTAAAATTGGTTGTGTATGTGCTTTGTTTTGAAAAGTTTTGACTTCGTGATATACTTTGTATCAGTCCTTAAAGGTGTGACGGAGTTGTTTTGAAAGTTGCTTTGAAAAGTATAAGTGTGAAAAGTTTAACTTGAGCAAGTACCTACTAGCATCTACCTACTCGAAAAAAAGACCGTTTATATTCTTGTTCCTTTAGACAGCGCTATCCCACTATTGAGAAGTAGGTAGCACCGTCATTGGAGTTTGTAAGGGACGTACGATCACTAAAGTAATGCTAGGACGTCTTAGTAATAACCCTAAAGTCTTAAGATCGTATTCGAGGTAACATTTCTGAGTCAACATTTCCGAGACAACATTTCCGAGGCAACATTCAAATGGGACATTTGATCTTTGTTAGACAGGAGGGAAACCACTAAGACACCCTATACTTAATGATCGTTTACCAAAGGCAAAAATAATTAACACGCGCACGATGAATCGAATATGAGACCACTAGGGTTTTGACCCTTGCCTAAACCTAATTGCAATTGATTTAAAAAATGTTTTTGTCATGCTTTGTTATTTAAAAATAAATAAATCCATAAATTAAAAAGAAAATCCTAATTCTAATTAATTTTAAATTAAGAAAAAAAATTAATTAATCCTAAAACCTATTTTTGTATTTTTATTTATTTGAAAAAAAAAAGAGCAAAATAAAATTAAAATTAAAAGTTTTTAACCTAATTTCTATTTTTGATTTTAATTATGAAAACAAATTACAATTTCCTAAGTTAAACTAAATTAAATTAATTTTGATAATAAAAAAAATACTAATCCTAATTTTGTGAATTATTGATTTTATGACTTTTATGAAAAATAATTAACTTGTGAATTAAAATAAATAAATAAAATTAAAAGAATAAAAAATGAAATAAAGAAAAGAAATAATAAAAAAATAGTAAATGGGCCTGGTGTTGTTGCTGAAAGGGGGGGGGTGGAATATGAATTTCCTGGGCCCAAGGTTGATAGCCCATTTTGACTTTACCTGATTCAATGTACGCGTTGACCTGGGGCGTATGGTGGGCCTTCAGTGGAATGGCATTGGATCTGGAGCGCTAATGAATTGGATGGCCAGATCTTGATGACACACGGTGAACCTCCTGATGTGTAGCGTGCTGGATTACCTATTGAAGAAAAATATGAACAAAGGTTGGGACTTGGGGATCGAACCCAGGTCCTTATGCATACTTCCAATCCCTGCTTGCCAACTGAGTTGTTTCACTTAATTGTACATATAATAGAAATAAAATATAATATATGGAAAACAATGATTAATGGGAAAACGCGCTAAAGTTCAAACTTCCCAACCAGGGAGTGCCACGCATCATCTTCTTCCTCCCAACCGTCGTTTTAGCCCAATATGTTTTTACCTAGGGACATTGCGCTGTAGCTACAAACTTGTGTGTCTCAAAAATCATCCACAAGCAAGATAAATGACCATGGCTGGTACCAATCAACTCGTCTCATCCTTACGAGTATCATGGTACCAGAATCAACATTCAATTTAACCTGTATTGCAAAGCCCTAAAACCAAACAAAAAACCCTAGCCATGGCAATTTTATATACAATCATCAAAAATGCAATTGAATATAGTGATTAGCTTGCAAACTCAATAAGGAACAAGAATATGTAATCAAAACGTGAAAATGATGTATAAATCAGTAAAAACAAAAACGAATTTCTAAGCTAACCGTGTGACCGCTACAACGCGTTTCAGGGCGTGGAGAGACTTGCTAATGATTGAAACACGATCCTGAGACATCCAGCAATCGATTGGCAAGGTGAGGATGGCTTGGGATGGTCTGTAACTTGGAATTGGATCCCCACCTTTTCTTGAGATTTTTCAGTTTTGTTCTTTCTCTGCACGACTGTTCCAACCTCTTTCTTGCCTTGGATCTCTTTTGTATATGTAATGCAACACATTAGGTTAACAAAAACGAATTCAATCTTGCCCATTATGAAGATTTGATTTGGTCTTTCATGGCATATGATATCTTTCCAAACTTGCTTCAATTCAATATTTTTGTACCCAAATTAGACTTGCATGAATTGATTCTCAATTGACAGCACATAAGATCTTCCTTCAATGCAAAAATCATCCCTAAAACACATTATATGATTTATTTAGATTTATTTGATTTTATTTGTATTTTAAGTGAATAAAAATCAAAATAAATAAATAAATAAGTCATGGAGGGTCCCATAGGTCGTGGACTATGCTAGGAATGAGATGTAATCTTAAAAATATGGGCCCATGTGGAAAAAAATGCAATTTTGATCAATGTTGACTTACGACAATTTTGCAAAAAAGGTCAACTTGGCCAATGCATAACTCTCTCAATTTTGACCCTAGAGAGGTGTTCTTGGACTTTTTAGAAAGCTTATGATGTCCTCTAAGCAACCCTTTTGGTCTCATATCAATTGAGTCTTTCATGTTCGTGTATGAAGCTTTGAACCAAAAGGTATTTTTGTTGACTTTTCAAAATGACCTATAATGTCAAAATTCATATCTTTTTGTGAGTGCATATTCTTAACTTGGGAGATGAATATGAATTGTAGGGAATTGCATCCTATTCAAAATGAGATTTTGATGGGTCATTTGTGATAAAGTATGAGAAAGTTATGCTTGGTCAAAGTTGAGTTGACTTTTCCTACAAAACCCTAATTTAGCAACTTTTGGGTTTTGATGAATTGTGAGCAATCCTTGATGAATCATGATCAACCCTTGATAAAATGATTAATGACACTTCAAAATGAGGATGTTGACCAAAAATCTTGAGGTTTGACTGTATGTGGGCCATAGTTGACTTTTGACCTAGCACATTTGATTTTCAGGCTTTTGAGCAATTAGCTGAGCAAACTTCTTCTGCAAGGCTTAAAACTTGACATGGATGATATTAAGAACATATTAGGACAATGGTGAGCATTTGGGATCCTTTGGAATCAAGCATCTTGATGCAAAATGAAACCCTAATTTGAGATAGACTGCCTTAGGAGAAAGTTTGTTTGGTCAACTCTTGAACTTCCTTGAGCAATTTGAGGATCTCACTTGACATGTATTGAGAAATATGAGAGGGAAAATTTTGGGGTACAACAGTTGACCCTGTTCAATCTTCTTAAACCTAAAGATGTGGATCTGTTGCCTGCCTTTCGTGATCTGAAGGTGAAAGATGATTGAACACTAGAGTGCTCAGAAATTTTCACTCGCATGAAGTGATACTTGACTTGTGATATTAGGAATGGGCTTATAGATGCCATTTGGTAGTTGCTAGAGAATTTTCGGAGATGGGCTTAACGATTCCATCCGAAGAGATGTCGATCGCTCAAGAGATTCCTTTGCGAGAACACGTATACCTGCTGTTGAGGAGGACTTCGCTGGGGAATGGTGGTCTTTGTCTTGAGAGAAACAAAGTTTTAGGAGCTTCAGTTGTCCGCTACTCCACTGGGGGAATAATCCCGGTTTGGAAAGCGGAAGTGAACTGTGTGTTTGGTCGGGGTATATGCTGCACCGCGACTTTCTGGGGAAATGTGAAAGTTTGATCAGGTCCAGGTCTTACAGTGTTGTGGACTGCTGTCTGGGGATAAGAGAGGAAGAAAACCCGGATAGTAAGGTTATGAGAAGGAACCTGGATAGAAGGGTTGCTTCGAGATGAAAGCCTGGATAGTAGGACTGTGAGAAGGAACCTGGATAGTAAGGTTGCTTCGAGATGAAAGCCTGGATAGTGGGGCTGTGAGAAGGAACCTGGATAGTAGGGTTACTTCGATATGATAGCCTGGATAGTAGGGCTGTGAGAAGGAACCTGGATAGCAAGGTTTCTTCGAGATGAAATCCTGGATAGTATGGCTGTAAGAAGGAACCTGGATAGTAGGGTTACTTTGATATGATAGCCTGGATAGTAGGGCTGTGAGAAGGAACCTGGATAGTAGGGTTACTTCGATATGATAGCCTGGATAGTAGGGCTGTAAGAAGGAACCTGGATAGTAGGGTTACTTCAATATGATAGCCTGGATAGTAGGGCTGTGAGAAGGAACCTGGATAGTAGGGTTACTTCGATATGATAGCCTGAATAGTAGGGCTGTGAGAAGGAACCTGGATAGTAGGGTTACTTCGAGATGAAAGCCTGGATAGTAGGGCTGTGAGAAGGAACCTGGATAGTAGGGTTACTTCGAGATGAAAGCCTGGATAGTAGGGCTGTGAGAAGGAACCTGTATAGTAGGGTTACGTTGAGATGAAAGGCTGGATAGTAAGGCTGTGAGAAGGAACCTGGGTAATAGGGTTACTTCGATATGAAAGCCTGGATAGTAAGGCTGTGAGAAGGAACTTGGGTAATAGGGTTACTTCGATATAAAAGCCTGGATAGTAGGGCTGCTTCGGAATGAGTTTGGGTGAAACTGCAGAGGGAACCTGGGTAAGGTTGTTCTTGTTGCGCCGATGATTACTTTGTTTAGCTTCGAGTGTTGATCATGGACCTGCTGGAAGTTGTTGATAATAATTGTCTTTCTTGAAAGAAATACATGGTTAGTTATATATGATGCATGAGATGCATTATATGATGACGTTCTCAAAATAAATGAGACTATGTGTGATACGGTGGGAGAACTGACTTGAGTTTTGCGTTTGTATTCGCACTTGTTCGGTTGAGCAAGAGTCGCCACCGACTTTTTATTTTATCCTAAAGGAAAGGTTAAAAAGCACAGCAAAAACCTTTTGAGATGTTTCGTGGGTTCGGGGGGTAGATTATGAAAAGGGAAGGTATTAGCACCCTTTTCATCCATGGTTATCCATGGGCTCTTAGTTACTTGGTTTTTAGATCACTTGCCTTGATTTTCGATTGCTTGAAATTGTAGTGTGTGTGTGTGTTTTGAAAATGTTTTTGAAGAGATGCCTTGTCTTAGGCAACCAATGTAATGACTCGTGTTTGAGTGTTTCACAAAGGTGTGTATCTTTTCGAAAAGATGTTTCAAATGTTTTTGAGAGTTTGTTTTGAAAGTGTGTATGAAGTGTGGTTTTTGAAAAGGAGGCAAGTGTTTTTGCAAGTTGATCTCAAGTAACTAAGAGTTTTGTCTACCCCTATTGTACTCAAAGGTTTTCTCTATGTTTTCAACCCCTTTTAACAATTTTGTTCCACCATTGAATTTGGTGGACAATCTTGCGTTTAGGAAGTTCAACGGGACGGGCGCGGGTCATCGTATGGACCATGAATGCAATGGTGCCAAGTGTCTTTGGCAATTTTTCTTGAAGGGACTTGATCATTTTGATAGGCGACTTTCGAAAGCGTCATCGAGGGACTTATGATCATTTGAATTTGTTTTGCCAAAGAAACTCGACGTGCAAGTATGGCCCATTTTGGAAGGCAACATGTGGGATTACCCTAGGGGGTGCAAGTGTGATTGTGTATTGATTTCAGGTATTTGTCTTGTATTAGGTTATCTAGAGTTTGATTTTATGTACATGCAAACCCTAGGTCTAACAATGGTATAATTTGAAAGCGATAAATTGCGGGAATTTTAAAGTCTACGCTATTACAAATAGTATCCGGGAGTGGGGGTACAAATTTACAAATGGGGATGAGACTTAAATAATTACAACCAAATCGAATTGCGATCAAATGTAATCAGTATTAAATGTATAGCAATGTATAATAATAGCGGTTGTCAAATATATTTCAAATGTGTAAGTGTATGTATTGTGTATGAGAATTATTTACAAGTTGTAAATGTATGTGATCTTAAATGAATTTTTTAAGTATGTTTATGTACAAAAGTTTAAATGAAAATGTTTTTAAGTTTAAAGAAAGACATTATTTGTATTTTAGTATTAATGTACAAAGATAATATCTTGAAAAAGAAAAGTATTTATCTTTAAAAGAAAAATTATGTAACTATGTATTTATGTACAAAAAAAGTATTTTAATAAAAAGAAATGTTTTAAGATTAAGAAAATGTTTTAAGTTAAAAAAGAAAATGAATGTTTGTATATAACAATTAATAAAAAAAGGGTTGTTAATTTATTTATCAAAACAAAGAAAGGTATTATATTAGTTTTAAACTAAAAATAAAATGTTGGCTTAAAAGTGTTAAAAAAAAAAGAAAGAATATACAAAATGGGCCTGAAAGGGTTTGGCCCAAACTAAAAGAAAACAAGTAAGAAAAAAGAAAATGGGGGGGGGTGAGGCGTGCAAAACGCAGTGGGCTTAGGCGTTATTGGAGGGCAAGGCCCAAACGAATTCACATGTTTTTGGTTAGGGTTGCAACGTTTTCGTGTATTTGGGTTTTTAGGGTTTGTGACACAGCGGCGCGACGCTCTCCTTTGTTCGTCTTCTTCGTCTTCCCATGCCGTGGATTCTGAGCCAAAATCCTTCGTCCTTGTACCAGGCGCTACCCTCTCTCCTTTCCCATGGTCATGTCTGGGCGATGTTTGCAAAGGTGATGAACTTACAGCTTATGTTTTAGGGTTTTCAATTCGTGCATTTTTTATCTTTTGATAAGTTCTTAATCTCTGAACCTGATTACTGTTATATGAGGTGTGAAGGAAAAAGGTGGAAAATTTATACCTTCGTTGTCTTTGGAAAATGGAGGAGGGAGTTGGAGGCGCCTAGGGTGGACAGGGCGAGGTTTGGTGATGACGTGCGCCTTGCTTGGAAACCCTGGTATTCTGTATATCTTTTTCCTTTTTGTTGCTTAATGATGCATGCTGAAAGCCTCTTTATCTTCTTCTTCTGCCTCGTTACCTGCTTTGCCTTGTATGCTTATGTCGCCTTTGTTGATTCTGAGATGATGATTACTGACATGCTTGCTTGTTAATGTTGGCCATGCTGAACATGCTATTGTTGGAACATTGGTTTTGACTAGCTTTCCCTTTCTTCTTTCTGTCTCGCTTCTGTTGCCCTTTGGATTGTTGAGTTGCCTTGTATGTTTGTTTAATGGCCCAATGATGAGGAAACTCTGAGGGCTTGTGTTGCCTGAGTATGCTTGGTTTAATTGCTTGTTGATTAACCCTATGATGAACTCCTTGAGTTCTGAGGGTTTGATGGGTTGGGTGTTCTTTGAAGGTTTGATGTTCTGAGTTGTTTGCTTTGAAAGGGCTTTTGTGCAGGTCTGGTTTTAAGGTCTTGACAGTTTAGGTTTTAACTGGTTTTGATTGAGGCTGGAAACAGGTTACTGACGGTTAATGGTTTGATAGGTTATTGGCTGGAGGTTTTTGGATTTTATTTGATAACTGGTTCAGGTCTTGACAGTTTGTGTTTGAGCATGACAGGTTTTAGCAGTTTAGGCTGCAGTTGGTTTGAAACTGGAAAAGTCTTTAGGTTTTTGCTTCAGGCTTCAGACTTATCCAATTTGGGCTGGATTGTTAGCTTCAGGCTTTGAATGGTAAGGCTGGTTGTTGTTTGACAGTTCAGGCAGGTAAGGCTTGGACAGTTTGAGCTTTGGTTCAAGGTTTGAATGTTTTGGCTTTAGCTTGCTGGTTTTAAAGTATATTCAGGTTGGGGTTGGTAATGAGCTTACTGGTTCGGCTATAGGCTTTTGCTTCTGGTTCTTATGCAGGACCTTTTGCTTTTAGTTTTGACAGGGTTGGTGTTTTGTGAAGCTATGCTTCAGGCTTCAGGCTTATGCTGGTTTTTTAGTGAACTGGTTTTAGGCTTGGGAGTTTATGTTCTCAGTTCTGTTTTGTTTTTGATTTTTCTCCCCCCTCTACTGTTCTATTGACAGACTGTTTTATATTTCTCTTTCTCAAGCCTAAAAGCCAGTAAGCCTGTTCTTTTCCCTCTTCTTCTCTCTCCAGTACAACTTAAAACATTAAATAATGTTTATCATGTACTTTAGTTCTGAAAAAGCAATGGCTGGGAAATGATGAAACGATATTGCTTGCACTTCTAACCTTTCTCTGCATACTTTCTATTTTCCTGATATTTGCATATCTTCTTTTGACAGCTTTGATGGCCTTTTGTACTTTGACATCCTTTGGGCAACTTTTGTTTAGTTTGTGACTTTAGTTAGGCCATTCTGTTTGCCTTTGGACTCTGTAGTTTGATTTGGATTTGGACTTTGTATCATGCTGTTTGAGACTTTTGAAATTATGCAGTTTTGACAATTTTGAAATGTGCAATGTTTTACTTTGTGCATTCACATTTAATTTGCAAACATTTTCATCCCTCTTTGTGAACCGGGAGAAATCCCGTGATTTGCAAAGAGGGCGAACTGATCCCGGCCATTTGCTTTTAATGATGAACCCGAATTAATTGTCTGTCTTCTATTTATTTTATCTGCAATTGACTTTTCTTTTGTTCTTTGTTTTTGCAGATAAAATTTCATGGAGCAGAGGGAGCAAGGGATGGAAGATGAAGACTTAGGAAAACTTAGAAAAATTAGGATATTTTTATTTCAAATTTAATTATTTGTAAACATTTATTATTATGAATACCTTGCAAATACTGTATTCAAACAACAATTGTAACGAATAATTAAAAGATGAATAAAAATCCAATTCTTATCAGTTAATTCCTTTTCTCCTTTTCAAATATTTACTTTATTATTTATAATTCTAAAATTATAATAAATGGAAATAAATTCCAATTATCATAACTTAGAATAAATAAACAATTAAAATAAACATTGGTTTTAGCATCGATCGATCAATAAACCTGGCGCTTCAACAATCCAAAGTAATGTACAGTTAGTCACAACAACTGCCCAGACGTATTTTCCTTTTACTGGCTTTAATCAAACACTGCAAATTCAATCCGAATGTATCCTTTCACTGATTTAATCACACAATGCGAACTCAATCCAAATGTTTCAATCCACATCTCAGCATATCTTGAAAAACACTGTAGAGTTAAACCTTTTTGAGGAACCGCGCATAAAAACCCTAATTCCCGGCCAAATGTCAAAGAAACGTTCGCCTGATCAAAGTTGAGCCAAAATCAACCAAACCTTAAACAAACTGTATGAACTGTTCCAGAGCCATGAAAACCAATGAAAACCCTAATTTTGTCTGACTGACGAGAAAAGTCTGTTTGACCGATTCCTGAGCCAATCTGAAAAATCAGGAAAAGCCTGAAGTTGTGATTTCTTGTGGAAAAATGCGAGGGCAAATTTTGGGGTACAACAGTTGCCCCTGTTCAATCTTCTTGGACCTGAAGAGTTAGATTGGCAAGTTTGCCTTTCGCGACTCGAAGGTAAAAGGAGATTGGACACTAAAGTGCCCAGAAAATTTGCACTCGGCGATGTGATGGTAGAGGTGAATGGGCTTACAGATGCCATCTGAGAATGGGCTTAAAGATGCCATTTGGTGACTGCTGGTAGGAGGATGGGCTTATAGATGCCATCTGGGGAATGTGCTAGAACCTTGTCGGGAATGGGCTTATAGATGCCATTTGGTGATGGGCTTAAAGATGCCATCTAGTGACTGCTGGTAGGAGGGTGGGCTTATAGATGCCATCTGGGGAATGTGCTAGAACCTTGTCGGGAATGGGCTTATAGATGCCATTTGGTGATGGGCTTAAAGATGCCATCTAGTGACTGCTGGTAGGAGGATGGGCTTATAGATGCCATCTGGGGAATGTGTTAGAACCTTGTCGGGATTGGGCTTATAGATGCCATTTGGAAGTGTAATGGATAGTTGTGGAGATGGGCTTACAGATGCCATCGGGAGGTGTGACGGAACTTTGTCGAGAATGGGCTTATAGATGCCATTTGGAATTATGTGTCGATCGCATAAGAGATTCTTTAGCGAGAACTTGCGTACTTGAGAAAGAAAGATAATTTCCTGGCCTGTTACAGGGGTTGATCTTCAGTCTCTTCATGCAGACATGCCCTGGCTGGATACAGGTATCTACAATCAAACGTTCGCAGATATACCCTGGCTGGATACAGGTATCGAATCTGGAATTCGTCGTCAACAGATATGCCCTGGCTAGATACAGGAATCGAATATGGAATTGTGATAGTCTTCAACAGATATGCCCTGGATGGATATAGGAATCGAATCTTCAAACTCTTCAGATGTGCCCTGGCTAGATACAGGAATCGAATCTGGAATTAGTCGTCAACAGATATGCCCTGGCTGGATACAGGAATCGAATCTTCAAACTCTTCAGACGTGCCCTGGCTGGATACAGGAATCGAATCTGGAATTCGTCGTCAACAGATATGCCCTGGCTGGATATAGGAATCGAATATGGAATTGTGATAGTCTTCAACAGATATGCCCGGGCTGGATACAGGAATCGAATCTTCAAACTCTTCAAATGTGCCCTGGCTAGATACAGGAATCGAATCTGGAATTAGTCGTCAACAGATAATCCCTGGCTGGATACAGGAATCGAATCTTCGAACTCTTCAGACGTGCCCTGGCTGGATACAGGAATCGAATCTGGAATTAGTCGTCGACAGATATGCCCTGGCTGGATACAGGAATCGAATCTTCAAACACTTCAGATATGCCCTGGCTAGATACAGGAATCGAATCTGGAATTAGTCGTCAACAGATATGCCCTGGCTGGATACAGGAATCGAATCTTCAAACTCTTCAGATATGCCCTGGCTAGATACAGGAATCGAATCTGGAATTAGTTGTCAACAGATATGCCATGGCTGGATATAGGAATCAAATCTGGAATTACGACGGTTGATAGTAATTATCTTTGGATTGACCTTTACCCTGAAAAGGTGAAACATCAGTTATATGCAATGTCATGATGTATGAAATGCAAGATGTTCTCAAAATAAATGAGATTGTATGTTCATGATGCGTATGTGCATGCTATAATGTATGAAGATGTGATGTTTATGAGTGTATTTTTGTCTAGGAAAATAAATCCTTGACGAATGCCGGGAAGTTAACTCTTGAGCCGATATTGAAGAGTAGAGCTTTTCGTTTCCGCTGGGGATGATAATTGGAAGTTTTAGCTCCGCTGGGGATATTGAAAATTGATTCTGAGGGGAATTAGATTCCGGAAGGTTCTCGTGCTGGGGATTGCAGGAGTCCTCTGATTGTTGCGGGCACTTGATCTCGGGAATGGGCTTACAGATGTCATTTGGAGGTAGGATGGATAATTGACTGGAGATGTGTTGAATTGTAAGTTGAAAGAAGGAACCTGTGTAGGGTTTCCTCATGATGAGTCCGTGTAAAACTGCATCTGAGGTTGAAAGGGAACCGGTGTAGGGTTTCCTGATGATGAGTCCGTGTAAGACTGCATCTTCCCACAGGTGATGAAGGAATTGTTTGAACACTCTTGACATTCGAATGCCCCAAGTGGTGCCGATCTGGAATAAGTTATTGAATGTCGCCATCTCTTGGGTCACATCTTGAACTATATCTGGATCTTGATTAAGTTGCGGAATGTCGCCATCTCTGGGTCACATCCGGAATGATATCTTAGAATGAAGTCTGGAATAAGTTAAGAATGTCGCCAAATCCGGGTCACATCTTGAACTATATCTGGATGCAAGTCTGAATGAGTTATAGAATGTCGCCAAATCTGGGTCACATCTTGAACTATATCTGGATGCAAGTCTGAATGAGTTATAGAATGTCGCCAAATCTGGGTCACATCTTGAACTATATCAATCTTCTGAGGTGATGAGGGAATTGTTGAACACTTTTGACATTCGAATGCCCCAAGTGATGATGTAGATAATTTCCTGGCTGGTTACAGGTGTTGATCCACAATAAGTCGTTCACAGATATTTTCCTGGCTTGTTACAGGTGTTAATCCACAATCGGTCGTTCACAGATATTTTCCTGGCTCGTTACAGGTGTTGATCTAGAACTTAAGAAAGGTAACAGGATGGCAACCGTGTCTGGAGCACATCTGGACCGTATCTTCCAACAGGTGATGAAGGAATTGTCGAACACTTTTGACATTCGAATGCCCCAAGTGGTGATGTAGATAATTTCCTGGCTTGTTACAGGTGTTAATCCACAATCGATCGTTGTGATACGGTGGGAGAACTGACTTGAGTTTTGCGTTTGTTTTCGCAAATGTTTCGGTTGAGCAAGAGTCGCCACTGACTTATTATTTTATCCTAAGGAAAGGTTAAAAAGCACAACAAAAACCTTTGAGATGTTTTCTTGGGTTCGGGGAGTAGATTATAGAAAGGGAAGGTATTAGCACCCTTTCTATCCATGGTTATCCATGGGCTCTTAGTTACTTGCTTAGATCAACTTGCCTTAATTTTCAATTGTTTGAAATGGTGCTTTGTGTGTGTGGGTTTGAAAATGTTTTGAAAAGAAGCCAATGTGGTGGCAACCTTTGTAATGATCCATGTTGGGATGTATACAAAGGTGTATGTCTTTTGAAAAGGTTTTCAATGTTTTGGAAAGTTGTTTTGAAAGTGTAGTGATGTGTGATTTGAAAAATAGGCAAGTGTTTTATTTTGCAAGTTGGCAAGTAATCAAGAGCTATCTACCCTAAGGTTCTCAAAGATCTTTGCTATGTTTTAACCCTTTTAACAATTTTGTTCCACCATTGCATTTGGTGGACAATCTTGTGTTAGGATGTTAACGGGACGGGCGCGGGTCATCGTTTAGACCATGATTGCAATGGTGCCAAGTATCTTTGGGCAATTTTTTCTTTAAGGGACTTGATCATTTTTAGGCAACTTTTGAAAGCGTCATCGAGGGACTATGATCATTTGAATTGTGTTTGTTTTGCCCAAAGAGACCTAACATGCAATATGGCCCATTATTGAAGGCAACAAGTGGAATACCCTAGGGGTGCAAGTGTGATCAGTGTTGTCCATTTTCATGCTTGTTTATCTTGAATTTAGGTCAAACATTTTTGTTGATTGATTTGCATACAACCCTAATTCTAGCATGGCATATTTAGAAAAACTTTAAAGTGCGAAAAATAAAGTTCCTAAGTTATTACAACACAATATATGGGAAGGGGGGTACAAATGTTCAAATGGGGGTCTTTGACAAGAATTAAAATCCTAAACTATTACAATCCAAATGGAATTATACAAATTATTTAATATGCAATAATTAAATAAAATAAGATAAATATGCAAGATGCAAAAAATGATTTTTTATGTGTATGTAAAAGTGTTTTTTATGTATGTATCAAATAAACAAAAATAAAAGTATTAATTTTTGGGCATTTTTATGTATTTAGGGCAAAAACCCTAATTTTACAAATAAAAGTATTTATTGTATAATATATGCAATATTTATTAATTATTTACAAAAAAATAAATAAAAGAGAAGTATATTTTTCAAAAAGGTATTTTTAATGTTAAATATTAATAAAAATAAAAATGTATATATTTTGTATTTTTATCCTAAATATCCTAATGAATATGTAAATATTTATATTGTATGATAAATATATTAAATATGTAAAAAATAAAATATTTAATATTTACAAAAAAAGTATATTTTCATAAAATATTTTCAAAAGATAAAATAAAATGAAAATTAGAAAATAAAATGTATTGGTATTAGTTTTAGTATTTTTAAATAAAAGATATTATGTATTATTTATGTACAAACATCAATTTAAACAACTAAATGCCTAATAAATACAAAAATGGTGTGAAAAATATTTTTTATATTTTTAATATTATTAGAAAAAATAAATAAGTCAGAAATAAAAAGAAAAGTCAAGAAAATATATCAAATAAACACAATGGGCCAAGGGGGTTTAAAAGTAAAACTATGGTGCAAATAAGAAAAGTGAAACAGGCCCAGCCCAAAGGCAGCTTCTTCAACCTCCAGTCAACTTTGTTTGAAAACGCGCGCCTCCTTGCTTCAACATCAAGATCCTGATTCTTTGATTTTTAATGAAAACTTACAACACAAAAAATGTAAAGCATCATCTCACGATTTCATACATATAAAGAACATGATCTAACTCTCAGAAATGAGAGAGAATTTCTTCTCCCCCAATTCCTGACCTAGTTTTTATTCAATGTTCAGACTTAAAATTCTCTAAGCACGCATAACATAAATGAAAACTAATGATATGGGCATGTTCAGGGCTATGAATGTGACATAATCTCTTCACAAATCTAAACCTAACAATGCCTGGATAGAGAGATACGAGTTCATGAACTTACCTGTTCAGTTGGAATTGTGTGCAACAATGGAGATGCTTACAAGGCAAGGTAATGATTTGTATAGCTTCCTTGATGTCCAGGGATGCTATTCCAATCTTTAGTTTGCCCCAAAACCAAGTGAATCGTGTTATGGCACTTCAACTGCAAAACAGAAAAATGAAAATGGTGATGTTGGTTAGGAGTGTTACAGTCTGCTTCTAATGCTTTGGACAGTTTGTATGGATGGTAGGGAAAGTGTTTGAAGTGGTCTTAGCAAGAATGCACGAGTGGAATGAACTATGGAAGTCCAACTGCAGCTTATGCCCTATTTTTGCAGTTTTATGGTGATTATGTGTTTGAGAAGGCAATGGAGATGGTTGGCTCGTGTTTCAGGTCAGGGTTGTTGTTTGGAAAGTGTTCACAATCTTTGCTTAAGCTCTTGTTCACAGGAATGAGAGTTGGGAGTTGTTATGCAAGGTTACTTCAACTTTAAGCAAGAAAATCAACTTGGTGTTTCTAGCTTGTACAGGCCCCCAATCTATGATGCATACATTAGTCTTGGTTAGAGTGATTTGTGTACAAAATACCAGCTCAAAAGATTGTGCCTATGCTTCTTGGATTTGCATTTGACATAAAGTTCAACTTTTCTAAAATGGCTAATTTGCTTTTTCTATTTAAGGGTTAAACTTCCATGTAATGACCAAACTCATAGAACAACACCTTGGCACAAAGGATTAGCATTAAATTATGGAGTGTAGATGAGGTAAAAGACCTGTAATCTAGCTTAAGGCATGCTGAGTTCAAAAATGCAAGGTTATGGACATGTAGCTTGGTCATGAACAAAGTGAGTTTTTCCCAACTTGCCAAATTCGATTCTCTCTAACCATGAGGTTGATTGATGAGTTCTTGGACATTTTGGAAAGCTTGGAATGTGTACTACAATCCATCTTTGAAATGCAAATTGAAATTCCAAGTGGAAGCATGTGAAAAGTGGTCTTGAAGTTAGGCAAAAATCCTGCCTAAAAAGGTCAATTTTCTCTAAGTTAAGAATGGTTTGGTACCCTTGTTCCAAAAATTGTAACTTGAGCTACAAACTTCTTTTAAGGAAACTTTGTGAATCAAAGTTGTAGATTTTGCAATGGACTACAACTTTCATGTTTTGACTTTTCCTTGAATCCAAATGCATCTTGATGAGAAAGTGGGACAAAGTTAGGAAAAAATTAGGGTTTTTCATAACTTAGAAAAATTCTAAGTTATGAAAAATCTTCATTTCAAACCCTAATTTGTGATTTTTGATTTCTTGATGGACAAGTTTCATGACTTGGCATGTTTTGATGAAAAATGAATCTTGACACTTGATTTTGACCAAAAAGTCAAAGTTTTGACTTTTCAGTATACAGTCAAAATTGATCAATTGACTGGAAAATTCAACTGTCAATCTTGTGCATTTGGGATCTTTTGAACTTGTTGAGTATGTCAAGACAATTCCATGGGGTTCTTGAGTCCATATGTGAGCTTGGTTTGCCATTGGCTAGGTCAAACAGTCAAAAATTGCCTTTGTGCAGTCAAAACCCTAAAAATGACCATTTTGCCCTTTTGGTGATCTGATCAAATTTCTTGTGGAATTGTGATCCAAACTTAATCAAATGGTTCATATGAGTTCATAATGTTGATGTGGGTCAATTTTCATGAGGTTTGACTGTCAATTGGCCACAGTTGACTTTTTCCCCAATACAGCTGATTTCTAGGTCAGCTGTCCAATTGACTGGGCAAAGGTTGGAATCAAGGCTTGAAACTTGGTATGGATAAACTTGGGAGTCCAACATGAAGTATGAAAGTCATCTTAGGCATTTTAGGTCAAAATATCTTTGTGCAAACACAAACCCTAATTTGGGTCAACAATGCTAGGAGAAGTCTTGCAGAGGAAAACCCAACTGGATCTTGAGCTCCAAGGGCCTTGTGATGAGAAAAATGTTGAGAGAAATGGGAGGGCAAATTTTGGGGTACAACAGTTGCCCCTGTTCAATCTTCTTGAACCTGAAGAGTTAGATTGGCAAGTTTGCCTTTCGTGACTTGAGGGTAAAAGGAGATTGGACACTAGAGTGCCCTGAAATTTGCACTTGCATGTTGGAGTATCAGTAATGTGATGTCGGGAATGGGCTTATAGATGCCATCTGAAGGCGTGACAGAAACTTGTCAGGAATGGGCTTATAGATGCCATTTGGAAGTGTCGATCGCATAAGAGATTCCTTAGCTAGAACTTGCGTACTTTGAGAAAGATAGATGTTTTCCTGGTTTGTTACAGGTGTTGATCTTCAATCTCTTCATGCAGATATGCCCTGGCTAGATACAGGTGTCAAGTCTACAATCGATTGCTCACAGATATGCCCTGGCTGGATACAGGTATCGAATCTGGAATTGTCGTCTACAGATATGCCCTGGCTGGATACAGGAATCGAATCTTCGAACTCTTCAGATGTGCCCTGGCTGGATACAGGAATCGAATCTGGAATTAGTCATCAACAGATATGCCCTGGCTGGATACAGGAATCGAATCTTCGAACTCTTCAGATGTGCCCTGGCTGGATACAGGAATCGAATCTGGAATTAGTCGTCAACAGATATGCCCTGGCTGGATACAGGAATCGAATCTTCAAACTCTTCAGATGTGCCCTGGCTGGATACAGGAATCGAATCTGGAAACTGATCACTCACAGATGTGCCCTGGTTAGATACAGGAATCGAATCTGGAATTGTGACAGTTGAAGGTAGTTGTCTTTTGGGTTGTCTGTTCCTGAAAAGGCAAAACATCAGTTGTATGCAATGTCATGATGTATGAAGTGCATGATGTCATGATGTTCAAAATGAGATAGTGTTGTATGCACTTTATTATGTATGTATGAAATGTGAAATGTTTATGAATGTATTTTCGTCTAGGAAAATAAATCTTTGACGAACGGCCGGGCAGTTAAATCCTGGGCTGACGTTGAAGAGTAGAGTTCTTCGTTTCCGCTAGGGATGATGGTTGCAAGAATAAACCGGTAGGAGAAGATAACTCCGTTGGGGAATAAACTTGTTGGAGAGATTACTCTGAGGGGAATTACTCTGTGGGAAGAGATACTTCGCTGAAGTTTTGACGAGAGCTCCACTAAGGATTTCAATGATGGACTCCGCTGGGGATAACAATGATAAACTCCGTTGGGGATTCTATTGATAAGTTATGTTGGGGAACTTTGATGAACTCCGCTGGGGATAGGAAGAACTTTTCCGAGGGCGATCTTCCGTGGTAATTAGCTGAGGATAACCCAGTTATAAGCCCTTGTGAGGAATAACTTTGAATGAAAACGGGGAGGGACGTTCATATTCTGCAGGGGATAAGCTTCCAGAATCTACTGGGGATAAGCTCTAAGACCTGCTGGGGATTCTTTCGGACTGTACTGGAAAATGGTTCCACTGGGGGGTCTGTATTCCGCCGGGGAACAATCTTAGATCAAGACTTCCGGGGATGCTTGCTGAGGAATGCCTATACTCCACTGGGGAATGTTGATATCTTCTGGGGATACCCAACTTCTTTTAGGCTGGCCGGAGACTAACTCTGCTGGAGGAGAGTATTGCAGACTTGCTTGGGGAATAGGGTGCCTATTGTAGGGCTGACGATAGACTAACTCTTCCTGGGGAGAGTATTGCTGAATCTGGTCTTACTCTGTGGAGAGTTGAGGTAACTTGGTCATATTCTTCAGTTGAACCTACCTTGGTACCTTGGCGGACAGAGCAACTAGAGTGCCTGGACAATTTCTACATTGCCCCTGTTTCTGATGTCACCTGTAATTAGTCCTTTGTTTCGTATGCAAACATTTATGAATTAGCAATTTAATGTCAAATGCATATATCAAAAATGAACATTGGACGTTCTTCGCAAGACAAAACAGAAAAAGGAAAAACAATTGGCAATTTGTTTGGAGAAGTGAATTTGTATTGATTTTTGAACTTTGCCTGAAAATAGGCGTTTTTGTACAAGAGGCTGACGTCCTAGTAAGAGAACGCCGCCGAATAACATAAAGTTTATACAATTTTGAAAAGGAAACAAAACAGCTATGTGAACAATATTCCCACTGGGTTCCAACTCTGCTATCGCCTTTATGTCTTCAAGCGTCTCATCGCTTTGCTGCTTAGTTGAAGATGAAGCTGATTGATCGATGCCGAAGTCTGAGCCTGATAGTTGATGTCGAATTCTGGATGCAAGGTGATCCAATGAGACATAGTGTTACGCTTTATCCCTAACTTTTGCCTGGACCGCCCTTTCGGGTTTTCAGTCCACCGGGATACCCATTTTTGCCCAAGCCGCCTTTTCAGGTTTTCGACTTGCCGGGTGTACAGATTTTCTTTCATTTCATCCCTTATTTTTGCCCGAACCCTTTTGGTTCGCCGGGAAGCCCTTATTTTTTCCTAGGTGTGTCAACCTAGCGGGTCTTTTATTCATGCGTAGTATCTTTTTACTATGTCTGCATTGACAGGGTGAGGAAGGTCGTCACCATCCATGGTGGTTAGAATCATGGCTCCTCCTGAGAACACATGTTTAACCACAAATGGCCCTTCGTACGTAGGAGTCCATTTTCCCCTGGGATCGCTTTGAGGAAGGATGATGCCCTTGATTACCAGGTCCCCAACTTGATACTCTTGTGGTCTGACTTTCTTGTTAAATGCCCTGATCATTCGTTTTTGGTACGTCGGACCATGACAGATAGCGGTGAGTCTCTTTTCGTTAATTAGGTTTAATTGATCAAGTCGAGTCTGGATCCAGTCATCTTCACTCAAGTCTACATCCTTCATTATCCGGAGAGAGGGTATCTGGACTTCAATCGGCAAGACTGCCTCCATGCCATAGACCAAGGAAAAGGGTGTTGCCCCGGTTGACGTCCGTGCTGAGGTACGGTACCCATGAAGAGCGAACGGTAACATCTCGTGCCAATCTTTGTAGGTCACTGTCATCTTCTGCACAATCTTCTTAATATTCTTATTAGCTGCTTCTACAGCCCCATTCATCTTCGGCCGGTAAGGAGAAGAGTTGTGGTGTTGTATCTTGAATTGTTCGCAGAGCTCAGTGATCATCTTGTTGTTAAGATTGGTACCATTGTCCGTAATGATTCTTTCTGGGATGCCATACCGACAGATCAGGTTATGCCGAATGAAACGTGCCACGACGCTCTTGGTTACGGTGGCGTAGGAAGCTGCTTCCACCCACTTCGTGAAGTAAACAATCGCTACCAAGATGAAGCGATGCCCGTTGGACGCTATCGGTAGGATCTCGCCGATCATATCAATGCCCCACATTGCAAAAGGCCAAGGTGCCGTCAGGACGTTCAGAGGAACTGGAGGGATGTGCACCTTATCTGCATAGATCTGGCACTTATGACATGTCCGAGAATGTTGGTAACAATCGGCTTCCATTGTGGACCAGAAATATCCTGCCCGAAGGATTTTCTTTGCCATGGTATGTCCACTGGAATGTGTTCCGAATGTACCTTCATGCAGTTCTACCATGATCTTCTCTGCTTCAGTCTTATCCACACAACGCAGTAAAGTTGAATCATGGTTTCGTTTGTAGAGAATGCCGTTGCTGAGGAAGAATTTTTCCGCAAACCTTCTTAGGAACTTCTTGTCATTGATCGATGCGCCTTCGAGGTATTCTTGAGCTTCCAAATATCTCTTCACCTCATGATACCAGGGTTTTTCGGTTACCTCTTCGGCCTCAAGATCGCAGCAGTATACAGGTTCGTCCAACTTCCAAATAATGATCCGGGGAGCCTCGTTGTCCCATTTGACTTTGAACATTGAAGACATTGTAGCTAGTGCGTCCGCTAACTTATTCTCCTCTCTTGGGAATTGTTCAAAAATTATCTCTTCAAAGTGGGGAAGCAAAGTCAACACATACTCCTTGTAAGGAATAAGATTTGGGTGTTTCGTATCCCACTCGCCTTTGATCTGATTGATCACGAGAGCGGAATCTCCGAAGACACTCAGAAACTTGATCCTTAAGTCGATTGCAGCTTGAAGACCCATGATACATGCCTCATATTCTGCCATGTTGTTGGTACAGTTGAAACACAACCGGGCGGTGAGTGGAGTATGAGTACCTTTAGGGGATATGATTACAGCGCCGATGCCGTTACCCAAAGCGTTTGAGGCTCCGTCAAAATGCATAGACCATCGGGATCCTTCCTCAGGTCCTTCATCCGGTCCAGGTACTTCACAATCAGTTATTATCATGATATCTTCGTCTGGAAATTCAAAGTTCAATGATTGGTAATCATCCACAGGTTGGTGTGCCAACTGGTCTGCCAATACACTTCCCTTGATGGCTTTTTGAGTTGTGTATTGGATGTCATATTCTGTCAAGATCATTTGCCATCTCGCTATTCTTCCAGACAGAGCAGGCTTTTCGAATATGTACTTGATTGGATCCATTTTTGAAATCAACAGAGTAGTGTGAGTCAACATATACTGTCTCAGCCGGCGAGCAGCCCATACCAGAGCGCAGCAAGTTTTCTCGAGCAGTGAGTACCGAGTCTCACAGTCGGTAAACTTTTTTCTCAGGTAATAAATAGCATACTCTTTTCGGCCAGACTCGTCATGCTGCCCCAGCACACACCCCATCGAGTTGTCAAGTACTGTCAAGTATAGTATTAGAGGTCTCCCTTCCACTGGTGGCATAAGGATGGGTGGTTCTTGGAGATACTCCTTTATTTTTTCGAAAGCGGCCTGACATTCATCGTTCCAACGTACTACTTGATCTTTCTTCAGCAATTTGAAGATTGGCTCACATGTAGCAGTTAGATGCGAGATAAACCGGGCAATGTAATTCAGTCGTCCTAAAAAGCCTCTGACTTCTTTCTCTGTCTTGGGAGTCGGCATCTCTTGTATGGCCTTCACCTTTGCAGGGTCCACTTGAATACCCTTGTCGCTTACAATGAAACCTAACAATTTTCCAGACCTCACCCTAAAGGTGCATTTATTTGGGTTCAACCTCAGCTTGTACAACTTTAGACGGTCAAACAGCTTCCGCAGATGGTCAAGGTGTTCCTCCTCAGTTTGGGACCTTGCAATCATATCATCGACGTATACTTCAATCTCATGGTGGATCATGTCATGAAATAAAGCGACCATGGCACGTTGGTAGGTTGCCCCAGCATTTTTCAACCCAAATGGCATGACCTTATAGCAGAAGGTGCCCCACTGAGTAACGAAAGTAGTCTTTTCCATATCTTCGGGAGCCATCTTGATCTGATTATACCCTGAGAAGCCGTCCATGAAAGAGAAAACTTTATGCTGAGCAGTATTATCAACCAGAACGTCGATATGAGGCAGAGGGAAATCATCTTTACGGCTAGCCCTGTTCAAATCCCTGTAATCGACACACATTCGGACTTTACCATCTTTCTTTGGCACTGGAACCACGTTGGCCACCCACTGAGGATAAGAGGTCACTGCAAGAAACCCGACATCGAATTGCTTCATAACCTCATCTTTGATCTTTTCGGACATTTCTGGGCGCATGCGGCGGACCTTCTGTTTTATCGGAGGGCAGTCTTCCTTGGTAGGCAGGTGATGAACCACAATGTCGGCATCCAAACCAGGCATGTCTTCGTAAGACCAAGCAAAGATTTCCACGTAATCATGCAGCATCTGAATCAATCGTTGTTTCACGCTGAGCTCTAGATTGGCACCAATCTTGACTTCTTTTCTATCCGTCTCAGTACCCAGGTTTACCGTTTCCACAGGCTCTTCATGCGACTGAATGGCCCTCTCTTCCTGGAGTAACAGTCTTGCAAGCTCACCAGGCACTTCGCAATCATCTTCACCTTCGTCTTCGGCTAAGTTGATCGGATTTTCGAAGTCATAACTGGCGGTAGCAGAGTCGTTACCAGCGAGATCCAGAGTGGATTGGAACCTGTATAAGTGAGTGTGTGTAAATATAGCTGTTTTGCAATATATAACAAAGAAAGAAAAAGAGCACAAGATTTGAAATGCAACAAACGTCCAATGTTTTGATTAATGATATATGGAAATGTCATACAAAAAGCCCTCACAAATGGAGCCACGGTGCCCCGGGTAGGACACCGAGCCAATAAAAGTTTCAACATATTGTTTGTTACAAATTGAAAACAAAAGAGTTCATTACTGGGTGACAAAAGTAATAGGTGTAAAATCTTTTGCCGTCCAGTTGCTTGGTCCGTTGCTGGTTGTTGGATAGATCCAACTGTCAAATTCTGCTTCCTCTACGTCATCCTCGATAGCATTCACTCTTGGATTGGTGATGAACACCGGAGGCTTTCTGATCCTTTCTTTGCGAACATCCCTCTGAGCCTCTGCAGTGAAGCCCAGCCCAAACCTGTCGGTCTTTTGAGTGAAGTCAGGAAGCTGACCCCAGTTTGCACACTTGCCTTTCTCGATCACAGCCCGGGCATCCTTCAAGGAAGCCATCTTTAAAGGAAAGTCTTCTTCAACCACTGCTTCAGCTGACGCCAATGTTGGAGGTACCTCTTCAAAATGTTGAAAGGGGGTTTCAATAAACTCCCCGTCCATTTCAATATACCGGAATGAATTCAGATGGCTTACCATGTACTCCTCCTCTCCCTGCACAGTAACAATCTTCCCTTTGATAGGGTATTTGAGCTTCTGGTGTAGAGTGGATGTTACAGCCCCAACCTTGTGAATCCAAGGTCGACCAAGCAAACAGGAATAAGATGGACGAATATCCATCACGTAGAACGTTGAGTCAAAGACTTGGGAACCCACACGAATAGGAATGTCTACCTCACCGTGCACCATCCTCTTTGAACCGTCGAAGGCCCTAACAATGATGTTACTAGGTTTCAATTCCAGGCCCTCACAATCCAATCGATCTAAGGCCTTCTTGGGCAATACATTCAGGGAAGAACCGGTGTCCACCAACACGTATGCAAGAGTAGTGCCCCTGCATTCTATAGAGACATGCAGGGCATCATTGTGGTTTTTTCCCTTGGCGGTAAGGTCAGCATCCGAGAAACCCAAGCCATTGTCAGCTGTCAAATTAGCCACACAGTCAGTGAATTGATCTGCAGATGTCTCTTACGGCACATGGGCCGTCTTCAGAAATGAAATCAGGGCCTTGGCGTGGGCCTCTGAGCACAGCAGCAATGATAGCATATAGATCTTGGAGGGGGTATGCCCCAGCTGTTCAACGACATTGAAGTCACTCTTCTTAATGATTTTAAGGATTTCCTCCATCTCTTGTTGGGAGGCTTCAACAATGGTCTTTTTTGGTGCCTCCGTCCTGGCAGGCAAATCGGTAGCAACTTCTTTGCCCCGAGCATCAGAGGACTCGGCGGCAGTAGTAGACACAGGAACTTGATTTGAAACATGCACACTTGCGGGTGTGATGATAAGAGGTTTTCGGATAACTGGTGGTGCAATGTCAGGCGAGAAGAGCCTGCCACTGCGAGTAATTTTGGCGGGACCAGTAATGTTACTGATACTGGTACCGGTGTTGAACTCCTGCTTCACTCCAAGCACATACACATCTGCCCCATAGTACCATGGGACAGCCTTGTCAGATTTATAGGGGAGGGACCCCGGAACAGTAATAACAATGGGTGCAACAGGCATGATTTGGACTGGCTTCCTCGGGGGAGCCTTGGTAGGATTGTTGAAAATTGTGACGACAGATACTTCTTCAATGGGAACAAAGGGAACAACGTTTTTCTTGAACAAAATCTCCTTGCTATCCATCAGGCTTTGGATGCCTGACTTCAGCAACGGACAACCGGTAGGGATAACAGCACACAGGAGGAAACCCTTGCTACAACCCGGAAATAAACCGACTAGCAGTAGGTTCCTCTTAACAGTCAATAGAGGGGTAGCAACATCATTCACCGAAACAACATACAAATCTTCCTCAACGGCATTTACTCCATGCTGGGGCATAGGAGCAGTCATAACGTTAGGCCTCTCAGGCGCCTCAAATTGTATTTCCTTCGCATCGATAAGGTCTTGAACCTTATTTCTTAGGACCTAGAAATCATCAGTAGTATGCCCGGGGCTATCAGAATGATAAGCACAACGGGCATTTGGGTTATACTTAGGAGATGCAGTATTCACGACCTTCGGAGCCTCTTTGATGGTCACCAAGTTGGTTGATAGCAGTTGCGGCAAGATTTGCGACAAGGTCATACTCAGCCGAGTGTACTGCCTCTTGGGCCTCTCACCCCTTTGTTGATTGTACTGCTGAGGAGCAGCAACAAGCTTGGAGATCACCAATGCATTGACGGCTTGGCGACGTTCTGGCTTAACTTGTCCTCTAGGACCGTAGACAGCACTAGCTTCCTTCTTGAAAGGCTTCTTCTCAACACTTGCGGAGGCACCTTTCTGTATCTTTCCTGACCTGATTCCAGCTTCTATCCTTTCACCTGTCAGGATCAAGTCTGTAAATCCAGCGGAGGAATTACCAATTAGATGATTGAAGAATGGACCAGACAAGGTCCCTAGAAACATGTCAACCAGTTCACGGTCAGTCAAAGGAGGCTGCACCCTGCCAGCCAAATCTCTCCATTTTTGCGCATATTCTTTGAATCCTTCTCCCGTTCCGAGTGACATACCCTGAAGTTGGGTACGCGTAGGAGCGAGGTCAGAATTGTATTGATATTGTCTATAAAATGCGGTAGCCAAATCTTCCCAATGTCGGATACTGGTTCCATCTAGCTGATAGAACCACTCAAGTTGTGACCCCGAAAGGCTATCTTGGAAGAAGTGGATCCAAAGATTCTTGTCCGCCGTGTAAGGCTGGATCTTCCTTACGTATGATCTGTGATGTAGCTTAGGACAGGAAGCCCCGTCGTATTTTGTAAAGGCAGGTGCCTTGAATTTGTGTGGGATCACCACCCCAGAAGATAAGCCTAAATCTCCGAAATCCAGCCCTGGCACATTTTGAATCTCTATGGCGCTCAAGCGGTCCTCTAATTGCTTGTATCTGTCAGCAGTAGGAGGGTATTGTTCGTCATTATAACCTGTCTCGTTGTCAGAGACTGCAAGACTAGGAGCCCCTCCCCCTTGGGGACTGTCTTTCTCTGCAGAGGAAGTAGTTGGATCAGCCTCGTTATGGAGTGTGTTCCCAAACCTGCATCCAGTATTGAACAACGCAGTCCTCTTCTTCTTCTTCTTCTTTAAGAGCAGAGCCTTCAACTCTTGTTGACCTTGGGCCAGGCTCATGACCATCTCTTGAAACTGGGCATTTTGGGCCTGGAGGGCCTTGATAGCTTGCTCACTGGATGATTCTGGATTCATGATGACTGTTCAAAATAAACAGCGAAGAAGATTAAGCAACCTGTAGAAAAAGGGGTACCTGTTATGCACATGATGCATGAGATGCTATCTATGCAATGCATTCAAGGATTTTAGAAATTCACAATTGTTGCAGACAAAAATAACGCACGTCATATTAAAAAGAAGAAATTTGTTAGTACATAAGTGCCCCATGGGCCAAATATTACAAAAACAACTTCTCAAGGTAAAAAGACGTTGCGCATCCTCTTTGGCGCAATGTAGGTGTTGAGGGCCTCTTGCTCATGGAGTCGGCGGGTGAGCTCTAGAACCTTCTTCTCGCTGGCGTAGAAGCTGGCTTCAAAAGTGTTCTGTTCCTCCTTGAGTTGGATCCAACTCTTCTGCATCTCCTCCCACGATGTAGGCATGTCAGGATGTAGGATGGTGTAGGGAACCTCTCCTTCCTTGACGGGCTCTTTAATCACAGGGAGAACATGAGGATAAGGCATCATTAGACTCTGGGCTCGGGCTCGTACCCACTTGAGATAAGGCTCAAGAGGGATGGAGTTCTTGTGCCCCAGTGTCTTGCTATCAACCTTGTTGGGCATCCTCCAAGCTCTGATGAATCTTTGGGGAAGTCCTTGCGCATCGTTGTCGAAGTCAAAAACTAGGTCAGGAATCAACATGTCGTGAGGGCCATCCCTTCGTGCATATCCAAATTGCCTCAAAGCTAGGCAAGGGTTGTAGGTAATGCCCCCTCTAATGCCAAGTAATGGAACATTAGGGAACTCTCCACAACGATCGACGATGATGACATTTTCTCTGGACCGAGAACACCAATGTACATCAGAGTGAGTAAGAGTCATCAACCGTTGGGACCACCTTGAGCCTTGGTCATTCTTCAAGACAGATTGTGGAAGGTGCGAAATAACCACCTTGCAAGGAGAGAAGTACAACACATGAGAACACCCCTCTTTCTCATTGTTCGTGTGTAAAATGAGTGAAGAATGTCCCCAAGTAATGTTGGTATTGGATTTCTGGACAAGAAGATTTTGACGGTGTTGACCTCTACAAGCTGGTCAGGATTTGGGAACAGGACCAACCCATAGATAAGGAGTGCCACTATCTCTTCAAAGGCTTGTAGGTCCAATGAATTCCAACACTCTTGTGCCTTCTCAAACAAGAATTTTGCTAAGAAGCCTTTGACACCGCTTCTAGTTTCCCAATGCCCCTTGATGTCAGATGGTTGTAGATGTAGTGCTCGAGCAACATCTTCAGGCTTTGGTTCCTCTTCCGTACCGTTGAAAGGTAGTTGATTGAGGATAGGAATTCTCAGGAGTTGAGAAAATTCCTCCAAAGTGGGCACCAACTGGTAGTCGGGGAAAGTGAAACAATGGTGAAGAGGGTCAAAGAACTGAAATAGCACTTTCATCATGTCCTCTTCCATGTTGGTGTTGACTAAGCTGAGCAGTCTACCATGTCTTTCACTGAAGGGAGAGATTTCCGGAATTCTTGATGCGAGCTCCTTGAGTTGAGGAGGGATTCTCACAAGATTGACTTAGATGGTTTTTCTGCGAGGAATTTCCATGACCTACAAAACAAGAACAAAGATGAAGATCTAAACCCTTAAAATGGTTAGTGAATGCATATGATGCTTTATGATGTTTATGATGTATGCACAAACATATGTACAAGCAAATCACACCAAACCCTAGCTTCAGGCTTGCATGGGGTTTCATAGGTAAGTACCCTCTTGAGTGTAGTTGGCTTAAAAACCTGTCCTATAAATAGTAACCAGGTTCTAAGGAGCTCAATATCAATGGATTGTTTTCATTGTTCATTGTTTTGGTTTAGCCACTTAACTAGCGACCAAAATATTCCAAGAAAACAACCCTCAATGAGTGTAGTATCGAGTATCTACCAACTTCGGACTGCACCAAAGCCGGTCATCTCACTACCCCTAATGAAAGGCCAAGATGGTCAAGTAAGGTTCTAGGTCATTAGTGCTTAGTGACATCACTCAGCGGCCCTGTACTCTCCTTGATTGAACTCAAGGGTTACCGGTACTCATAAATATGCCGCACTAATATAGCTATTGCTTTGACCGTGTCGGTATACCCCGCACAGTTTCCAGAACGTATTGCTATCTATGAATGTTTCCCAAAATCCGGGTGTAGGATTGTAAGCCCAAACAAAAGAGCCAAGATATAAAGCAATCAAAACAAATAATTAGTCATGCAAGAGGGTGATCTAAGCCCTAAGGTTACTCCACTTTTAAAAAGGTCCCCAGCAGAGTCGCCAGTTCTGTGATACGGTGGGAGAACTGACTTGAGTTTTGCGTTTGTTTTCGCAAATGTTTCGGTTGAGCAAGAGTCGCCACCGACTTTTTATTTTATCCTAAGGAAAGGTTAAAAAGCACAGCAAAAACCTTTGAGATGTTTTCTTGGGTTCGGAGAGTAGATTATAGAAAGGGAAGGTATTAGCACCCTTTCTATCCATGGTTATCCATGGGCTCTTAGTTACTTGCTTAGATCAACTTGCCTTAATTTTCAATTGTTTGAAATGGTGCTTTGTGTGTGTGGGTTTGAAAATGTTTTGAAAAGAAGCCAATGTGGTGGCAACCTTTGTAATGATCCATGTTGGGATGTATACAAAGGTGTATGTCTTTTGAAAAGGTTTTCAATGTTTTGGAAAGTTGTTTTGAAAGTGTAGTGATGTGTGATTTGAAAAATAGGCAAGTGTTTTGTTTTGCAAGTTGGCAAGTAATCAAGAGCTATCTACCCTAAGGTTCTCAAAGATCTTTGCTATGTTTTAACCCTTTTAACAATTTTGTTCCACCATTGCATTTGGTGGACAATCTTGTGTTAGGATGTTAACGGGAAGTGCGCGGGTCATCGTTTAGACCATGATTGCAATGGTGCCAAGTATCTTTGGGCAATTTTTTCTTTAAGGGACTTGATCATTTTTTAGGCAACTTTTGAAAGCGTCATCGAGGGACTATGATCATTTGAATTGTGTTTGTTTTGCCCAAAGAGACCTAACATGCAATATGGCCCATTATTGAAGGCAACAAGTGGAATACCCTAGGGGTGCAAGTGTGATCAGTGTTGTCCATTTTCATGCTTGTTTATCTTGAATTTAGGTCAAACTATTTTTGTTGATTGATTTGCATACAACCCTAATTCTAGCATGACATATTTAGAAAAACTTTAAAGTGCGAAAAATAAAGTTCCTAAGTTATTACAACACAATATATGGGAAGGGGGGTACAAATGTTCAAATGGGGTCTTTGACAAGAATTAAAATCCTAAACTATTACAATCCAAATGGAATTATACAAATTATTTAATATGCAATAATTAAATAAAATAAGATAAATATGCAAGATGCAAAAAATGATTTTTTATGTGTATGTAAAAGTGTTTTTTATGTATGTATCAAATAAACAAAAATAAAAGTATTAATTTTTGGGCATTTTTATGTATTTAGGGCAAAAATCCTAATTTTACAAATAAAAGTATTTATTGTATAATATATGCAATATTTATTAATTATTTACAAAAAAATAAATAAAAGAGAAGTATATTTGTCAAAAAGGTATTTTTAATGTTAAATATTAATAAAAATAAAAATGTATATATTTTGTATTTTTATCCTAAATATCCTAATGAATATGTAAATATTTATATTGTATGATAAATATATTAAATATGTAAAAAATAAAATATTTAATATTTACAAAAAAAGTATATTTTCATAAAATATTTTCAAAAGATAAAATAAAATGAAAATTAGAAAATAAAATGTATTGGTATTAGTTTTAGTATTTTTAAATAAAAGATATTATGTATTATTTATGTACAAACATCAATTTAAACAACTAAATGCCTAATAAATACAAAAATGGTGTGAAAAATATTTTTTATATTTTTAATATTATTAGAAAAAATAAATAAGTCAGAAATAAAAAGAAAAGTCAAGAAAATATATCAAATAAACACAATGGACCAAGGGGGTTTAAAAGTAAAACTATGGTGCAAATAAGAAAAGTGAAACAGGCCCAGCCCAAAGGCAGCTTCTTCAACCTCCAGCCAACTTTGTTTGAAAACGCGCGCCTCCTTGCTTCAACATCAAGATCCTGATTCTTTGATTTTTAATGAAAACTTACAACACAAAAAATGTAAAGCATCATCTCACGATTTCATACATATAAAGAACATGATCTAACTCTCAGAAATGAGAGAGAATTTCTTCTCCCCCAATTCCTGACCTAGTTTTTATTCAATGTTCAGACTTAAAATTCTCTAAGCACACATAACATAAATGAAAACTAATGATATGGGCATGTTCAGGGCTATGAATGTGACATAATCTCTTCACAAATCTAAACCTAACAATGCTTGGATAGAGAGATACGAGTTCATGAACTTACCTGTTCAGTTGGAATTGTGTGCAACAATGGAGATGCTTACAAGGCAAGGTAATGATTTGTATAGCTTCCTTGATGTCCAGGGATGCTATTCCAATCTTTAGTTTGCCCCAAAACCAAGTGAATCGTGTTATGGCACTTCAACTGCAAAACAGAAAAATGAAAATGGTGATGTTGGTTAGGAGTGTTACAGTCTGCTTCTAATGCTTTGGACAGTTTGTATGGATGGTAGGGAAAGTGTTTGAAGTGGTCTTAGCAAGAATGCACGAGTGGAATGAACTATGGAAGTCCAACTGCAGCTTATGCCCTGTTTTTGCAGTTTTATGGTGATTCTGTGTTTGAGAAGGCAATGGAGATGGTTGGCTCGTGTTTCAGGTCAGGGTTGGTGTTTGGAAAGTGTTCACAATCTTTGCTTAAGCTCTTGTTCACAGGAATGAGAGTTGGGAGTTGTTATGCAAGGTTACTTCAACTTTAAGCAAGAAAATCAACTTGGTGTTTCTAGCTTGTACAGGCCCCCAATCTATGCTGCATACATTAGTCTTGGTTAGAGTGATTTGTGTACAAAATACCAGCTCAAAAGATTGTGCCTATGCTTCTTGGATTTGCATTTGACATAAAGTTCAACTTTTCTAAAATGGCTAATTTGCTTTTTCTATTTAAGGGTTAAACTTCCATGTAATGACCAAACTCATAGAACAACACCTTGGCACAAAGGATTAGCATTAAATTATGGAGTGTAGATGAGGTAAAAGACCTGTAATCTAGCTTAAGGCATGCTGAGTTCAAAAATGCAAGGTTATGGACATGTAGCTTGGTCATGAACAAAGTGAGTTTTTCCCAACTTGCCAAATTCGATTCTCTCTAACCATGAGGTTGATTGATGAGTTCTTGGACATTTTGGAAAGATTGGAATGTGTACTACAATCCATCTTTGAAATGCAAATTGAAATTCCAAGTGGAAGCATGTGAAAAGTGGTCTTGAAGTTAGGCAAAAATCCTGCCTAAAAAGGTCAAAATTTTCTCTAAGTTAAGAATGGTTTGGTACACTTGTTCCAAAAATTGTAACTTGAGCTACAAACTTCTTTTGAGGAAACTTTGTGAATCAAAGTTGTAGATTTTGCAATGGACTACAACTTTCATTTTTTGACTTTTCCTTGAATCCAAATGCATCTTGATGAGAAAGTGGGACAAAGTTAGGAAAAAATTAGGGTTTTTCATAACTTAGAAAAATTCTAAGTTATGAAAAATCTTCATTTCAAACCCTAATTTGTGATTTTTGATTTCTTGATGGACAAGTTTCATGACTTGGCATGTTTTGATGAAAAATGAATCTTGACACTTGATTTTGACCAAAAAGTCAAAGTTTTGACTTTTCAGTATACAGTCAAAATTGATCAATTGACTGGAAAATTCAACTGTCAATCTTGTGCATTTGGGATCTTTTGAACTTGTTGAGTATGTCAAGACAATTCCATGGGGTTCTTGAGTCCATGTGTGAGCTTGGTTTGCCATTTGCTAGGTCAAACAGTCAAAAATTGCCTTTGTGCAGTCAAAACCCTAAAAATGACCATTTTGCCCTTTTGGTGATCTGATCAAATTTCTTGTGGAATTGTGATCCAAACTTAATCAAATGGTTCATATGAGTTCATAATATTGATGTGGGTCAATTTTCACGAGGTTTGACTGTCAATTGGCCACAGTTGACTTTTTCCCCAATACAGCTGATTTCTAGGTCAACTGTCCAATTGACTGGGCAAAGGTTGGAATCAAGGCTTGAAACTTGGTATGGATAAACTTGGGAGTCCAACATGAAGTATTAAAGTCATCTTAGGCATTTTAGGTCAAAATATCTTTGTGCAAACACAAACCCTAATTTGGGTCAACAGTGCTAGGAGAAGTCTTGCAGAGGAAAACCCAACTGGATCTTGAGCTCCAAGGGCCTTGTGATGAGAAAAATGTTGAGAGAAATGGGAGGGAAAATTTTGGGGTACAATAGTCGTTCACAGACATTTTCCTGGCTTGTTACAGGTGTTGAATCTGGAACTTCAAAAGGTTGCTTACAGACGTGCCCTGGCTGGATACAGGTATCGAATCTCTAAACTCCTCATGCAGACATGCCTTGGCTGGATACAGGAATCGAATCTACAATCAATCACTCACAGATATGCCCTGGCTAGATACAGGAATCGAATCTGGAATTGTGATAGTTGATCTGTTGGCGGTTGTAATTTCCAGCAGGTGGTGAAGGAATGATTGAACACTTTTGACATTCGAATGCCCCAAGTGATGATGAAGGAGTCTTGAATCAGACTACTCTGCGGATTGAGATATTTCTTGAAATCTTGACTGGACTGCCCCAAGTTAACTGAACTTTGAAAGATCTGTTGAAACCTTGACTGGACTGCCCCAGGTTAATTGGATGGCGACATGCCATGCCCCTTGTTGATAGGAGATTTGTAATGGAAGTGTCGTCCTTTTGAAGTGATTTTAACTCACTGAGAGAGTTTTCGTTTCTCCGAACATTCGCTGTATGAATTTCTTTGCTGTCAAACAAAAGCCAAATGCGAACAGTGATATTCAAACAATGCAAAGTTTATGTTTGTCTCGAAGTTTTGAGAAATGCGTTTTTTAGCAGAAAACTTTTTATAAGACAACTCAACACAAGATTTTAGAGCAAAGCCTTACAGGAGTCAGGATACCTTTGGTAACAGTATGCTTTCGAACTAACCCATGCTTCAATTAGGACTTTTGAGGGGTTGTAACGTGGCTTGGTTCACGGTTTTAAGAAACAAAGGATAAAGGCTCAAAGTGTGTTTGTACCCACCCGCTCTTCGTGATGTTCTTCAACCCTAAGCTCAGTTAACTGTGCGTCGCACTCTGTTTTGAGTTTGGAACGACTTTTTGGGTGATGGTTCACCAATTGAATTTGGGAGACAGTCATCCTCCTTTTTTTTTTCTTTTGCAACATTTTTCATGTTGTTGAGGATTTGTAATGACCTCACTATTTTGATTTTGATTTGTTATCCCTAACTTTTGCCTGACTGTTCCCATTTTCGAGATTACAGTCAGCGGGATGCCCCAGCTTTCTTAAGCCTCCTTTATAGGTTTTGGCTTGGTGGGCTTTTCTCTTTTGAGAGATTGACTGCCTATGTGATAGGGAACCACCCTGTCATTTGATTCCAAGGGAATGCTTTTCTTTTTCTTTGACGTCGTTCGTTGTGTTACGAACTGAGAGTTTGCGACTTCAATGCGCGTTTTCTCTTGAATTAACTGAGATACTACCCTGCCCCAGGTTTATATTAAAGGTTTTGATTGTTAAGAAACAGAAAACTCCTACTTCTTTGGCTCGAAGGGGTTGACTAGGGATTATCTTCCTTATAACTCCAGTGTTTGGGATTTGAAAGAAATGCCTGTACATCATCAGCAAGGTTTGTTCAAAAGCATATTGTATAAGATTACGGTATTGTTTCGTCATCCTCCCTCTAAAGGACCAAGGAGTTGTCAAGACATTAAGAGGAACTGAAGGTACATGCACCTTATCAGCATAGACTTGGCACTTATGATAGGTTCAAGAATGCTGATAACAATCGGCTTCCATAGTGGACCAGTAGTATCCTGCCTGTAGGATTTTCTTTGCCATGGTATGTCCACTAGAATGGGTTTCGAAAGTGCCTTCATGTAGCTCTACCATGATCCTTTCTGCCTCGCTCTTGTCTACACACCGCAGTAAGGTTGAATCATGATTACGCTTATAGAGAATTCCATTACTGATGAAGAACTTCGCAGCGAACCTTCTCAGAAACTTCTTATCATTAACAGATGCCCCCTCAGGGTATTCTTGAACCTCAAGATACCTCTTTACCTTATGAAACCGGGGTTTATCTGCTACCTCTTCAGTCTCAACGTCACAACAATGTGCGGTTTCATCCAACCTCTCGATGGTAATCTGGGGAGCTTTATTGTCCCACCTAACTTTGAACATAGAAGACATAGTAGCTAGCGCGTCCGCTAACTGACTCTCCTCTCTTAGGAAATGCTCAAAAGTTATCTCCTCAAAGTGTGGGAGCAATGTCAGTACATAATCTTTGTAAGGAATAAGATTCGGGTGCTTCATATCCCACTCGCCTTTGATCTAACTTATCACCAGAGCGGAATCTCCGAATACACTCAAGAACTTAATCCTTAGGTCAATAGCAGCTCAGAGACCCATGATACATGCTTCATACTCCACCATGTTGTTGGTGCAGTTAAAACATAATCGGACGGTGAACGGAGTATGACAGCCCTCATGAGATATAATTACAGCGCCAATGTCGTTACCCAATGCGTTCGAGGCTCCATCAAAATACATAGACCATCGGGATCCCTCCTCGGGTCCTTTATCTGGTCCAGGTTCTTTGCAGTCGGTTACCAACATGATATTCTCATCCGGGAATTCGAAATTCATGGACTGGTAGTCATCCACGGCCTGATGCGCCAAATGATATTCCAACACACTCCCCTTGATTGCTTTCTGGGTCATGTATTGGATGTCGTACTCGGTTAAGATCATCTGCCATCTTGCTATCTGTGATACGGTGGGAGAACTGACTTGAGGTTTTGCGTTTGTGTTCACAAATGTTTCCGTTTAGCAAGAGTCGCCACCGACTTTTTATTTTATCCAAAGGAAAGGTCAAAAAGCACAGGAAAGACCTTTTGAGATGATTTCTTGGGTTCGGGGGGTAGATTATGAAAAGGTAAGGTGCTAGCACCCTTTTCATCCATGGTTTTCCATGGGCTCTTAGTTACTTGTTTAGATCACTTGCTTTGCTTTTTCAATTGTTTGAAATGGTGCTTTGTGTGGTTTTGAAAGTATTTTGAAAAGAGGTCATCGTTTAGGCAATCTTTGTAATGATTATTGTTTGAAGAATGTATACAAAAATGTTTGTCTTTTGAAAAATGTTTCAATGTTTGAAAGTTTGTTTGGAAACTTGTTTTGAAATTGTGTGTGTGTTTTTGAAATTAGCAAGGATGGTTTGCAAGAGATCAAGTAACTAAGAGTTGTCTACCCTACTCAAAGATATTTCCTACACATTTTTAACCCTTTTGACATTGTTGTTTTACCATTGTATTTGGTAAACAACCTTGTATTTGGATGTTAAACGGGACGGGTGTAGGTCATCGTATGAACATGATAGCAATTGTGCCAAGTATCTTAGCAAGTTTTTTTTTGAGTGACAAGATCATTTTTGTTTAGGCAACCAAGATAGCGTCATCGAGGGACTATGATCTTTTTGTTTTGATTTTGTTTTGTCAAGATACCTAGCATGCATATCACAGCCATTTTAAGGCAACAAAGTGGATGAAACCCTAGGGGTGCTTGTGTGCATTGTGTTATCATTTTACATGCATTTTGTCTTGTGTTTAGGTCATGCTATTTGTTTGATTTTGGTCTTTTGCATACAAACCCTAGTTCTTACTATCATGGTATTTGAAGGCAATAAATGCGTAAAAGTAAATCTAAGACTATTACAACATTATTATGGGAAGGGGGTACAAGTTTGAATAGGGGAATATTGCTCAAAATAAAGCCCTAAAACTATTACAACTATATTGAATTTATTTGTACAAATAAATGAATAAGCAAATATTTAAATATGCAATTAAATATAAATATGAAAAAATGTTTTTATATTAATTTTATGCATGAGAAAATAAATTTATTTAATGTCTTAAAATATAAGAAAAATAATGTTATTATTTTTGGAAAGGGTGAAAACCCTAATTTTTGGTTTTAAAAGAAAATGTATTATATTATTTATTTATTTCATTTATCTACAAGAAAATAAAATAAAAATATATACAAAAATGTCAAAAAATAAAATATTGTATGAAAAATATTATTTTGAGTGTATAAATAATAAAAATAAAAATGTATAATATTTTTGTATTATTTACAAATTTTATTTAGAAAAATAAAAGTATTTAACCTAATAAACTATTTTTTGTCATAAAAAATAATAAAAATAATAAAGTAAAAATTAAGAAAATATTTTTGGTGATTTTTAATATTTTAGAAAAAAATAATAAAATCAGAAATCACAAAAGAAATGAAAAATAATACAAAATATAATAAATGGGCCAAGGGGGTGCAAAAAGTAAGCAGGGGGTGTCAAAAGTCAAGCAAGACAGGCCCAACCCACGTTCCACTTCATCCCTGTCCTTTGAACCAGAAAATGCGCGTGCCATGTACAAACTTGTAACTTCTGCATACGTGCTTAAAAACAAAATCTTGCAACATGAAAGTTATAGCTCATGATCACACGATTCTAACCATGTAAAAAACTTGATCTAACTCTAAGAAACCAGGGAGAATTTCACTGCCCCTAATTTATGACCTAATTTTTTCAGCAACTTCAACATTCAAATTCTCCTAGCTCAGATAATATAAATGGAAGCTATGCATATGTACAGCTCAAGCAACTTAGAGACTACATTTTTGCTTCACAAACCTAAGCTTAATGATGCCTAAATAAAGAGATAGAAATCTGAAAAATACATGTTTCAGTCAAGTTCGAATATGGAAATGTAGGGGTTGTGAGTGAGGCCTGAGGTACTTGTGAGCTTGCTTGAAGTTCCTTTGAGCTTTCCCAATGCTTAGCTTGCTTTGAACTTGCCTGAATCTCCCTATAGAACTCAACCTGCAAACTCAGAAATTGAAAATGGTGAAGCTTGAAAATGGAGTTACAGTTGCTTAAGAAGGGCTTGGATAGTTCAGATGGAATTTATTGAATGTGTTTGAAGTGGTTTAAAAAAAACGCACGAGGAAAATTTGTTTTGGAAGTGGATCTGCAGAACTTGCCCTGTTTTTGCAAGAACTTATGATTTTTGTGCTTAAGGGTGTTTGAGATGCTAAGAGCTCGTGTTTTGGACTTGGTATATTGTGTTGAACTTGTTTCAAATGGTCTCTAGTCTTGGTTTTAACAGATGCACAAGTTATGGAACTTTTGCAAGGTTTCTTGTTTTTGAAGCAAAAGGTGAGTTGACAAAAGCCAAGGTTGTACAAGCTAGCTTGAGGCCTGCTGAGAGTTGGTGAGCTTTTTCTGAAGTTTGTGGATGTTGTTTTTACAAAGAGATCAGGTCCATGGCTCAAGATAAACCAAATTGCAAAAAGTGTGCTTTATGGAAATGGTATTGCAACCTTTATGCCATTTTTGGAATAAATCAATGTGTAATGCTCCATAACTCAGAACAATGCCTTTTTCCAATGTATTTGCATTTAATTAAGGAGTGTGGAAAGTTTTAAGGCCCGTAAAACAAGTACAAGCATGCTTAGGACAGATTTGCAACTTGTAGCAATGTGCAAAATGCCATGGACAAAAGTGATGATTTGCCATTTTCAAACTTTTGATTCTCCCTAACCATAAATGATCTTGGAGAGTTCTTGGACATTTTGTTAAGCTTGTAACATGATCTACAATCCATCTTTGAAATTCATTTTGAGATTCCATTTGGAACTAGGTGAAAAGTTGCCATGAAGATAGGTCAAAATCCTGCCTAAACTAGGGCAAAATTTCACTAAGTTAAAAGTTTCATGGACCCTTATTCACAAAATCATAACTTGAGATACAAGCATCTTTTGGGAAAATTTTGTGAATAAAAGTTGTATATTTTATGGAGGACTACAACTTTCATTTTGTAAGTTTTCTTTAAATCCAATTGCATCATGGTGAAAAATTGGGAAAAATTGGGAAAAAATAAGAAATTTTCATAACTTAGAAAATTTCTAAGTTATGAAAAATTTCCATTTTAAACCCTAATTTTCAAAATTAGGTTTCTTGATGAAAAAGTTTCATGTTTTGACACATCTTGATGAAAAATGACCCTTGCACTTGATTTTGACCAAAAAGTCAAAGTTTGACTTTTCAGTGTACAGTTGATTTTTGATCAGTTGATTGGAAAATTCATCTGTCAATCCAATGCTTTTGAGATCTTTTGAACCTTGTGATTAGGTTAAGATGATGCCATTGAGTCCTTGAAACCATGCTTGAACCCAATTTTCCATTGGCTAGGTTGAAAATCAGAAATTGCCCTTCTACAGTCAAAACCCTAAAAATGCCCATTTTGCCCTTTTGATGATCTGATCAAATTTCTTGAGAAGTTGTGGTCCAAACTTGATCAAATGGTTCATATGAGTCTATAATGTTGATGTGGATCAAAAATTATGAGGTTTGACTGTAAATTGTCCACAATTGACTTTTTCCCCAATACAACTGATTTCTAGGTCAACTGTCCAATTGACTGGGCAAAAATTTGATTCAAGGCTTGAAACTTGGTATGAGCAATCTTAGAAGTCCAACATGGAGCATGAAAGTCACATTAGGCATTGGAAGTCCAAAAATCCTTGAGCAATCTCAAACCCTAATTTCAGGTCATCAGTGCAAGGAGATGTCTTGAGCTGAGCAAACCCTAGTTTGGTCTGGAGTCCAAAGAGTCTTGTGAGGGGAAATATTGATAAAATGAGAGGGCAAATTTTGGGGTACAACATTATCCTTCCGGAGAGAGCGGGCTTCTCGAAAATATACTTGATCAGATCCATCTTTGATATCAACAAAGTGGTGTGAGTCAGCATATATTGTCTCAGTCGGCGAGCAGCCCATGCCAAAGCGCAACAAGTTTTCTCGAGCAGTGAGTATCGGGTCTCAAAGTCGGTAAAATTTTTGCTAAGGTAGTAAATTTCATGCTCTTTTCGGCCAGACTCGTCATGCTGCCCCAACACACACCCCATTGAATTGTCTAGCACTGTCAAGTATAATATCAAAGGCCTTCCTTCAACTGGAGGCATCAAAATTGGTGGTTCTTGAAGATATTCCTTGATTCTTTCGAAGGTGGTCTGGCATTCATCATTCCACTTTACCACTCGATCTTTCTTTAGCAGATTGAAGATTAGCTCACAAGTAGCAGTCAGATGTGAAATGAACCTGGCGATGTAATTCAGACGTCCAAAGAAACCTCTAACTTCTTTCTCTGTGCGAGGGGCCGGCATCTCTCGTATGGCCTTTACCTTTGCAGGGTCCACCTGAATACCCTTATCACTGACGACGAAACCCAAAAGCTTACCAGACCTTACCCCGAAGGTACACTTGTTCGGATTCAACCTCAGCTTGTACGTCTTCAACCTGTCAAACAGTTTCTGGAGGTGATCAAGGTGCTCCTCTTAAGTCTGGGACCTGGATATCATGTCATCAACATAAACCTCGATCTCGTGGTGAATCATATCATGGAACAAAGTGACCATGGCACGCTGATAAGTTTCCCCAGCATTCTTCAACCCAAAAGGCATTACCTTGTAACAGAAGGGTGCCCCACTGTGTAACAAAGGTTTTCTTCTCCATGTCTTCAGGAGCCATCTTGATTTGGTTGTAGCCAGAAAAACCATCCATGAAGGAGAAGATCTTATGATGTGCGGTGTTGTCGATTATAACATCGATGTGAGGAAGTGGGAAGTCATCCTTGGGGCTTGCCCTGTTCAGATCTCCATAGTCCACACACATCTGTACCTTACCGTCCTTCTTAGGTACCGGAACGACGTTGGTAACCCACTGCGGATAGGAAGTGATAGCTAAGAACCCTGCGTCGAACTGTTTCATGACTTCTGCCTTAATTTTCTCTGACATTTCGGGGCGCATACGACAAACCTTCTGCTTTACCGGAGGGCAGTCTTCTTTAGTCGGCAAGCGATGAACCACAATATCAGTGTCTAAACCAAGCACATCTTCATAGGACAAGGCGAAGATCTCAACATAGTCGTGTAGCATCTGTATTAACCGTTGTTTAACACTAGGCTCCAGATTCATACCTATCTTAACTTCTTTCCTGTATTCCTCCGTACCCAAATTCACTGACTCAACTGGCTCTTCATGAGGTTGTATGGCCCTTTCTTCCTGCTGTAACAATCTAGCAAGTTCTCCAGGCACCTCACAATCATCCTCACCTTCGTCCTCGGCTTAGTTGATCGGAATTTTGAAGTCATAACCGGCAGTAGCAGAGTTGTTATCAATGGGATCCAGAGTGGATATGGATCTGCATTATGATACGTGAGTGTGTGTAAAAGAATAATTGTTTTGATAAAGTGAGAGACAGAAAAGAAAAACAAGGAGCGCAAAATTTGTAATGCAAGAAATGTCCAATGCTTTATTAATGATATATGAAATGACAAATAATAAGCCCTCACGAGCAAAGCCATGGTGCCTCGGGCAAGGCGCCGGGCCGTAAAGTTTCAAACTGTTTATTACAAATCTTAAAAACAAAAGTCAATTACTGCGGAATAAAAGAAACAAGTATGAAGTCCTTCGCCGTCCAATTATTCAGTCCACCATTGGTTGTTGGGTAGATCCAGCTGTCGATGTCTGAATCATCTTCACTGTCTTCAATTGCATTAACTCCCCGATTGCTGATGTGTAGAGGAGGTCTTCCAATCCTGCGCGCCTAACAGCCCTTTGAGCCCCTGTAGTAAAGCCCAAACCAAATTTGTCAGTTTTGTGAGTGAAATCAGGGAGCTGACCCCAATTGGTACACCCACCTTCTTCAACCATAACCCTGGCGTCCTTGAGAGAAGCCATCTTCAATGGAGGTTTGCCGGTAGTAACTTCAGTTGATGCCAAGATTTGAGGGATCTCTTAGAAATTCTGACAAGGAGTTTCTATGAATTCCCCGTCCATCTCTATGTAGCGGAAGGAATTAAGGTGACTCACCATATATTCTTCTTCACCTTGCACTGTGACAATCTTTCCCTTCACCGGATACTTCAGCATTTGATGGAGTGTGGAAGTAACTGCCCATAGCCTCATGGATCCAAGGACGACCCAGCAAGCAAGAATACGATGGTCTGATATCCATTACGTAGAAGGTGGACCCAAAAGTCTGAGAGCCCACTTTGATAGGGATGTCCACCTCCCCGTGCACCATTCTCTTTGATCCATCAAAAGCCCTTACCACAATGTTACTCAGCTTTAAAGTCAAACCCTCACAATCCAAAAGGTCTAACGCTTTCTTTGGCAGAACATTCAATGAGGACCCGTCATCTACCAGTACATGGGCCATAGTGGTGCCCCTGCACTCAATCGAGACGTGCAGAGCATCATTATGATTTCTTCCTTTCGGTTTTAGATCCGTATCTGAGAAACCCAACCCATTGTCAGCAGTCAGGATGGCCACGCAATCTTTGAACTGATCGGCTGAAGTTTCCTGCGGCACATGCGCAGTCTTGAGAAATGCAATCAAAGCCTTCGCATGGGCTTCAGAACATAATAGCAGAGATAACATGGAGATCTTTGACGTGTTCTACCCCAGATGTTCGACCACATTGTAGTCGCTTTTCTTGATAATTTTTAGTATTTCCTCTACTTCTTGTTTAGAGGTTTCCACGATGATTTTCTTAGGTGCCTCCGTCCGCGCAGGCTCACCTATGATTTCCTTGCCTCGAGTCCCATATGGCTCAGCAGCAGGGGTGACAACTGGAGTAAGAATAGGAATAGTAGCAGGTGTACTAACTGGAGTAGGAACAGGAGAAATTTCAGGAGTGCTGGTTGGAGTAGCAGTTGGAATAATAGTAGGCTTGATGATATTCTTCGGAGAAATCTCAGGAGAGAAGACCCTTCCACTTCGGGTAACTTTACTAGTCCCGACAATATTACTGACATCAGTATCAGCTTCTTCAATCTTCAGATCTTGCTTAATGTCGTGATAATACACGTCAGCACCGTAATGCCATGGGACAACCTTATCTGAGGTGTACGGGATGGGACCAGGAACAGTGATTATTAGCAGAGTAATTCTTGAAACAGGTGTAACCCTAACAGGCTTTCTCGAGGAAACCTTTGAAGAATTGGCGGAAATGGTTATAATGGAAATGTCTTCATTTGGAACAAATGAAATCATGGTCTTCTCGAACAAAATCTCTTTATTATCCCTCAGGCACTAAACACCTGACTTCAACAAACAGCAACCAGTGGGCATAATTGAACACATGTGGCAACCTTCACCACAACCCAAAAATAAACCGACCAATAACAAATTCTTCTTAACAATCATCAGAGGAGTAGAAATTTCTTCAACAGAGGTCACAAACAAATCGGTGTCAACATCATTAACTCCACGACCATGTTTGGGCATGGGAGCAGTTATAACATTCGGCTTTTCCGGAGCGTCAAACTCAATCTCTTTAGCTTCCAGCAAATCTTGTACTTTTTTTCTTAAAGCCCAACAGTCATTTGTATCGTGGCCTGAACTCTCAGAATGGTAGGCGCACCGTGCATTGGGATTGTATCTGGGAGAAGTAGTGTTTGGATTCTTGGGAGCCTCTCTCAAGGTTGCCAAGTTTGATTTTAACAGATGAGGCAGAATTTCAGCCAAAGTCATATTGATGTCGGTAAACTGCCGCTGCAGTCTTTCCACCCTTTGTTTATTGTTACATTGTGGAGCAACTGAGGGTCTTGGTATCACTACAGCGTTTACCGTTTGGTGGTGTTCAGATCTGCTTTGGCCCCTCGGGCCATAGACTGCACTAGCTTCCTTCTTACCAGTGAAAGGCTTCTTTACCGAACTCGAAGAGGCATCCTTTTGTATCTTACCACTTTGGATACTAACTTCTAATCTTTCTCCAGTCAAGATCAACTCAGTAAAACTAGATGACGAGTTTCCGATCAAGTGATTGAAAAATGGACCAGATAGCGTCCCTAGAAACATGTCGACCAACTCCTTATCAGACAAAGGGGATTGGACTCTTCCAGCCAAGTCTCTCCACTTCTTAGCATAGTCCTTAAAACCTTCACCTGCAACCATGGACATACTCTGAAGTTGAGTACGAGTGGGAGCAAGGTCGGCATTGTATTGATATTGCTTGTAAAAAGCAGCAGCAAGGTCTTCCCAGTTTCGGACACTGGCTCCCTCCAACTGATAGAACCATTCAAGCTGAGTCCCTGATAGACTATCTTGAAAGAAATGCACCCACAAATTTCTATCAGCAGTGTGGGGTTGGATTTTCCTGACATACGAGCGAAGATAGAGTTTTGGACAGGATACTCCATCCTACTTAGAAAAAACCGGCGCTTTGAACTTATGATGGATGACCACTCCCGATACCAGTCCCAATTCTATGAAATCCAAACCAGGGATTTTCTGAATCTCCATAGCACTCAGGCGGTCTTCTAGCTGCTTGTATCTATCCTCGGCATGAGGATATTGCTCATCATCGTAATCCGTATCGTTATCAGAAACTGCAGGACTAGGGTCCTTTTCTCTTTCTTGGTTCTCCCCGTCCTTGGATGAGGAGGTCAGATCAGCTGGTTGTCTTATCCTTTCTCCGAATCTTCTACCCATGTTCATAATATCGACCTTCTTCTTCTTCTTCTTCTTCTCTTTTAGAATAAGGGTCTTCAGATCCTCTTTCCCTTTAGCCAGACTTATGAACATCTGTTGGAATTGGGCGTTCTGTGCCTGAAGATCCTTGATGGCTTGATTAGAAGACATTTCTACTGAAATAAACAGCAAAGAAGATGAGAAACCTGTAGTGGTACATGTAATGATGTGTATGATAATGGGATGCGCATGTAATGATTTCAAAGACTTTGGGAAATTTAAATTTGCAAACCAAAAACACCAAAACTTTATTAGCTTAAACTTTGAAAGGTTCAACCATGCCTTTAAGGCGTTTACAAAGAAGTAAATAAAACAAAATCTAAAACTAGAAAAAGCAAAATCAAAAGTCCCATGGTCGCTTCCTCTTTGTGTTGATGTAGTCATTAATCACTCTTTCTTCCTCGAGCTTCCTGGTGAGCTTCAAAATCTTCCTTTCTTGCTCATGGTACTGTTCCCGGTAAGTATCCCGCTCATTCTTCAGCTGAATCCAAGACCTCTGCAACTCCCCAGGATCAGTGGGCATGTAAGGATAGAGAACCATGTAAGGAATGCCTTCTTCATTAGTGGGCTCCATAATCACTGGTAATACGGCCGCATAAGGCATCCCAAGCTTCTGGGCACGAGCTCGGACCCACTGGAGGTAAGGCTGCATAGGAAGGGAAGTCTTTGGTCCTAACTCTTGGGGGTCATATCTGTTCACCATGCCCCAATCTCGTATAAACCTCCGGTGGTGCTCCTTAATGTCCTCCTTGTAGTCAAATACAATGTCCTCAAGAAGTAGCTCATGGGAACCATCTCTCCGAGCACGACCAAATTGTCGCAAGGCTAGACAAGGATTGTAAGTTATACCCCCTCTGATTCCAAGCAATGGGACATTAGGGTATCCCCCATAAAGGTCAATAACAACAGTGTCTTCCATAGCCCGGGAACACCAAAGAATATCTGTATGAGCAAGTGACATTATTCTGTAGGACCAACCCAAACCTTCTTCGTTCTTCAACACAGACTTAAGGAGGTGCGAAATAAACCACCTCGACAGAAATGGCATGTAGCACATGAGAGTCCCTCTTCTCCTCATAGTACGAGTATAAAGAGCATGTAAGATATCTCCCATCAAGGTAGGCACAGGGTTACGAGAAAGGAAAATCTTGACAGCATTCACATCTACAAAGGAATCCGGATTCGGGAAGAGAACCAAACCATAGATAAGGAGAGCCAAGACATCTTCAAAAGCTTGAAAATCCAAATCATTCCATAATAGCTGAGCCTGGTCCATCAGATATTTGGCTAGAAAACCTTCGACCCCGCTTCGTGTTTCCCAATTGGACACTAGACCAGCCCGTTTCAAATGCAGAGTTGAGGCAATGTCTTCTAGTCTAGGAACTTCTTCCATACTTGTGAAGGGTACCTGTTCAAGGATGGATATGCCCAATAGATGAGAGAACTCTTCCAAGGTGGGTACCAGCTGGTAATCTAGAAAGGTGAAGCAATGATGCACGGGATCGAAGAACTGGAAAAGTACGCTCATCATCTGCTCATCAAGATTTGAAGTAACCAGGCTGAGAAGTTGACTCTGTCTCTTAATGAACATAGAAGTCTCAGAAACTCTTGAGGATAGCTCTTTAAGTTGGGCAGGTATTTGCACAAAGTTGACTCAGATGGTATTTCTACGCACGGAAGCCATGATCTGCAAAACAGAACAAAGATAAATTCCCTTGGTCTTTGAAATGGTTAGTGTAATGAAGTATGAATGCCATGTTATGATGCATGATGTCATGATAAACCACATGTATAGCAAACAAAGATATTGCAAACACAGTCAAATCACACAAAGCCCTTAGGTTTAAGGCTTGCATGAGGTCAAAGGTAATACCCTCTTGAAGTTAAGTTGGTTCAAACCTGTCCTAGAAAAATTAACCGGGTTCTAGAGGATCTCAATATAACTGACCATCCTCCATCGGTCATGGTTTCAGCTCACGCAATCTTTTCTTGCGGCCGGAACTATCTCAAGAGTATGGTCTCAATGAGTGTAGCATCGAGTATCAACCAGTTCTCAGCTTTACACCGAGGCCGGCTATCTCACTACTTTCTAATGGCCAAGATGGGTGATTAAAGGTTCTAAGGTCAGTTGATGCTTAACGACACCACACAGCGGCCCTGTATTCTCCTCGTTTCTCCACAAGGGATACCGGTACCAACCAATGTGCCACATCAATGTAGCTACTACTTCAACCATATCGGTATACGCTGTATGTTCCCTCACAATCTATTTCTACTTACCTAAAAGGTATCCCCAGATCCGGGTTAGGATCTATAGTAACCCCAAACAAAACCCTTAAAAGTAAAGCAAACAAAGCAAACAAGAGAAGCAATTATGATGAACTAGATCCTAAGGTATACCCCACTTATTAAGTCCCCAGCAGAGTCGCCAGTTCTGTGATACGGTGGCAGAACCGACTGTTTGACGCTGGTTTGCATTTTGCGTTTTGTGTTTGCAAAATGTCGCGGTAAGCAAGAGTCGCCACCGACTTTTATTTCATCCAAACGGAAAGGAAAAAAGTACAGAAAAAAATCCTTTTTCGAGATTTTAAGTACGGGGGGTAGATTATAGAAAGGGAAGGTGTTAGCACCCTTTCTATCCATGGTTTTCCATGGGCTCTTGGGTACTTGCTCATCTTTTAAAATTGCTTGTGTATATGCTTTGTTTTGAAAAGTTTTGACTTCGTGATAACCTTTATATCAGTCCTCAAAGGTGTGACGAAGTTGTTTTGAAAGTTGTTTTGAAAAGTGTAAGTGTGAAAAGTTTGACTAGAGCAAGTACCTACTAGTATCTACCTACTAAAAAAAAGATCGTTTCTATTCTTGTTCCTTTAGACAGCGCTATCCCACTATTGAGAAGTAGGTAGCACCGTCATTGGAGTTTGTAAGGGTCAATTCGAAAGGGACGTACGATCACTAAAGCAATGCTAGGACGTATTAGTAATAACCCTGAAGTCTTAAGATCGTATTCAAGGTAACATTTCCGAGGCAACATTTCCAAGGCAAAATTTCTGAGGCAACATTCGTATGGGACATTTGATCTTTGTTAGACAGGAGGGCAACCACTAAGACACCCTATGCTTAATGATCGTTTACCGAAGGCAACCGAAGTGAGAGTATACCCTAAGAGTGATATGTGTGAGTGATTAGTTTCAGTTATTTATCTTTGCACATTAGGGTTTTCAAACTGTATTAAATTTGTCATGCATTCTTATCATACAATCCTATTAGCATACATCTAAACAGTTTAATATTTGCGGGAATTAAAATGCGAGAAAGTAAATCTATGCTATTACAAGGCTTCGGGGAGGGGGATTAATTACATAGCCAAAACCCGGGGAAAAGCGATAAGTAAAAAGTCCTAGATTTAACTATTACAAACCATGAACAGTTACAAAAATATTGGCAAAAATAATTAACACGCGCGCGAAGAATCGAATACGAGACCACTAGGGTTTTGACCCTTGCCTAAACCTAATTGCAATTGATTTAAAAAATGTTTTTGTCATGCTTTGTTATTTAAAAATAAATAAATCCATAAATTAAAAAGAAAATCCTAATTCTAATTAATTTTAAATTAAGAAAAAAAAATTAATTTATCCTAAAACCTATTTTTGTATTTTTATTTATTTGAAAAAAAAGAGCAAAATAAAATTAAATTAAAAGTTTTTAACCTAATTTCTATTTTTGAAAACAAATTACAATTTCCTAAGTTAAACTAAATTAAATTAATTTTGATAATAAAAAAAATACTAATCCTAATTTTATGAATTATTGATTTTATGACTTTTATGAAAAATAATTAATTTGTGAATTAAAATAAATAAAGAAAATTAAAAGAATAAAAAATGAAATAAAAAAAAGTAGTAAATGGGCCTGATGTTGTTGCTGAAAAGGGGGGGTTGGAATATGAATTTCCTGGGTCCAAGGTTGATAGCCCATTTTGACTTTGCCTGATTCAATGCACGCGTTGACCTGGGGCGTATGGTGGGCCTTCAGTGGAATGACATTGGATCTGGAGCGATGATGAATTGGATGGCCAGATCTTGATGACACACGGTGAACCTCCTAATGTGTAGCGTGCTGGATTACCTATTGAAGAAAAATATGAACAAAGGTTGGGAACAGGGGATCGAACCCAGGTCCTTATGCATACTTCCAATCCCTGCTTGCCCACTGAGTTGTTTCACTTAATTGTACATATAATAGAAATAAAATATAATATATGGAAAACAATGATTAATGGGAAAAACACGCTAAAGTTCAAACTGCCCAACCAGGGAGTGCCACGCATCATCTTCTTCCTCCCAACCGTCGTTTTAGCCCAATATGTTTTTACCTACGGACATTGCACTGTAGCTACAAACCTGTGTGTCTCAAAAATCGTCCACAAGCAAGATAAATTATCATGGCTGGTACCAATCAACTCGTCTCATCCTCACAAGTATCATCGTACCAGAATCAACGTTCAATTTAACCTGTATTGCAAAGCCCTAAAACCAAACAAAAAACCCTAGCCATGGCAATTTTGCATACAGTCATCAAAAATGCAATTGAATATAGTGATTAGCTTGCAAACTCAATAAGGAACAAGAATATGTAATCAAAACGTGCAAATGATGTATAAATCAATAAAAACAAAAACGAATTTCTAAGCTAACCGTGTGACTGCTACAACGCGTTTCAGGGCGTGGGGAGACTTGCTAATGATTGAAACACGATCCTGAGAGGTCCAGTAATCGATTGGCAAGGTGAGGGTGGCTTGGGATGGCCTGTAACTTGGAATTAGATCCCCACCTTTTCTTGAGATTTTTCAGTTTTGTTCTTGCTCTGCACGACTGTTCCAACCCCTTTCTTGCCTTGGATCTCTTTTGTATATGTAATGCAACATATTAGGTTAACAAAAACGAATTCAATCTTGCCCATTATGAAGATTTGATTTGGTCTTTCATGGCATATGATATCTTTCCAAACTTGCTTCAATTCAATCTTTTTCCACCCAAATTAGCCTTGCACGAATTGATTCTCAATTTACAGCACATAAGATCTTCCTTCAATGCAAAAATCATCCCTAAAACACATTATATGATTTATTTAGATTTATTTGATTTTATTTGGATTTTAAGTGAATAAAAATAAAAATAAATTAAATAAATAAATAAATAAATCATGGAGGGTCCCATAGGTCGTGGACTATGCTAGGAATGAGATGCAATCTTAAAAAGATGGGCCCATATGGAAAAAATGCAATTTTGATCAATGTTGACTTTTGGCAATTTTGCAAAAAAGGTCAACTTGGCCAATGCATAACTCTCTCAATTTTGACCCTATAGAGGTGTTCTAGGACTTTTTAGAAAGCTTAGGATGTCCTCTAAGCAACCATTTTAGTCTCATATCAATTGAGTCTTCCATGTTCATGTATGAAGCTTTGGACCAAAAGGTATTTTTGTTGACTTTTCAAAATGACCTATAATGTCAAAATTCATATCTTTTTGTGAGTGCATATTCTGAACTTGGTAGCTGAAGATGAATTTCAGGGAATTGCATCCTCTTAAAAATGAGCTTTGGATGGGTCATTTCTGATAATGTATGAGAAAGTTATGCTTGGTCAAAGTTGAGTTGACTTTTCCTACAAATCCCTAATTTAGCAACTTTTGGGTTTTGATGAACTGTGAGCAATCCTTGATGAATCATGATCAACCCTTGATCAAATGATTAATGACACTTCAAAATGAGGATGTTGACCAAAAATCTTGAGGTTTGACTGTATGTGGGCCACAATTGACTTTTGACCTATCATAGTTGATTTTCAGGCTTTTGAGCAATTGGCTGAGCAAACTTCTTCTACAAGGCTTGAAACTTGACATGGATGATCTTGAGAACATATTAGGACAATGGTGAGCATTTAGGATCCTTTGGACTCAAGAATCTTGATGCAAAATGAAACCCTAATTTGAGATAGACTGCCTTAGGAGAAAGTTTGTCTAGTCAACTCTTGAACTTCCTTGAGCAATTTGAGGATCTCACTTGACATGTATTGAGAAATATGAGAGGGAAAATTTTGGGGTACAACAGGTAGATTCCTTCATCAATTCTTCAAAACTTTGATATCATTTTGTTTCTCTCATTTCCCTGGTTCTAGTCGCAACACTAACAGTTCACTGGAAACACGTTTTGACCATGAATTTACAAATCCTTTTTTAAAACTTTCTTTCCAAATTGCTTGAGCTACAGTTTATATAAATTTGGCGCGAGGGTGTGGTTGTTTTCGTCTTGAAGAGATGAAGCGATTGGCATAGGTCTGAGCTTCTGATTTTACAGTTTGAGAGACCTGCAAATCACATTGGCTGGAGGTTGAAGATGACCTACGTGTCATCTTCCAACCAAGGATGGCGTGCCATTTGTGTTTTTCAAAAATCTGATTTATTATTGATTATGTACATTATTCATTAATGACCATGATATGCACAGTGCGTCAGATCCCTTGGATTTGATTACTAACGCGTTTTGACTCTCATCCAATGGTCCACATCTTTTACTTTTATTTTCTTTTTCTGATTTTTATATTTTAATTGTTTTAAATTTCAAAAAATCATAGAAAATTCATTTTTAGTCCAAAAAATCAGAAAAAGATATGAAAAATATTTTTGATTATTCTCTTTCTGATTTTTATTTTTTCACAATTTAATTTTGTGTTTTGGTATTTTTTATAAATTTTACACTTATTTGATTTGTTTAAAATGTTTAAAAATACTTTTATACATTTTTAAATTCTGAAAAAATTATGGAATGATCCAATGATATTGTGACTAATATTGGTGACCTTATTTTCTTTTTTTCTGACTTTACTATTTTTTTTATCATTTTTGGTTTATTTTACCAATTTCTTTTAATTTTAAAAATAGTTTTTGACTTTAAAAAATTACCAAAAAATTTGTAAAGTTATTTGATCCTTTTTCTGATTTTTCTATGGTCTTACTTTTTATTTCTTGATTAATTTGAATATAGTTGATATTTTTCTCTTTATTTTCTATTTTTAAACATTATTTTTAAACCCTAATGTATATATTAAATGTATTATTATTTTGTGATTATTTTCTGGCTGTCTTGGGTTAATTTTTTGATCATGGCTTTATTAACATCATTGGATCTATGGTGTTGAGTTTAACTCCACAAAAATGGATGAATGATTTTAATAATAGTTTGATTAAATATTAATTCAAATGCAGTTTCTCTTTTTACCCTAAATCCTCTTAATCTCATCCCCTTCTCATTGCACTAAATGTTGTTAGAGCATGATCTCTATATCATGTCTCAAAAAAAATGGTGCATAGATTGCTATTGACCGGCCTCAAAATAGGTGCGACTTCTATATAAGTCCACTTACGATTGCTTAACATAGCGCTAAATTTTGTCCCGATTCGAATAAATGATCATTCGTGGCCCAAACTTATGATTGCAAGCCCAAGTATGTTAATTTGATATCTTTGATCCAATAACCTTGAGATTTATTGTGTGGAGGCTTTGGTTCTACCAATCCTCTAATGGATCTACAACACCTTTAGTCAACGCGGATCACTTAAACACCGTTGATCATTAAATGGTACTTATGAGAATTCCAAATGGATGATATACTTGACAAAAAGAAAATGCAACTTGTTGTGTGGAGGCTTTGGTTCTACAAATCCTCTAATGAGTTCCAAATGCAAGTTTCAAGATGGTCATCCAACTAATCACTAATTATTGACTTGTTTTATCTAATGCTTTTATTCTTTTTTATGCTTTATGTACTATTTATTTTTAGCATTTACATTTTATGCCATTTTCATCTTTGCTCATTTGAGCATTTATTTTCTTGCCATTTTACTTTTCTCACTTGAGCTTTTCTTTTCTTTTCTTAAGATGCTTAATAATCAGCATAAACCCTAAAAAACTCTTAATGGTATTTGGACTATTTGGTTACTATCCTTGGCATTATAGAGCATGGGACTTTTTCTTGGACTTAGGATTAGAGACCTTGGCCTATCTTGGAGACTTTGTGACTTTTTCTGATTATTTTGTCTGGAGTTCTTGAGGTTTACCTCAAGACATTGGGTTGTTTGTTTGTTTTGTGTGCAGGTTTTTGTGATTACATCCTTTGTTTGTAATCTGGAATTCACCCGTATACAGTCGTTACTCTGCCCAATTTTTATGAAGACTTAATACATTTGAAGAGGTCTAGTATCTTTGCTTGCTTGGTTTCAATCCAAAGAATGAGAATTCTATCTTGGCTCATAATGCCAAGCTTTGGCTTCTTGTTGGTTAGATGTTCATTATCCTTATCTTTTACCTTATGCTTTAGGATAGTCCCTTCTTCTCCTCCCATTTTCTTTAATTCCAAAAAATCTTCTCCCTCCTTTTGAAAACCCTTCTTGTTTTGAAACTTGAAACACTTTCATAATAAATTTGGACTTAGGTCCATGCATTTTCAAAACATTTTGATCAACAAACTCCAATCAATTTAATAATACCTTGACATTCTTTGTGAGAAGCCTAAAAGTCAATCAATCTCATTTCAAACCATTTTGCCACTTTGGATTTTATCTTTAAACTTTCTTTTCTCAAAAGGTTAGACTCTTGTCAATCCTTGTAGTGATGCAAACAACTATACTTCTATAATATGTAGTGAAGTGATATATTTTCCACTTGGGTGTTGAGTGAGGCATTGTTGATTTTAAAATCTAAGCCATTATCCTCCACTTTGAGATGATGCAAAATCTCCTTTCTCATGATTGTGGGTAGTGAGTATGTTTTCCACACGAACAATGACGATGATGTCTTATCTCTTAAAATTAATCAACACACTTGTTTCAAATTTTTAAAAGAGGAACTACGTGTATCCTGATCCCCTATTGCATGAAAGGTGGTACATAGGCACTAAAGGTTCGCAACCGTGGCGGGTGCAAAAATCATAAAAAATATATTTCTTTTCTCACCTCCACCATCCATTTCATATACAACATATTTTATAGCCAAAATATACAAATTTTACAAAGAGGTTCCTGCGGAGTACCGTAGATGTTTAGGGTGATAATACCTTCCCTTTGCATAACCAACCCCCTTACCTTGAGTCTTTTCCCCTTTTTTGGGTTATTCGCTGTTTTCCCATTCCTTTGGAAACAATAAAGTGCGGTGGCGATTTTTATTTTGATTTGTATAAAGTCTGGTCAATCCAATGGCTTAGTCTTTGAACATTTCTACCTCTACACTTACCTTTCAATGGAGTTCTTCTTTCTCTTACTGTGACAGGCTTTATTCTTTTCTTGGTAGGAGCGAATGGAGAAATAATGATGGGCGGATCAGCAGTATGACGAATAACAGCAAGTGGAACAACATGGAGAGTTTCCAGGAATCCCTCTTCAGATCAAGAGCTATAAGAATTTGTCATTTGTGAGATGATTTACCTTGAGAGGATTAAAGACGATAAGCGCTCACAAAAAATGTTGAAACCCCTTCTATTTCAGTTATAGAACGAATAGTGTATAGATGAAGGTTATATACGAGAATCACTGATTTTACTAAATAAGTGTGCATCATTAATTGGTGAGAACAAAATTCCTTATACTAGTCTAAACTTAATAGGCAATTTAAATATTTTTATAGTTGATTTAGGATATCCTTGAGATCACAGAATGTTGTCAAGACTTTTAGAGAGACATTGAGCTCTTCTGACTTTTGACGCTCCTTGGACTTAGAGGTATTTAGGTACTTACAATTCTATTTTTTATCTCGATTGACATATTATTGTACTTGCATATGAAAACAAACACGAGATATCTTCAGACACTTTCATAGTAGAAGGACATGTTAAATTCTTAGTTAAATCCTATTTCTTATTATTTATTTTCCTGATTCTCCTCTTTATAGAGTTATCTCTGGGTTGGGAAGAATGCCTTTTATAACCATATAGCATGAAATAAAAGGGCTTTATAGGACCATACTTTCCACAAAAGTGAACTTTTCAATGATGAAAATTCGCTTTGTTGCAAGTTCTTTATCCCTTGGAAGGATGTTAGAACATTTTATCTGACATTGCAATTTTATCCTCCTCCTTTACATCATGTTTTGTCATAGATTTATTTCTTTTATAATTCACGGGCTGATAGGTAAAGTGTCCACTAGTGGATTTTTTCTGCCTTCTCTTATTTGAGTAACTTTATCCAAAGCACTAGACCCACAATTATCAATTTTAGATATTAACAAGGTTAACTTTTTATCAAGATCAGAGTTTGCAGATAGAAGATTTTGTTTTTCTTTCTGAAGTTGAGTTATGACCTTCTTCTGCGCTTCATTCATCTTACACACTTCTTAACTTTTCACATAGATCTTTATAAAGACTTACCAGCTCTTTATAGGTAAGATCCTCATCACATGAATCTATATTAGATTCATACCTTCCAGTCATAGCTAAATTCTTTGTAGTTTCCACACTTTTAACATTACTACCCTTTCTGATGTCAGAAGAAATGTTCTGAACATCTGGTTTTGATCTTATCTTGTCTAATAACTAGTTAAATGTTTTTTCAAGGAGCATAAATCATTTTTACAGTCTTGCGTTAGAGTCAAGAATACTAGCACTACTCTCGTTCTTCTTCTTAAATATTTCACTCATTTTCAACTCAAAGATTTTAAGAGATCCAATAAGTTCATCCATTTTCATGCTTATGACATCTTGAGCCTCCTCAATGGCTGAAACCTTCATGTCAAATTTTTTAGGTAAAGATCTAAAAACCTTCTTTACCATTTTTCTTGTGACATTCTTTCTCCCAAGAAGCTTGATGCATTAGCCACCTCAAGAATCTTCATATGAAAATCCTGAACAGTTTCATCATCATTCATCTTTAAGCTTTCAAACTTGGTAGTGAGAAGTTGTAGAATTGACATCTTTACTTTGGATATACCTTCATGAGTTATCCTGAGGGTTTCTCAAGCATCCTTTGCTATCGTACATATATTGATCAGCCTAAACACATTTTTGTCAACTCCATTTTCAAAGCCTTGAAATTTCCAATGGCTTCTTTGTCATCATTTTCATCCCAGTATTCTTCAGGTTTAATAGATTCCTTTCCCTCTTTGTCCTTCACCACTGGATGTACCCATCCTTTTAAAACATCCTTCCATGCTTTGTTGTCCTTATATTTAAGAAAATATACCATTATGACCTTCCACCAATCATAGTTTGAACCATCCAACAAAGGTGGCTTGTTTTCATATCCTTCTTCCTAGTCTATAGTACCATAAAATATTTTCCCTAGAGCTCACCCAATAAACAGACCAGGGTGACTGCTCTGATGCCAATTGAAATTCTGGAACACACAATGTAGATGTCAAGATATATGTCTCAACGTACAATCACAATGTCACGATGGATGTTATGACATCTGCTGTTAGAACATAAGCTTTTACCAAAATTAAAACATTGTAGAATTATAAAGTGCAAAAAGGTAAAAGAACACAGAGAATTTTTATCTCAGTTCAGTGCAACTCACCTACTCTAGAGGCTACCAAGTCAGAAAGGAAATCCATTATTAGTAGTATTAATTTTAATCTAAAATCCCATATTTACAACTTATCATTTAATCACTACCTAGTGCAAATTCTCCCTAGTCACCTCCTAGATCTGAGAATCCACTCACTTCTAATCACCGCTGTGATAAAAGACTTTTCCTAGTTCCAGTGAAAATCTATAACCAAGTCACAATCACAACAACTTGAAACGAAACCAAAACCGAAGTTTGCACTTCAATCACAATACTCGAACTATTGCTTAAAAGCTTCTAGTCAGAACAATAACTTGATAAAATTTCAAGTAACAATCAGTCAACTCAAATGCATCAAGAGATGCACGAGGACATACAAATAAAATAGAAACTTCCTTGAAGAACCCTCAGACTCCAAGAGTGAGAAAATACGGCTTCCCCTTATTTTCATATTTTCTTTTTTTGTTGATATTAGGTCTAAATATTTTCTTTAAATACTCCTCAACAATTCTAGGTCCTTACAGTTGCACTCAAATATTCCTTGTTGTCCATGCTGAGGGCTGCATAAATCAGTGCAGAAAAATCTCCTTGAATCTTGGAACAAAATACAAGGTTTCCTAATGAGTCTCAATCAACCAATTATAACAACCTGTGTACAGTTGGAAATATTATTTGTTCCAAATTTAAATATCCTTGACCTGCGATAAATCAGTGAGATATAAACAACTTAAATCTCACAAAATCAATTAATGATATGTCAAGAATAAACCAAACTGCAGCACCACCTGCACCAGACAAAGATGTCATGACATTGTCTTTGACATCTGGCTGAAAATCTCATAACAGCAAACCTGTTATGGCAAACCATGTTATAGAAAAAAATATGCCAATCCAAAAACATGGTATTAACACAAAGATTTCTCATCATCTTCAACCTCTCATCTCTGCATACACATAAACAAACTACACGTAATCATTTTTTGTTTGGGTTCCATCTAGACTTGTGTTGATAACGTTCAATTTAGGTTGGTGTAACCTAAGATTGGGTTGAGAATTTTGTAGGGTTTCATTGGAAAAACTGTGAAGGTTTTTCACCAAGATCAAAGTGTTGATTTGGGGGATTTTGATGAGGTTTTTCAATTCAAATTTGATTGAGTGAAGAGCTTTGAAGAATGGGAGGTTCTTGCAAAAGAGTAGTGTAAGACGGTAAATTGATTGGAAATTTTGGGTGACAACAATTTGCAATTTGGATTCGGCCGAGTGAAAGCTTTGAAGAACGGTGGTTTCTTGCAAAGGAGTAGCACAGGACGGTGAACCAAATTGGTATTTTTGCGTGAATTGATCAAACTCAGGTCAAAGGAAGAGAAATTGCTAGAATCAACATCAAACATAGGGTTTGTAGGGTTGAAATTATATATTTCTCTTGTAAACAATTTTTTTGTATAGTAAGAATTCTTATCTCAATTTCAAACGGAATTGGGGGAAAACATAGTCATAACGAGGAAGATTAGTAAACTTCCAAAACAAATCATTATGTTCTCTCTCTCTCTCTCTCTCTCTCTCCATATATATATATATATATATATATATATATATATGTGTGTGTGTGTGTGTGAATTGATTACACAATCAATGATTTAACAATTTGCTATAGAATGTAAATGATATATATCCTTTGATTGCTAAAAATTGTTTTGTTGAATATATTACAATCAAATAGATTGTAAGTCATATTTCATATCAACAAATTCAAAGGGAAAATTTGAAAAATCAATTGCATGCCAAGTGTTCGACAATTTGCTTGTTTTAATTTTATCAATAATTTCATTGGAAATTGGTTAACAATTGTGATCATAGTAAAACGATTGATTGAGAAATTATTATATTAAGTTTCTTATCATTGTATTGTATTTCATTCAATATATTACGCATATTCGAGTTTTTAATAATCGGTTCGATTTAGACGACTTGTTTGATCTAGGCAAAATCTTATGCTTGCCATAGTTTTTCATTTGTTTTTCAAAACAGATTTTTAAAAGAATTTTTTTACTTGAAGATCTATTCACCCCTTCTAGATAAGTTGTCATCGTCTAAGAAGAACAAGTTATCATCGACTCGTAGCCTCGTGGTCCTGGCTACAATCCTCTCACGTCGTACTGACGCAATTTGGAACACACGATCGAGCCTAATTCTACCAGAGTTGTTTTCATCCCTAGCACATACATTACAAACAAACACGGAGAAAAAATATGTCAGCACTGACACAAATCTGGAGATGCATCTTCGAAAATAACATTGAGAAAATTCGGAAATGCATCTCCTGACAAAATTGTGATTCTCAACCATGGCAGAAACGCCATTGTTGCCCTAATCCAATAAACAAATGTCAATGCATGTCCTTGTATGCTACCTATTTCGTTTCCACTACTATCTAATACACCTTAAACAACTAATATAGCTTAATCAACTAACTATAAATCAAAATATAAAAAGAGAAAATATTTTGAAAAACTTATCAAATCAAATGAATAAGAAAGAGAAGCTTGAATGTATGAGATGTTTGAAAGGGGGAGAAAGGGCTTCAATGGTCGAAGCTTGAATGAATGGATAAGAAGTTTGAATGAATGTGAGAGCTCAAAATATTTTTTGAAAACTTATTAGAAAATAAAGAAGGAGGTAGAGGGAAGAGTCTAACACGAGGATATGAAACAAAAGCGTCTGAAGATGCATCTCCGGACCACCTATTAATTTTTGAATAAATGGTGTTTATATATATGCATCTTCGAACTTACCTTTTACGCATATGAAGATGCATCTCCGGATTAAATTTTGGCATAATATAATTTCTCTTGAATTTCTCTGAAGAATGACTTAAAAAAGATGCATATAAAGATACATCTTCAAACGCTAAAGGCAATCGAAACTTTTAGTAGAGAAGCACATATAAGAGTTGACAAAATAACCTTCTAATTTTTTGACTCATTGTGATTTTTATTGGCATAAATACTAAGTTACTATTTTTACGTCCAGAAAAATAATAATATTTTAAATCACGGTTTGCATTTTTTTTTCTAAAACATGATTGTCTTCTTATGTTTATTTTAAATTATTTTTGTTGCAATCCATGTTTTTGTTAAAAAAAATTTAAGATGATTTTTCAAATAAAAAATTGATTTAAATAAGTCTTTATCTATTTTTTTCTATTATTTCTTTTTTCTACTATGATTATTTTGATGAACAAACTTTAAAAATATATTTAAAATGAAAAATTATTTTGAGTTACTTCTCATCAAAATTATTTTTTAATATCTCTAATAATGAATATTTTAATTAATGAATATCAAAATTACACTTTTGAATTATATCTAAAGAGTTTAAAGTAATTTATACCATATTTTAATAATCTCTCAAAAAATTATTTTAAAAAATATAAAATTAAAATCATTTTTTAAAATCTATAACAAGAAGATTTTTTAATATCTCTTTTAAAAATAAAAACTGTTTTTGAAAAAACTAAAAAAAAAATCATATTAAATTAAAATATCTTTTTTAATAGTCTTTATTGGAGGCCCTTGCAAGACCAAATTGAAAATTTATTTAACCAATTCATAAAGTAAAAATGGAGACAGAATCAAACACAAGTTATGGAAATAGATGGGGTGCAAACATCAAAGAGACTACAATTATATATATAGTTCATAAAAAAACTACAATTCCTCTCTATATGAAGATCCATGCTAAACCTATTACAGAAAACAAAAGCATGACAATGGCATTCATTTTTCTTGCGGAAGAAGCCTTGTTGAAAATGGTTGGAGAAAGTGGTAGATCTGGTTCAACATTTATTTCAACCTTCATTCCATTGAAGCAAAAACCTCTACCACATATAAAGTAATACATCCTCATCTCCGAGAGTTGGACAACATCTCTTCCTCCTCTCGTAATGTTGTCTATGAAATCCGTTTCAATACAGTTCTCATAATTTGTTTTGTTAACCTCAAGAACACTATGAATGGTTTTATCAAAACCAAAATCTATGAACACAGAAAGAAATAAGTTAATTAGAAGAACACTATAAATGAGTAAAAAGATGATAAAATTGAAGAAAGATCTTACATAGCCAATCACCCTGGTAGAAATGCTCATAACTTGTCCAATTCGTAAAGTTAACTTTTGGTTGCCAAGTATACCTTCCACCTCCAACCCTATGTAACGCAGGCTCTCTACCTTCAATTTTGTAACACCACATTATGATCATCATCAACAAACATATTGTTATTTTGCTACCGAATTGCATTCTCTCTACAAAGCTTGTCTAGTTACTATAGTTGAAAGAATTAGAATTTTCAAATGAATAAATTGAAGAACTTCAATTTATGGCAAAATCCATGTAAAAAATGTGATTAAAATTGCCATAGTGTGTTCGAATCAGTTTTGATCATGAAAATATACAACTCATGCCTTTCTAGTTTTAAATTAACATATGATAGTTTTTCTTTGATTTACTTGTGACAAGTATAACAAACTTTTGATCATGCATTTAGATTTTGTGAAACACACAAATTAAATAGCGAAAATCACACATGAACTTGCTCATTTTTGTTAACTATTTTCAATCATCTCAATTAGATGTCTCATCAATATAATACTGATTCAACTACTAAAATCATATTGTTGCTCACTTGCATACAAGTTTTTTTTGGGTTCATTCTTCAATGATCATAATCGCACGATAAAATTATCTATATATATATATATATATATATATATATATATATATATATATATATATATATATATATATATATATATATATATATATATATATATATATATATATATATATATATATATATATATATATATATATATATATATATTGATCGTACCTGACCAGAATGATTGTCAAAGTCCACAAATTTTGAGTCGAGCAGCAGTTGACGGTGGAGTTGGGGAGTACCTGCAAGATACTCTGATGCTAAAATGAGGTTCAGAGCTTAATGCAAGTAAGTGAGTATGAGAGTGTGAATGATTCAATACCTGGCCCTCTCAAGTGAGAGGCTATTTATAGCCCCCAGCGTTGGGCCAAAGTCTCCAATGTTGGGCCACAATAAGGCCCAATAAAAAAGACTGCTGAGGCTTACGTGTGTATGGAGTCCAGCACGTGGCCTCCCCCCTGGTCAACTGCCCCGAGAAAGCATAAGCTGGACCCATTATTCTAGGAGGACAGGATGATGATTATGATGATATGGACACGTGGGCTACGTTCCCTAACGGACACGTGGGGAGTTTCCCAACGGTCCCCAACTTGGGCTTCTTGCCTTTGGGTCTTATGCAAAGGTGTTGGATTGGGCCTCCCCAACGGTGCGGCAAGCGCTGACCCAGTCCAGATCAGGAGCCCCCAAGTTATTGCCCTTAGGTGAAAGGGTGATGACTTAAGTTCAGCTTCACGGTCGGGGAGAACTTGCTCGAGAAAAGAGATAGTAAGCCTCTGTCGGGGATAAGTTGTTCAACCGGCATCCGTCAGGAATGCATAGGCCGCAGGGAGCTTCCCTGGGTTCTTTTTCGATTCGCTCGTTGCCAAAGTATCGCTATGACGTTGAGCGTTATTTTTCATTGTGAACGACACATGATGAATATGCCCATATGCATGCTTTAGTTATGATGTCGAGTATTTCGTCGTGCAAGAGGTCTCCGTCGTGCTCGTGTATAACGTTTTGTGTGGAAGTCGGGGATATGTTCGTCTTTTGAGGATGGGCACGTGGTTGCTTGTTGCGCCACGTGGCTGTCATTTTGGGGTGCCATCTTTTCATGGGGAGTCCAAAAGGCCAAAACTAATGATGACCTTTCGTGTGCAACCTCGCGGAGTGTGAGCCATTTATAAAAAGGTGACCCCAAGGTTTCATTTGTTATTTTCAAGCTTTCTGCAATCTTCCTCATTCGCGCGTGGATTCCCTCTTCTTAGCTTCTCCCTAAAGTTCTTCAAGACATTCTTATTCAAGTAAGTCATATCCTCCTAACACCATGTTTTCTTTAGAATTTTTAGATTAAATGCTTAGTTTTCGTCTTGATTGGAAGAATCTTGGATGAACATTCATGGGTTCTATGATGAACATCCACGAATGTTCATTGAAGTTCATGGTAGTGGACGAAGTTCATGGTATCAGGGACACTCTCCCCGGATAGTGGAGATGATCCAGGCGGCGTGCCTTTTTGACTAAATGTCCCCGTGCTCGTTTCAGTGTAGCAGTCAAGGGCTTGGGTCAAAGTCTGTTCCTCGACGAATTCATCGCCCTTTCACTTGATTTGTGATGGAAGGATGAATTTAATGATGTTGAATTCACTGTTTTCCCTACTTTTCAGGTATAATGGCATATCCAGTCGAGGAGGATGTCGTGCCCGCTGATCATGAAGATGAAACCAATGTCGAAGAGGACCCTTTGGCCTGGGTCGCACCTGAACCTAGAAATAAGAGGTTGTGCTTTACGCACAATGCATCAGACGCGTTCAACTGTTCGGAGGTTCGGGTTGAGGGCTCCCCGCCAATTGGATTCTACAAATCCCTCATTGTAACAGGAGAATATGCTCCGCGTATCCGGGAAAGTGCTTCCCTATGTACAAATTTGCTTTCAAGGAGGTGGGGATGTGTTTGCCCTTTAATGACTTCCAAGTGGGGGTTTTCTAGTGGCTACAATTGGCGCCCTCTCAGCTTCACCCGAGCGCGCTTGCGTTTATGCGGGCGTTCAAGCTCGTATGTCAATATCTACAAATAGGGGCCATGCTGCCCCTCTTCTTCCATATCTTCCACTTGAATGAACCTGGACATTTTGGCTCCTTCGAATGGGTCCTTTGAATGGACCATTTGTGTACCCTTCGAATGGGCCTTTGGTTGCCTCCTCGAATGGACCATTTGTGTACCTTTCGACTGGCTCATGTTCTCATCACGGGGGCTTCTTCGTTTGAACCACTATTCAGCTAGCCCAAATGAAAACTCTTTCCTGACCAATCGAAGCTTCTTTTAGCATGAATGTGCTTGTGCGTGTTGGCTTGAAAATTGGCAGTATGTTGGCTTTTTGGCCAGCAGGACTCTTTGAATATTTTTCTTTCATTTTGGCTAGCAATATCCTTCGTTTTGAACCAATGTGTGTGCTTTTTTGAAGGGAACCCATGCATCACTTGTATACATCACTTTCCATTCCTTCGAATGAGCCAACAAAGTAAGTCCTTCAAATGGAACACCCACGTATGCCCCTTTAAATCCATCAATACATGTCTTTCGAATAGGGAAAATATATGCCCTTCGAATGGACCATGTGCTTGTCCTTCGAATGCGCCAATACTAGGTGTCAAAATGTGGAAAACTGTGTGTTGAATATTTTGGAGGTGGAGTCAAAGCTAGCATGAGGGAAGCCAATTGTTTAATGAATCGAAGCACATATAAAAGAAAACCACCACTTTATGGGCGCTGGCATGAAGGGAAACCATTGCCTTGCGTATTGGAGGCAAGCCCAGAGGAAGTCATTTTCTTGTGGGTCGAAAGCAAACACAGAGGCAAGTTGAAGGGGCCTTGGCCTTGTGGATCGAAGGCAAGTCTGAGGAAGTCTTTTGTCTAGTGGGTCAAAGTAAGCATGCAGGAGGTCACTACTGGTGGGTCGAAGGGAGCTTGCAGGGGATTATTGCTTTGTGCGCTGAAGGCACACACAGAGGGAGTATTTTCCTAGTCGAAGCAGGAATTAAGCTACATGCATGTAGCCATTGCATTGTGAATCAAGCCAGCATGCAAATCCAATGGTGCAATCGAAGGAGCACTAACAGGAGGCCCTTCCCTTTTGGATCGAAGGAGGCTGTTTCTAAGGAAATATATGCCCAGTCGAAGCAGGAATTAAGCTTCATACATGTAGCCATTGCATTGTGAATCAAGCCAGCATGCAAAGCCAGTGGTGAAATCGAAGGAGCACTAACAGGAGGCCCTTCACTTTTGGATCGAAGGAGGCTGTTTCAAAGGAAACACATGCCTAGTCGAAGCTTGTACACAACAAACAAGCAAAAGGCCAAGGCTTCAATCTAATCTTGGAAATGTGAGGCAAGTTTGGAGGAGGTTAGGCGCTCAACCGAAGCCGGTCAAGATGCCAATCGAAAGACTTTGTTTATCTTTAAAAAAAATTATTTTTTCCTTTAGTCAAGTGTTTGTAATCACCTATGTAAGAGAAAAATCTTGGAAAAAAATGAGAGGGCAAATTTTGGGGTACAACAGCTGCCCTTGTTCAATCTTCTTAAACTTGAGGATTTAGATTAGCTTGTCTGCCTTTCGTGATCTGAAGGTGGAAGATGATTGAATATTAGAGTGCCCAGAAATTTGTGCTTGCATGAAATAACACTGATGGTTGATGATGTCGGGAATGGGCTTACAGATGCCATTTAGAGGAGATGACATAGAGTCGTTGGAGATGGGCTTAAAGATGCCATCTAAAGTAGATGCTGATTTCACACATGGTCCCTTTGGGGGTTGCTGTTCCTGCTGTCTGAGGAAGAGTCCATTGTGGAATGTGGGTTTCTGTTGTTCTCCTGTTTGAGGAAAACTCTATGGGGAATAGAGTCTAGCAACTTCAGTTGTCCAAGGCTCTGTTGAAGAGTTATCTCTGGAGAGATGACAGTTTACTGTATTTTGGTTGAAGTCCAGGTTTCCAGTAATTTGCTGGGGATAATGGAATTAACCGTTATTTGGAAATGTATTAGAAAGAGCCTGTGTAGGGCTGCTTCAAGATGAGCCCGTGTTAGACTGTATGAGAAGAAACTCGTGTAAGATTGCTTTGTCTGGTCATGTAGATAGCTTTCCTGTTTGGTTTCAGGTGTTAATCTACAATCAGCTTGTTCACAGATAGTTGTCCTGTCTAGTTTCAAGTATTAATCTGGAATTTGAAAATTGTCGGTCATCCACAGATAGTTGTCCTGGCTGGTTTCAGGTATTAATCTTTGACCCAAGAAATAAAGATAGTTTTCATGTCTTGTTTCGGGTGTTAATCTTCAATCTCCTTATGTAGATATTTTTCCTGGCTTGTTACAGGTATTAATCCTACAGTTGGTCGTCCACAAATAGTTCTCCTGGCTTGTTACAGGTGTTAATCTGGAACTTGAAAATTGTCGGTCGCTGAGATAGTTGTTCTGGCTTGTTACAGGTATTAATCTCTGACCTGAGAAAGAGAGATAATTTTCCTGGCTTGTTACAAGTATTAATATCCAATATCTTCATGTAGATAGTTCTCCTGGATTGTTACAGGTATTAATCTGGAACTTCTTTTTCTGGTTACATAGATGGTTTCCTCGTCTGGTTTCGAGCATTAATATGTGGCCAGCTGTAAAAGTTGATAGTGTTGGTTTGTCTTCTAATTTAACCTGAAAAGGTAAAATCAGTTTCATGCGATGTCATGATGTATGAATTGAATGATGCTCCCAAAATAAATGAGATAATGATATATGTATTTGTATACACATGCCATGATGTATGAATATGTAATGCTGTTGCGCAGTATCTTTGTCTGGGAAAATAAATCCCTGACAGTTGCTGAAGAGTACCGGGAAGCTGAATCCCGGGCTGCTGTTGGTGAGTGAAGAAAGTGATTCTTCAATTTCCGCTGGGGATAATGAATGGAGATAGCTTTGTTGGCGATTCCCTTTCTCTGCCGAGGATCTCTGACTTCTGTTTGAGAATGATTTTGCCGAGGGGAAGAGTTATGTTGGAAGATTTCACCAATTTGGAGAAATAAACTCCGCTGGGGGATGAACTTCTGTAGCTAGAGAAATAAACTCTACTAGGGATAAGGCTTTATAAACTACTTGATATTTATAAAAATTTGTTGCAGAAGGTGAACTCCATAAATTGCTTGGGGGTTTTGTTGAAATCCTATTGGGGAATCCTGAGAAGCTTGGCGACTTCACTGGGGGATTTTGGAGCAGTAATTGGAGATTTTTGCTCTGTCGGGGATATGAGAACCCGAAACTATTAGGCTACATGTTGAGAATATGGCAGTGACCTTGTAGTAGAATGCACTTGCCTCTGTACCTCTTGGAGAAGGTATCTGTCGGGGAAGACATTTGCGGGGATCTTGTGGATGGCCCTTAGATATTGTCTTGTTTCTTAAAGTCATTAGCAATTGTCTTTTGTTTTTATGCGTGTATTTGTAAGTAGTAATCATATTCAAATGCATATGTTCAAAAATAATCACTGGACTTTTTCGCACACAAAACAGAAAAATAAAAATAGAAGTTTGCAACTTTCAAAGAAATAGTTTTGTATTAATTTGAAATAAGCGTTTTTGTACAAGGAGACAAACATCCTAGTAAGAGAATGTCGTCGTAAGAATGGAAATTATATAAAAATAATATACAAAGAAAAGACAGCTATGTGAAATAATCCCATTGGGTTCCCATTCTACTATTACCTTTATGTCTTTGAGCGTCTCATCCCTTTCGCTACTTGTCCGAAGCTGATTGGATTGATTAGTACCGCTTTGAGCTTGATAGTTGATACTGAAGATTGGCTGTAAGGTGATTCAACGGGACATAGTTATACGCTTTAAATTCCTAACTTTTTCCTGGACCACCCTTTCGGGTTTACAGTCCACCGGGATACCCTTTTTAGCCCAAGCCACCTTTTCAAGTTTTTGACTTGCCGGATGTGATACGGTGGGAGAACTGACTTGAGGTTTTGCGTTTCATCGCAAATGTCACGGTTTAGCAAGAGTCGCCACCGACTTTTATTTTATCCAAAAGGAAAGGTAAAAAAGCACAGGAAAGACCTTTGAGATGTTTTCTTGAGTTCGGGAGGTAGATTATGAAAAGGGAAGGTGCTAGCACCCTTTTCATCCATGGTTTTCCATGGGCTCTTAATTACTTGCTTAGATCACTTGCTTTGCTTTTGAAATTGTTTGAAATGGTGCTTTGTGTTTGGTGTGGTTTTGAAAGTATTTTGAAAAGAGGCCATTTGTTTAGGAAATCTGTAATGATTCTCATTCGTAAGAATGTATACAAAGATGTTTGTCTTTTGAAAAATGTTTCAATGTTTTGTAAAATGTTTTGAAATGTGTGTGTGTTTTTGAAAATAGCAAGGAATGTTTTGAAAGGGAGCAAGCAACTTAGAAGCTATCTACCTACTCAAATGTCTTTCTTGTACATTTTTATTCCTTTGACATTGTTGACTTACCATTGATTTGGTAAGCAACCCTATATTTGGATGTTAAACGGGACGGGCGTGGGTCATCGTATGACCATGATAGCAATGTTGCCAAGTATCTTTAGCATTTTTTTTGTGGGACCAAGATCATTTTGTTTTAGGTAACCTTTGGATAGCGTCATCAAGGGACTATGATCTTATTTTGTTTTGTTTTGCCAAGATACTTCGCATGCGTAACATGGCCATTTTTGTTTAGGCAACCAAGTGGGTGAAACCCTAGGGGTGCTTTGTGTGCAATGTGTGTCATTTTACATGCTTTTGATTTGTCTTGTATTAGGTCTTTTCTATTTGTTTGTTTTTGGTCTTGTCATGCAAACCCTAGTTTACTAAACATGGTATAAATGCGATAAATTGCGTAAATGTAAACTAAGCTATTACAACAATTATTATGGGAGGGGGGATACAAGTTTTTGAATGGGGATATTGCACAAAATAAACCCTAAAAATACTATTACAACTCAATTGAATATTGTGCGCATTAAATAAATGTACAAATATTTAAAATGCAATAAAAATGTATTTATGTAAAAAATGTTTTGTATTTGTTTCTTGTATGAGAAAATAAATTAACTAACCCTAGAAAATAAAGAAAAATAATATTATTATTTTTGAAAGGGGGAAACCCTAATTTATTGATTACAGAAAATATATGTTCTATATTAATATTTTGTCCATTTTTGTACAAGAAAATAATAAATAATATTATATGTAAATATTAAAATTAAATATTTGTAGAAAATAATATTTTATGTGTATAAATTACATAATAAAAATGTATAGTATTTTTAAATATTGTATTTACAATTTATTCAAGAAAATAGAAACTATTTTTCAAAAATAAACTATTTTTGTGTAAGAAAATAAATAAAATAAAAGTGTGAAAATAAATAAATTATTTTTGGGTATTTTTTATCATTAGAAAAAATAAATGCAAGTAATAAAATAAAATATGCAAGAAAATGCAAAAGTATAAGAAAATAGTCTGGGGTGCAAAAGTAATCCAGGGGGTGTGAAAAGTAAAAACAAAAAGGCTAGGCGCGCCAAAAAGCCCAAGGCAAGTCATCCCTGTCCTCTAGCCAAGCCTGCACGCGCGTTCTTCTTCAAATCTGTAACTTTCACATGCTTGCACAAAAACAAAATCTTATAACATGAAACATGTAGCATTTTTGATCACGATTCCAACCATATAAAATTTGTAATCTAACTCTAAAAGATCAGGGAGAATTTTATCAGCCCTAATTCGTGACCTAAAAAATCCAGGAACTTCAAGCTTCAAATTCTCATGGCACAGTTAATATAAATGACAAGTATGCATATGTACAGCTTCACCAAGATAAGGGCTACATTTTTTCTTCACAAATCGTGACTTGAGGATGCCTAAATAGAGAGATAGAGTTTTGAAAAATACCTCCTTCAGCTGGATTTGGATATGACAATGTGGGGACTTTGAGGGAGGCCTGAGGATCGTGTGAGCTTCCTTGAACTTCCTTCAAGCTATTCCAATGCCTAGTTTGCTTTGTGGATGGCCAGAACTCTCTGCACAAGTCAAGTTGCAAGCTTCCAAAGTGAAAATGGCAATGGCTGAAACAGAGGTTACATCAACAATGTAAAGGCTTGGATAGCTTTGATATGATGTGGATAAGATGTTTCAAGTGTCAAGCCACAAAATGCACAAGCAAAAAATGAGTTTGCTATGGTTTTGCATAAACTGGATGTTTGGGCAGAATTTTGTGTTTGTTGAGTTTGAGAGTGTTTTGGATGTTAAACAATCGTGTCCTGAGTTGTAACAAGTTTGTGAATATGTATAGAATGGATACTAAGTCCACTCTTCCCTAGCTGTACAAGTTCTGACCTTTTGGCCACCTTTTCTTGCATTTGAAGAAAAGTGAAATAACCATTGCAACATGTTTGTACTGGCTAGTTTGAGAGCTGTAGAGAGTTGGTATACATTGCTTGTGGCCTGTGGAAATTGTTTGTACCAAAGGGACAGGTCCAAGGCTCAAGATTTGTAAAGTTGCAAAATCTCATCTTTATGAAAATGGCAATGTGAGCTTTATGCCTAAAATGGAATTACAACTTGTACAATTCTTCAAAAGTGAAAATAAAGCCTTTAACCTTTGAGTTTGAATTTAATTATGGAGTTTATAATGAGTTTAGGACCTGTAAAGCAAGGTACAAGCATCATGGATCTGATTTGCAACTTGATGCATTGTAAAAATGGCTTGAACAAAAGTGATAAAATGCCAACTTTCCTTCTTCAATTCTCCCTAACCAAAAATGATCTTGGAGAGTTCTTGGACATTTTGGAAAGCTTGAAATGTGTTATATAATCCATATTTGAAATGAATTTTGAGATACCTCTTGGAAATAGGTGAAAAATGTCCATGAAGTTAGGTCCAAAACTTGCCTAAATTAGGGCAAAATTTCACTAAGTTATTTAGTTCATGGACATATGTTCACAAATTCATAACTTGAGTTCCAAGCATCTTTTGGGAAAAGTTTGTGTGGAAAAGTTATATATTTCATGGAGGACTACAACTTTCATGTTGGAAGCTTTCTTTGAATCAAATTTCATCATGGTGAAAAAGTGGTGGAAAGTTGGGAAAAAATAAGAAAATTTCCATACTTAGAAAAATTCTAAGTTATGAAAATTTTCAAATTCAAAACCCTAATTTTCAAAATTGGTTTTCTTGGTGAACAAGTTTCATATTTTGACATATCTTGATGAATTATGACCCTTGGCACTTGATTTTGACCAAAAAGTCAAAGTTTGACTTTTCAGTGTACAGTTGACTTTTGATCAGTTGACTGCAAAATTCATCTGTCAATCTAATGAACTTGAGATCTTTTGAACCATGTAATTAGGTCAAGAGGATGACATTGAACCCTTGAAACCATGTTTGAACTTAATTGGTCATTGGCTAGGTTAAAAATCAGAAATTGCCCTTTCTCAGTCAAAACCCTAATTTTGACCATTTTGCCCTTTTGATGATTTGATCAAATTTCTTGAGGAGTTGTGATCCAAACTTGACCAAATGGTACATATGAGTCTAGAATGTTGTTGTGGATCAAAAATTATGAAGTTTGATTGTAAATTGGCCATGGTTGACTTTTCCCCCAATACAGCTGATTTTTAGGTCAATTGTCCAATTGACTGATCAAAAATGTGGTTCAAGGCTTGAAACTTAACATGATCAATCTTAGGGGTCCAAGATGGTGTATGAAAGTCATATGAAGCATTGATGGTGCAAAAATACTTGTGCAAACTCAAACCCTAATTTTAGGTTATCAGTGCAAGATGAGTTGTCTTGAGCTGACCAAACCCTAATCTTGTCTTGAGTCCAAGAAGTCTTGTGAGGAAAATCTTGATAATTGAGAGGGCAAATTTTGGGGTACAACAGCTGCCCCTGTTCAATCTTCTTGAACCTGAAGAGTTAGATTGGCGAGTTTTGTCGTTCGTGACTCGAAGGTAAAAGATGATTGGACACTAGAGTGCCCGTAAATTTGCACTCGTCAAAGTGTAGTTGAGGGAATGGGCTTAGAGATGCCATTTGGAGAGGTGATAAAATCTTGTCGGAGATGGGCTTGTAGATGCCATCCAAGAATGTTTGTTGAATTGTAAGTTGTAAGTCAAAAGAATGAGTACCAGAATGGTGTCAGTATCTGGAACGTATCTGAACTGTATCTGGAGACTGAGTCTGTACGAGCAAAGGAATAACAGCCGTGTCTGGAGCGTATCCGAGTTTGAATCTGAATGAGTAACAGAGTGACTTCCGTGTTTGGAGTATATCTGTACTGTATCTAGAATCTGAAATCTGAATAAGCGACAGAATGGCATCCGTGTCTGGAGCGTATCTGGACTGGAATCTGAATAAGTGACAAAATGACTTTCGTGTCTGGAGTGTATCTGAACTTGAATTTGAATAAGTGACAGGATGACTTCCGTGTCTGGAGTGTATCTGAACTAGGATCTAAATAAGTGACAAAATGACTTTCTTGTCTGGAGTGCATCTGAACTAGGATCTGAAAAAGTGACAGAATGACTTCCGTGTCTGGAGTGTATCTGTATTGTATCTTGAAGTTGCTGTCTGAATGAGTATCAGGATGGAATCAGTGTCTGGAGCATATCTGAACTAGGATCTGAATAAGTGACAGAATGACTTCCGTGTCTGGAGTGTATTTGTACTGTATCTGAGGGTTGAGATCTGAATAAGTAGCAGAGTGACTTCCGTGTCTGGAGTGTATATGTACTGTATCTTGAAGTTGAATCTGAATGAGTATCAGGATGGCATCCGTATCTGGAGCGTATCTGTACTATATCTGAAATCTTTGAACATTGTTAATGATAGTTGTTAATCTTATCCAAAAAAGGGTAAAATGTTGGTTGAAACACAATGTTATGTTGCATGAAATGTATGATGCAATAAATGTGTTTTATCAATGTTTATGATATATGAATGTAATGTATGCGCATGTAAGCTGATTAGCTGTATTGCTGAGGAGAATAAATCCTTGACTGCTGTCGGGGAAATAAATCCTTAATTGCTAAGGATAAGAAGTCCTTGGCGACTTCTCTGGGGATATAGGGATCATTCATGTCTTGAAGTTGGAATATTGACAAAAATTCTGTTGTGAGAGTAATTCCATGTACTGCCTGAGTAATTTGCTTGGGGAATCCAGAGAACTTTGACGACATCTGTTGTGAAGTAAGAATGAGAATCTTCATTCTGTTGGGGAGTAATGAAAACTCTATGGGGAAGAAAGCTATCACGCTGGGGAGTAGGTTCAGGAGTTTGGGTTATCTGCCAATCTACTGGGGAGTTATCAGAAGTTGTTGTCTGGTTAGTTTTCAGGCTTCAAGATAACTTGCTGGGGAATTTGGAGCAACTGAATGGTTTCCGCTGGGGATTGGTAGTTTGAAGTTTTGGCTCCGCTGGGGATCTTAATGACGTACTGTAGGGATTGCTAATGGAATAGCCTAAAGACGTTTTCCTATCCTTTCAACCTGTCAGTAATTGTTCTTTTTCATTCCTGTTTATTTGTAAACAGTAATTATGTTCAAATGTATGTTCATTAATGAATCATTGGACGTTTTTGCAAATAAAACACAAGTGTAAAAGAAAAAGACAACTAGTTTTATGTATTTTGAAAGAGATATCTTTGTATTTATTTTGAATAAGTATTTTTTACAAAGGAGACAGACATCCTAGTAAGAGGACGGTGTCATAAAAATTTAATACAAAGAAAGATAGCTATGTGTAAAAAAAAAACCCATGGGGTTCCCATTCTGCTATAGCCTTCGTATCTCCGAATATCTTGTCCATTTGTTGCTTTGTCCGAAGATGATTGGATTGATCAGAAGCTCAGAGTTTGTCCGTGAAGAGATTGTCCTTAAAGTGATCCGACGAGACATAGTCATACGCTTTAATTCTCTAACTTTTGCCTGAACTGCCCTTTCAGGTTTTCGATTCACCGGGAAACCCTTTTTTGCCCAAGTCTCCCTTTCGGGTTTTCAACTTGCCGGGTGTACAGATTTTTTTTATTTATCCCTTATTTTTTCCCGAACCTTTTTGGTTTGCCGGGATGCCCTTGTTTTGCCTAGGTGTGTCAACCTAGCGGGTCTCTTATGCGTAGTATCTTTTGACTATGTCTGCGTTCGTAGGGTGTGGCAGGTCGTCGCCGTCCATGGTGGTTAAGATCATTGCCCCACCAGAAAAGATGTTCTTGATTACAAATGGTCCTTCATAGGTAGGAGTCCATTTTCCCCTGGGATCACTTTGTAGCAAGATGATGCGCTTGATCACTAGATCTCCAACTTGATATACCTGGCGTCTGACTTTCTTATTGAAAGCTTTGATCATTCGTTTTTGATACGTCTGACCATGGCAAATAGCAGTAAGTCTCTTTTCGTCAATTAAGTTTAACTGATCAAGTCGGGTTTGAATCCAATCATCTTCACTCAAACCAGCATCCTTCATGATTCTCAAAGAGGGAATTTGAACCTCGATAGGTAAAACAACCTCCATGCCATAATCCAAAGAATAGGGTGTTGCCCCAGTTGATGTGTGAGCCGTGGTACGGTACCCGTGGTGAGAAAACGGTATCATCTCATGCCAGTCCTTGTAGGTGACTGTCATTTTCTGTATGATCTTTTTAATGTTTTTGTTAGCAGCTTCGACTGCACCATTCATCTTTGGCTGATAGGGGGATGAATAGTGATGTTGAATCTTGAACTGCTCGCACAAGGCGGTGATCATAATATTGTTAAGGTTTGTACCATTGTCAATGATGATCCTTTCTGGGATACCGTACCGACAAATGAGATTCTGTTTGATGAAGCGGGCAACAACATTCTTAGTAACGGAGGCGAAGGAAGCTGCTTCGACCCACTTTGTGAAATAATAAATGGCCACTAGAATGAAGCGGTGTCCATTGGAAGTTGTAGGCTTGATCTCTACAATCATATCGATTCCCCACATAACGAAGGGCCAAGGAGATGTTAAGACATTTAGAGGAACTGGAGGCACGTGCACCTTGTCTGCATAGATTTGACACTTATGACAAGTCCGGGAATGTTGATAGCAGTCTGCTTCCATGGTAGACCAATAATAGCCTGCTCGTAGAATTTTCTTTGCCATCGTATGCCCGCTAGAGTGAGTGCCAAAGGTACCTTTATGCAATTCATCCATAATCCTTTCAGCTTCAATCTTGTCCACACAACGGAGCAGAATAGAATCATGATTGCGTTTGTACAGGATGCCATTACTTAGGAAGAACTTAGTAGAGAATCTCCTTAAGAACTTTTTGTCATTGACTAAAGCTCCTTCTGGGTATTCTTGAGCCTCGAGATACCTTTTGACTTCATGAAACCAAGGCTGGTCCACTACTTCTTCGGCATTAATCTTGTGACAGTGTGCTGGTTCGTCCATTCATTCAATGGTGATCCGGGGAGCCTCGTTATCCCAATTAAGTTTAAACATGGATGACATTGTAGCTAGAGCATCTGCTAGCTGATTTTCTTCTCGCAGGAAGTGCTCGAAGGTAATCTGCTCGAAATGTGGTAGCAACGTCAAGACATGTTCTTTATAAGGGATAAGGTTTGGATGCTTAGTATCCCATTCTCCTTTGATTTGACTGATGACCAAAGCTGAATCCCCAAACACAATTAAAGATTTGATTCCCAAGTCTATGGCAGCCTTGAGACCAAAGATGCATGCTTCGTACTTTGCCATGTTGTTCGTATAGTTGAAGCAAAGTCTGGCTGTAAAAGGAGTATGGCATCCTTCTGGAGATATAAGCACAACACCGATACCATTACCAAGTGCATTGGATGCCCCATCAAAGTACAGGGTCCATCGGGATCCTTGTTCAGGTCCGTCATATGGTCTGATTCCTTCACAGTTGTCTATTGTCATGATGTCTTCGTCAGGGAAGTTAAACTTCATGGATTGATAGTCTTCTACAGCTTGATGAGCAAGATGATCATCTAGTACACTTACCTTTATAGCTTTTTGGTTCGTGTACTGTATGTATATTCTGTTAGGATCATTTGCCATCTAGCTATCCTTCCAGACAAAGCAGGCTTCTCGAAGATGTATTTTATTGGATTCATCTTAGATATCAGCAAAGTGGTATGAGTCAACATATGCTGTCTTAGCCGGCGAGCATCCCATACCAGAGCGCAACAAGTTTTCTCGAGCAGTGAATATCTGGTTTCCCAGTCGGTAAACTTTTTGCTCAGGTAATAAATGGCGTGCTCTTTTCGGCCAGACTCGTCATGCTGCCCCAATACGCACCCTATTGAGTTCTCTAAAACAGTTAGATACATGACTAGCGGCCTTCCCTCGACCGGTGGCATCAAGACATGAGGCTCTTGTAAATACTCCTTGATTTTATCAAAAGCAATCTGACAGTCATCATTCCATCTAACTACCTGATCTTTCTTCAACACCTTGAAGATTGGTTCACGGGTAGATGTTAGGTGAGAAATGAACCTAGCAATATAGTTTAGGCGTCCCAAAAAACCTCTGACTTCCTTCTCAGTGCGAGGAGCAGGCATTTCTTGCATAGCTTTGACTTTGGCAGGATCAACCTCGATGCCTTTGTTGCTGACAATGAAACCCAAGAGTTTATCGGACCGGACTCCAAATGTGCACTTATTCGGGTTCAATCTTAGCTTGTACTCCTTCAACCTGACAAACAGCTTTTGCAAGTGATCAAGGTGTTCTTCTTCAATTTGTGATCAGGCTATCATGTCATCTACGTAGACCTCTATCTCATGATGTATCATATCATGAAACAAAGCTACCATGGCGCGTTGATAGGTTGCCCCAACATTCTTCAGTCTGAATGGCATCACTTTGTAGCAGAACGTACCCCACTGTGTGACAAATGTAGTTTTCTCCATGTCCTCAGGTGCCATTTTGATCTGGTTATAGCTTGAGAATCCGTCCATGAAAGAAAATACTTTGTGCTGAGTTGTATTGTCAACCAGGATGTCGATGTGCGGAAGTGGAAAATCATCTTTAGGGATGGCCCTGTTTAAATCTCTATAATCCACGCACATTCTCACTTTGTCGTCCTTTTTAGGCACGGGAACAATGTTAGCAACCCATTGTGGATAGGAAGTAACAGCCAGAAATCCAGCATTGAACTGCTTCATAACTTCTGCTTTGATCTTCTCTGACATGTTAGGTCTCATGCGGCGGACTTTTTGCTTCACTGGTGGACAGTCTTCTCTTGTGGGTAGATGGCGTACCACAATATCTGTATCGAGTCCCGGCATGTCTTCGTATGACAAGGCAAAGATCTCAACATAATAATGCAACAACTGAATTAGGCGCTCCTTGACACTCGGCTCTAGATTGGCACCCACTCTGATTTCCTTTTTATCTTCCTCAGTACCCAAGTTGATTGTGTCCAACAACTCCTCACGAGGTTGAATAGCTCTTTCCTCCTGTTGTAGTAATTTGGACAATTCCCCTGGCACCTCACAATCTTCCTCACCTTCGTATTCGGCTTGGTAGATCAGATCTTCAGAGTCATTGAAGGCTATAGCAGTATCGTTACCCATGGGATCCGGAATGGAAGGGTACCTGCATTTGTGAGTGTGGGTGTGTGTAAGGGTATAGCCATCTTAAAACAACAAAATGTAAAAGAAAGACAATGAGCATAAAAGGTTTATATATGAAAAGCGTCCATGATTCATTAAATGACATATGAAAATGAAATAAGAACCCTTACAAATGGACCGTTGTGCCTCGGGTAAGACACAAGGTTGAAAAAGTACGAATTGTTTGGGAATTATTACAAATCCAACAGAAATGTAAAAGATTAATTACTGAGATATGAAAGTAATCGGAACAAAGTCTTTTGCTTCCCAGTTGCACAGTCCTCCGCCGACAGTAGGAAATATCCAATCTTCCAGACTGCCATCTTCTTCACTGTCTTCCTCAATATCATTGGCATTGTGACCATGCCTAGGCATTGGAGCGGAGATAACATTCGGTTTCTCAGGCCCTTCAAACTCAACTTCCTTAGCGTCTATCAGGTCTTGAATTTTGTTCTTCAGAGCCCAACAGTTGTTGGTGTCGTGCCCTGGACTTTCAGAATGGTAAGCGCACTTGGAATTCGGATGGTAATGGGGAGATGCAGTATTGGGATTTTTAGGGGCCTCTTTTAGCATGGCCAGATTCAACTTCAGAAGATGTGGTAGGACTTAAGCAGGAGTCATGTTAATCTTGGTGAATTGCCGTACAGGCCTTTCCACCCTTGGCTGATTGTTTCTCGGCTGGTTATTTCTCGGCTGGTCTGATGCAGGCTTTTGAATCATAACGGCCCCTACTGTTGGTCGTTGTTCGGTTCTTCCCTGATTTCTCTGTGCATAGACAGCAGACACTTCCTTCTTTTCAGTGAAGGGCTTTTTTACAGTTGTAGAGGCAGATACGTCTTTCTGAATTTTCCCGCTTCTTATACCGGCTTCCACCCTCTCGCCAGTTAGAATCAACTCAGTAAACCCTGCAGAGGAACTCCCAATCAGATGATTAAAGAAAGGACCTGATAGAGTTCTCATAAACATGTCCACTAACTCCCTTTCAGATAAAGGTGGTTGCACCCTTCCGGCTAGATCCCTCCACTTTTGGGCGTAGTCCTTGAAGCCCTCAGTGGATACCATGGCCATACTCTGGAGTTGAGTACGGGTTGGTGCCAAGTCGGCATTGTATTGATACTATTTATAGAAGGCTGCTGCCAAGTCTTCCCAATTATGGACATCTGCCCTCTCCAACTGGTAGAACCAATCAAGTTGCATTCCTGATAAACTGTCATGGAAAAAGTGAACCCACAAGTCTTTGTCAGTAGAATGTGGCTGAATCTTCCTGACATACGACTGAAGGTGCATTTTGGGACAAGACACCCCATCATACTTGGCAAATAGTGGTACTTTAAACTTCGGCAGGATTACTATTCCAGACACCAACCCTAACTCTTCAAAGTCTAGCCCCGGTACTCTCTGTATCTCCATAGCAGTTAGACGTTCTTCCAAGTGTTTGTATTTGTCATCGGCCGGAGGGTATTGTTGTTCGGAGTAGTCCTCTTCCTCTTCTTCTTCTGCTTCAGAATCTGATGGTACTGCCGTCTCCTTATCTTTTCTTTCCCCTTCCTCAGAGGTTGTTGGAAATTCCAAGGTCCGTCTGGCTTGTCCCTGAAACCTTCTGCCCATGATAACCACACCGACTGACTTCTTCTTCTTTTTCTCTTTCTCTTTCTCTAGAAGAGTCTTGAGTTCCTCCTGCCTCTTGGCCAAGTTCAAGAGTAGTTATTGAAATTGTGAATTCTGAGCTTGCAAGTCTTTAACCGTTTGTTCAAGATCCATTTTGCTGAAATAGACAGCAGAGGGATGAGGAAACTTCTTGCAAAGACCTGTTTATGCTCATGATGAATGGTATGTATTCATGCAATGTTTTCAAGGATTTGAAAATTCAAATTTGTGTCAAACAAAAAGGAACACATGTTATATTAATGAAATAGAATTTGGGTACATCAATGCCTCTAGGGCAAAATAATACAAAATCCTAATATAAAAAGACGTTGCGCATCCTCTTTGGTGCAATGTAGGTGTTGAGAGTCTGCTCTTCGTGAAGTAATCGAGTGAGTTCCAAAACCTTCTTCTCGCTTGCGTAGAATTGGGCTTCGAAAGTGTCGCGTTCTCCCTTGAGCTTTATCCAACTCCTTTGTAGATCTTCGAGTGATGTCGGCATATCAGGATGTAGGAGGGTGTAAGGAACCTCTCCTTCCTTAACAAGCTCTATAATCACTGGGAGAACAGAGGGGTAAGGCATCATAAGACTTTGGGCGCGGGTTCGTACCCACTTGAGGTAAGGCTCAAGGGGGATGGAATTCTTGTGTCCCAAGGTCTTACTATCTACCTTGTTTAGCATCCTCCAAGCTCAGATGAACCTTTGACGAAGTCCTTGATTGTCGTTGTTGAAGTCGAAAACCAAGCCTTGAACCAGCATATCATGTGGGTCATCCCTTCGGGCATAACCAAACTGTCTTAGAGACAAGCAGGGGTTGTAGGTGATGCCTCTCCTAATTCCAAGTAGAGGGACATTAGGGAATTCCCCACAACAGTTGACAATGATAACATTCTCTTTGGATCGAGAACACCAATGGATATCTGAATGTGTAAGTGTCATCAACCTTTGTGACCACCTCAAACCTTGCTCATTCTTCAAGACTGATTGGGTAAGATGAGAAATAAACCATCTTTCCAGGAGAGGAGTGCAACACATGAGAACACCTCTTTTCCTCATTGTACAAGTGTGAAAAGAGTGCAAGATATCTCCAAGCAAAGTAGGCACCGGGTTGCGAGACATGAAGATTTTGACAGCACTCACATCTATGAGTTGGTCAGGGTTAGGGAACAAGACCATCTCATAGATGAGAAGAGCTACAATCTCCTCGAAAGCTTGCAAGTCCAAGGAGTTCCAACAGCTTTGGGCCTTCTCAAACAAGAACTTTTCCAAGAAGCCTTTGACACCACTTCTAGTTTCCCAATGGGTTGTGACATCAGATGAGTGCAAGTGCAGGGCTTGAGAAATCTCTTCTGGCTTTAGATCTCTTTCCGTACCGTTGAAAGGTAGTTGATTGAGAATAGGAATCCTCAAGAGTTGATAGAATTCTTCCAAAGTGGGCACAAGATGGTAGTCAGGAAATGTGAAGCAGTGATGCAAAGGGTCAAAGAATTGGAAGAGAACTTTCATCATGTCTTCCTCTGTGTTGAAAGTGACTAGGTTGAGTAGACAACCATGTCTCTCGGTGAATGGAGAATTCTCAAGAACCCTTGAAGCTAGCTCCTTGAGTTGTGGAGGAATTCTTACAAGGTTGACTTGGATAGTTTTCCTGCGAAGTGAATCCATAACCTACAAAACCGGAACAAAGATGAATTTCCAAAATCCTTGAAATGGTTAGTGGATGCATATGATGCTCATGATGTCCATGATGTTATGCACAAGTATATATGTACAAGCAAATCACACAAGTTCCTAGTTTAGGCTTGCATGGGGTTTCATAGGTAAGTACCCTCTTGAATTTTAGTTGGCTCAACCTGTCCTAGAAAATAGTAACCGGGTTCTAAGGAGCTCAATATCACTGGATTGTTTCCTTGTTTATTGTTTCAATTCAAGCCTGTTACCGGAGACCGAAATATTCCAAGGAACCAACCTTCAATGAGTGTAGTATCGAGTATCTACCAACTTCGGACTGCACCAAAGTCGGTCATCTCACTATATCCTAAAAGGCCAAGTTGGTCAAGTAAAGGTTCTAGAAGTTTGTTAGTGCTTCATGACATCACTCAGCGGCCCCGTATTCTCTTTGACAGACTCAAAGGCTACCGGTACCCACAAATATGTCACACTAACATAGCTATTGCTTAGACCGTGTCGGTATACCCCACACAATTTCCACAACGTATTGCTATTTACCTATAATGTTTCCCAAATCCGGGTGGAGGATTCAAACCCAAACAATAGAACCAAGATGTAAAGCAAACAAGTCAAACAAATGTAAGCAAATAAAGGTGATCTAAACCCTAAGGTAACCCCACTTTTATACAGAACCCCAGCAGAGTCGCCATTTCTGTGATACAGTGGGAGAACTGACTTGAGGTTTTGCGTTTCGTCGCAAATGTCGCGGTTTAGCAAGAGTCGCCACCGAATTTTATTTTATCCAAAAGGAAAGGTAAAAAAGCACAAGAAAGACCTTTGAGATGTTTTATTGAGTTCGGGGGGTAGATTATGAAAAGGGAAGGTGCTAGCACCCTTTTCATCCATGGTTTTCCATGGGCTCTTAGTTACTTGCTTAGATCACTTGCTTTGCTTTTGAAATTGTTTTAAATGGTGCTTTGTGTTTGGTGTGGTTTTGAAAGTATTTTGAAAAGAGGCCATTCGTTTAGGCAATCTTTGTAATGATTCTCGTTCGTAATAATGTATACAAAGATGTTTGTCTTTTGAAAAATGTTTCAATGTTTTGTAAAATGTTTTGAAATGTGTGTGTGTGTTTGAAAATAGCAAGGAATGTTTTGAAAGGGAGCAAGTAACTTAGAAGCTATCTACCTACTCAAATGTCTTTCTTGTACATTCTTATTCCTTTGACATTGTTGACTTACCATTGATTTGGTAAGCAACCCTATCTTTGGATGTTAAACGGGATGGGTGTGGGTCATCGTATGACCATGATAGCAATGTTGCCAAGTATCTTTAGAATTTTTTTTGTGGGACCAAGATCATTTTGTTTTAGGCAACCTTTGGATAGCGTCATCGAGGGACTATGATCTTATTTTTGTTTTGTTTTGCCAAGATACTTTGCATGCGTAACATGGCCATTTTTGTTTAGGCAACCAAGTGGATGAAACCCTAGGGGTGCTTTGTGTGCAATGTGTGTCATTTTACATGCTTTTGATTTGTCTTGTATTAGGTCTTTTCTATTTGTTTGTTTTTGGTCTTGTCATGCAAACCCTAGTTTACTAAACATGGTATAAATGCGATAAATTGCGTAAATGTAAACTAAGCTATTACAACAATTATTATGGGAGGGGGGATACAAGTTTTTGAATGGGGATATTGCACAAAATAAACCCTAAAAATACTATTACAACCCAATTGAATATTGTGCGCATTAAATAAATGTATAAATATTTAAAATGCAATAAAAATGTATTTATGTAAAAAAATGTTTTGTATTTGTTTTTTGTATGAGAAAATAAATTAACTAACCCTAGAAAATAAGGAAAAATAGTATTATTATTTTTGAAAGGGGGAAACCCTAATTTTTTGATTAAAGAAAATATATGTTCTATATTAATATTTTGTCCATTTTTGTACAAGAAAATAATAAATAATATTATATGTAAATATTAAAATTAAATATTTGTAGAAAATAATATTTTATGTGTATAAATAACATAATAAAAATGTATAGTATTCTTAAATATTGTATTTACAATTTATTCAAGAAAATTGAAACTATTTGTCAAAAATAAACTATTTTTGTGTAAGAAAATAAATAAAAAAATAAAATAAAAGTGTGAAAATAAATAAATTATTTTTAGGTATTTTTTATCATTAGAAAAAATAAATGCAAGTAATAAAATAAAAATATGCAAGAAAATGCAAAAATATAAGAAAATAGTCAGGGGGTGCAAAAGTAATCCAGGGGGTGTGAAAAGTAAAAACAAAAAGGCCAGGCGCGCCAAAAAGCCCAAGGCAAGTCATCCCTGTCCTCCAGCCAAGCCTGCGCGCGCGCTCTTCTTCAAATCTGTAACTTTCACATGCTTGCACAAAAACAAAATCTTATAACATGAAACATGTAGCATTTTTTATCACGATTCCAACCATATAAAATTTGTAATCTAACTCTAAAAGATCAGGGAGAATTTTATCAGCCCTAATTTGTGACCTAAAAAATCCAGGAACTTCAAGCTTCAAATTCTCATGGCACAATTAATATAAATGACAAGCATGCATATGTACAGCTTCACCAAGATAAGGGCTACATTTTTTCTTCACAAATCGTGACTTGAGGATGCCTAAATAAAGAGATAGAGTTTTGAAAAATAACTCCTTCAGCTGGATTTGTATATGACAATGTGGGGACTTTGAGGGAGGCCTGAGGATCGTGTGAGCTTCCTTGAACTTCCTTCAATCTATTCCAATGCCTAGTTTGCTTTGTGGATGGCCAAAACTCTCTGCACAAGTCAAGTTGCAAGCTTCCAAAATGAAAATGGAAATGGCTGAAATATGGGTTACAACAACAATGTAAAGGCTTGGATAGATTTGATATGATGTGGATAAGATGTTTCAAGTGTCAAGCCACAAAACACACGAGCAAAAAATGAGTTTGTTATGGTTTTGCAGAAACTGGATGTTTGGGCAGAATTTTGTGTTTTTTGAGTTTGAGAGTGTTTTGGATGTTAAACAATCGTGTCCTGAGTTGTAACAAGTTTGTGAATATGTATAGAATGGATACAAAGTCCACTCTTCCCTAGCTGTACAAGTTCTGACCTTTTGGCCACCTTTTCTTGCATTTGAAGAAAAGTGAAATGACCATTGCAACATGCTTGTACTGGCTAGTTTGAGATCTGCAGAGAGTTGGTATACATTGCTTGTGGCCTGTGGAAATTGTTTGTACCAAAGGGACAGGTCCAAGGCTCAAGATTTGTAAAGTTGCAAAATCTCATCTTTATGAAAATGGCAATGTGAGCTTTATGCCTAAAATGGAATTACAACTTGTACAATGCTTCAAAAGTGAAAATAAAGCCTTTAACCTTTGAGTTTGCATTTAATTATGGAGTGTAGAACGAGTTTAGGACCTGTAAAGCAAGGTACAAGCATCATGGATCTGATTTGCAACTTGATGCATTGTAAAAATGGCTTGAACAAAAGTGATAAAATGCCAACTTTCCTTCTTCGATTCTCCCTAACCAAAAATCATCTTGGAGATTTATTTGACATTTTGGAAAGCTTGCAATATGCTCTATAATCCATCTTTGAAATGAATTTTGAGATACCTCTTAGAACTAGGTGAAAAATGTCCATGAAGTTGTGTCCAAAACTTGCCTAAATTAGGGCAAAATTTCACTAAGTTATTTAGTTCATGGACCTATGTTCACAAATTCATAACTTGAGTTCCAAGCATCTTTTTGGAAAAGTTTGTGAAGAAAAGTTATAGATTTCATGGAGGACTACAACTTTAATGTTGGAATCTTTCTTTGAATCAAATTGCATCATGGTGAAAAAGTGGTAGATAGTTGGGGAAAAAAAAAGAAAATTTCCATACTTAGAAAAATTCTAAGTTTTGAAAATTTTCAAATTCAAAACCCTAATTTTCAAAATTGGTTTTCTTGGTGTACAAGTTTCACATTTTTACATATCTTGATGAATTATGACCCTTGGCACTTGATTTTGACCAAAATGTCAAAGTTTGACTTTTAAGTGTACAATTGACTTTTGATCAGTTGACTGCAAAATTCATCTGTCAATCTAATGAACTTGAGATCTTTTGAACCATGTAATTAGGTCAAGAGGGTGCCATTGAACCCTTGAAACCATGTTTGAACTTAATTGGTCATTGGCTAGGTTAAAAATCAGAAATTGCCCTTTCTCAGTCAAAACCCTAATTTTGAGCATTTTGCCCTTTTGATGATTTGATCAAATTTCTTGAGGAGTTGTGATCCAAACTTGATAAAATGGTACATATGAGTCTAGAATGTTGTTGTGGATAAAAAATTATGAAGTTTGACTGTAAATTGGCCATGGTTGACTTTTCCCCCAATACAGCTGATTTTTAGGTCAATTGTCCAATTGACTGATCAAATATGTGGTTCAAGGCTTGAAACTTAACATGAGAAATCTTAGGGGTCCAAGATGGTGTATGAAAGACATATGAAGCATTTATGGTACAAAAATCCTTGTGCAAACTCAAACCCTAATTTTAGGTTATCAGTGCAATATGAGGTGTCTTGAGCTGACCAAACCCTAATCTTGTCTTGAGTCCAAGAAGTCTTGTGAGGAAAATCTTGATAAATGAGAGGGAAAATTTTGGGGTACAACACCGGGTGTACATATTTTTTTATGTATATCCCTAATTTTTGCCCGAAACCTTTGGGTTCGTCGGGATGCCCTTATTTTTGCCTAGGCCAGTCGACCTAGCGGGTCTTTGTTTATGCATAGTATCTTTTAACTATGTCCGCATTTACAGGGTGCAGAAGGTCGTCACCGTCCATGGTGCTCAAGATCATGGCTCCACCAGAAAATATACTCTTTATCACAAATGGCCCTTCGTATGTGGGAGTCCATTTTCCCCTGGGATCACCTTGCGATAGTATGATGCGCTTGATTATCAGGTCACCAGCCTGATATACCTGACGTTTGACCTTCTTGTTAAAAGCTTTGATCGTGCATTTTTGGTACATTAGACCATGGCAGACAGCCGCGAGCCTTTTCTTGTCAATCAAGTTTAACTAGTCAACTCGAGTCTGAACCCATTCGTCTTCATTCAGCCCTGCATCCTTCATGATTCTCAGGGAAGGGATCTGAACTTCAATGGGCAGGACATCTTCCATACCGTATACCAAAGAGAAAGGAGTTTACCCTATTGATGTGTGCATTGTGGTGCGGTAACCATGAAGAGAAGATGGTAACATCTCATGCCAATCTTTGTATGCCACTGTCATCTTCTATATGATTTTCTTGATATTTTTGTTAGCAGTTTCAACAGCGCCATTCATCTTCGACCGGTAGGGAGAAGAGTTATGATGCTGGATTATGAATTGCGTGCAAAGGTCGGTAATCAAAGTGTTGTTGAGATTGGTACCATTATCTATAATGATTCTTTCTGGGATACCGTACCGACAAATAATGTTATGTTTGATAAATCGGGACACAACGTTCTAGGTAACGGAGGCAAATAAAGTTGCCTCGACCCATTTGTGAAGTAATCAATGGAGACGAGGATAAGGCGATGTCTATTAGAAGCTGTAGGTCTGATTTCCCCAATCATATTGATTCCCCGCATTGCGAACGACCAAGGAGCAGTCAAGATGTTTAGAGGAACTGGAGGTACATGCACCTTATCAGCATAGATCTGGCATTTATGGCAAGTTCGTGAATATTGATAACAGTCTACTTCCATAGTGGACCATTAGTATCCTGTCCGTAGGATCTTTTTAGCCATTGAGTGACCATTAGAATGAGTGCCAAAGGTACCTTCGTGCAAGTCAGCCATAATCTTTTCTGCCTCACTCTTGTCTACACACCGATGCAAGGTAGAGTCGTGATTGTGCTTGTAGAGGATCCCGTTATTGAGAAAGAACTTAGCGGAGAACCTTATTAGGAACTTCTTATCATTGACCGAATCTCCCTCGGGATACTCTTGGGCTTTGAGATATCTCTTGACTTCATGGAACCAAGGCTTGTCCACTACTTCTTCAGTACCAATCTCGTGACAGTATGCTGGCTCATTCATACTTTCAATGGTGATCTGAGGAGCCTCATTATACCACCTGACCTTAAACATGGATGACATTGTATCTAGCGCGTCCGCTAGTTGATTTTCCTCTCGTGGAAAATGCTCAAAGTTAATTTCTTCAAAGTATGGGATTAGTGTCAACACATGCTCTTTGTACGGGATGAGATTAGGATGCTTCATGTCCCATTCTCCTTTGATCTGGCTGATTACCAAAGCTGAGTCTCCAAACACACTTAAGAACTTGATCCTTAAATCGATTGCAACTTTGAGACCCATGATACATGATTCATACTCAGCCATATTGTTGGTACAATTGAAACATAACCTGGCAGTGAAAGGAGTATGACAGTCCTCAGAAGATATGATCACAACGCCGATGCCATTTTCAAGCACGTTCAAAGTTCCTTCAAAAACCATGGTCCACCAGGATCCTTTTTCAGGTCCTTCATCCGGTCCAGGTTCTTCACAATCAGTTACTAACATGATATTCTCATTCGAGAATTCAAAATTCATGGATTGGTAGTCATCCACAACCTGATGAGCCAAATGATCAGCTAGTACACTTCCCTTGATTGCTTTCTGGGTTGTGTATTGGATGTCGAATTCGGTCAGGATCATTTGCCATCTTGCTATTCTTCGGGAGAGAGCGGGCTTCTCGAAGATGTACTTGATAGGATCCATTTTAGATATCAACAAGGTAGTGTGAGTCAGCATATACTGCCTTAGTCGGCAAGCATCCCATGCCAAAGCACATCAGGTGTTCTTGAGCAGTGAGTATCTTGTTTCACAGTCAGTAAACTTTTTGCAAAGGTAGTATATTGCATGCTCTTTTCGACCAGACTTGTCATGCTGCCCCAGCACACACCCCATTGAGTTCTCTAATAATGTTAAGTACATGATCAGAGGTCTTCCTTCAACTGGTGGCATCAAAATTGGAGGCTCTTAGAGATATTCCTTGATTTTGTCAAAGGCATACTGGCAATCGTCATTCCATTTCACTGCTTGATCTTTCTTTAGTAATTTGAAGATTGGCTCACAAGTAGCAGTCAGATGTGAAATGAACCTGTAAATGTAGTTCAGACGTCCCAAGAATCCCCTAACTTCCTTCTTAGTGCGAGGAGTTGGCATTTCTTGTATAGCTTTGACCTTTGTAGGATCCACTTCAATGCCTTTGCCACTGACAACAAAACCTAAGAGCTTACCGGATCTTACTCCGAAGGTGCACTTATTCAGATTCAACCTTAGTTTGTGTTTCTTCAGCCTATCAAATAACTTATGTAGGTGATCAAGGTGTTCCTCTTTAGTCTGAGACCTGGCTATCATATCATCCACGTAGACCTATATCTCGTGATGGATCATATCATGAAACAAAGCTACCATGGCTCATTGATAGATTGCCCCAGTTTTCTTCAACCCAAATGGCATAACCTTGTAATAGAAAGTTCCCCAATGTGTGACTAAGGTTGTGTTCTCCATGTCTTCAGGTGCCATCTTGATCAGATTATACCCGGAGAAACCATCCATGAAGGATAATATGTTATGTTGTGCGGTGTTGTCAACCAGAATATCAATGTGGGGAAGCGGAAAGTCATCTTTGGGGCTTGCCCTGTTCAGGTATCTGTAGTCCACACACACGTACCATACCGTCCTTCTTAGGTACCGGAACAACATTGGCGATCCATTGTGGATAAGACATGACAGCTAAGAAACCGGCGTTGAATTGTTTCATGACTTCAACCTTGATCTTTTCTGACATATCCGGCCGCATACGATGAACCTTCTGTTTCACTGGAAGGCAATCCTCTTTTGTAGGTAGGCGATGAACCACAATATCGGTGTCAAGTCCCGACATGTCTTTGTACGACCAGGCAAAAACCTCAACATAGTCATGTAGCATCTGTATTAACCGCTGTTTGACACTAGGCTCCAAGTTAGCACCTACCTTGACTTCTTTTCTGTCCTCTTCAGTACCCAAGTTCACTGTCTCAACTGGCTTCTCATTAGGATGTATTGCCCTTTCTTCCTGTTGTAACAGTCTGGCAAGCTCTCCCGGTACCTTACAATCTTCCTCACCTTCGTCTTCGGCTTGGTCGATCGGATTTTCAAAGTCATAATGAGAAATAGCAGAACTGTTATCAATGGGATCCAGAGTGGATGTGGATCTTCAGTTTGATATGTGAGTGTGTGTAAGAGCATAGCTGCTTTGATAAAGTAAAAAGCAGAAAAGAAAGGCAGATAACGCAAAATTTGTATGTAAAAAACGTCCAATGCTTTATTAGTGACATATGAAAATGAAACATGATAACCCTCACAAATAAACCATTACGCCTTGAGTAAGACACAAGGATTTAACGTTTCAATTGTTTAAATATTACATTACCTTAAAACAAAAGACAAATTACTCTTGAATAAAAGAGACGGGAACAAAATCTTTAGCCTCCCAGTTGCTGAGTCCACCATTGATGGTTGGTAAGATCCACTTGTCCAAGTCATAGTTACCATGAACATCTTCTTTGGTAGAGACAACATCAATAGCATTGATTCCCGAGCCATGTTTGGGAATAGGTGCAGTTATGAAGTTTGGAGTTTCAAGAGTGTCAAATTCAATCTCCTTTGCTTCAATCAAATCCTGCAGCTTGTTCTTCAAAGCCCAACAGTCGTTGGTGTCATGGTCTGGACTTTCAGAATGGTAACCACACCGAGCATTTGTATTATAGTGAGGAGATGTAGTGTTGGGGTTTTTGGGAACCTCTTTTAGGGTAATCAAATTGGACTTCAGCGGGTGTGGTAAAACCTGAGATAGGTTCATGTTGATCCGGGTAAACTGTCTCCTTGGCTTATCGGTTCTAGACTGATTATTCTATTGCCGATTTGATGCAGGATTGGAAATCATAACAGCCCCTACCGTCGGACGAAACTCAATTTTATTAAGATTTCTCTGGCCATAAGCAGCACTGACCTCCTTCTTCCCTGTGAATGGTTTCTTTGCAGTACTGGAGGATGCATCTCTTTGTATTTTACCACTTTTAATGCCGGCTTCTACCCGTTCGCCAGTCAAGATCAATTCAGTAAACCCAGCAGAAGAACTTCCAATCATATGATTAAAGAATGGCCCAGATAATGTGCCCAAGAACATGTCCACCAGCTCCCTATCAGACAACGGAGGTTAGACTCTTCCCGCAAGGTCTCTCCATTTTTGGGCATAGTCCTTAAAACCCTCGCCGGAACCCATAGACATACTTTGCAACTGTGTACGAGTCGGGGCGAGGTCAGCATTATATTGTTACTGCTTATAGAAAGCAGCAGCCATATCTTCCCAATTACGCACATTGGTTCTTTCTAGTTGATAGAACCATTACAGCTGAGTCCCTGTCAAACTTTCTTGGAAGAAGTGTACCCACAGATCCCTATCAGTGATGTGGGGTTGAATTTTCCTGACATACGACCTTAAATGTAGCTTAGGACAAGAGACACCATCATATTTAGAAAATTTAGGGACCTTGAACTTTCGTGGAATGACCACCCCTAAGACCAGTCCTAGCTCTTCAAAATCCAACACTAGCACCCTTTGGATCTCCATGGGATTGAGCCGATCCTCCAGCTGTTTGTATTTATCATCAGCAGGAGGATACTGCTCCTCAGAATAGTCAAATTCATCTTCTTCAGACTCCCTTGTACTGTGGTCTTCTTCTCTTGGCTCTCCTTCCTGATTGTCTCTCTCTCTTGACAGAGTTGCAAGCTCTGAAACTTGCTTCACTGGTCCTTTGAACCTTCTTCCCAAATTCAAAACACCCACTAGCCTCTTTTTCTTCTTCTTGTCCTTGAGAATCAGAGCTTTCAAATCTTCTTGTCCCTTAGCCAGATTCAGGAACATTTCTTAGAATTGAGCATTATGTTCCTGAAGCTCCTTAACTGTTTGCTCAAGAGCCATTGTTGAAACAAACAGTGAATAAGATAAAAAGCATGTCCTGAAACCTATTTATGTAATGATATGTATGATATATGTATGCAATGTTTTCAAGGATTTCTAAGACTTAAACTTGCTTAGCCAAAGGGAAAACAAATGTTAATTGCATTAAGAAATTTAAGCGGTTACAATGATGCCTCTTGGGCTTACAGTAACAAAGAAAAAATTAATTCTCAAAGAGAAAAAAAGGACTCAAGTTTCCCACGAGCGCATCCTCTTTGGTGCAATGTAGGAATTTATACTCTTCTCTTCGTGAAGTAGCCTGGTGAGCTCTAAAACCTTCTTATCGCTGGCGTAGAATTGGGTTTCAAAGGTATCTCCTTCCTCTTTGAGTTGAATCCTGGATTTTTGTAACTCCTCGAAATTAGTCGGCATGTCAGGATGAAGAACAATGTAAGGAGTGTCTCCTTCAGCAACGGGCTCCATGATGATGGGTAGATTAGCATCATAAGGCATCCTGAGATTTTGAGCACGGGATTGTACCCACTTAAGATAAGGCTCCAAAGGAATGGAGTTCTTATGCCTCGGTGTTTTTCTATCAACTTTGTTCACCATGCCCCAAGCTCTTATAAACCTCTGGCGATAGCCCTGAACATCATTCTCATAGTCGAATACGATTCCTTGGACAAGTGTATCATGAGAACCATCCCTCCTAGCATAGCCAAACTGTCGTAACGCCAAATAAGGATTATAAGTGATTTCTCCCTTAATGCCTAGGAGAGGGTCATTAGGGAATTCTCCACAGCGGTCAATGATGGTGACATTCTCCAAGGATCGAGGACACCAATGAATATTGGAATGTGTGAGGGACATCAACCTATTAGACCATCTCAAGCCCTTCTCATTCTTCAACACATATCGAGGTAGGTGTGAAATAAACAACCTAGCCAATATAGGAGTGCAACACAGCAGGGTCCCTCTTCCCTTTACAATGCAGGTATGTGTAGCGGTGAAAATCAGAGATCAAGCTATTAATTAACTTGACTCACAAAAGCAAGAGTCGCCACCGCGCTTTATTATTTCCAAGGAAAAAGGGAAAAGAGCGAAATAAAACCCTAAAAAAACATGCAATGTAAAATAAAGTAATACAATGTGTTTTTGAAAAGAGATTGAGAGTTCGGGGGTTGGTTATGCAATGGGAAGGTATTAGTACCCAATGCATCTGCGGTACTCCGCAGGAACCTTTTGAAATATCTGTGTTAAGGCTAAAATTGATTGTTTGCAAATAAAATTAGAGAGATGAGAAAATAATAGTTTTTATTATTTTTTTGATTTTTAGTTAATAATTAGTAATTTATATACATGTGAATTTACTTACAAATTAATTAATCAGGAGAAACCCTAAAAATATAGACAACGTTAATTATTTACCTAATAAAACTAATATCTTTTTGGAATTTTGTATTATTAATGTTCATGTATTTTTATAATGGTAATTATTAAATAAAATAAAAGATTAAATATAACAAACTAAATAACTTAATAAACAAAAAGTATATTTTTTATCTTTTTGCGTTTTGTATGTTATTATAACAAATAAACTAAATTGGTTAACAACCTAATTCTAAATAACTCAGGTAACAATCCTAATAACAAAGATTAATGATAACTAAATATGACTAAAAAAGGTGATTATTTCATGAGTGAGGTTAGAAATATATTGAAATGATTGGTATTAATGAAAATTGTTAAAATAGATGATTGGCCATGGAATGAGTTGATTTTCTTTGAAACATAACGATAAATAATGTAACTAATGCAATGTACAAAACCTAAAATTAAATGAAAAAAATGCACACGGGAACGATACAGGGGTGCCTCTTTCAGCATCACCCATCTACAAAGTTTCTTTTTATACCTTTTTTTCCAATTATCATAGAGGACCAATAATAAATTAACAAGTGGAAAAGATCAAGATTAAAATGAATAAACTAAAAGATATATCATATTAACAACACATTAACACACACCGAGAGACACATTCCTTCTCATTAACTTCTTCTTCCCCATTTTTATTCTTTTTTTTACTCCATGGAAACACAACCAAAACCCATACACACCATTTTATTCAATGGCATATAAATACACACAACAACAAAAAATATAATCAAGGAAAGAAACAAAATTACCTGTCGGATCTGATGGAAAATCGATTGATGAAGTGGTGGCCGAATATAGCTTGGATGTACGGTGGAGATGCAGATCGGCGGAGTAGCAGAGGGTAATCGCGATCTGAGCTCAGACGGTTGAGGTTCTACCACTCACAGAGGGGCTGGCTCCAATCGGTTGCGGCGCTAGCTGGGAGTTGTGTTTGGGAGAAGTTACCGTCGATTTTTCGAAGGTGCAACAATGGTTGTCTCGAAAGCTTTCATGAGTTTTCTTTGTTACAACAATGATTCAATCTCTGGTATCCTTTTCCTCCTTACTATTATAGTGTTGTTTTGATGGGAACTATGTTATTGGTTTAAAATTTTGAATCATTGTGTTGAGAATTTTGCAGGTGTGGTATGAAATGTTTATGGTGTTTAGTGAAGGATGGCTATTGGTACCGTGATTAGTTTGAGAGGCTGGAAAACGGCGGAAGCAGTTGAACAGAAATGCTTGCGGAAGTTATGCGAACTGGTAAAGATGGTGATAAAGTTTTGTTGTGTGACGAAGAGATTGTTGCGGACAAAGGGAGGTTACGCTGTGGGGTATGGATGTTTGGCTGGCGGAGATGAAAGAGATTTGAGGGTTAACAGCTGAGATTGTTGTGGCAAGGTGATTATTGGAAGAAGAATGGATACGATGGCAAGTTGTTCGACGAAGGGAGTATCAGTTTTGGTAACAGAAATTGGGACGGACAGCAGGTTCGTTGGTGTTGTTGTTAAGGAGAAAGAAGGGGTTCTGATTTACGGATGAAGCTGATTGTTAGCTGGGGGGGGGGGGGGGGGGGGGGTAGTGAAACGATGATAGTTGGGAGATGAAGGAATTGACGGAGGGTGTATTGCTGAGATTGAGGGATGTTGAACAACAATAGGTTTAACGGCGATAGTGATGAGCAGTTATGAAGCTCGCGGAAAGTATGTGGCTCCAGAGGAGGTTGTATTGGTGATGAAATCATAAAGGGGAAGCGGATTCAGAAGCTTGAGAAAGATGAAGAGAAGCGTTTTTTTTTTTATCATTCCTCGATCTCTCTTGAGCGCAGCTTCTACCCCTTCCCGTTACCCCCCCTTTTCCTTGTTATGAGATGTCTATTATATAGTAAGGATTCAACTCTTGAGAGAGAAATTTGGAGCCAAGATTTTGAAATGAAAAACCAAATTGATGCATTGGTTTAGTGCCTTTCCAATGCAGGAAATTGTTTTTCTATTTTAATGCAATTGTTGGACATGTTTTATGCAGGTAACATGACTGGTTTTGCAAGTTCAAAAAATCTGGTTTTGGGACCACAACTTTATTGGACATAAAACAATAAAACAAATATAATAGTAATAATAATGATAAAAGGCAATTTGTTAGTAATACAAAACAGAAGAATAATAATAATAAAAATAGGATGCAAACAAAATTAATTTTATTTTAATTTTAATATTAATTCAATTTTAAAAATTGAATTAAAATTAGAATCAAATCAAAATTAATATTGGATTAAAAGAAGCTAAAACTATAATGACCAAAAAGAATAAAAAAAATTTAAAATAAAGGAAAAGATATTAACTATATTTTTGAGATTTTTTGGATTGAAATCTATACTAAAATAAAAATCTAAATGAAACCGATAAAATTATAATATTTTTTGATATTATTTTTTTTTTTGAATTAAGAATTGCGAATTTAAAATACTATAATGCTAATTATAAATATTTTTGTGATTTTTCTAATAATGCGATAGTAAAAAGTGACATGAGCTAAAATACATATTTTTTTAGATTTTTTTCAAATAAGACAAAAATGATAAATAAAAGACGAAAAAATATGCGCTATGCACGATTTGGTAAAGGTTGGACAAGACATTATCAAATTTCATTAAATTCATAAAGCGACTTCTAACGTTTTCATTCTTTCGTGGAATTTCAAAAATAATCAGCTCTTGACTTGTAAAAAAAAGTCGTGGACGTTGTCAAGGAGAATCATATGTAAAAGAACCACTAAAAATGTCGAAATTTGAAGAAGTTATGAATTTTTGAAATCTGACTCAAAAAATGGCAAAAATAGGTCAAATTGTTTGTGAACACTTGCTATGTAATGACACAGATGGGAGGTGGGACCTTAGGTCAAAAATTGGGGTATGACAGCTGCCCCTATTTAAGTTTCTTCTATCTGGAGATATAAATATTGTAATCTTCATTTCGACGAGATTGAAGGGACTTAAATATAGAATACACAATTTTTGGCCTTAAGATACCGCAATTATGTTTATGATATGATATGAATGTAATATTTTGAATTTAATGAGGAACAATGCCGCATGAGGCAAACTATGCTGGAGAAACCAAGCATATTATAGTAATCCTACAGGGGAACAGATTATAACACCACTGGGGAAACAAAGTCATAGACTTCAAATGAGAGACTCTTGAATGATTTACATCAGTATTGAGACTGGAGAAGGGAAAGGATTGACATTAACATTGTGAATGGAAAAGGAAATGATTGACATCAGTACTGAGACTGGAAAATGATTGACATCAGCACTGTGGCTGGAAAACAAAATGATTGACATCAGCACTGTGGCTGGAAAACAAAATGATTGACATCAGCACTGTGGCTGGAGATAAACATCTCTGATTTCTGAATTTTACCAAGAACGGTAACACATTTCTTCTTTAACCAAGATATCGCTTGAAAAGGATAAAATAACAAACTTCCCCACGGGACTTTTCCGAAGGGATGCCATTTGCTGAGTAGACATTATTGTTGGGGATACACAAGCTGCTCAAATAAAGAGGCCGCCACTTGCTTCCTTTCAAAGGTGTCAATAACATACAAGCTGCTCATGAAGAGACCGCCACTTGCTGTCTTCAAAGAATATTAAAGCACACAAGCTGCTCATGAAGAGTCCGCCACTTGTTGCCAAAAACCCACAAGCTGCTCATAAAGAAGCTGCCACTTGCTGTCTTCAAAGAATATCAAAGCACACAAGCTGCTCATGAAGAGTCTGCCACTTGTTGCCAATAATAAAGAAGCTGCCACTTGCTGTCTTCAAAGAATATCAAAGCACACAAGCTGCTCATGAAGAAGCTGCCACTTGTTGCCAATAACCCACAAGCTGCTCATGAAGAAGCTTCCACTTGTTGTCTTCAAAGAATACTAACGTACAAGCTACTCATGAAGAAGCTGCCACTTGTTGCCAATAACCCACAAGCTGCTCATGAAGAAGCTGCCACTTGTTGTCTTCAAAGAATACTAACGTACAAGCTACTCATGAAGAAGCTGCCACATTCCGTTTTCAAAAAGTGTTGATAACATACAAGTTGTCCATGAGGAGACTGCCGCTTGCTGTTTTTAAAAAGTGTTGATAACATACAAGTTGTCCATGAAGAGACTGCCGCTTGCTGTTTTCTCAAAGATACCCATAAAATATCATGAAGATATTGCTGGAGGTGAGAATCAATAATTTCATCGAGGATGGACAAACTGCTCATGAAGAGACCGCCATTTTTCATAGAGAAATAAGAAATAATCAAACTGCTCAAATAAAGAGTCAGTCGCTTATTGTCATGTCGATATTCCAGAAGAAGGTTGTGATAACACTGCTGGGGAATAAAGTTCATCTTAAATGGGGAACCATGAATAAATCCTTCTTGAGGAGACCAAGTATTTACGTTGCAAAATAAATGCACTCTCCATCTAGGTTTCACAGCCTAGAGAGATCCACAGGGTATCGTTCATAAGAGACAAAGCTCAATCCAGGAATAAACTGGAGAGAAAATAGTCAAACAAGACTCCACCCAATGAGGAAACAACTCAAATGGGGATTTATCCTATCCAGAGATGGAAAAGGAAAGCTAAAGCAAGATTCTTCCACGAGAGTTAACTCAGTGGGGAATTAGAAAAGAGGCGCACTTTCTGCTTAAGTTGACACTCTATTTGGAAAGATCAAATATGCTATTTGAATAGACATAACCAAGGTATACGAACTCAAAGATATCAACAAATACAAATGTGCGTGCATGATGCAAGTATGAACGAATGAATGAATGTCATGTATATGTTGACAAAACAGACAGGGGAGATAGACAGAAGATGATAAGACGTCCCAGTACAACCCGACGCTCAGCTAATCTCAACAAAAGGGGAACATTACTGGAGATAAAAACAAAAGCCATCATTGGAGCAAAGTCCTTTTACAAGGCTTAAATCTCTTTGGAGAGGAAGATATTTTTCGGTAGAAAGCCCAAAGTTCAGTCTTCTATCACTAACAATCCCTTGAAAGGATGACAACACGAATAATGTTTCGGCTGGAAAAAGTCATGCTTAGCTGGAGATACTGGGAACACCACCCTCTGATAATGTGTGCAAAGCATATCACATATCTTAACAAATTTGGATTTCCCCTGGGACTAATTTGGATGCCCCAAGTTTACTGCTGATAAGCTGCATGTTGCACGACAATTCTTGCGAATAACTTCACTTCTAAAATGCCCCAAGCTATATGGTTGATAAGGAGAAATCGTCTCAAGAGGATTTTACAAAAGACCTGGCATTCACTATGCTCTGGTGTCTTCAAACTCTTAGAGAGATTCATCAAATCTCAATGTGATTGCCCCGGATTGACTGTAGTTGGCACAACAAAGTCTTAAAATTTTGCCCCAAAAGAGTAAACAAGTTGGGAAAAGCATTAACTAGGAGAAGCAACATGTCTGTGCTTAAGGTTTTCATGTGACATGCCCCCTGATATGATTTTTTTTCTTAAAATGATACTCCAATTACTCAATCATAGTTTCAGGCCTTAAAAGAATAAACTCATCACTAGTGCTTATATGTGAGCTTCCTTGATATCAAACAAATGTTTTGCAGTTAGAAAAAGTTTATTATGAGAATTAAAATTCTAATGCAACAGTTATGTAAGTCTTGAAGATTTTGAAAAGATATCGCACAAATTTTGCGAGTTAGAGCACCATTTATTTTTGTGTAGGAAAAACATATGATACCAACATGAACATTCATGGGAGTCAAGAACACTATCTCATTGAAGTATGCTTTCAAAATAACCTTGCTTCAATTAGGACTTTTGAAGGTTGTAACGTGGTCTGGTTCATGGTTTTTTAGAAAAAAGGTTTTTAAGGCTCAAAATTTATAAGTGCCCGCCCATTCTTCATGATGTTATTCAGTCCTATGTTCAGTTAATTCAATATGAGTGTTCATCTCTCAAAAGGATTTTGTGACAGTTAAGGAAACGACGAGGCTTTCGGAGTAGAAACCACCCTCATGTCTTCGTGTTTGTAGTCACCAATTTGTTCTTTGCTGAGGAATTTTCTTTGTAGTCCTTTCTTTGCAATTTTTATTTTCCCTAACTTTTGCATGAACTAATTCTTTTGAATTGATAGTCCAGCGGGATGCCTTAGTTTTTGCCTAAGTCGTAAGTTTTCATGTTTTTGACTTAGCAGGCTTTTTCTTTTTCTTGATTTTTGACTTTTTGAACAAAATGTGTGACATTAGCTTGTCTTTACTAGTTGAGAGGATTGCGACTGCCTCGTTTCTTGATGAATGAGGGATAACATTGTGGTTCCACATCTTCTGGCTTCATTATACATGAAGGATGGCCCTCGCAGTTTCTCTTCAGAAATATCTTCCTTATGAATTTTGAACACTCAATCGGATTAACTGAAAACTACCCTGCCCCAGGTTAAAATTCAAGGTTTTTTCGTATAGAAAAGAAACTCCTACTTCAAGGCTCAAAAGAGGTTAGCAAGGGATTATCTTCCTTATATCTCCAGTGTTTAGGGATTTGAAACAATGCCTGTACATCATCAGCAAGATTTTATCCAAAAGCATGCAATCAGAGATTTTGTGTTCTTTAGATCATCATCCTCCCTTCAATCTCTGCCTAGGTAAGAGAATGGGCAACAAGTTGGTATCATAACGCAAAAGCGATTTAGAATTTGAAAACAAATATGTGTGAAACAAATGAATTTCTTCAAGACAAACATGCTCATTGTATTAAGATAATCATTCAAATGCAAACAAGTTCTTACATGCAAACAATGTTTTGATAAACAAGAAAAATTGCAACAAGCAGAAATAAGTTAATGATCGGGGAAGGCTTTCCATCTGGACTTGAATCACCGAAAACATCCTTCAAAACTCAAAGTGACCATCAATCGTGTTTACTCTTCGGCACGTGCTTGATTTGAACTTCAAAACCAATGTCCTTGAATGACAATCAGTGAATACTTTTATCATCGCTTCCTCCTTCTTAGAAGGATTGACTTGGGCAACAACCAAAATTTCAACCAAAACAGTTGAGTGATCCATACCAGCTTTCAAAATAGTCATCTCTCTACGGAGTTCAGAAACCTCTTGCTTGATATTCTCCATTGTTCTCTTAGCGTGAGTGTTGTACTGGTGAGACCAAAGGAAAAATAAGACTCGGAAAAAGACTTTTGAAAGTGAAACAAAAAATGTAGAATGATGTATGATATGCAAAAGAGAGTTTTTATTTTATTTTCAAGGAACTCAAGATATTAAGTTGTAAACATCAAAGTATGAAGATAGAAGATGAATTTTAAATTGGCTCCAAACATTGATCAAGTTATCATCAAGATCAATCATCCATTTTGGTGGATTAGGGTTTTCGCCCTATCAACACCCAAGATCCATTGAGCTTGACGAAACTTGTGATGTTTACAAAGAAAGACCTCCAAATTCCTTCAAAGTCAAGTGAAAATGGTTTTATGGATGCATGAATGCATGGCTATGCAACAACCACAAGCAAGGTCACAAATAAAGTCGAAAGGTTCAACGTCACGAGCATGGAGTCAAGGTAAGGAACACCCCCAAGGTATGTACTAACGGTTTAATCACACCTGTAGAACAAGGTTCTAAGAGTTCCCGGAGTCTACATTCCTCCTTCGGATATTACCAACGTCTTGATTACTCAATAATCAGCAATATTCTCAAGAGAAACTCATCCGAGCGTAGCATCGCGTAACAATTACTTCCGGATTACTCTGTTATAATCTCCGCGCTACACCTAAAAGGCCAAGATGGGTTAGGGTTCTACGGTTCCCAGCTTCTCTGGCTCCCAGGTCGAAAATAATAATGTCTTCCCGATTACTCGGTAAACAAATATTACGTTCAAAAGGGCCTTCCACTGAGTGGGGGATCTCATGCCTCCTTCTTCGGGATTACTCCCTCAAAGTTAACATGACTATACCGCCCGTCCTATTCCTAAGTGTAACTTAGTCCGGGTATAGGACTTGTCCTTTGTAAATATTATCAACACCCAAATAATCATAATATATACATATAATCAAACAATCAAATAATGATAAAACAGATAAAACAAATTAGGCTTAACCCACTTAGGGATGGACCAGCAAGAGGTCAATCTTTCCCCAGCAGAGTCGCCAATTCTGTAGCGGTGAAAATCAGAGATCAAGCTATTAATTAACTTGACTCACAAAAGCAAGAGTCGCCACCGCGCTTTATTATTTCCAAGGGAAAAGGGAAAAGAGCGAAATAAAACCCTAAAAAAACATGCAATGTAAAATAAAAAGTAATACAATGCGTTTTTGAAAATAGATTGAGAGTTCGGGGGTTGGTTATGCAATAGGAAGGTATTAGCACCCAATGCATCTGCGGTACTCCGCAGGAACCTTTTGAAATATCTGTGTTAAGGCTAAAATTGATTGTTTGCAAAAAAAATTAGAGAGATGAGAAAATAATAGTTTTTATTATTTTTTTGATTTTTAGTTAATAATTAGTAATTTATATACATGTGAATTTACTTACAAATTAATTAATCAGGAGAAACCCTAAAAATATAGACAACGTTAATTATTTACCTAATAAAACTAATATCTTTTTGGAATTTTGTATTATTAATGTTCATGTATTTTTATAATGGTAATTATTAAATAAAATAAAAGATTAAATATAACAAACTAAATAACTTAATAAACAAAAAGTATATTTTTTATCTTTTTGCGTTTTGTATGTTATTATAACAAATAAACTAAATTGGTTAACAACCTAATTCTAAATAACTCAGGTAACAATCCTAATAACAAAGATTAATGATAACTAAATATGACTAAAAAAGGTGATTATTTCATGAGTGAGGTTAGAAATATATTGAAATGATTGGTATTAATGAAAATTGTTAAAATAGATGATTGGCCATGGAATGAGTTGATTTTCTTTGAAACATAACGATAAATAATGTAACTAATGCAATGTACAAAATCTAAAATTAAATGAAAAAAATGCACACGGGAACGATACAGGGGTGCCTCTTTCAGCATCACCCATTTACAAAGTTTCTTTTTATACCTTTTTTTTCCAATTATCATAGAGGACCAATAATAAATTAACAAGTGGAAAAGATCAAGATTAAAATGAATAAACTAAAAGATATATCATATTAACAATACATTAACACACACCGAGAGACACATTCCTTCTCATTAACTTCTTCTTCCCCATTTTTATTCTTTTTTTTACTCCATGGAAACACAACCAAAACCCATACACACCATTTTATTCAATGGCATATAAATACACACAACAACAAAAAATATAATCAAGGAAAGAAACAAAATTACCTGTCGGATCTGATGGAAAATCGATTGATGAAGTGGTGGCCGAATATAGCTTGGATGTACGATGGAGATGCAGATCGGCGGAGTAGCAGAGGGTAATCGCGATCTGAGCTCAGACGGTTGAGGTTCTACCACTCACAGAGGGGCTGGCTCCAATCGGTTGCGGCGCTAGCTGGGAGTTGTGTTTGGGAGAAGTTACCGTCGATTTTTCGAAGGTGCAACAATGGTTGTCTCGGAAGCTTTCACGAGTTTTCTTTGTTACAACAATGATTCAATCTCTGGTATCCTTTTCCTCCTTACTATTATAGTGTTGTTTTGATGGGAACTATGTTATTGGTTTAAAATTTTGAATCATTGTGTTGAGAATTTTGTAGGTGTGGTATGAAATGTTTATGGTGTTTAGTGAAGGATGGCTATTGGTACCGTGATTAGTTTGAGAGGCTGGAAAACGGCGGAAGCAGTTGAACAGAAATGCTTGCGGAAGTTATGTGAACTGGTAAAGATGGTGATAAAGTTTTGTTGTGTGATGAAGAGATTGCTGCGGACAAAGGGAGGTTACGCTGTGGGGTATGGATGTTTGGCCGGCGGAGATGAAAGAGATTTGAGGGTTAACAGCTGAGATTGTTGTGGCAAGGTGATGATTGGAAGAAGAATGGATACGATGGCAAGTTGTTCGACGAAGGGAGTATCAGTTTTGGTAACAGAAATTGGGACGGACAGCAGGTTCGTTGGTGTTGTTGTTAAGGAGAAAGAAGGGGTTCTGATTTACGGATGAAGCTGATTGTTAGCTGGGGGGGGGGGGGTAGTGAAACGATGAAAGTTGGGAGATGAAGGAATTGACGGAGGGTGTATTGCTGAGATTGAGGGATGTTGAACAGCAATAGGTTTAACGGTGATAGTGATGAGCAGTTATGAAGCTCGCGGAAAGTATGTGGCTCCAGAGGAGGTTGTATTGGTGATGAAATCATAAAGGGGAAGTGGATTCAGAAGCTTGAGAAAGATGAAGAGAAGCGGTTTTTTTTATCATTCCTCGATCTCTCTTGAGCGCAGCTTCTACCCCTTCCCGTTACCCCCCTTTTCCTTGTTATGAGATGTCTATTATATAGTAAGGATTCAACTCTTGAGAGAGAAATTTGGAGCCAAGATTTTGAAATGAAAAACCAAATTGATGCACTGGTTTAGTGCCTTTCCAATGCAGGAAATTGTTTTTCTATTTTAATGCAATTGTTGGACAAGTTTTATGCAGGTAACATGACTGGTTTTGCAAGTTCAAAAAATCTGGTTTTGGGACCACAACTTTATTGGACATAAAACAATAAAACAAATACAATAGTAATAATAATGATAAAAGGCAATTTGTTAGTAATACAAAACAGAAGAATAATAATAATAAAAATAAGATGCAAACAAAATTAATTTTATTTTAATTTTAATATTAATTCAATTTTAAAAATTGAATTAAAATTAGAATCAAATCAAAATTAATATTGGATTAAAAGAAGCTAAAACTATAATGACCAAAAAGAATAAAAAAAAAATGTAAAATAAAGGAAAAGATATTAACTATATTTTTGAGATTTTTTGGATTGAAATCTATACTAAAATAAAAATCTAAATGAAACCGATAAAATTATAATATTTTTTGATATTATTTTTTTTTTTGAATTAAGAATTGCGAATTTAAAATACTATAATGCTAATTATAAATATTTTTGTGATTTTTCTAATAATGCGATAGTAAAAAGTGACATGAGCTAAAATACATATTTTTTTAGATTTTTTTCAAATAAGACAAAAATGATAAATAAAAGACGAAAAAACATGCGCTATGCACGATTTGGTAAAGGTTGGACAAGACATTATCAAATTTCATTAAATTCATAAAGCGACTTCTAACATTTTCATTCTTTCGTGGCATTTCAAAAATAATCAGCTCTTGACTTGTAAAAAAAAGTCGTGGACGTTGTCAAGGAGAATCATATGTAAAAGAACCACTATAAATGTCGAAATTTGAAGAAGTTATGAATTTTTGAAATCTGACTCGAAAAATGGCAAAAATAGGTCAAATTATTTGTGAACACTTGCTATGTAATGACACAGATGGGAGGTGGGATCTTAGGTCAAAAATTGGGGTATGACAGTATGCAGGGAGTGTGGGATGTCTCCAAGTAAAGTAGGCACCAGATTATGAGACAGAAAAACCTTGACCGCATTCACATCTATGAGTTGGTCCGGATTAGGAAATAGTACCATCCCATAGATGATAAGGGCCAACACTTCTTTAAAAGCTTGTGTGATACGGTGGGAGAACTGACTTGGGTGTTTTTGTGTTTTATCGCAAATGTTGCGATTATCAAGAGTCGCCACAGACTTTTCTTTTATCCAAAAGGAAAGGATGAAAAGAACAGGAAAGGCCTTTGAGATTATTTCTTGAGTTCGGGGGGGGGGGGGGGGGGGGGTAGATTATGAAAAGGTAAGGTATTAGCACCCTTTTCATCCATAGTTATCTATGGCCTCTTAGTTGCTTTCTAGATCACTTGCTTTTGTTTGAAAATGTGCTTTGTGTGTTTTTTGAAAGTATTTTGAAAAGACGCCTTCGTTTAGGCAAACTTTGTAATAGTTCTCGTTCGTAAGAACGTATACAAAGTGTTGAGCTTTTGAAAATATTTCATGTTTGGAAAGTGTTTTGGAAGTGTTGGTGTTTGTTTTGAAAATAAGCAAGGATGTTTGATTGGAAAGTGAGCAAGCAACTAAGAACAATCTACCTACTCAAAAGTCTTTGTTCATTTCTTCCTTCCTTTGATATTGCTATCTTACCATTGATTTGGTAAGAAGCCTCATCGTTGGATGTGAAGGGACGGGCGTGGGACGTTTGTATAGTCATAGAAGGCAACTTATGGGACGTTTTATCAATGTCGTTTAAGGACTAGATCGTCTACCGAAGGTAATATTGAGGGTCATCGAGGGACTACGATCTTTTATCGAGGGTCTTTGCTAAAACGCCCATATTCGAGGGACATGACTATTTTCCGATAGGCAACAAAATGGGATTACCCTAAGGGTGCAAGTGTGTTTGATTTACATGCATTTAATCTTGATTAGGATTATCTATTTGTTGATTTCATGTCTTTCCATACATACCCTAATTACTAACATTTATATAAAAGCGATAAATTATGGAAAAGTAAAGTCCTACGCTATTATATCATTAGGGGGAAGGGGTGTACAAATTTACAAATGGGGATCACAAGAAATTAAAGTCCTAATTATCTATTACAATCATATTGAAATAATGTACAAGAAATGTAAAATGGACTTGTTTTTGTTAAAATAAAAAGAAATAGATTTTCCTAAGAAAATGTTTTTCATCTTTTGGTTTTGAAAGAGATAAAAATGAAGTATATAAATAATCTTTTTGAGTGTTTTTGGTTAATGAGAATAAAATGATGGTAAAAATAATAAGAGGAAAAGGACTCAGAATTAGCGCATGGCTGAAGTAAGAAGCTATGACTCTGGTGCGATGCAAGTCAGAAGAAAAATTTTAGCAGAAAAAGGGACGGTCACAAGTTCTGGTCCGGGCACACTAAAATTTTGGGGTTGCTGGGAACAAGGAAAACCCTAGAAGTTCTGATGCAACTGGAAGCCTAGAAATTCTAATGTTACTGGAAGGTCAGAAGTTCTGGTAGTTGAGAGTTTGGAAGTTTTGGTTGTGGCTGGAAACCTAGAAATTCTAGGGTCGTTGGCAGGCTAGAAATTTTGATGATGGGTATGTGAAGTGTCAATGTTGTTGAGTGTGAATGTCTAGAAATTCTGGTCCAGGATCAATGTTTTGATAAGCAATTAAAGGGATTGATCTAGAAGTTCTGGTCCAATTAATGGGGTAAAAAGTCAGGAAATAAAAATATAAAAAAAGTTGTTTTTGGGGCTAGAACTCAGGACCCTCAACACTAACGTCTTATGCACATGCTATCTACCATTGGGGTGGCTATACATCCAGGATTAAAAGCAAAAACATAAACATGTAATACAAGGTAAGCTCTGATGATGAGCTTCATCTCCCTTCTCGTGCTAATCAGAACATCTGCAATTTAATCATTTCTCAACAAAACAGAAAATGCAAACACAATAGTTATGGTAGGTTTCCATCATGATTTCAGAAACATAAAAATATTAGGACTGTAAATCAGAAACAAACATGTATCTGCTAATCCTAATTTCCTTTAAGAAGTTCTGAACTGATATTCTCCCTAATTAGGCAGAAAATACATGACACCTCAGAATATGTACAGCATCAAAATCAGGATGTCTACATTGTATTTTGGACATGCAAGTTTAATAATGCCTAAGTGATATGATGAGAGTTAGCAGAAGCTTACCTTGCAGCTGTAAAAGGTTCTATGGACTAGAGCCTGGTTCTGACTGCTTGTAATGTTCTGATCAGCTTCCTCACGTGCTCAGCAGGTTGGAACAATCTTTAACTCGGGCTATGAATGGCAGGAAAATTCTGGAACAGCCAAGAAGCAAAATTCTGATTTTTTTAGGTGGAGACTGATGGAGAACGTGTTACAGTCTGAAAACAGAAGTTAGGATAGCTTCTAAATGTATATCAGAAGTTGTATGGATGATTTGGTCAAGAAACACTTGAGGGAAATTGGAGTTTGAATACAAAAATCAAAAACTAGCAGGTTTTGTATTTGTATTTGTATTTGCAGCTTCAGATTCCTGGAATTTTAGCAAGGTTTCAAAGCTTTTCTTTTCATGATCTAAAGGTGGAAGATGATTGAACACTAGAGTGCCCTGAAATTTGCACTCATCTGAAATGATACTGGTAGTGTAGGTAATATCGGGAATGGGCTTACAGATTCCATTTGGAAGAATATGAAGAAATGTCGTCGGAGATGGGCTTAAAGATGCCATCCAGAAAAGATATCGGTTGCATAAGAGATTCCTTTGCGAGAATTCCTGTACCTGTCGTTGAGGAGGACTTCGCTGGAGAATGTTGATTTATGTTTGGGGAAATAGAGTATAGGAGCTTCGGTTGTCCATTACTCTACTGGGGAATTAACTCTTGATTGAGGAGGTGGAAGCATACTGCCTAATTGGTTAGGGTCCAGGTTGCACAGCAGCTTATTGGGGAAACGTGAGATTGATCGATTCTGGTCGGGTCCAGGTCTTGCAGTGTTGTAAACTGTTATCTGGAGATAAGAGAGAAGGAACCTGGGTCGTAGGGTTACTTCGAAACGAAATCCTAGATGGTAGGTCTATGAGAAGGAACCTGATTCGTAGGGTTACTTCGAAATGAGAGCCTGGATAGTATGGCTATGAGAAGGTACCTGGGTTGTAGGGTTACTTCGAAATAAGAGCCTAGATAGTAGGGCTATGATAAGGAACCTGGGTCGTAGGGTTACTTCGAAATGAGATCCTGGATAGTAGGGCTATGAGAAGGAACCTGGGTCGTAGGGTTACTTCGAAATGAGAGCCTGGATAGTAGGGATATGAGAAGGAACCTGGGTCGTAGGGTTACTTCAAAATGAGAGCTTGGGTAGTAGGGCTATGAGAAGGAACCTGGGTCGTAGGGTTACTTCGAAATGAGAGCCCGGATAGTAGGGCTATGAGAAGGAACCTGGGTCATAGGGTTACTTCGAAATGAGAGCCTAGATAGTAGGGCTATGAGAAGGAACCTGGGTCGTAGGGTTACTTTGAAATGAGATCCTGGATAGTAGGGCTATGAGAAGGAACCTGGGTCGTAGGATTACTTCAAAATGAGAGCCTGGATAGTATGGCTATGAGAAGGAACATGGGTCGTAGGGTTACTTCGAAATGAGAGCCTGGATAGTAGGTCTATGAGAAAGAACCTAGGTTGTAGAGTTACTTCGAAATAAGAGCCTGGATAGTAGGGCTATGAGAAGGAACCTGGGTCGTAGGGTTACTTCGAAATGAGAGCCTGGATAGTAGGGCTTATAGGAAGGAACCTGGATAGTAGGGTTACTTCGAGATGAAAGCCTGGATAGTAGGGCTTATGGGAAGGAACCTGGATAGTAGGGTTACTTAGAGATGAAAGCCTCGATAGTAGGGCTTTTGGGAAGGAACCTGGATAGTAGGGTTACTTCGATATGGAAGCCTGGATAGTAGGGCTTATGGGAAGGAACCTGGATAGTATGGTTACTTCGAGATGAAAGCCTGGATAGTAGGGCTTATAGGAAGGAACCTGGATAGTAGGGTTACTTTGAGATGAAAGCCTAGACAATAGGGCTATAAGAAGGAACCTGGGTCGTAGGGTTACTTCGAGATGAAAGCCTGGATAGTAGGGCTATGAGAAGGAACCTGGGTCGTAGGGTTACTTCGATATGAAAGCCTGGATAGTAGGGCTACTTCAAGATGAAAGCCTGGATAGTAGGGTTATGAGAAGGAACCTGGATAGTAGAGTTACTTCAAGGTGGAAGCCTGGATAGTAGGGCTTATGGGAAGGAACCTGGATAGTAGGGTTACTTTAAGGTGGAAGCCTGGATAGTAGGGCTTTTAGGAAGGAACCTGGATAGTAGGGTTACTTCAAGGTGGAATCCTGGATAGTAGGGCTTATGGGAAGGAACTTGGGTCTTAAAGTTAATTCATTTGGTCGCGTAGCTTAGTTGACTCGTTTGGTTTCGGGAACTGATTTTCCATTAGTTTTCTGCATATGTGACATGTATAACTGCTGGGATTGTTGGCGACGACCGTCTTTCTTGAAAAGATAACAGGGTTAATTATATGCGATGCATGAAATGCATTGTGAGATGATGTTCTCAAAATAAATGAGCATATGTTGTATGTGGTATTTATGCGCATGTATGCACATGTCATGATGTGTGAACATGAGATGCTACTGTGACATATCCGAGTTTGGGAAAATAAATCCCTGACTGCTGTTGTAGAGTATGGCCTTCCTAACAGTTGTAGAGACCAGTGGTTCTTTTACTTCTGCTAGGGATGGTGAACGGAGATGACTATGCTGGAGATTTACTCCTTGTTGTTTGTGAATATCCTGCCAGGGAGAGACTCTATTTGAGAATACCTTTGTGGGGGAATAATTTTGTTGGAAAGTGAACTTCCGTAGCTAGAGGGATAAACTCTGCCGGGGATTGAGTTTCCGCATTCTGGGAAGTAAACTCTGCTTGGGAGACAAATTTTTATGACCCGCTTGCGATTATGAAATTCGGCTGGGGGAATATAACTAGCAGCTCTCTGAAGGGAACCGCTTGGGGAAAATACCTCCTGCTTTGAGGAAGCCGAGATCAATGCTTTGATTGCTTTTACTCTGTGGGGAGTGTAGATGTCACGAGGTCGTATGTATTGATGATTGTGCTTCAAAGCTATCTCTGCCCCGGTACCTGTTGGACAGAGTAACTGTCGGGTTTGACATTTCTGGTTTTTTCCCCTGTTTCTTAAGCTACGAGCAATTGTCTTTCTGTTTCTTATACAAACATTTATGAGCAACAATCATATTCAAATCCATATGTCAAGAATAAATCATTGGACGTTCTTGCAAAACAAAACAGAAAAAGAAAAACAAATAGTTTTGTAAAAATGATTTGTATTGATTTTCGAAGTTGGCCTATAGCAGGCGTTTTTGTACAAGGGAGCTGACGCTCTAGTAAGAGAACGCCTCCGAAAAATGGAAATTATACAATATTGTGTAAAAAGAAAACAGCTATGTATAACAATCTCATTGGGTTCCAATTCTGTTATTGCCCCTATGTCTTCGAGCGTCTCATCACTTTGCTACTTGTCCGGAGCTGATTAGATTGATTGGCATCGTTCGAACTTGACAGTTGATACTGAGGTATGGCTGTAAGGTGATCCAATGGGACATAGTGATACGCTTTACATCCCTAACTTTTTCCTGGACTGCCCATTCGGGTTTTCAGTCCACCGGGATACCCTTTTTTTCCCAAGCCGCCTTTTCAGGTTTTCGACTTGCGGGTGTACATATTTTTCATTTTCATCCCTTATTTTTGCCCGAACCCTTTTGGTTCGTCGGGAAGCCCTTATCTTTGCCTAGGCCAGTCAACCTAGCGGGTCTTTTATCATGTGTAGTATCTTTTCACTATGTCCGCATTGACAGGCTGAGGAAGGTCGTCACTGTCCATGGTGGTTAGAATCATGGCTCCACCTGAGAAAATGTTTTTAATCACAAATGGCCCTTCGTATGTAGGAGTCCATTTGCCCCTGGGATCACCTTGCGGCAATATGATGCGCTTGATCACTAGATCCCCGACTTGATATTCTTGACGTCTGACTTTTTTGTTGAAAGCCTTGATCATCCATTTTTGATACATTTGACCATGACAGACAACAGCGAGTCTCTTTTCATCGATCAGATTCAATTGATTAAGCCGAGTCTGGATCCAATCGTCTTCGTTCAAACCCACATCTTTCATAATCCTTAAAGAAGGAATCTGGACCTCAATGGGTAGGACTGCCTCCATGCCATATACCAGAGAGTAGCGCGTTTCCCCTGTCGACGTCCGTGATGAGGTAGGGTACCCATGAAGAGCAAATGATAACATCTCATGCCAGTCTTTGTATGTCACCGTCATCTTTTGTATAATCTTTTTGATGTTCTTGTTAGCCGCTTCAACAACGCCATTCATCTTCGGCCGGTAGGGAGAAGAGTTATGATGTTGTATCTTGAATTGCTTACAGAGCTCGGTGATCATCGTGTTATTGAGATTCGTACCATTGTCAATGATAATTCCATCTGGCACACCATACTGACAAATCAGGTTATGCCTGAGGAACCACGCCATGACCCACAATAGCAAAAGAGGCCACCTCAACCCATTTTGTGAAGTAATCGATGGCTACCAGGATGAAGCGATTCCTATTGGAAGGGTAGGCCTGATTTCTCCGATCATGTCAATGCCCCACATTGCAAAAGGTCAGGGAGCCGTCAAGACATTTAAAGGAACCGGAGGCACATGCACCTTATCAGCATAAATTTGGCACTTATGACAAGTTCGGGAGTGCTGATAACAATCTACTTCCATAGTGGACCAGTAGTATCCTGCCCGTAGGATCTTCTTAGCCATGGTATGTCCACTTGAATGGGTTTTGAAGGTACCTTCATGTATATCTGCCATAATCCTCTTTGCTTCGCTCTTGTCTACACACCGCAGTAAGGTAGAGTCATGATTGCGCGTGTAGAGGATTCCATAACTGAGGAAGAATTTCGTGGCGAACCTTCTCAGAAACTTCTTATCGTTGACAGATGCCCCCTCGGGGTACTCTTGAGCCTCGAGATACTTTTTTACTTCGTGAAACCAAGGTTTATCTGCTACCTCTTCAGTATCAATCTCGCAGCAGTGTGCTACTTCATCCAACCTTTCAATGGTGATTCGGGGAGCTTTGTTGTCCCACCTGACCTTGAACATAGAAGACATGGTGGCTAGCACGTCCGCTAACTAATTCTCCTCTTGTGGGAAATGTTCAAAGGTTACCTCCTCAAATTGTGGGAGCAATGTCAACACGTGTTCTTTGTACGGGATGACATTCAGATGTTTCGTATCCCATTCGCCTTTGATCTGACTTATCACTAAGGATGAATCCCTGAAGACATTTAAGAACTTGATCTTGAGATCGATAACGGCTTTGAGACCCATAATGCAGGCTTCATACTCCGCCATGTTGTTAGTGCAGTTGAAACATAGTCGGGAAGTGAAAAGAGTATGACAGTCCTCAAGAGATATGATTACAGCACCAATGCCATTACCGAGTGCGTTCGAAGCTCCGTCAAAAACCATAGTCCATCGGGATCCTTCTTCAGGTCCTTCATCCGGTCCAGGTTCTTCATATTCAGTCACTAGCATAATACTCTCATCCGGGAACTCAAAATTCATGGACTGGTAGTCATCCACGGCCTGATGAGCCAAATGATCAGCTAATACACTTCCCTTGATTTCTTTCTGAGTTGTATATTGGATATCGCATTCGGTTAAGATCATCTGCCATCTTGCTATTCTTCTGGAGAGAGCGGGCTTCTCGAAGATGTACTTGATCGGATCCATCTTAGATATCAGCAAAGTTGTGTGGGTCAACATATATGTCTTAGTCGGCGAGCAGCCCATGCCAAAGTGCAACAAGTTTTCTCGAGCAGTGAGTATCTTGTCTCACAGTCGGTAAACTTTTTGCTAAGGTAGTATATTGCATGCTCTTTTTGACTAGACTCGTCATGCTGCCCCAGCACACACCCCATTGAATTGTCTAACATTGTTAAGTACATTATCAAAGGTTTTTCTTCAATCGGAGGCATCAGAATGGGAGGCTCTTGGAGGTATTCCTTGATTATGTCAAAAGCGGTCTGGCATTCGTCATTCCACTTTACCAGTTGATCTTTCTTCATGAGTTTAAAGATCGGCTCACCAGTAGCCGTCAGATGTGAAATGCACCTGGCGATATAATTTAGGCGTCCCAAGAAACCTGTATCTTCCTTCTCAGTATGAGGAGCCGACATATCTTGTATGGCCTTCACCTTTGTAGGTTCTACCTGAATACCTTTGTCACTGACGATGAACCCCAAAAGTTTACCATACCTTACCCCGAAGGTGCACTTATTCAGATTTAACTTCAACTTGTATGTCTTCAACCTGTCAAACAACTTTTGTAGATGATTAAGGTGTTCTTCCTCTGTTTAAGACCTGGCTATCATGTCATCAACATAAACCTCTATCTCATGGTGAATCATATCATGGAACAAAGCTACCATGGCTCCCTAATAAGTTTCTCCATCATTCTTCAACCCAAATGGTATCACTTTGTAACAGAAAGTCCCCCACTATGTGACGGAGGTTGTCTTCTCCATGTCTTCGGGTGCCAACTTGATCTGGTTGTAGCTAGAGAAACCATCCATGAAGGAAAAGATTTTGTGTTGTGCGGTGTTGTCAACCAGAACATTGATATGGGGAAGCGGGAAGTCATCCTTGGGGCTTGCCCTATTCAGGTCTCTATAGTCCACACACATTCGTACTTTACCGTCTTTTTTAGGTGCTGGGACCATGTTAGCAACCCACTGCGGATAAGAGGTGACAGTTAAGAACCCAGTGTTAAACTGTTTCATAACCTCTGCTTTGATTTTCTCTGAAATTTCAGGGCGTATACGGTAGACCTTCTGTTTAACCGGAGGACAATCTTCTTTAGTCAGAAGACGGTTGTAATACGGTGGGAGAACTGACTTGAGGGTTTTGTGTTTGATCGTAAATTTTGTGGTTAGCAAGAGTCGCCACCGAATTTTCTTTTATCCAAAAGGAAAGGTGAAAAAGCACAGGAAAGACTTTTGAGATTATTTCTTGAGTTCGGGGGGTAAATTATGAAAAGGGAAGGTATTAGCACCCTTTTCATCCATGGTTTTCCATGGGCTCTTAGTTACTTGCTAGATCACTTGCTTTTTTTTGAAATTGTGTTTTGTGTGGTTTTTGAAAGTATTTTGTAAAGAGGCCATTGTTTAGGAAAACTTTGTAATGATTCTCGTTCATAAGAATGTATACAAAATGTTGATCTTTTGAAAATGTTTCAAGTTTGAAAGATGTTTTGAAAGTGTTTGTGTTTGTTTTGAAAATAGCAAGGATGTTTTATTTTTAAAATGAGCAAGTAATTAGGAACATTATACCTACTCAAAAGTCTTTCATGTTCATTTCCTCTTTCCATTGACATTGTTATCTTGCCATTGATTTGGTAAGTAACCCTATCTTTGGATGTAAACGGGACGGGCGTGGTTCATCGTATAACCATGATTAGCAATATTGCAAGGTATCTTAGCATTCTGTTTTAGGGACTAAGATCATTTAAAAGGCAACATAGATAGCGTCATCGAGGGACTATGATCTTATATTTTGCTTGTTTTTGCTAAGATACCTCACATGTGTAATATGGCTATTTTGTAAGGAAACCAAGTGGATTTATCCTAGGGGTGTGTGATACGGTGGGAGAACTGACTTGAGGTTTTGCATTTGTGTTCGCAAATGTTTCAGTTTAGCAAGAGTCGCCACCGACTTTTATTTTATCCAAAAGGAAAGGTCAAAAAGCACAGGAAATACCTTTGAGATGTTTTCTTGACTTCGGGGGGTAGATTATGAAAAGGGAAGGTGCTAGCACACTTTTCATCCATGGTTTTCCATGGGCTCTTAGTTACTTGTTTAGATCACTTGCTTTGCTTTTTTAATTGTTTGAAATGGTGCTTTGTGTGGTTTTAAAAGTATTTTGAAAAGAGGCCATCGTTTTGGCAATCTTTGTAATGATTCTCGTTCGTAAGAATGTATACAAAGATGTTTGTCTTTTGAAAAATGTTTTGAAATGTGTGTGTGTTTTTGAAAATAGCAAGGATGGTTTGTGTTGTACCCAAAAATTTGCCCTCTCATTTCATCAACATTTCTCATCACAAGACTTTTGGAACTCAATGTCAGACTAGGGTTTGCTCTGCTCAAGACATCTCCTTGCACTGTTGACCTAAATTAGGGTTTGAGTTTGCACATTGATGTTTTGACCTACAATGCCCAAATTGACTTTCATACTTCATATTGAACTCACAAGTTTGTCCACACCAAGTTTCAAGCCTTGATTCAAATTTTTGCCCAGTCAATTGGACAGTTGACCTAGAAATCAGCTGTATTGGGGAAAAAGTCAACTGTGGCCAATTGACAGTCAAACCTCATGAATTTTGACCCACATCAACATTATGAACTCATATGAACCATTTGATCAAGTTTGGATCATAATTCCACAAGAAATTTGATCAGATCACCAAAAGGGCAAAATGGTCATTTTTTAGGGTTTTGACTGTACAAAGGCAATTTTTGACAGTTTGACCTAGCCAATGGAAAATCAAGCCCAACCATGGACTCAAGGACTCAATGACATTGTCTTGACCCATTCAACAAGTTCAAAAGATCCCAAATGCATAGGATTGGCAGATGAATTTTTTAGTCAACTGATTAAAATTTGACTGTACACTGAAAAGTCAAACTTTGACTTTTTGGTCAAAATCAAGTGTCAAGGGTCATTTTTCATCAATACATGCCAAATTATGAAACTTGTTCATCAAGAAACCCAAAAATGCAAATTAGGGTTTAAAATGGAAAATTTTCATAACTTAGAATTTTTCTAAGTTATAAAATTTTCTTATTTTTTCCTAACTTTGTCCCATTTTTTCACCAAGATGCAAATGGATTCAAATAAAACTTACAACATGAAAATTGTAGTCCATCACAAAGTCTACAACTTTTATTCACAAAGTTTTCCCAAAAGAAGCTTGTATCTCAAGTTATGATTTTTGGAACAAGGGTACCTAAAACTTTTAACTTAGAGAAAATTTGCCCTAATCTAGGCAGGATTTTGACCCATCTTCTTAGCCACTTTTCATATAGTTCCACTTGGAGTTTCAAGTTGAACTGCAAAGATGGATTATAGTACATGTTCCAAGCTTTCCAAATTGTCCAAGAAATCCTCAAACACCCTTGTGGTTAGAGAGAATCGAATGCTTGAAGTTGGCAAAAACTCACTTTTGTCCATGACCAATACATGTTCATACAAACTTGCATTTTCAAATCAGCATGTTTGGTGCTAGCTTGCAGGCCTCAAAACCAACTTGCACTTCATAATTTAATGCATAACCATTGAATTAAGGTTTTATCTTAGCCATTTGGACATTACATACAAGATTAACCCTTATTTGGAAAAAGGTAAAATGCCATTTTTGAAAAAGTGCACTTTATGTCAAACCAAAATCCTTGAGGTATGGGGCCATATCTCTGAAGCAAGATGGAAGCTATCAATTCCAAGAACCAAGAGCAAAAGATGCAGCATGATAGGAGGGCCTGTACCAAGCTATAACATCACTTCCACATGCTTGCTTGAAAAAGACGAAAAGTGGCCAAACATACACCATCTCACATATCTGTTAAGACAAGCTTACACAAACATTGTAGACAAGTTCCATACCTCCCAACAAGCCTGAAACACGACCCTTTCATCACTCAAACCTCCTCATACTCAGAATCACTGTTTTTCTGCAAAACGGGGCAAGTTCTGCATTTTGCTAGCCATAACCAAATTCCATCGTGCGTTTTGTCCAAAGATAGTTCAAACACCTTCCAATCAACTCACTTGAACTATCCCAGGCCCCCATTGCAAGCTGTAACACCTCTAACCCACTTTTCCATTTTTGTTTCAAAGCTCTGCAGGTTGAGTTCTACAGCATGATTCAAGCTATTTCAAAATAATCCAAGCATTGGAAAAGCTTCCTTGGACCTCAGGCAAGCTCAAAAAAAGCTCAAACACCATTGAAGGTTGCCACATTGCCCAGCTCGAAGTCAACTGAAATAGGTATTCCATTGACTTCTATCTCTCTATCTAGGAATGGTTAGGCTTAGGTTTGTGAATAAAATATGTTGTACTCATAGCCCTGAAGCCATACATATGCTTAGTTTTCATTTACATTAATCGTGTTAAGAGAATTTCACTCATGAACTTTCTGAAAAAACTAGGTTAGAGATTAGGGCCAGAGAAATTCTCTCTGGTCTTTGAGAGTTAATCCAAGTTTTTATATGGTTGAATTCGTTGTTTAATTCTCTATAATGTTCATGTTATGAGTTTTGTCAAAAGATCAAAGAATCAGGAGTTACAGTTTGGTACATAGCGCGCAGTTTTGTCCCAAGGAAGAAGAAGAAGTGGATTCTGGGTTGGGCCCGGTTCCTTTTGCTATTGACACCCCTTTGTTCAGTTTACACCCCCCTAGCCCATTTGTTTGAATTTTTGTCATTTTGATATTTTTATTTTTTATTCTGACTTTATTATTTTTTTATTTAAATATAAAAAATGTCAAAAAATTATTTTCTATATTTTTCATATTTATTTGATGTTTATTTTTATTTTACTAAGTATAAATATGTAAATGAACTATTTTCTTTTTAATAAAACTTAACAATAATATAAAAAATACACTTATTTTCATTTATTACTTCTATTTACAGTTGAAAATATTTTCTAGAATATACACATTTTTTGTAAATAATTAATTTTTATTTTTTATATATTTAATATACATATATCCTTATATACTTTAGTTTATTAAATAATTAGATCAAAAATATGAAAATATTACATTTTTTACTTTTATTAATATTTTGCACTAAAAATATCTTTTTCATACTATACTTTCATTTTATGCATAAATTAATATATTATTGTATATAATTAATAAATAATATTGTTTATTTAAAAATTAGGGTTTTGCCCTAAATAATAAAAGATAATAAAATTGACTTTTTTTTATATTTATATTTCACATTAAAAAATATACCTTTTACATACATAAAAAAACTTTTTTACATATTACATTTTATTTGACTTTTATTTATTTGTATTTATTTCAATTATTATACATTTAAATATTGCCTATACATTCGATTTGGTTGTAATAACTTAGAATTTAATTTCTTGTCAAATACCCCCAATTCAAATTTGTATCCCCCTCCCTATATCATGTTGTAATAGTGTAGCATTTAAATTCTCTCACATTTAAAAGCTTCCAATTATGCCATGCTTAGACTTAGGGTTTGTATGCAAATAAAACCAACAACTAGTTTGACCTAATCCAAGATAAACATGTATGAAAAACAAACACAATGCACACTTGCACCCCTAGGGTTTCATCCACTTGTTGCCTTCAAAAATGGGCCATGGTATGCATGTTAAGTACTTTGGCAAAACAAAAACAAAACAAAAGATCATAGTCCCTCGATGACGCTATCCGAGTTGCCTAAACAAAAATGATCAAGTCCCTCAAGAAAATTGCCAAAAATACTTGACACAATTGCTATCATGGTCTATACGATGACCCGCGCCTGTCCCGTTAAACATCCTAACACAAGGTTGTTCACCAAATGCAATGGTGAAATAACATTGTTAAAAGGGTTAAAAACATAAGAAAGATCTTTGAGTAAAATAGGGTAGATAGCTCTTAGTTACTTGATCAAACTTGAAAAAACATCCTTGCTATTTTTCAAAACACACTTCACAACACAATTTCAAAATCCTACTTTCAAACATTGAAAACTTTTCAAAAGACAAAAACACCTTTGTATACATTCAAACAAGAATCATTGCAAAGGTTGCCACAACGATGGCCTCTTTCCAAAACATATTTCAAAACCACACATAAAGCACCATTTCAAACAATTGAAGAGCACCATTTTAAACAATTGAAAAGCAAAGCAAGTGATCTAAGAAAGTAACTAAGATCCCATGGATAACCATGGATAGAAAGGGTGCTAATACCTTCCCTTTCTATAATCTACTCCCCGAATCCAAGAAAACATCTCAAAGGTCTTTCCTGTGCTTTTTGACCTTTCTTTAGGATAAAATAAAAAGTCGGTGGCGACTCTTGCTAAATCGAAACATTTGCGAACACAAATGCAAAATCCCAAGTCAGTTCTCCCACCGTATCACAGAACTGGCGACTCTGCTGAGGACTTTTCTAAAAGTGGAGTAACCTTAGGGATTAGATCACCCTTTGCATGATTATTATTTGCTTTGATTGCTTTACATTTTGGTTCTCTTGTTTGGGCTTGAAATCCTCCACCCGGATTTGGGAAACATTCATAGGTAAATAGCAATACATTGTGAAAACTGTGCGGGGTATATCGACACGGTTGAAGCAATAGCTATATTAGTGCGACATGTTTGTGAGTACCGATAGCCTTTGAGTAAATCAAAGAGAATACGGGGCCGCTGAGTGATGTCATGAAGCACTAATGAACTAGAACCTTACTTGACCATCTTGGCCTTTTATTAGGGGTAGTGAGATGACCGGCTTTGGTGCAGTTCGAAGTTGGTAGATACTCGATACTACACTCATTGAGGTTTGTTTTCTTGGAATATTTTGGTCACTAGTTAAGTGGCTAAACCAAAACAATGAACATAGAAAACAATCCAATGATATTGAGCTCCTTAGAACCCGGTTACTATTTATAGGACAAGTTTTAAGCCAACTAAACTCAAGAAGGTACTTACCTATGAAACCTCATGCAAGCCTGAAACTAGGGTTTTGTGTGACTTGCCTGTACATGTGCTTGTGCATACATCATGAACATCATAAAGCATCATATGCATCCACTAACCATTTCAAGGGTTTGGATCTTCATCTTTGTTCTTGTTTTGTAGGTCATGGAATCTCTTCGCAGGAAAACAATTCAAGTCAATCTTATGAGGATCCCTCCTCAACTCAAGGAGCTTACTTCCAGGATTCCAGAGAATTCTCTCTTTAGTGAAAGACATGGTAGACTCCTCAACTTAGTCAACACCAGCATTGAAGAAGACATGGTGAAAGTACTTTTCCAGTTCTTTGACCCCCTACACCACTGCTTCACATTCCCTGATTATCAATTGGTGCCTACTTTGGAGGAATTTTCTCAACTCCTAAGAATTCCTATTCTTTATCAACTACCCTACAACGGTACGGAAAAAGAACCAAAGCCTGAAGATGTTGCTCAAGCATTACACTTGTAACCATCTGACATCAAGGGGCATTGGGAAACCAGAAGTGGTGTCAAAGGTTTCTTGACAAAGTTTCTGTTTGAGAAGGCACAAGACTGCTGAAATTATCTTGATCTACAAGCCTTTGAAAAGATTGTGGCACTCCTTATCTATGGGTTGGTCTTGTTCCCAAACTCTGACTAACTTATAGATGTGAATGCTGTCAAGATTTTCACATCCAAGAATCCTATACCTACATTGCTTGGGGACATCCTACACTCATTTTACACACGAACAATGAGGAAAAGAGGTGTTCTCATGTGTTGTACTCCTCTCCTAGAGAGGTGGTTTATTTCTCACCTTCCACAATCAGTTTTGAAGAATGAGCAGGGTTTAAGGTGGTCACAATGATTGATGACCCTCACATATTCTGATGTACATTGGTGTTCTCGGTCTAGAGAAAATGTTATCATCATTGATCGTTGTGGGGAATTCCATAATGTCCCACTACTTGGCATTAGGGGAGGCATCACCTACAACCCCTGTCTAGCTTTGAGACAATTTGGATATGCTCGGAGGGATGTCCCTCATGACATGCTGATTCCGGACCTAGTTTTTGACTTCGACAACGATGTGCAAGGACTTCGACAAATGTTCATCAGAGCTTGGAGGATGCCTAACAAGGTGGATAGTAAGACACTGGGGCACAAGAATTCTATCCCCCTTGAGCCTTATCTCAAGTGGGTACGAACCCGCTCCCAGAATCTTATGATGTCGTACCCTCACATTCTCCCCTTGATCAAAGAGCCTGTTATGGAAGGAGAGGTTCCATACACCATCCTACATCCTGACATGCCAACATCATGGGAATAAATGCAAAAGAGTTGGATCCAACTCAAGGAAGAACGAGACACTTTTGAAGCCAACTTCTATGCCAGCGAGAAGAAGGTTTTGGAGCTCACCCGTCGACTTCACGAGGAGGAAACCCTCAACACTTACATCGCACCAAAGAGGATGCGCAACGTCTTTTTACATTAGGAATTTTGTAATATTTCTCCCATGGGGCATTTATGTACTAACAAATTTCTTCTTAATATGACGTGCGTTCTTTTTGTTTGCAACAAATTTGAATTTTTGAACCCTTGAATGCATTACATGAATAGCATACCATTCATCATATGCATAAACAAGTCTTCACTCCAGGTTTCCTTATCTTTCTTCTATTTATTTCAGCAAGATGGATTTGGAGCAAACGGTAAAGGATCTGCAGGCACAAAATTCACAGTTCCAGCAACTCCTCATGACCTTGGCAAAGGGTCAGGAGGACCTCAAAGTTTTGTTGGAGAAGAATAAAGAGAAAAAGAAAAAGAGACCCGGAGTAGCCACTTTGGGAAGAAGATTTGAGCATCAGGCCAGGAGAGTTCTTGAGTTCCCCTCAACGTCTGACGAAGGGGCCGGTAAAGGGAAAGGGACTGTTGTGCCTTCTGAATCCGAGGTTGAAGAGGAAGAGGAGGAAGAAGACGAAGACTACTCAGAACAACAGTATCCACCAGCGGATGAAAAATATAAGAACCTTGAAGACAGATTGGAAGCTATAGAGTTGCAGAGGGTGCCCGGATTGGATTTTGAGGAACTAGGGTTGGTAGCTGGGATTGTTATCCCTCCCAAGTTTAAGGTGCCAACATTTGCCAAGTACGACAGTCTGTCTTGCCCTAAGATGCACCTGAGGTCGTATGTTAGAAAGATACAACCTCATTCATCCGATAAAGACCTATGGGTACACTTTTTCCAAGACAGCTTGTCTGGCACTCAGTTAGATTAGTTTTATCAGCTCGAGAGATCAGAGGTTGACAATTGGGAAGACTTGGCAGCTGCTTTTTATCGTCAGTATCAGTACAATGCTGATTTGGCGCCCACTCGTACTCAGTTACAAAGTATGGGGATGGCTTCCAATGAAGGGTTTAAGGAGTACGCCCAGAAGTGGCGTGATCTGGATGGAAGGGTGCAGCCACTGCTATCAGATAGGGAGTTAGTTGACATGTTTATGGGGACCCTGTCTGGCCCCTTCTTCAACCATCTAATCGGGAGCTCTTCTGCGGGATTTACTGAACTGATTTTGACCGGCGAAAGGGTGGAGGCTGGTATTAAAAGTAGAAAGATTCAAAAGGATGCTTCCGCATCCACAGCTGTTAAGAAACCTTTCCCAGCCAAGAAGGAAGCATCTGCTGTGTATTCTCAGAAGGGATTGGGAAGAACTGAGCGTCGGCCGACTGCAGGGGCCGTGATGATTCAAAATTCGTCAAATGATCAACCTCGTAACAATCAATCAAGACCTAATCAACAACGGGTAGAACGGCCACAACGGAAGTTCACCCGCATCAACATGACGCCCGCTCAGGTCCTTCCCCATTTGTTGAAGATGAATCTGACCAGTTTGAAAGAGGCGCCAAAAAACCCTAACACCTCCTCTCCATACTATCACTCCAACGCTAAGTGTGCTTACCATTCCGACAGTGCTGGGCACGATACCAATAATTTTTGGGCACTTAAGAACAAAATTCAGGACTTAATTTACGCCAAAGAGGTTGAATTTGATGCTCCTGAAAAGCCCAATGTTATATCTGCTCCGATGCCCAAGCACGGCCACAATGTGCATGCCATTTTGGAAAACCTCCATGTTACTGATGTTGCCAATCTGTTGACTCCATTGCTTGTGATTAAAGAAAATTTGTTGAGAGCCGGGATCTTTCCTGGTTGTGGTAAAGACTGTTATTTTTGTTTGAACATTCAAGGTGATTGTCCAATGTTGAAGTCGGGTGTCCAACGCCTGATGGATACTCAAGAGATACTTTTCCAGAAAACCCCTGTTAACACTTTCAATCCGATTACTCCTGATACTTGTGATGATTCAACCAACGATATTACTATCATAACCATTTCTGACAATCCTCCCAAGGCTTGCAAAAGGCCTGTCAGGATTACACCCAACTCTAAATGTGTACCTTTAAAGATCACCATGCAGGGACCTGTCCCGTACCAATCAAGCAAAATGATACCGTGGAACTATGGGGGAGAAATCTTCTACCACGGCATCAAACAAATCGAAACAGTCCAAGAGATTTCTGAAGAAGACCCTGATATAGGGAACATCGCGGGTGCAAGCAAGATAACCCGCAGTGGCCGGATCTTTTCTCCGGAAATTGCTCCCCCTCGAGCAGTTTTCGGATCCTTAAAAGCTTCTACACCTGTTGGACCCTCTGTGCAAGGCCCAGTGATTGAAGAATTGGATACTCCTGAAGTAAGACCATCTGCTGATAATACCGACAAGGGTAAGGGGGTGCTGGAAATGCCTGTCAGGATGAAGGCTCATGCTGTGGTTATCCCCGAAACCACTCAGAAAGAAATGGATGAAATTTTGAAAATAATCAGAAAAAGTGATTACGACATTGTAGAACAGCTGGGGCAGACCCCTTCTAAAATTTCAATGTTGGCTCTTCTGCTCTGTTCAGAGGCCCATGCTAAGGCCCTAATCAAATTCTTGAAAGCGGCACATGTACCCCAAGAGACTTCGGCTGACCAGTTTCAACATTGTGTGGCCAGTCTTACTGCTGACAATGGCCTGGGCTTTTCCGACGCTGACTTAACTCCCAAAGGAAGGAAGCACAATGACGCGCTACACGTCTCAGTTGAATGCAGGGGAACTACCCTCGCCCATGTCTTGGTTGATACTGGTTCTTTCCTGAATGTGCTGCCAAAGAAGGCCTTAGACCGTTTGGACTGCGAAGGTTTGACCCTTAAACCTAGTAACATCGTCGTTAGGGCTTTTGATGGTTCCAAAAAAATGGTTCATGGAGAGGTTGATATTCCTATCAAAGTAGGCACAGAGGTCTTCAACTCAACCTTTTACGTGATGGACATCCGTCCGTCATATTCGTGCTTGTTAGGAAGACCGTGGATCCATTATGCCGGGGCAGTTACCTCATCTTTGCACCAAATGCTGAAATATCCTGTTAAAGGTAAGATTATAACAGTGCACGGCGAGGAAGAGTACATGATAAGTCATCTCAACTCCTTACGTTATGTGGAGCTGGATGGCGAGTTCATCAAAACGCCTTTCCAGCATATTGAGGAAGTTTCTCTCAAGGTGGCAGTTGAGAAGACAATGGTTGAGGTACCTATCGTCCCCAAGCATATGGCTAGGATGGAATCTCTCAAGGACGCAGAGGCTGTGATTAAGGAGGGGAAGAGCATAGTATGGGGATAATTGTCTGACTTTCCCCATAAGACGGACAAGTTTAGTTTAGGGTTTACTGCTGCAGGACAGAGGGCTATGCGTCGCTCCAAGGCTGGAGGGCCACCCGTCAGGATCTCACACCATGGAATCAATGTTGTGGAAGATGAAGATGAAGAGAGCCATTTTGAAGACTGGATCTTCCCGACCGTCGAAGGGGGTTTGAGCAATTGGGAAGCAAAGGATTTTGTTCCTATCACCTTTATCAACCAGTAATTTTATCTTTGAACAATTTCCCGTTTTTATGGTATGTAATAACTAAAACAATTCGCACACTATTTTCACCTCATGCCTTGCCCGGGGCATGTAGGTTCAGTTGTAAGGGTTTGATTTTCTTCATAATCATATGCCATGTTTTAATGAATCATTGGACGTTTTTCATCTATAAACTGCTGTGTTCATTTTCTTTCCTTTTGCATTTTTGTTTGTTTAAGGATGGCTATCCCTTACACACACCCACACTCACAAATGCAGGTACCCATCCATTCCGGATTCCATGGGTGACTATTCTTCTTTAGCCTTCGATAACCCTGAAGATTTGGTCAATCATGCTGAGTACGAAGTTGACGAAGATTGTGAAGTGCGGGAGAGTTAGCCAGACTTCTACAACAAGAAGAGAGGGTCATTCTGCCTCATGAAGAGTTGCTAGAAACCATCAACTTAGGGACAGAGGAAGACAGGAAGGAAGTAAAAGTGGGTGCCAACCTGGAACCGAGTGTCAAGGAACGCTTAGTGCAGTTGTTGAACGAATACGTTGAAATCTTCGCCTAGTCTTATGAAGACATGCCAGGGTTAGACACCGATATCGTGGTTCACCATCTCCCTACAAGAGAAGATTGTCCAACGATCAAGCAAAAGGTCCGACGAATGAGGCCTGACATGTCTGAAAAGATTAAGGCTGAAGTAATGAAGCAATTCAACGCTGGCTTTCTGGATGTTACTACCTATCCACAATGGGTTGCTAACATTGTGCCCGTGCCTAAAAAGGATGGGAAAGTCAGAATGTGCGTGGACTATCGGGATTTAAACAGAGCTAGTCCTAAAGACGATTTTCCACTGCCACATATCGATATCTTGGTTGACAACACAGCTCAGCACAAGGTATTTTCCTTCATGGATGGATTCTCGGGATATAACCAGATCAAAATGGCTCCCGAGGACATGGAGAAAACTACTTTTGTCACGCAATGGGGTACCTTCTGCTACAAAGTGATGCCGTTCGGACTGAAGAATGCAGGGGCAACCTATCAACGCGCCATGGTATCTTTGTTTCATGATATGATACATCATGAGATCAAAGTTTACGTAGACGACATGATAGCTCGATCACAAACAGAAGAAGAACACCTAGATCATTTGCAAAAGCTGTTTGCCAGGTTGAAGGAGTATAAGCTCAAACTGAACCCAAGCAAGTGCACTTTTGGAGTTAGATCTGGTAAACTTTTGGGATTTATTGTCAGCAACAAAGGTATTGAGGTTGATCCAGCTAAGGTAAAGGCTATACAAGAAATTCTTGTCCCCCGTACTGAAAAGGAGGTTAGAGGATTCTTGGGACGCTTGAACTATATTGCGAGGTTCATCTCTCACCTGACATCTACCTGTGAGCCAATTTTTAAACTGTTGAAGAAGGATCAGGTGGTTGAATGGAACAATGATTGTCAAGTTGCTTTTGATAAGATCAAGGAGTACTTACTAGAACCTCCTATTCTGATGCCACCCATCGAAGGAAGGCCGTTGATCATGTATCTGACTGTTTTGGATAACTCAATGGGGTGCGTACTGGGTCAACATGACGAGTCTGGCCGAAAAGAGTATGCCATTTATTACCTTAGCAAAAAGTTTACCGACTGTGAGACTCGCTACTCACTGCTCGATAAAACTTGCCGCGCTTTGGTATGGGATGCTCGTCGGCTAAGGCAGTATATGTTGACTCATACCACTTTGTTGATTTCCAAGATGGATCCGATCAAGTATATCTTCGAGAAGCCGGCTTTATCTGGAAGAATTGCTAGATGGCAAATGATCATGACTGAATATGACATCCAATATACTACCCAAAAAGCTATAAAAGGGAGTGTACTAGCTGACCATCTAGCTCATCAAGCCGTCGAAGATTACCAATCTATGAGATTCGACTTCCCTGACGAGGACATCATGACATTAGACAACATTGAAGGTAACGGACCGTATGACGGACCTGAACAAGGATCCCGATGGACCCTATACTTTGATGGTGCTTTAAATGCACTTGGCAATGGTATCGGTGCGGTACTCATTTCTCCAGATGGTTGCCATACACCCTTCACTGCCCGACTTTGCTTCAGTTGTACCAATAACATGGCTGAATATGAAGCTTGCATCTTTGGCCTCAAGGCTGCTATAGACTTGGGAATCAAATCTTTGGTCGTATTTGGGGACTCGGATTTGGTTATCAGTCAAGTTAAAGGAGATTGGGACACTAAACATCCTAATCTTATCCCATACAAAGAACATGTCCTGACGTTGTTGCCTCATTTCGAGCAGATTACTTTTGAGCATTTCCCGCGAGAAGAGAATCAGCTAGCAGATGCTCTGGCTACAATGTCTTCCATGTTTAAACTCAATTGGGATAACGAGGCTCCTCAAATCACCATCGAGTGAATGGACGAACCTGCGCACTGTCATGAGATTAATACCGAAGAAGTAATGGAACAACCCTGGTTTCATGAAATCAAAAGGTATCTCCAGACTAGAGAATACCCCGAAGGAGCTTCCGTCAATGACAAAAAGTTCTTAAGGAGATTTGCTGCCAAGTTCTTCCTAAGCAATGGCATCCTTTATAAACGCAGCCATGATTGTGTTTTACTTTGTTGTGTGGACAAAGCTGAAGCAGAGTTGATCATGACTGAAATACACAGTGGTACATTTGGCACCCATTTGAGCGGACATACGATGGCTAAGAAGATTCTAAAGGCAGGCTACTACTGGTCTACCATGGAAGCTGATTGTCACCAACATTCCCGTACTTGCCACAAATGTCAAGTCTATGCCGACAAGGTACATATTCCTCATGTTCCTCTCAACGTTCTGACAGCTCCTTGGCCATTCGCAACGTGGGGCATTGACATGATTGGAGAGATCAAGCCCACGGCGTCCAATGGATATCGCTTCATCTTGGTCGCTATTGATTATTTTACCAAGTGGGTCGAAGCAGCTTCCTTTGCCTCTGTTACAATGAATGTGGTTGCCCGCTTCATCAAGCAGAACCTCATATGCCGGTATGGTGTCCCCGACAGGATCATCACAGACAACGGTACAAATTTGAACAACACTATGATCATCGCCCTGTGCGAGCAGTTCAAGATTTATCATCACAATTCATCTCCTTATCGGCCGAAGATGAACGGTGTTGTTGAAGCTGCGAACAAAAATATCAAGAAGATCATTCAAAAGATGACAGTCACCTACAAGGACTGGCATGAGATGTTACCGTTTGCTCTTCATGGATATCGTACCACGGCACGTACTTCAACAGGGGCAACCCCATTTTCCTTGGTGTATGGCATGGAAGCTGTGTTACCTATGGAAGTTCAGATTCCTTCCTTAAGGATTATGAAAGACGCTGGTTTGAGTGAAGACGATTGGATTCAGACCCGGCTTGATCAACTCAATTTGATCAACGAGAAATGACTTACTACTGTTTGTCATGGTCAGGCGTATCAAAAACGCATGATCAAGGCTTTCAACAAGAAAGTCAGGCGTCAAATATATCAAGTCGGAGATCTTGTAATCAAGCGGATCATCTTACTGCAAAGTGATCCCAGGGGCAAGTGGACTCCTACTTACGAAGGACCATTTGTGATCAAGAGCATCTTTTCTGGTGGGCAATGATTTTGACCACCATGGGCGGTGACGATTTGCCACACCCTGCAAACGCAGACATAGTCAAAAGATACTACGCATAAAACAACCCGGCAAGTTGAAAACCCGAAAGGGCGACTTGGGCAAAAATGGGCATCCTGGTGAATCGAAAACCTGAAAGGGCAGTTCAGGCAAAAATTAGGGACAAAACAAAAAAAAATTGTACACCCGGCAAGTTGAAAACCCGAAAGGGCGACTTGGGCAAAAAAGGGTTTCCCGGTGGATCGAAAACCCGAAAGGGCGGTCCAGGTAAAAGTTAGGGAATTAAAGCGTATGACTATGTCTCGTCGGATCACTTTAAGAACAATCTCTTCACCAACAAGCTCCAAGCTTCTGATCAATCCAGTCATCGGTGGGCAAAGCAACAAATGGACAAGATATTCAGAGTTGTGAAGGCTATAGCAGAATGGGAATTCCATGGAATTGTTACACATATCCATCTTTCTTTTGTATAAAATTTTCCAATTTTTTTTACGACAACATTTTCTTACTAGGATGTCTGTCTCCTTTGTACAAAGATACTCACAAAAGTTAAATACAAATATACTTCAAAGTGCAGAAATTTGTTTGCCTTTTCTTTTCTTTTTACACTTATGTTTTATTTGAAAACGTCCAATGTTTTGTTAAATAGGCATATGCATTTGAATATAATCACTGCTTACAAATAAAACGAAATTGAAAAAGAATAAGTACTGATAGGTTGAAGGCGTATGAAGATATCTCTAAGCCATTCTAGAAGAAATCCCCTGCATTACATCATTCAGATCTTCAACAAGGCTAAATTTGAGGTATATTTCCCCAGAGGAGATAGGCTTCAAGATCCTCAGCCGAGCCAGTGCATTCCAAAACTTGATTCCCCAGCTGAGTTTGAATTTCAAAATTCCCATCGGAGTTAAGCTTCAAGATCCCTAGTGGAGCCCGAAAACCTTGAAAATTCAATCCCCAACGGAGCCAGAATAGTGAACATTTCCCCATAGATTTATCTCCCAGCAAGATCAAAGATTCTCGGTCCCATTTCTCCAAGGCTTCAATTCCCCAGAAGAGATTTTCAGAGTTTCCCCTATATCCCAGGAAAGTCACGAAGGATTCTCATTCCCTGCAAAAGTTGTCAAAGGCCTTGTTAATCCCCAGCATTGGTCAAGGATTTACTTCCCCCGACGACAATCAAAGATTTCATTACCTCCAGTTACCAAGGATTTATTTTCCTCAGCAAGACAGCTAATCAGATTACATGCATATCCATTACATTCATATATCATAAACATTGATGAAATACAGTTCATTGCATCATACATATCATGCAACATAACTTTATGTTTTTAGCTAACATTTTACCCTTTTCAGGATAAGATTAAAAGGCTATTGTTAACAATTATTCAGATACAGTATGGTACACCCCAGACACGGCGGTCATTCTATTACTAATTCACAATTTCAAGTCAAAATACAGTACAGATACACCCCATACGCGGCGGTCATTCTACTACTCATTCAGACTTCAGCAGTCTGATACAAACTAGATACGCTCCAGACACGGCAGCCATTCTATCTCTCATTCAGATTCAACTATCAACCACAAGTTCAGATATGTTCCAGACACGGATGTCATTCTGGCCCTTATACCAGCAGTTTGATTCTCCCCAGTGCAATCGCCACGGAAGTCATTCTGCCACCTATTCAGATCCCAGTTACAGTCTCAGATACACTCCAAACACGGAAGTTGTCTGCTACTCATACAAATATCAACTTCAGATACAATCCAGATACGCTCCAGACACGATTGTCATTCTGTTACTCATTCGGGATAAATGTAACAGAATGACAGCCTTCTGGTTCGCCGGGAAGCCCTAATTTTTGCCTAGGCATGTCAGCCTAGCGGGTCTTTTTTCATGCGTAGTATCTTTTTACTATGTCTGCATTAGCGGGGTGAGGAAGGTCGTCACCGTCCATGTTGGTTAGAATCATGGCTCCTCCCGAGAACACATGTTTAACCACAAATGGCCCTTCGTACGTAGGGGTCCATTTGCCCCTTGGATCACTCTGAGGAAGGATGATTCGCTTGATTACCAGATCCCCAACTTGATATTCTTGTGGTCTGACCTTTTTGTTAAAAGCCCTGATCATCCGTTTTTGATACGTCTGACCATGACAAATAGCAGTAAGTCTCTTTTCGTCAATCAGATTTAGCTGATCAAGTCGTGTCTAGATCCAATCATCTTCACTCAGATCTGCATCCTTCATTATCCGGAGAGAGGGTATCTGCACTTCGATCGGTAAGACTGCCTCCATGCCGTAAACCAAAGAGAAAGGAGTTGCCCCGGTTGACGTCCTAGCTGAGGTACGGTACCCATGTAGAGCAAACGGTAACATCTCGTGCCAATCTTTATAAGTCACTGTCATCTTCTGCACGATTTTCTTAATGTTCTTATTTGCTGCTTCTACAACCCCATTCATCTTCGGTCTGTAAGGAGAAGAATTGTGGTGCTGTATTTTGAACTGCTCGCAGAGCTCAACGATCATCTTATTATTCAGATTGGTACCGTTGTCTGTAATGATCCTCTCAGGGACGTTGTACCGACAGATCAGGTTATGCCGAATGAACCGTGCCACAACAGTCTTGGTTATCGTAGCGTAGGAAGCTGCTTCAACCCACTTCGTAAAGTAATCAATCGCTACCAAGATGAAGCGATGCCCATTAGATGCCGTAGGTTTAATCTCACCGATCATGTCTATGCCCCACATTGCAAACGGTCAAGGCGCAGTCAGAACATTCAAAGGGACTGGAGGAACATGCACCTTGTCTGCATAAATCTGGCACTTGTGGCATGTCCTGGAATGTTGGTAGCAGTCGGCTTCCATTGTGGACCAGTAATACCCTGCCCGGAGGATCTTCTTAGCCATAGTGTGTCCACTGGAATGTGTACCAAAGGTCCCTTCATGTAGCTCCGCCATAATCCTTTCTGCTTCAGTCTTATCTACACAACGCAGCAAGGTCGAATCATGGTTTCGTTTGTACAAGATGTCGTTGCTAAGGAAGAACTTTGCCGCGAACCTTCTCAGGAACTTCTTATCATTGACAGATGCACCTTCAGGGTATTCCTGAGCTTCCAAATATCTCTTCACCTCATAGTACCAAGGCTTCTCAGTCACTAATTCAGTCTCAAGATCACAACAGTATGCCGGTTTGTCCAGTTTCCAGATGATGACCCGGGGAGCCTCATTGTCCCACTTGACTTTGAACATAGAAGACATCGTAGCTAACGCGTCCGCTAACTGATTCTCCTCTCTCGGGAAATGTTCAAAGGTTATCTCTGTGAAGTGGGGGATCATTGTCAACACACATTCTTTGTAAGGAATAAGATTCGGATGTTTCGTATCCCACTCGCCTTTGATCTGGTTGATCACGAGAGCGGAATCTCCGAAGACACTCAGAAACTTGATCCTTAAGTCAATTGCAGCTTTGAGTCCCATGATGCACGCCTCATACTCCGCCATGTTGTTGGTGCAGTTGAAACATAGCCGGGCAGTGAGTGGAGTATGAGTGCCTTGAGGGGATATGATCACAGCGCCGATACCATTACCCAAAGCATTGGAGGCTCCGTCAAAGTGCATAGACCATTGGGATCCTTCCTCAGGTCCTTCATCCGGTCCAGGTACTTCACAATCAGTTACTATCATGATGCTTTCATCTGGAAACTCGAAGTTCATTGATTGATAGTCATCTACGGCCTGATGTGCCAAGTGGTCTGCCAACACACTTCCCTTGATGGCTTTCTGGGTTGTGTACTGAATGTCGTATTCCGTCAAGATCATTTGCCATCTTGCAATTCTCCCAGACAGAGCAGGCTTTTCGAATATGTACTTTATAGGATCCATCTTTGAGATCAACAAGGTAGTGTGAGTCAGCATATACTGTCTCAGCCGGCGAGCAGCCCATACCAAAGCGCAGCAAGTTTTCTCAAGCAGTGAGTATCGGGTCTCATAGTCGGTAAACTTTTTGCTAAGGTAATAAATGGCATGCTCTTTTCGGCCAGACTCGTCATGCTGCCCCAGCACACACCCCATTGAGTTATCAAGTACTGTCAGGTAAAGTATCAGAGGTCTCCCTTCAACCGGTGGCATAAGGATGGGTGGTTCTTGGAGATACTCTTTGATTCTATCAAAAGCAGCCTGACATTCATCATTCCAACGTACTACCTGATCTTTCCTCAGCAGCTTGAAGATTGGCTCACAGGTAGCAGTTAGGTGTGAGATGAACCGAGCAATGTAATTCAGGCGTCCTAAAAAACCTCTGACCTCTTTCTCTGTTTTAGGAACTAGCATCTCTTGAATAGCTTTAACCTTGGCAGGGTCCACTTGAATACCCTTATCACTTACAACGAAGCCTAGCAACTTCCCAGATCTTACCCCGAAGGTGCACTTGTTCGGGTTTAACCTCAGCTTGTACAATTTCAGACGGTCAAACAGTTTCTGCAGATGATCAAGGTGTTCTTCCTCAGTCTGGGACCTTGCGATCATGTCGTCAACATACACTTCTATCTCATGATGGATCATATCATGAAATAAAGCAACCATGGCACGTTGGTAGGTTGCCCCAGCGTTCTTTAGTCCAAAAGGCATGACCTTGTAGCAGAAGGTGCCCCACTGAGTAACAAATGTAGTCTTTTCCATGTCTTCAGGTGCCATCTTGATTTGGTTGTAACCTGAAAAGCCATCCATGAAAGAGAATACCTTGTGCTGAGTTGTATTATCAACAAGGACATCAATGTGAGGTAGAGGGAAGTCGTCTTTGGGGCTGGCCCTGTTCAGGTCCCTGTAGTCGACACACATTCTGACCTTACCGTCTTTCCTTGGTACCGGCACCACATTATCAACCCACTGAGGGTAAGAAGTCACTGCAAGAAAACCGGCGTCAAACTGTTTCATAACCTCGGCTTTGATCTTCTCAGACATCTCTGGACGCATACGGCGGACCTTTTGCTTAACCGGAGGGCAGTCTTCCTTGGTAGGCAAATGATGGACTACAATGTCGGTATCCAACCCGGGCATGTCTTCGTAGGACCAGGCAAAGATCTCCACATAATCCTGTAACATCTGGGTCAGCCGTTGCTTCAAGCTGAGCTCTAGGTTGGTACCAATCTTTACCTCTTTCCTGTCTTCTTCAGTACCCAAGTTTATTGTTTCCACTGGCTCTTCATGGGGTTGAATTGCCCTTTCCTCCTGAAGTAACAGTCTTGCAAGCTCGCCAGGCACTTCGCAATCATCTTCACCTTCGTCTTCGGCTAAGTTGATCGGTTTTTCGAAGTCATAACTAGCAGTAGCAGAGTCGTTACTAGTGAGATCCAGAGTGGATTGAAACCTGTATGAGTGAGTGTGTGTGTAAATACAGCTGTTTTAAGAAATGTAAAGGAAGGAAAGACAGAAAAGGAGCATAAGATTTGAAATGCAAGAAAACGTCCAAGATTTTCATTTATGATATATGAAATGACAATTTATATGCCCTCACAAATAAAACCACGGTGCCTCGGGTAAGACACCGGGCCATAGAGTTCGATCAATTGTTTATTACAGATACCAAAAACATAGGAATTCATTACTTAGTAACAAGAGAAACAGGTAGATTGTCCTTCGCACTCCAATTGCTAGGTCCGCTGTTGGTTGCCGGGTAAATCCAGCTATCGAACTCAGCTTCATCCACTTCCTCTTCGTCCCCAATAGCATTCACTCCGTGAGCAGGCAGGGGAGCTGTCACTACATTAGGCTTCTCAGATGCCTCAAACTGTACCTCCTTGGCGTCAATAAGGTCCTGCAGTTTGCTCCTTAATGCCCAACAGTCATCAGTGGAATGCCCCGGGCTATCAGAATGGTAAGCACAGCGAGCATTTGGGTTGTACTTAGGAGATGTAGTATTTGGAAACTTCGGAGCCTCTCTGACGGTCACTAAGTTGGTTGAGAGCAACTGTGGTAAGATCTGTGACAAGGTCATACTCAAACGGGTGAATTCCCTCCGGGGTCTTTCAGCCCTTTGAGGATTGGTTGGCCGAGGAGCGGCAGCAGGCTTAGCAATCATTACCGCACTGACAGATTGGCGGCGCTCAGATCTCTCTGGTCTCCGGGAGCTATATACAGCACTAGCCTCCTTTTTGAAGGGTTTCTTTTCAGCATTGGAGGAGGCAACCTTCTGTATCTTCCCCGATTTTATACCGGCCTCGATCCTTTCACCAGTCAGGATCAGATCAGTAAACCCAGCAGAGGAATTACCAATGAGATGATTGAAAAATGGACCAGATAGGGTCCCCAAAAACATATCCACCAGCTCCCGGTCCGTCAATGGTGGTTGTACCCTGCCAGCCAGATCTCTCCATTTCTGGGCGTACTCCTTAAAACCTTCACCCGACCCTAGCGACATACCCTGGAGTTGGGTATGCGTAGGAGCGAGGTCGGAATTATATTGATACTGCTTGTAAAAAGCAGTGGCCAGATCCTCCCAGTTACGAATGTTGGTCCCATCCAGCTGATAGAACCATTCGAGGTGAGTCCCTGAAAGACTCTCCTGGAAGAAGTGGATCCATAAGTTCCTGTCTGCTGTGTAAGGCTGAATCTTCCTTACATAAGAACGGAGGTGCATCTTGGGACAGGAAGCCCCGTCATACTTCACAAAGGCAGGTGCCTTGAACTTGTGTGGAATCACCACCCCAGTAGATAACCCCAAGTCTCCAAAATCCAGTCCAGGCACACGCTGAATTTCCATAGCTTTTAATCTGTCCTCCAGTCGCTTGTACCGGTCTTCAGCAGGAGGGTACTGCTCGTCGTTGAAGTCTGTTTCAGTATCAGAGACCACAGGACTAGGGACCTCCCTTTCTTGGTGACTACCTTCCCCTACAGATGGAGTAGTCCTCTCAGCCTCATTTTGCAAGGTGTTCCCGAGTCTGCGCCCAGTGTTAAATAGTACAGTCCTCTTCTTCTTCTTATTCTTCTTCAGAAGCATAGCCTTCAGCTCTTTTTGACCTTGAGCCAAACCCATGATCAGCTCCTGAAATTGGGCGTTCTGCGCCTGAAGGGCCTTGATAGATGTCTCGGTAGATAATTCAGGGTTCATGATGCTGAAATAAACAGCGAAGAACAGTAAGCAACCTGAAAAGAAGAGTACCTGTGATGCACATGATGAATGATATGTGTTTATGCAATGCATTCAAGGGTTCGAAAATTCAAATTTGTTGCAGACAAAAAGGAACACACGTTATCATTAAGGAAATAATTGTTCAGTACATTCAAGCTCCATGGGCAAACATTACAAAGCAGATCAGTCCCAAAAGACACTACGCATCCTCTTCGGAGCAATATAGGTATTGAGATTCCTTTCCTCATGCAGTAGGCGGGTGAGCTCCAGGACCTTCTTCTCACTGGCATGTAGACTAGTCTCCAGAGAATTTCGTTCTTCCTTAAGCTGGATCCAACTCTTCTGCATCTCTTCCCAGGACGTGGGCATGTCAGGATGTTGAATGGTGTAGGACACCTCTCCTTCCAAGTCTGGCTCTTTGATCACGGGGAGAACATGAGGATATGGCATCACCAGCTTCTGGGAGCGGGCTCGTACCCATTTGAGATAAGGCTCCAATGGGATGGAGTTCCTGTGCCCCAGGGTCTTGCTGTCTATTTTGCTGGGCATCCTCCAAGCTCTGATAAATTTCTGGCGAAGTCCTTGCGCATCATTGTCGAAGTCAAAAACTATGTCAGGAATTAACATCTCATGAGGGCCATCTTTCCGAGCATAACCAAACTGTCTCCAAGCCAGGCACGGGTTGTAAGTAATACCTCCTCTGATTCCAAGTAAAGGAACATTAGGGTACTCCCCACAACGATCAATGATAGTGACATCCTCTCTGGACCGAGAACACCAATGTACGTCTGCATGTGTAAGAGTCATCAACCGTTGTGACCACCTCAAACCTCGCTCGTTCTTCAAAACTGATTGTGGAAGGTGCGAAATAAACCACCTTCCCAGGAGGGGAGTGCAGCACATAAGAACACCCCTTTTTCTCATGGTTCGAGTGTAACATGAGTGAAGGATGTCCCCCAGCAACATAGGTATAGGATTCCTGGACATGAAGACCTTGACAGCACTGATATCTATAAGCTGATCTGGTTTAGGGAACAACACCAACCCATAGACAAGGAGGGCTACAACTTCTTCAAAGGCTTGTAGGTCAAGGGAATTCCAACACTCTTGGGCCTTCTCAAACAGAAACTTTGCCAAGAATCCTTTGATACCATTTCTGGCTTCCCAATGCCCCCTGATGTCAGATGGTTGTAGGCATAATGCTTTAGCTACTTCTTCAAGTTTTGGTTCCCTTTCCGTACCGTTGTAGGGTAGTTGATTGAGAATGGGAATCTTCAGAAGCTGGGAAAACTCTTCTAAAGTAGGCACCAGCTGATAATCCGGGAAAGTAAAACAGTGATGCAGAGGGTCAAAGAATTGGAAAAGGACCTTTACCATCTCTTCCTCAATATTGGTATTGACCAGGCTGATGAGTCTACCATGCCTTTCACTGAATGACGAGTTCTCGGGAATCCTGGATGTAAGCTCCTTAAGCTGAGGAGGGACCCTTATAAGGTTGATCTGAATTGTCTTTCTGCGGATAGTTTCCATGTCCTACAAAACAAGAACAAAGATGAAGATTCGAACCCCTGAAATGGTTAGTGGATGCATATGATGCTGTATGATGTTATGATGTTATGATTAAACACACCACAAATATTTACAAAGGCAAACATGTAAGGCACACAAGTCACACAAGACAAGCCCTTAGAGTTTAGGCCAGCATGGGGTCTGGGTATTACCCTCTTGAAGTTGGTGGGCTCAAACCTGTCCTATCAAAGTAACCGGGTTCTAAGGATCTCAATATCATTGGATTGCTTTCATTGTTCATCGTTTCGATTTAGCCACTGACTGGAGATCAAAATATCCCAAGAAAACAACCCTCAACCGAGTGTAGTATCGAGTATCAACCGACTTCGGAGTACACCAAAGTAGTCATCTCACTACCCTAAAGAGGCCAAGATGGTTCAATTAAGGTTCCTAAGGTCTGTTGATGCTTCACGACACCACGCGGAGGCCCCGTACTCTCCTTGATTGACTCAAGGGTTACCGGTACACACCAAAGTGCCACATCAACGTAGCAGACTGCTTCAACCATGTCGGTATACCCTGCACAGTTCCCTCACAGCCTTGTTGCTACTTTCTAAGAAGGTATCCCCAGATCCGGGTTAGGATCTATAGAACTCCCAAGACAGGCCCACAATATTTAAATCAGGCAAAGAAAGCAATTGAAAACACAAGTGATCTTAGTCCTAAGGTACACCTCACTTTAAAGTATTGTTCCCCAGCAGAGTCGCCAGTTCTGTGATCGGTGGATCTGGAACTGACTGTTTAACGCTGGTTTCGCGAAATGTCGCGGTAAGCAAGAGTCGCCACCGTCTTTTATTTTCTCCAACATGGAAAGGACAAAAGCACAGAAAAATTCCTTATTGAGATTAGTTCTCGGTTCGGGAGGTAGATTTATAGAAAGGGAAGGTGTTAGCACCCTTTCTATCCATGGTTATCCATGGGCTCTTAGATACTTGCTCATTTGTGTTTTCAAAATATTTGTTTGCTTTTCAAATGTGAGTGGGTTTGAAAAAGTTTCGTTTAAAATTTCAGTTCGACTCTTGTATCAGTCCTCAAGAGTGTTTGAAAAGTTGTTTTTGAAAGCTTTTTGAAAAGTGTCGGTGTGAAAAGAAGTTTTTGATTTTGTTTTGAATTAGAGCAAGTATCTACGAGTCATCTACCTACCCTAAGGAATTAGTCTGTGTAAATGTTCTTAAGGTAGTGCCATCCCACCATCGAGAGGTAGGTAGCACCACCGTTGGAGGTGTTCGGGTCAATTCGAGGGTTAGGGACAGTGTGGTCACCGAGCAATAGTAAGATACCTTAGAAGCTACCCTTATGCCATTGATCTTTTTATTCCGAGGCAACCGTTTTGAGGCAACTTATTTCGAGGCAACCGTTTCGAGGCAACTAGATCAATGGAACATAAGGACTCACTAAGACGTCCTGTACTCGACGACCACGTTTCGAGGGGCAAGGCAACAGTGTGATCACCAGAGCAACAGTAGGACACCTTAGAAGCTACCCTTATGCCATGTTCATGGACATAAGGACTTACTAAGACGTCCTGTACTCGACGACCACGTTTCGAGCGGCAAGGCAACAGTGAGGCGTACCCTAAGAGTGGTGTGTGAATTGTGTGTCATTTTCAGTTATTATTTGTCTTGTCATGCATTGGGTGAGCTACGCTTTGATTTTATTTGGGCATTCATTCTTTCATGTTATTGTTTAACAGTTAAAGATGCGGAAATTTAAAGTGCGGAAAAGATAAAAGGTCTTACGCTATTACAAGGGCGCGGGTCTACAACGCCAAATTAATCCAGACCCGATTTAAAATAAAGTGCAGAAAATAAATATCTAATTAACTATTACAGGGCTTTGGGGCAAGTACATGATATTCACAAAAAGAAATAAATAAAACGCGCGAAACAAAAACGTAATCGAATGCGAGGGCGTTGAACCCTTTGAAGGAATTAAAATAAAATTATAAAAAAATAAAGAACTTATTTTTTATGTTTTTGTATTTATGACATTAAAGAAAATTAAATTAATTAAAAGTCAAATAATTCTAATTCTAATTGTTTTTTAATTTATTAAAGAAAATGCATTAAAGTTAAAACCTAGAATTAAAACTAAATTAATTATAAAATTTATTTACAAAATTAATGGTTAATGATACTTATAATAAAAAAAACATTTAATTAATTAAAAAAAAGGGTAAAAAGTGCTTAAAGGTCTATTTTTATTATTTTTGGTTATTGTGAAAAAGAATTAAATTAACAACCTAAAATTAAATCTAAATTAATTATGGGATTTATTTAAAAAATACTAAAATAAAATATTTATTATTTTTTAGCTTTTCTGATTTTTTTTATTGTTTTGTATTTTTATGAAAATAATTGAATTAAAAGACAATAATTAAAAGAAAATAATAATAATGCAAAAGAAAGAATAAAAAATAATGGCAAACCTAGGGGGTCTGCCCCTAATTGTGAGGGTTTGTTGTAGTGATTCAGGCCCATTTGTCCTTGGCCTCTTTGACTTTCCAGGAATTATGCACATGCGCTGACCATAGCCCACCATGTTCCACAGATCCTGGCCCTTGATTGAAGAGATTGAACGCGTGGCAGGTTTGATTTAGGAGATGCATGGTGCGCTTTGGTATTGAAGCTGCATGGGAATGTTAATTGAAAAATAATATTGAAAGTGGTGAGGACCTGGGGCTCGAACCCAGGTCATGAACGTTGCCAATGCTTGTGCTTACCACTGAACCATCCAACGCGCCTTGTATATTATATAAGAAGCAAATAATATAAAAGCAAATACATGTTAGTGTTATAAAATAAAAAAAAACGCGCGCTGGATTCAAACCAGCCACTCACAGCGTGACACACAGTCATCTTCCCCAATGCACCTGTAATGAAAATGAAATAGCGGGGGTTTTAAACCCCCCCAAAACTCAAGCTATTTGAAAATAGCGAATAGGCCATGCCTAAACATAAATTGAGCGCGACAAACAAATTGGAATCCTCATGTTGCCACGATCTCATTCATGCTGGTGTTAAGGTCCAATTTTACCACATAACCAAAGCCCTAATTCTAGGTTTCATGAACCCTAGTTTTTGTTCATGGTAGAATCGGATTCAGACACCTATAATCCAATTGGATGACACCAAAAGCTTCAGAGGACAATTGTTAGTACAAATCAAGCAGTAAAAATCAATGGAAATGGATGATTCGTGCTATGCATTTCTGGAAAAAAAATACAAACCGTGTAGCTTTGTGGGACTGATTCCTTGCACGTTTGAGTATGGTTTTGATCGCTGGAGCTTCCTTGGGAACTCAGGAAGATGTTTGGATCAAAATGGAGGCTCAACAAATGCTCAAAGGCAGTTTTCAGTTTTCAAAAAAATGGCCAAAAATGTGAGTTTGCTTTCAGTGTTTATGCGCAGCTTAGGTCTTAATATTGCTTCTGATCACTTGTATATACATTAGGCAATGTGTATGAAGAGGAATTATGGCCTCATAATGCAACACATTCAATTTCATGATTCTCCATAAACCTCCATAACCAAATTTCCATTTTTGAACTATTTTTGAATTCTTGCTCTATTTGGCCCCTTGCACGAACTTGGCATATGTTTAAAGGTGATTCAAGACCCATCAAAGTCAAATATCCTCTTTAATTAGGCTTTTTGATTTTCCTTTGATTTTAAAAGATTTAAAATTAATTAAATCTAATAAAATCAATAAAAAATGAAAAAATTAATTAAAAATTTTGAAATAAAAGGTGGGACACGTGGGAAGCATGGCCAAGTTAATTCAAGTGGAAAAAGTGGGCCCCTTTTGTCAAAAATGAAATTTCAAGGATAAATGATTTTGGCCATTTCACAAAAATTTCCCAACTTCCACAAGGCATAACTTGCTCAATTTTTAAGCTTTGCTCATGTTCTTGGACATTTTGGAAAGGTATTTGAGTCCCCTAACCAATTCCTTTGGTCCCATGTCATTTTGATTTACCAATCTCAAGTTATGGCCTTTGACTTAAAGCCCCTTTTTGTTGACTTTTGAAAATGACCTATAATGTTGAAATTGATAACTTTTTGTGAGAGCATTTCTTGGACTTGAAGTATGAAGATGAGTTGTAGGAAATGTCTTTCTCTTCAAAATGAGCTTTGGATGGAATTTTTCTGATAATCCATGTGAAAGTTATGCCCTGGTCAATTTACAGTTGACTTTTTCAATTGTCCAAATAAGGAAACTTTTGCATCTTGATGATTTTTGAGCCAAGCTTTGAGAATCATGATCAAGCATTGATCAAATGATGTTTGTGGCCTCAAAATGAGATGTTGACTAAAAATTTGAACTTTTGACTGTCAAATGACCATTTTGCCCCTACAGTTGACTGTAGTGCAATTAGGGTTTTGGCTGTGCAATTTTGTGCTAAAAGTCTTGAAACTTTGTATGAGGATGCTTGACCATATTTGTAGGCATGTGGGACTTGATTGGACCCTTGGAAACTTCATTTCCTTGATCAGAACCAAAACCCTAATTTTGACTGCTTAGGAGGCCCTTGAACTGTGCAACCCTTGGGGAATTTTGAAGCTTGACTTGGCAAATCTTTGAAGAATATGGGAGGGAAAATTTTGGGGTACAACAGTATAATACTTCACTTGGAAAATGCAGAACGTGGCAAGCATAACAGAAGGAGTTTCCAAACTCCTTAATTCTCTCCAGTCAAACACCACGTTCACCATTTCTCCCTCAACTACTAGGTTACTATATTTTTGGAGATTTTGAAGGAAGACTGAGTTCCAAGTTTAACAAACCAACTGCCAGATTTTATTCTTCTATAAATACCTCAATATTGAACAAAAAAAGCACGGAGTTTATTACAGCTTATTTGTGCCGAAGCTCTGCCAAAATTGAAACCAGTATTATTTCAGTATTCATTTTCCAGCATTTGTTTATTTCAATTCTTTTAAATTCCACTGTCCAAATAATAATTTCCAACATTAGGGAATTATTATTCTAGTTTAAGATTTATCATTCAAGCTTCAGAATTTGAAATACTACCGATACCAAGTCCGAGTTTCCGATTTGTGGAAGAAGGATTGAAGTATTGGCTTTACTGTCAGGTTTTTATTTTGCAATTGTATTAAATTCATTTTAATTAATTTATTAATGCATGCTTGTTATTTATTATTTATAATGTCCAATTTACATTTGCTTGCTTTTATTTACAGTATGTTTATTTTGATTTCCATGGCTAGCTAAACCTTTAGTGTCGGTATGGAATAGTAAGAGACATTAGGCTTCTAATCAAACTTAGGCTAAAACTTTAATCAACTTAACTCTGGTTATAACTTTTATGCTTAATAATAAAATCTTTGTTACGAAAGTAAGAAGAGTAAATAGGTTAAATCGAGACCACGAAAGTGTGAGGTTTTTAACCGGATAGCTAAAGTTAGGCATTCGATTTAAATACAGTGAAAGCGCTTTAAACCAAATTAGAATTAATTAAGTTTCCAAAGAATACTTCTAAACACTTATAGGCTAGCGAAAGCAGGTATAGGGCTTTAGACGTATAATCCGAGACAAGACCATGAAAGTGTGAGTTGAGGGTTTTTAAACTGATTAATTCTACGGATAAACCAAGTTGACCATCCTTATATGCCTAGGCCCGATTAGATCCCTTAGGTTGACTCTATTGCATACCGACCGTTCATTTTATAATTACTTTAAAATCAATTAATTTACCTTCCTTAATTTTCCCAAAACCAACGTGACAATTTCCGCCTTAGCTAAACCAACCTGTTTTACAACACTAGCGTGATTACAAAGTCCCTGTGGGTTCGATATCTTTTAAAACTACGCGATAGGCTGTGCGCTTGCAGTTAAGATACCATCAGACATTAAGTCGATCGCAGACCCCATCATCGGGTAGATCCAACTATCGATATCAGACTCTTCATCATCGTCGTCCCTGATAGCATTCACCCCTGCATCTTGTTTAGGCTTCTCTGGTGCTCCAAACTCAATCTCCTTCGCATCGATCAAGTCTTGTACCTTGTTCTTCAAAACCCAAAAATCATCTGTATTATGCCCCGGGCTATCAGAGTGAAAAGCACAGCAGGCACTAGGGTTATACCTTGGTGATGTGGTATTTGGATTCTTCGGGGCTTCCTTTAGAACCACCAGTTTAGTCTTCAGCAACTGTGGCAGAATCTGAGATAAGGTCATTCTGAGACGGGTGAATTGCCTTCGAGGTCTCTCTTCCTTTTGTTGATTGTTGTGATGCGGAGTACCAACAGGTTTTGAAATAACAACCGCATTAACGGCTTGGCGGCGTTCAGGTCTATTCTGGTTTCTTGAACTGTAGACAACACAGGACTCTTTCTTGAATGGCTTCTTCTCGGTGCTTGACAAGGCACCCTTTTGTATCTTACCAGCCTTAATACCAGCTTCAATCCTCTCACCGGTCAAAATAAGCTCTGTAAACCCAGATGAAGAGCTTCCAATCAAGTGGTTGAAAAATGGGCCAGACAGGGTCCCCAGAAACATGTCCACAAGCTCCCGATCAGCCAAGGGTGGTTGCACTCTACCGGCGAGGTCTCTCCACTTCTGAACATAATCTTTGAATCCTTCACCCATTCCCATTGACATACCCTGGAGTTGGGTACGCGTGGGAGCGAGGTCGGAGTTGTATTGATACTGCCTGTAGAAAGCAGTAGCCAAATCTTCCCAACTGCAGATACTGGCTCCGTCTAACTGATAGAACCACTCAAGCTGAGTCCCTGAGAGACTGTCTTAGAAGAAGTGGATCCATAAGTTCTTATCAGTAGTGTAAGGCTGGATCTTCCTCACATATGACCGGAGGTGCAGCTTCGGACAAGAAACTCCGTCATACTTAGTAAAGGCTGGTGCCTTGAATTTGTGGGGGATCACCACCCCAGATGATAGACCTAGATCACCAAAGTCCAGACCAGGCACCTTCTGAACTTCCATAGCATTCAACTGGTCTTCCAGTTGTTTGTATCTATCCTCGACCGGAGGATACTGTTCTTCATCATAGTCCGTCTCGTTGTCGGAGACCACAAGGCTAGGTGCCCTCCTTTCCTCTTGACTATCTTTCCCTCCAGATGAGGTGGTCAGATCAACTTCATTCTGAAGCCTGTTCCCAAACCTGTGTCCTGTGTTGAACAGGATGGTCCTCTTCTTCTTCTTCTTCTCTTTCAGAATCAGGGTCTTCAGGTCTTGCTGACCCTTAGCTAGACTCGTGAACAACTCTTGAAATTGGGCATTCTGGGCCTGGAGGGCCTTGATAGCTTGCTCAGTTGAATGTTCAGCAGACATGATGAGTGAGTGCTGAAAAAAACAGCGAAGAAGATAAGAGACCTGTAAAGGGTACCTGTTTATGAAGTGCATGGGATGAAATGCGTATGATTTATGATTTCAAAGACAATTGAGATTCAAATTTGTAAACAAGAAAGGAAACACACTTTATTAGATAAATTTTAGAATTCAAATTGTTCAACTGATGCCATTAAGGCGTTACATGAAAAGAAATACTGAAAAGTAAACATAAAACTGAAAAGGAAATCATCAAAGGCCCATCAATGCTCCCATGGTCTCTTCTTCTCAATGCGAACATAGTCGTTGAGAATCCGCTCATTCTCCAGTTGCCTAGTCAGCTTCTGGATCTTTTGTTCTTGCTCGTTGAACTTCTCTCGGTAAGAATCCCGTTCTTCCCTCAGTTGCATCCAAGATCTCTTCAGTGCCCCAATGTCAGTGGGCATATAAGGATGGAGGATGGTTGGAAGAACCCCCTCTTCATTAGCAACTTCAAGAGTGACAGGCCAGACGGCTTCATATGGCATACCCAGCTTTTGGGCGCGGATACGGACCCATCTGAGATATGGCTCCATCGGCAGAGAAGTATTTGGGCCCAGCTCATGTGGATCAGATTGGTGCACTCTATCCCAAGCCCTTATGAATCTGCGACACTGCTCGTCGCTATCCCCTTGAAAATCAAAGATGATATGAGGCATTAGCATCTCATGAGGTCCTTCTCTTCTGGCTCTTCCAAACTGACGGAGAGCTAAGCATGGGTTGTAAGAAATTCCTCCATGGGTTCCTATCAATGGAACATTAGGATACTCTCCACAACGATCAATGATAGTCACCTCATCCATACCCTTGAGAGTCCAGATAATGTCGTTATGAGAGAGAGACATCACCCTATAAGCCCAGCCCATTCCTTCTTTGTTCTTCAGTACTGACTTAAGGAGGTGCGAAATAAACCACCTCGACAATAAAGGAGCATAACACATCAAGGTTCCCCGCTTTCGGGCAGTACGAGCATAGAGCTGATGAAGAATGTCACCCAAGAGAGTGGGTACAAGGTTCTAAGAGATGAAGATCTTTATCGCATTCACATCAACAAAAGTGTCAGGATTCGGAAACAATACCAAGCCATATATCAGGAGAGCCATAATATCCTCGAACGCCTTAAAGTCTAGGCTATCCCAGAAGTAGTTAGCCTTGCCAACCAAGAACTTAGTCAGAAAGCATTTTGCTCCACTCCTAGTCTCCCAATTAGCCATCACCTCCTCTTTGGTCAAATGAAGGGTTGCAGCAATTTCTTCGGGCCTAAGGGTCTTCTCCCACCCAGTAAACGGGGTCTTCTCCAGAACAGAGATACCGAGCAGCTCAGAGAACTCTTCTAGGGTGGGAACCAGCTGATAGTCTTGAAAAGTAAAGCAATGGTATAGCGGATCATAGAACTGAACCAGGACACTCATCATCTGCTCATCCAATTTGGAGGTGACCAAACTGAGAAGAGAACCATGCCTCCTGATGAAGGAAGTAGTGTCAGGCATCTTGGTAACCAACTCTTTAAGCAAGGTAAGGATTTGGACAAAGTTGATCCGGATGGTATTCTTACGCATGGGCATCATGATGACCTACAAAACAGAACAAAGATGAATCCCTCCTGTCTTTAAAATAGGTTAGTCCAATGCAAGATGTATGCGATGTTATGATGTCATGATGTCATGATAAAGGCACACCACAAGTATCCATAAATAGCAAACATGGTAAAGGCACACAAGTCACATAAAAGAGCCCTTAGATTTCAGGCTGGCAAGGAGCTTAGGTACTACCCTCTTTCAATTCAGTTGGTTTAAACTTGTCCTAAAAATAGTAACCGGGTTCTAGAGGATCTCAATATCACTGACTACCCTCAATCGGTCATAATTCCAGTTTAGCAACCTTTTCTTGCAGCTGAAATCATCGCGAGAGTTTAGTCTCAATGAGTGTAGCATACTGCTACTGTTCTATGGCCAAGTTGTTCAATTTAAAGGTTCTAAGGTCAGTTGGTGCTTAATGACCCCTTAGAAGACCCATATTCTCCTCGTTCCAACATAAGGGATATCGGTACAGACTAAAGTGCCACACCAACGTAGCTACTGCTTCAACCGTTTCGGTCTACGCCGGACAGTTCCCTCACAGTTTATTGCTACTTACCTAAAGGGTACCCCCAGATCCGGGTTAGAATCTATAGAAACTCCGATACAAGCCCACAAAGATAAATCATACAAAGCATACAATTGAAAACACAATGATCTAATCCTAAGGTACACCTCACTTAAATAAGCCTCCCCAGCAGAGTCGCCAGTTCTGTGATCGGTGGGAAAGAGAACTGACTGTTTTGGAATGTTGGTTCGTGTTTTGCGTTTGTTTTCGCAAAATGTCGCGGTAAGCAAGAGTCGCCACCGTCTTTTATTTCATCCAAGGAAAAAAGCACAGAAAAATTCCTTTTTCGAGATGTTTCTCGGGTTCGGGAGGTAGATTATAGAAAGGGAAGGTGTTAGCACCCTTTCTATCAGTGGTTATCCACGGGCTCTTAGGTACTTGCTCAAAGTGTTTTCAAAATTGCTTTTCTTTGTGCTTGTGGGTTTGAAAGAGTTTTTGTTTTGAAAGGAGTGTAAGTGCGAAAAGTTTTGTTTTGTTTTAAAAGGAGCAAGTACTTAAGAACTATCTACCTACTCGAAAAGTGAATTAATCTATGCAAATGTCCTTTAGACAATGCTAGCCCACTATTGATGAGTAGGTGTGATCGGTGGATCTGGAACTGACTGTTTAACGCTGGATCGCGAAATGTCGCGGAAGCAAGAGTCGCCACCGTCTTTTATTTTCTCCAAATGGAAAGGACAAAAGCACAGAAAAATTCCTTAAAGAGATTGCTCTCGGTTCGGGAGGTAGATTATAGAAAGGAAAGGTATTAGCACCCTTTCTATCCATGGTTATCCATGGGCTCTTAGATACTTGCTCACTTGTGTTTTCAAAAATGGTTTGTTTGCTTTTCAACTGTGGGTTTTAAAAAAGTTCTTTGAAAATTTCAGTTCGACTCTTGTATCGGTCCTCAAGAGTGTTTGAAAAATTGCTTTCGAAAGCTTTTTGAAAAGGTGTCGGTGTGAAAAGTATTTTTTGATTTGTTTTGAAATTAGAGCAAGTATCTACGAGTCGTCTACCTACCCTAAGGAATTCGTCTGTGTAAATGTCCTTTAAAGTAGTGCCATCCCACCATTGAGAGGTAGGTAGCACCACCGTTGGAGGTGTTCGGGTCAATTCGAGGGTCGGGACATGGTGATCACCAGAGCAATGGGAAGATACCTACCTTAGAAGCTACCCTCATGCCAGGTTCCCGGATCATGAGGACTTACTAAGACATCCTCTACTCGACGATCACCTTTCGAGGCAAGGCAACAGTGAGGCGTACCCTAGGGGTGGTGTGTGATTTGTGTGTCATGTTCATTTATTTTTGTCTTGTCATGTTATGAGTGATCTACGCTTTTGCTTTTATTTTTGTCATTCATTCTTGCATGCATTTATTAACAGTTAAAAGATGCGGAAATTAAAAGTTCTAAACTATTACAAAGGCGCGGGTCCACATCGCCAAATTAAAATCCAGGACCCGATTTGACAGAAAATAAAGAGTGCGAGAAATATAAATATCAAATTTACACGGCTTTGGGAGAGTTACATAAATATTATAAGAAAGGAAATAAAAATGTGCGAAACAAATTAATAATCGAAAGCGAGGGCGTTGGACCCTTTTTAATGAAATTAAATTATGATTATAAAATTAATTAAATTAAAGAAAAAAGAAAAGATTTTTGAGTTTTTTGTATTTATGAATTTTTAATGAGAAGATTAAATGAAATTTAAAATTTAATTAACCCTAATTCTAGTTATTTTTAATTTATTAAGAAAAGCATTTAAAATTTAATCTAAAGTCAACCTAATTAATTAATGCAATTTTATTTACAAAAATATAATAATTAATAATTAATGATGATAAAAGAAAAGAAAAAGATAAAAATTGATTAAAACCCTAATTCTACCAATTTTAAGTTTGTTAGAAAAAATATTAAGATTTAAACCTAAATTAAAAAACTAAAATCAATTAATGATATTTATTTACAAAAATATTAGTTAAATAAAATATATTTAATTTTTTTGTCTTTTCTGATTTTTATATTGTTTTTTATGTTTTTTTATGAAAATAATTAATTAAAGAATTAAATTAAAGAAACTAATTAAAACAAGAAGTAGAAAAATATGAGAAAAGGAATTAGGAATGCCAACCATGGGGGTCTGTCCCCAAATTGGAGGGTTTGTTAGCATTTTAGGCCCATTAAACTCATGTCCTCGTTTGACTCTTGGTGCTGGCATACATGTGCGTTGACTGAGTCACATCCTAGTCTCTGAATCCTGGCCCTTGATTGAGTGCAGTGGGACGCGTGGACGGCTTGATATTGTGGATGCATGATGGACGCTAGCACTGAAACTGTACATAAGCGTTAATAGCAAAATAATATGGAAAGGGGTGGGGACCTGGGATCGAACCCAGGTCCTGGAGGTTACCAACCCTTCGCTTGACCAGTGGAGCTAATGATGCGCGTTTGTACATAAAATAACACACAAATAATATAAGAGGAAATAAGGGTTAGTGGAATTTCCGCGCGAAAATTTGAATGGACCAACCAATGCTTTACACTTCATCTTCTTCTTCCTCCTTTGCTTTTTCCTGAAACAAAAAAAACAATTGGATTGCGGGGGTTTTGAACCCCCACTATATAACATATGCCAAAATAGCGAATAGCGCGTAGTAGCTCATAAATTGAGCGCGAGGTGTGCGTCCAAATCGTCCAAGCATGCTGAGTCCATTCATGGTATTGTGGTGTTCCAATTTTTCCAGAATAGAGAAGCCCTAAATTAGAACCTCTGCAACCCTAAAATATATCAATGGCGTTTTTGCATATAGTGTATAAAAACTCAATCAAAGTATGTGGTTAGCTTCAGAATACATCACTTAGTATGAATCCATAAATAAAATGCCATGAGAATGCTTGAAAATCAAAACACGAATATGCATTTTATATGAAAAATTTTGATTTCTGTATACCGATTCAAGGCGTTAGAGTTGATATTCTTGATTGGAATAGTCTCCTGGTCACCTTGGCAAGCTAATGGAATAGGTATTTGGCCTTGAAAAGCCCTGTAACCTAGTTTTCAGTTTTGAATTTTCTTGAAAAAAATGCAAACTTGTTGGTCAGGTTCTTGCGCAGTTGGGAGCTTCTGAGGAGTAGGGTTTGTATTAGTACTTATGTGTGAATGATTAGGGTTGAGAAATTGATCAAAAAATCCATGAATTGATGAAGAGATATTTGATTTTTTATGGCATTAGTTTTCAAATCTTTTTCATGCAAACTTGGTTCAAATCATGTTCAATCACCAAGATTCTTTCCAAATCTGATTATACACAAAATCTTGAGACTATTTCATGCACAAAAAGATTTAAAAAGTTAGGCTTAGTATTTTCCACATATTTATTTTAATTAAATGAATTATTAATAATTAAAAATCCAAATAAATAAATAAAAATGATAAAAAACTTCCCTTTGGGCCAAATGGTCGTGCACATGTCTTGGATAATTATTTGTGGAAGAAAAAGAGGCCCATTAGCATTTTTAAGACCTTTGAAGCAATGTTGACTTTTCAAAATATCCAAAAATTTCCCAACTTCCACAAGGCATAACTTGCTCAATTTTTAAGCTTTACTCATGTTTTTGGGCATTTTGGAAAGGTCTTTGAGTCCTCTAACCAATGTCTTTGGTCCCATGTCATTTTTATTAACCAATCTCAAGTTATGGCCTTTGACTTAAAGTCCCTTTTTGTTGACTTTTGAAAATGACCTATAATGTTGAAATTGATAACTTTTTGTGAGAGCATTTCTTGGACTTGAAGTATGAAGATGAGTTGTAGGAAATATCTTTCTCTTCAAAATGAGCTTTGGATGGAATTTTTCTGATAAACCATGTGAAAGTTATGCCTTGGTCAAGTTACAGTTGACTTTTTCAACTGTCCAAATATGGAAACTTTTGCATCTTGAGACTTTTTGAGCCAAGCTTTGAGAATCATGATCAAGCATTGATCAAATGATGTTTGTGGCTTCAAAATGAGATGTTGACCAAAAATTTGAACTTTTGACTGCCAAATGACCATTTTGCCCCTACAGTTGACTGTAGTGCAATTAGGGTTTTTGACTGTGCAATTTTGTGCTGTAAGTCTTGAAACTTGGTATGAGGATGCTTGACCATGTTTGTAGGCATGTGGGACTTGATTGGACCCTTGGAAACTTCATTTTCTTTGTCAGAACCAAAACCCTAGTTTTTGACTATCAGGAGGCCCTTGAACTGTGCAACCCTTGGGGAGATTTTGAAGCATGCTTTGGCAAATCTTGAAGAATATGGGAGGGCAAATTTTGGGGTACAACAGTTGCCCCTGTTCAATCTTCTTAGACCTGAGGATGCAGATTGGTTGGCGTGCCTTTCGTAATCCGAAGGTGGAAGATGATTGAACACTAGAGTGCCCAGAAATTTGCGCTCACATAGTAGTGTGACGCGGGAATGGGCTTATAGATGCCATTTGGATATTGATGGATAGGTGGATGGGCTTATAGACGCCATCTGGGCGTTGGTCGCGTAAGAGATTCCTTAGCGAGAACTTGCGTACCTGCAAAAGAAAAATGAGTACCTGACCTGTTACAGGAGTTGGTCTTCAGATTCTTTGTATAGATGTGTCCTGACTGGTTACAGGAGCTGGATCTGGATCTTCAAAAGGTGATGAATGAACCAGGGGTGGTTACTACCTTAACAGGAACGGTGAGAGAACCTTGGACGATTACTACCTCAACAGGAACGCTGAGAGAATCATAGGCGACTTCAACCTCAACAGTAATCATTGAGAGAATCTTGGGCGACTTCAACCTCAACAGTAATCATTGAGAGAATCTTGAATATCTTCTACTGAGTCTTTATCAGGAAAATCTGTTAGGGGTCGATTTAGCTGGACTAGAGAAGGCCTTTGACTGGATAAGAAACAGAAAAATCTTAGGGTCGATTTAACTGAACCGGTCTAGGTCTTGAAATCTTCAACTGGATAAGAAACAGGGAGATCTTAGGGTCGATCTGACTGAACCAGAGAAGGCCTTGGACTGGATAAGAAACAGAGAAATCTTAGGGTCGATTTAACTAAACCGGTCTAGGTCTTGAAATCTTCAACTGGATAAGAAACAGGGAGATCTTAGGGTCGATCTGACTGAACCAGAGAAGGCCTTGGACTAGATAAGAAACAGAGAAATCTTAGGGTCGATTTAACTGAACCGGTCTAGGTCTTGAAATCTTCAACTGGATAAGAAACAGGGAGATCTTAGGGTCGATCTGACTGAACCAGAGAAGGCCTTGGACTGGATAAGAAACAGAAAAATCTTAGGGTCGATTTAACTGAACCGGTCTAGGTCTTGATGTCTTCAACTGGATAAGAAACAGGGAGATCTTAGGGTCGATCTGACTGAACCAGAGAAGGCCTTTGACTGGATAAGAAACAGAGAAATCTTAGGGTCAATTTAACTGAACCGGTCTAGGTCTTGAAATGTCTTCAACTGGATAAGAAACAGGGAGATCTTAGGGTCGATCTGACTGAACCAGAGAAGGCCTTTGACTGGATAAGAAACAGAAAAATCTTAGGGTCGATTTAACTGAACCGGTCTAGGTCTTGAAATGTAGCTGAGAACTTAACTGAATCTTTCCTGAAAGGTAAAGGTCAGTCATATGCAATGCATGATATGGATCAAGCAATGATGTTCTCAACATAAATGAGATTTGTAAGATATGATGCGTATATGCATGCTATAATGTATGAAAATGTGATGTTTTTGGATGTATGTTTTCGTCTTAGGAAAATAAATCCTTGACGGGTGCCGGGAAGTCACTCCTGGGCTGATGTTTGAAGAATAGATTTTTGCTTCCGCTGGGGATGATAGTTGCAAGAATACCGGTAGGAGAAGCTAACTCCGTTGGGGAATAAACTTGGCGAATGGATTACTCTGCGGGGAGAAAAGTACTCTAACGATCTTGCTGGGAAGCAATTCTCTGTGGGGAGAGAGATACTTTGCTGGAATGTTGATGGTAATTTGCTGGGGATACCCTTGTTGTGTTGGAAGTGTTGATAGACTTCGCTGGGGATAAGAAGACTTCGTCGAGAACGATCTTTTCAGACTTTGGCTGAGGATAACCCAGTTATATCCTGGTACGGAAATAACTCTTTGGATAAGGCTGGGGGATGCGTTCGTGCTCTGTAGAGGATAAGCTTCTAGAATCTACTGGGGATAAGCTTACTGCTTAGGGAGACGGATTCCAACTTTCCTGGGGAAACTGGATTGGACTCTCTTGGGGAAGTTTTGAGATGTTTTGAAAGTGATTCCACCGAATGTTTGATATACCGCCGGGGAACAATATTTAGACCAAGACTGTCGGGGATGCTTGTTAAGAAGGCGTGTATTATGCCGGGAAATGTTTGAGATCTGCTGGAGGATACCCAGCTCCCTTAAGCTTGATAATAGCTTTGCTTGAAGAGAGTGTACTGACTTACTGGCTCACTCTTTGGGGAATTGGGATGTACTGGTTATGTTCTTCATCTGAACCTATCTTGGTACCTTGGAGGACAGAACAACTAGATTGCTTAGACAACTCTTTATTGCCCATGTTTCTAATGTTACCTGTAATTAACCCTTTGTTTCGTATGCAAATAGTTATGAGTTAGCAAATTATTGTCAATGCATATATCACAAATTGAACCTTGGACGTTCTTCGCAAAACAAAACAGAAAAAAGGAAAAATAATTGGCACTTTTAACTGAAAAGTATATTTGTATTGATTTCTGAATGGCCTGTAAATAGGCGTTTTATGTACAAGAGGCTGACGTCCTAATAAGAGAACGCTGCCGAACAAAAGAGTTTATACAAATTTGTACAAGAGAAAATAAAACAGCTGTGTGAAATGAATGATCCCACTGGGTTTCAACTCTGCTATTGCCTTTATATCTCCGAGCGTCTCATCACTTGATGACCTTAGTTGAAAGTGAAGCTGACTGATCGATGCCGTCTGAGCTTGATGTAGATACCGGATTCTGGATGCCAAGTGATCCGATGAGACATAGTATTACGCTTTTATCCCTAACTTTTGCCTGGACCGCCCTTTCGGGTTTTCAGTCCACTGGGATACCCATTTTTGCCCAAGCCGCCTTTTCAGGTTTTCGACTTGCCGGGTGTACAGATTTTTTTTTATTTCATCCCTTCATTTTGCCCGAACCCTTTTGGTTCGCCGGGAAGCCCTAATTTTTGCCTAGGCATGTCAGCCTAGCGGGTCTTTTTTATACGTAGTATCTTTTTACTATGTCTGCATTGGCGGGGTGAGGAAGGTCGTCACCATCCATGTTGGTTAGAATCATGGCTCCTCCTGAGAACACATGTTTAACCACAAATGGCCCTTCGTACGTAGGGGTCCATTTGCCCCTTGGATCACTCTGAGGAAGGATGATTCGTTTGATTACCAGATCCCCGACTTGATACTCTTGTGGTCTGACCTTTTTGTTAAATGCCCTGATCATTCGTTTTTTGTACGTCTGACCATGACAAATAGCAGCGAGTCTCTTTTCGTCAATAAGGTTTAGCTGATCAAGTCGTGTCTGGATCCAATCATCTTCATTCAGATCTGCATCCTTCATTATCCGGAGAGAGGGTATTTGCACTTCGATCGGTAAGACTGCCTCCATACCGTAGACCAAGGAGAAGGGAGTTGCCCCGGTTGACGTCCTAGCTGAGGTACGGTACCCATGTAGAGCGAACGGTAACATCTCGTGCCAATCTTTATAAGTCACTGTCATCTTCTGCAAGATTTTCTTAATGTTCTTATTTGCTGCTTCTACAGCCCCATTCATCTTCGGTCTGTAAGGAGAAGAGTTGTGGTGCTGTATCTTGAATTGCTCGCAGAGCTCAGTGATCATCTTGTTATTGAGATTGGTACCGTTGTCTGTAATAATTCTTTCTGGGACGCCGTATCGACAGATCAGGTTATGCCGGATGAACCGTGCTATAACAGTCTTGGTTACCGTAGCATAGGAAGCTGCTTCGACCCACTTCGTGAAATAGTCAATCGCTACCAGGATGAAGCGATGCCCGTTAGACGCTGTAGGTTTGATCTCACCGATCATATCTATGCCCTACATTGCAAACGGCCAAGGCGCAGTCAGAACATTCAAAGGAACTGGAGGAACATGTACCTTGTCTGCGTATATCTGGCATTTATGGCATGTCCGGGAATGTTGGTAGCAGTCTGCTTCCATGGTGGACCAGAAATACCCTGCCCGGAGGATTTTCTTTGCCATAGTGTGCCCACTAGAATGTGTACCAAAGGTCCCTTCATGTAGCTCTTCCATGATCCTTTCTGCTTCTGTCTTATCCACACAACGCAGTAAGGTCGAATCATGGTTTCGCTTGTACAAGATGCCGTTGCTAAGGAAGAACTTCGCTGCGAACCTTCTCAGAAACTTTTTATCATTGACAGAGGCTCCTTCAGGGTATTCCTGAGCTTCCAAGTATCTCTTCACCTCGTGGTACCAAGGCTTCTCAGTCACCAATTCAGTCTCGAGATCACAACAGTATGCCGGTTCGTCCAGTTTCCAGATGATGATCCGGGGAGCCTCATTATCCCATTTGACCTTGAACATAGAAGACATTGTAGCTAACGCGTCCACCAACTGATTCTCCTCTCTCGGAAAGTGTTCAAAGGTTATCTTTGTGAAGTGGGGGATCAAGGTCAACACACATTCTCTGTAAGGAATAAGATTCAGATGTTTCGTATCCCACTCTCCTTTGATCTGATTGATCACGAGAGCGGAATCTCCGAAGACACTCAGAAACTTGATCCTTAGGTCGATCGCAGCTTGAAGACCCATGATGCACGCCTCATACTCCGCCATGTTGTTGGTACAGTTGAAACATAGCCGGGCAGTAAGTGGAGTATGAGTGCCTTGAGGGGATATGATCACAGCGCCGATGCCGTTACCCAAAGCATTGGAGGCTCCGTCAAAGTGCATAGACCATCGGGATCCTTCCTCAGGTCCTTCATCCGGTCCAGGTACTTCACAATCAGTCACTATCATGATGCTCTCGTCTGGAAACTCGAAGTTCATTGGCTGATAGTCGTCTACGGCCTAGTGTGCCAAGTGGTCTGCCAATACACTTCCCTTGATGGCTTTCTGAGTTGTGTACTGAATGTCGTATTCCGTCAAGATCATTTGCCATCTTGCTATCCTCCCAGACAGAGCAGGCTTTTCGAATATGTACTTTATAGGATCCATCTTTGAGATCAACAAGGTAGTGTGGGTCATCATATACTGTCTCAGCCGGCGAGCAGCCCATACCAAAGCGCAGCAAGTTTTCTCAAGCAGTGAGTATCGGGTCTCACGGTCGGTAAACTTTTTGCTAAGGTAATAAATGGCATGCTCTTTTCGGCCAGACCCGTCATGCTGCCCCAGCACACACCCCATTGAGTTGTCAAGTACTGTTAGGTATAGTATCAGAGGTCTCCCTTCAACCGGTGGCATAAGGATGGGTGGTTCTTGGAGATATTCTTTGATTCTGTCAAAAGCGGCCTGACATTCATCATTCCAACGTACTACCTGATCTTTCTTCAGCAGCTTGAAGATTGGCTCACAGGTAGCAGTTAGGTGTGAGATGAATCGGGCAATGTAATTCAGGCGTCCTAAAAAGCCTCTGACTTCCTTCTCTGTCTTAGGAACTGGCATCTCTTGAATAGCTTTAACCTTAGCAGGGTCCACTCGAATACCTTTATCACTTACAACGAAGCCTAGCAACTTCCCAGATCTTACCCCGAAGGTGCACTTGTTCGGGTTCAACCTCAGCTTGTACAACTTCAGACGGTCAAACAATTTCTGCAGATGATCTAGGTGTTCTTCCTCAGTCTGGGACCTTGCGATCATGTCGTCAACATACACTTCTATCTCATGATGGATCATGTCATGAAATAAAGCAGCCATGGCACGTTGGTAGGTTGCCCCAGCGTTCTTCAGTCCAAAAGGCATGACCTTGTAACAGAAGGTGCCCCACTGAGTAACAAAGGTAGTCTTTTCCATGTCTTCAGGAGCCATCTTGATCTGATTGTAACCTGAAAAGCCATCCATGAAAGAGAACACCTTATGCTGAGCAGTATTATCAACAAGGACGTCAATGTGAGGTAAAGGGAAGTCATCTTTGGGGCTGGCCCTGTTCAGATCCCTGTAGTCGACACACATTCTGACCTTACCATCCTTCTTTGGTACTGGCACCACATTAGCAACCCACTGAGGATAAGAAGTCACTGCAAGAAACCCAGCATCAAACTGTTTCATAACCTCGGCTTTGATCTTCTCAGACATCTTTGGACGCATACGGCGGACCTTTTGCTTAACCGGAGGGCGGTCTTCCTTAGTAGGCAAATGATGGACCACAATATCGGTATCCAACCCGGGCATGTCTTCGTAGGACCAAGCAAAGATCTCCATATAATCATGCAGCATCTGAGTCAACCGTTGCTTCACGCTGAGCTCTAGGTTGGCACCAATCTTTACCTCCTTTCTGTCTGTATCATTACCCAGGTTTATTGTTTCCACTGGCTCTTCATGTGGTTGAATTGCCCTCTCTTCCTAGAGTAACAGTCTTGCAAGCTCGCCAGGCACTTCGCAATCATCTTCACCTTCGTCTTCGGCTAAGTTGATCGGATTTTCGAAGTCATAACTGGCAGTAGCAGAGTCGTTACCAGTGAGATCCAGAGTGGATTGAAACCTGTATGAGTGAGTGTGTGTAAATACAGCTGTTTTGAAATATATAAAGGAAGGAAAGAAAGAAAAGGAGCATAAGATTTGAAATGCGAGAAAACGTCCAAGACTTTTATTCATGATATATGAAATGACAATTTATATGCCCTCACAAATGAAGCCACGGTGCCCCGGGTAAGACACCGGGCCATAGAGTTCAATTTATTGCTTATTACAAATAACAAAACAAATAAGTTTATTACTGCATAACAAAAGTAACAGGAGTATGGTCTTTGGCAATCCAATTGGTCAATCCGCCTTCAGTCGTCGGGTAGATCCAGCTATTGAATTCTGTTTCATCCACTTCATTATCTTCCCCAATAGCATTCACTCCATGAGCAGGCAGGGGAGCTGTCACTACATTAGGCTTCTCAGATGCCTCAAATTGTACTTCATTGGCATCAATAAGGTCCTGCAGCTTGTTCCTTAAGGCCCAACAGTCATCAGTGGAATGCCCCGGGCTATCGGAGTGATAAGCACAGCGGGCATTTGGATTGTATTTGGGGGAGGCAGTGTTCACAACTTTAGGGGCCTCTCTGACAGTTACTAAGTTGGTGGATAGCAACTGTGGCAAGATCTGCGACAAAGTCATACTCAAACGGGTGAATTCTCTTCTAGGTCTTTCAGCCCTTGGAGGATTGGCTTGCCGAGGAGCGGCAGCAGGCTTAGCAATCATCACCGCGTTGACAGATTGGCGGCGCTCAGGTTTCTCTTGTCTTCTGGACCCATATACAGCACTGGCCTCCTTTTTAAAGGGCTTCTTCTCAGAACTTGACGATGCACCCTTCTGAATTTTACCAGACTTCATCCCAGCCTCTATTCTCTCTCCAGTCAGAATAAGATCGGTAAACCCTGCAGACGAATTACCGATAAGATGGTTGAAAAATGGCCCAGATAGGGTCCCCAAGAACATGTCTACCAACTCGCGATCAGTCAACGGAGGCTGCACCCTGCCAGCCAGATCCCTCCACTTCTGAGCGTACTCTTTAAAACCTTCACTTGAACCTAACGACATACCCTGGAGTTGGGTACGTGTAGGGGCAAGGTCGGCATTATATTGATACTGCTTATAGAAAGCAGTAGCTAACTCCTCCCAGTTACGAACCTTGGTCCCATCCAGCTGATAGAACCATTCGAGATGAGTCCCTGAAAGACTCTCCTAGAAGAAGTGGATCCACAAGTTTTTGTCCACCGAGTACGGTTGAATCTTCCGCACATAAGACCTGAGGTGTAGCTTGGGACAAGACGCCCCGTCATACTTGGTAAAGGATGGTGCTTTGAACTTATGAGGAATGATCACACCAGTAGACAAACCCAAATCTCCAAAATCCAGCCCAGGCACTTGTTGGATCTCCATAGCATTCAACCTGTCCTCCAGCTGCTTGTATTTGTCTTCTGCAGGAGGATATTGCTCTTCATCGAAATCAGTCTCGTTGTCGGAGACTACCGGACTTGGACCTTTTCCCTCTTGAGGAGTACCCTTGCCTATAGAAGAACCGGCCTCTTCGTTCTGCAGAGTGTTGCCAAACCTTCGGCCCGAGTTAAAAAGAACAGTTCTTCTCTTCTTCTTCTTTTCCTTCTTCAGGAGCAGAGCCTTCAGCTCTTCTTGGCCTTGAGCCAAACCCATGATTAGTTCCTGAAATTGCGCATTCTGCGCCTGAAGAGCCTTGATGGACATCTCAGTTGATGATGAGTCAGGATTCATGATGCTGAAATAAACAGCGAAGAACGGTAAGCAACCTGAAAAAGAAGAAAACCTGCTATGCACATGATGAATGATATGTGTTTATGCAATGCATTCAGGGGTTCGAAAGTTCAAATTTGTTGTAGACCAAAAGGAACACACGTTATCATTAAAGAAATAATTGTTTGGTACATCAAAGCCTCATGGGCACAAATTACAAAGCAAATCAATCCCAAAAGACACTACGCATCCTCTTTGGAGCTATGTAGGTGTTGAGATTCCTCTCCTCATATAATAGGCGGGTGAGCTCTAGGACCTTCTTTTCACTAGCATGTAGACTGGTCTCAAGAGAATTTCGTTCTTCCTTAAGCTGGATCCAGCTCTTCTGCATCTCTTCCCAGGATGTGGGCATATCAGGGTGCTGAATGGTGTAGGACACTTCCCCTTCCAAGACTGGTTCTTTGATCACAGGGAGCATATGAGGATAAGGCATCACTAACTTCTGGGAGTGGGCGCGTACCCACTTGAGATAAGGTTCCAACGGGATGGAGTTCCTGTGCCCCAGTGTCTTGCTGTCTATCCTACTTGGCATCCTCCAAGCTCTGATAAATCTCTGGCGAAGTCCTTGTGCATCGTTGTCGAAGTCAAAAACTATGTCAGGAATTAACATGTCATGAGGACCATCCCTCCGAGCATAACCAAACTGTCTCCAAGCCAGGCACGGGTTGTAAGTAATACCTCCTCTGATTCCAAGTAAAGGAACATTAGGATACTCCCCGCAACGATCAATGATAATGACATCCTCTCTGGACCGAGGGCACCAATGTATATCTGCGTGTGTGAGAGTCATCAACCGTTGTGACCACCTCAAACCCCGCTCGTTCTTCAATACTGATTGTGGAAGGTGCGAAATAAACCACCTTCCCAGGAGAGGAGTGCAACACATAAGGACACCTCTTTTTCTCATGGTTCGAGTGTAACATGAGTGAAGGATGTCCCCCAGCAACGTAGGTATAGGATTCCTGGACATGAAGATCTGGACAACACTGATATCTATAAGCTGATCTGGGTTAGGGAACAACACCAAACCATAGACAAGGAGGGCCACAACCTCTTCAAAAGCTTGTAAGTCAAGGGAGTTCCAACATTCATGGGCCTTTTCAAACAGAAACCTGGCTAAGAACCCTTTGATACCACTTCTAATTTCCCAATGTCCCTTGAGGTCAGATGATTGTAGGTGCAAGGCTTTAGCAATCTCTTCAAGCTTGGGTTCCTTTTCCGTACCGTTGTAGGGTAGTTGATCAAGGATAGGGATCTTCAGGAGCCGGGAGAACTCCTCCAATGTAGGCACCAGCTGATAGTCCAAGAAGGTGAAACAGTGATGCAGAGGGTCAAAGAACTGGAACAGGACCTTTACCATATCTTCCTCAATGTTGGTATTGACCAAGCTGATGAGACTTCCATGTCTTTCACTGAATGAAGAGTTCTCGGGAATCCTGGATATAAGCTCCTTAAGCTGAGGAGGGATCCTTACAAGGCTAATCTGAATTGTCTTTCTGCGAACAGTTTCCATGTCCTACAAAACAAGAACAAAGATGAAAATTCGAACCCCTGAATGGTTAGTCAATGCATATGATGCTGGATGATGTCATGATGCTATGATTAAACACACCACAGATATTTACAAAGACAAACATGTAAGGCACACAAGGCACACAAGACAAGCCCTTAGAGTTTAAGGCTAGCATGGGGTCTGGGTATTACCCTCTTGAAGTTGGTGGGCTCAACCTGTCCTATTAGAAGTAACCGGGTTCTAAGGGTCCCAATATCACGGGATTGCTTTCATTGTTCATCGTTTCGATTTAGCCACTGAACTGGCGACCGAAATATTCCAGGAAAGCAACCCTCAATTGAGTGTAGTATCGAGTATCAACCAACCTCGGACTGCACCAAAGTCAGTTATCTCACTACCCTAAAGAGGCCAAGATGGTTCAATTAAGGTTCCTAAGGTCAGTTGATGCTTCACGACACCACGCGGCGGCCCCGTACTCTCCTTGACTGAACTCAAGGGTTACCGGTACCCACCAAAGTGCCACATCAACGTAGCAGACTGTTTCAACCATGTCGGTATACCCCGCATAGTTCCCTCACGGTCTTGTTGCTACTTTCTAAGAAGGTATCCCCAGATCCGGGTTAGGATCTATAGAACTCCCAAGCAACCCACAATAATAAAGCAAGCAAGGAAAGCAATTTAAAACACAGTGATTTTAGTCCTAAGGTACACCTCACTTTTTATTAAATCCCCAGCAGAGTCGCCAGTTCTGTGATCGGTGGATCTGGAACTGACTGTTTAACGCTGGATCGCGAAATGTCGCGGAAGCAAGAGTCGCCACCGTCTTTTATTTTCTCCAAATGGAAAGGACAAAAGCACAGAAAAATTCCTTAAAGAGATTGCTCTCGGTTCGGGAGGTAGATTATAGAAAGGGAAGGTATTAGCACCCTTTCTATCCATGGTTATCCATGGGCTCTTAGATACTTGCTCACTTGTGTTTTCAAAAATGGTTTGTTTGCTTTTCAACTGTGGGTTTTAAAAAAGTTCTTTGAAAATTTCAGTTCGACTCTTGTATCGGTCCTCAAGAGTGTTTGAAAAATTGCTTTCGAAAGCTTTTTGAAAAGGTGTCGGTGTGAAAAGTATTTTTTGATTTGTTTTGAAATTAGAGCAAGTATCTACGAGTCGTCTACCTACCCTAAGGAATTCGTCTGTGTAAATGTCCTTTAAAGTAGTGCCATCCCACCATTGAGAGGTAGGTAGCACCACCGTTGGAGGTGTTCGGGTCAATTCGAGGGTCGGGACATGGTGATCACCAGAGCAATGGGAAGATACCTACCTTAGAAGCTACCCTCATGCCAGGTTCCCGGATCATGAGGACTTACTAAGACATCCTCTACTCGACGATCACCTTTCGAGGCAAGGCAACAGTGAGGCGTACCCTAGGGGTGGTGTGTGATTTGTGTGTCATGTTCATTTATTTTTGTCTTGTCATGTTATGAGTGATCTACGCTTTTGCTTTTATTTTTGTCATTCATTCTTGCATGCATTTATTAACAGTTAAAAGATGCGGAAATTAAAAGTTCTAAACTATTACAAAGGCGCGGGTCCACATCGCCAAATTAAAATCCAAGACCCGATTTGACAGAAAATAAAGAGTGCGAGAAATATAAATATCAAATTTACACGGCTTTGGGAGAGTTACATAAATATTATAAGAAAGGAAATAAAAATGTGCGAAACAAATTAATAATCGAAAGCGAGGGCGTTGGACCCTTTTTAATGAAATTAAATTATGATTATGAAATTAATTAAATTAAAGAAAAAAGAAAAGATTTTTGAGTTTTTTGTATTTATGAATTTTTAATGAGAAGATTAAATGAAATTTAAAATTTAATTAACCCTAATTCTAGTTATTTTTAATTTATTAAGAAAAGCATTTAAAATTTAATCTAAAGTCAACCTAATTAATTAATGCAATTTTATTTACAAAAATATAATAATTAATAATTAATGATGATAAAAGAAAAGAAAAAGATAAAAATTGATTAAAACCCTAATTCTACCAATTTTAAGTTTGTTAGAAAAAATATTAAGATTTAAACCTAAATTAAAAAACTAAAATCAATTAATAATATTTATTTACAAAAATATTAGTTAAATAAAATATATTTAATTTTTTTGTCTTTTCTGATTTTTATATTGTTTTTTATGTTTTTTATGAAAATAATTAATTAAAGAATTAAATTAAAGAAACTAATTAAAACAAGAAGTAGAAAAATATGAGAAAAGGAATTAGGAATGCCAACCATGGGGGTCTGTCCCCAAATTGGAGGGTTTGTTAGCATTTTAGGCCCATTAAACTCATGTCCTCGTTTGACTCTTGGTGCTGGCATACATGTGCGTTGACTGAGTCACATCCTAGTCTCTGAATCCTGGCCCTTGATTGAGTGCAGTGGGACGCGTGGACGGCTTGATATTGTGGATGCATGATGGACGCTAGCACTGAAACTGTACATAAGCGTTAATAGCAAAATAATATGGAAAGGGGTGGGGACCTGGGATCGAACCCAGGTCCTGGAGGTTACCAACCCTTCGCTTGACCAGTGGAGCTAATGATGCGCGTTTGTACATAAAATAACACACAAATAATATAAGAGGAAATAAGGGTTAGTGGAATTTCCGCGCGAAAATTTGAATGGACCAACCAATGCTTTACACTTCATCTTCTTCTTCCTCCTTTGCTTTTTCCTGAAACAAAAAAAACAATTGGATTGCGGGGGTTTTGAACCCCCACTATATAACATATGCCAAAATAGCGAATAGCGCGTAGTAGCTCATAAATTGAGCGCGAGGTGTGCGTCCAAATCGTCCAAGCATGCTGAGTCCATTCATGGTATTGTGGTGTTCCAATTTTTCCAGAATAGAGAAGCCCTAAATTAGAACCTCTGCAACCCTAAAATATATCAATGGCGTTTTTGCATATAGTGTATAAAAACTCAATCAAAGTATGTGGTTAGCTTCAGAATACATCACTTAGTATGAATCCATAAATAAAATGCCATGAGAATGCTTGAAAATCAAAACACGAATATGCATTTTATATGAAAAATTTTGATTTCTGTATACCGATTCAAGGCGTTAGAGTTGATATTCTTGATTGGAATAGTCTCCTGGTCACCTTGGCAAGCTAATGGAATAAGTATTTGGCCTTGAAAAGCCCTGTAACCTAGTTTTCAGTTTTGAATTTTCTTGAAAAAAATGCAAACTTGTTGGTCAGGTTCTTGCGCAGTTGGGAGCTTCTGAGGAGTAGGGTTTGTATTAGTACTTATGTGTGAATGATTAGGGTTGAGAAATTGATCAAAAAATCCATGAATTGATGAAGAGATATTTGATTTTTTATGGCATTAGTTTTCAAATCTTTTTCATGCAAACTTGGTTCAAATCATGTTCAATCACCAAGATTCTTTCCAAATCTGATTATACACAAAATCTTGAGACTATTTCATGCACAAAAAGATTTAAAAAGTTAGGCTTAGTATTTTCCACATATTTATTTTAATTAAATGAATTATTAATAATTAAAAATCCAAATAAATAAATAAAAATGATAAAAAACTTCCCTTTGGGCCAAATGGTCGTGCACATGTCTTGGATAATTATTTGTGGAAGAAAAAGAGGCCCATTAGCATTTTTAAGACCTTTGAAGCAATGTTGACTTTTCAAAATATCCAAAAATTTCCCAACTTCCACAAGGCATAACTTGCTCAATTTTTAAGCTTTACTCATGTTTTTGGGCATTTTGGAAAGGTCTTTGAGTCCTCTAACCAATGTCTTTGGTCCCATGTCATTTTTATTAACCAATCTCAAGTTATGGCCTTTGACTTAAAGTCCCTTTTTGTTGACTTTTGAAAATGACCTATAATGTTGAAATTGATAACTTTTTGTGAGAGCATTTCTTGGACTTGAAGTATGAAGATGAGTTGTAGGAAATATCTTTCTCTTCAAAATGAGCTTTGGATGGAATTTTTCTGATAAACCATGTGAAAGTTATGCCTTGGTCAAGTTACAGTTGACTTTTTCAACTGTCCAAATATGGAAACTTTTGCATCTTGAGACTTTTTGAGCCAAGCTTTGAGAATCATGATCAAGCATTGATCAAATGATGTTTGTGGCTTCAAAATGAGATGTTGACCAAAAATTTGAACTTTTGACTGCCAAATGACCATTTTGCCCCTACAGTTGACTGTAGTGCAATTAGGGTTTTTGACTGTGCAATTTTGTGCTGTAAGTCTTGAAACTTGGTATGAGGATGCTTGACCATGTTTGTAGGCATGTGGGACTTGATTGGACCCTTGGAAACTTCATTTTCTTTGTCAGAACCAAAACCCTAGTTTTTGACTATCAGGAGGCCCTTGAACTGTGCAACCCTTGGGGAGATTTTGAAGCATGCTTTGGCAAATCTTGAAGAATATGGGAGGGCAAATTTTGGGGTACAACAGTAGGTAGCACCATCGTTGGAGTTTTCTGGTCAATTCGATTAAGGGACGTGTGGTCACTAAAGCAATGTTAGGACGTCTTAGCGGTAACCCTAATGTCTTAGATCATTTTATCCGAGGCAACCGTTTCGAGGCAACTATGATCTTTGGACAAGAGGGCGACCTCTAAAACTTCCTATACTCAATGACCACGTTCGAAGGAAACCAAGTGAGGTGTACCCTAAGAGTGCGCATGTGCAAGTGTGTTAGTTCGGTTAATTTTATCTGTACATGTCATGGGTGAGCTACGTTGATTTTAAGTTCATACATTTGATCTTGTCATGCATTTCCTATTATCAAACATCTAACAGTTTATAGTTGCGGAAATTAAATTTGCGGAAATTAAATCTAAACTATTACAAGGCGTCGGGTATTTACATCGCCAAAAACAAACCCTTTAATTTAAATTGCGGAAAGTAAAATAAAGCGATAAATAATTAAAGTCCTAATTAAAAGCTAATACATACCGGAAGCAATTACAATATGGAAATATGGATCGCGTGCGAGAAAATTAAATCGGCGTATTTTTTAGGGTTTTGACCCTTTTTGAAAAGAAAGCATGTTTTTGTTATTTTTTGAATTAAATGGAAATTAGATTAGGTCAAAATTAATTAATTAATTAATTAAAATATTTTTTGGTTTTTGAATATTTAAGGAAATAAAATAAAATTGATTAAAAGTTAGTAAAACCTAATATTCTACATTGATTTTAATTTATTACAAAAACATTAAAATTATACCTAATTAAAAAAAACTAAATTAATTGATTAATATTTATTTACAAAAATAAAGTGATGATTTTAATTTTAATAAATAAAGTAATATTTTTTGTGTTTTTCTGATTTTATGAGGAAAAATTATTAATTGGTTAATTTAAACAATAAAAATAATAATTAAAACCAAATAAATAATAAGAAATATAAAAGAAAAGAAATAACCCAATGGGGGTGTTGGGCCTGGAAAGGGGTGAAATCTGCAATTCTGAGGCCCAATTCAAGCCAGCCTGTTTTGACTTTCTCCATTCCACGCATATGCATTGACTGGAGACCATGGTGGATATTCAATTTTGGCCATTGGATTTGATCTGAAGCCATTTGGCAACCATCTGGATGGAGACATATGGTAGGTCACGCTCTTGATGCTGCATGGAATCACCTGTAAATAAAATGCAACAAAGTTTTTGGGGGACCTGGGATTCGAACCCAGGTCCCATGGGATTTGGAACTAACGCGCTTGCCAGCTGAGCCAATGTACTTAGTTGTTAGTGGAATAGGTAATGAACATTATATATGAAAAACAATCAATACGCTGGAATTAAAAAAAAAAACTCGCGCCAATATATGAATGGACCAATGAAGACGAGCCACGTCTTCGTCTTCTTTAACAAAACCTGGTTTTCTTACCTGCGTATTTTTATCCGCAGCAAAATCCCTAGGTTCGTCCTAAAATTAATCCTAGGCTATAGAAATGCAATCCAAAGCCATGGTTCGCTTTGTCTCTCCTTCTTGAGCATCTCTATACCAATTATTTGTCCCAATTTTTCCTGTACAGCAAACGCCTAAAAACAAGGAATGGAAACCCTAGGTTCGGGTGTTACGTTACAGGCCATAAAAACGAAATCAAATATTGCAGAATGCTTAGAAATCACACAAGAGTCATGAATATACCAACGTTTTGTCAAATAGATGCAAGAATCCAAGGTTACGATTCCATGTACAGGGCGGAGTTTAAAGCGACTTACAGTGCGTTTGGAGGTGTTTCAGGGCTCGTGAGTGGTTGCAACAGCTTCAGTGGATCTCCAGCAAGAGGTTTATGTGGAGATTTTGCTTTGAATCAGGCTCTAAGTATGATTTCAGTTTCAAGATTTTCAAGCTTTTTTCCAAGTTTGGTCTGGCCGTTTGTGCAGCTTTCTGGTCGTGTCTTGTGTGTGTCTAGCTTCCATGAGTAATAAGGGTTGTATTAGGTTAAATCTTTGGGCTTGAATCCATGTGAATTGATGAATTGAGATATGATTTGATTCCTCCATTAAAGGCTTCCAAATTCTTTCCAAATCCAAGATTTTGTGCATGATATGGCTTGGCACGAATTTTATTGTGTTCATGATGTTAATTGAAAGCTGTATCAACCAAAAAGATCACAAGTTATTAATATTGAGATTTTATTTTGATTTAAATTGATTAAAAATGAATTAAATCAATAAAAATCAAATAAAATAGAAAATTTAATAATTGGTCATGAAATTGAAGATAGGACACGTGTGTGGTGTTACAAGATCAAATCAAGTGGAAAAAAGTGGGCCCATTTGACAAAATTTGAAGTTTTGGGGATAGTTGACTTTTGGCAATTTTGGAAAAATGCCCAACTTCAACAATGCATAACTTCTTCAATTTTGAACTTTTGGAAGTGTTATATGACTTTTTAGAAACCTTGAGATGTCCTATAACCAACCCTTTTGGTCTCATATCATTTTTATATTCCATGCTCAAGTTATAAGCTTTGGAAAAAAGGTGTTTTTGTTGACTTTCAAAAATGACCTATAATGTCCAAATTTGTAACTTCTTGTGAGTGTATTTCTTGATCTTGGGGTGAGAAGATGGATTGTAGTAAATTGCATCCTATTCAAAATTATCTTTTGATGGGTCATTTCTCATAAATTATGAGAAAGTTATGCTTGGTCAAAGTTGAGTTGACTTTTCCTACAAAACCCTAATTTAGTAACTTTTGAATCTTGATGAATTTTGAGTAATCCTTGATGAATCATTATCAACCCTTGATCAAATGATGAATTATCTTTCAAAATTATAATGTTGACAAAAAATCTTGAGGTTTGACTATTTGTAGGTCACAGTTGACTTTTGCCCTAGCACAGTCGATTTTTGGACCTCTTGAGCAATTGACTGACCAAACTTCTTCTGCAAGGCTTGAAATTTGACATGGATGAACTTGAGAATATATTAGGACATTGGGGAGCATTTGAGGCCATTTGGATTCAAGGACCTTGATACAACACAAAACCCTAATTTGAGGTTGACTGCCTTAGGAGGTGATTTGACTGTCCAACTCTTGAGCTATCTTGAGCAACTTAGGAGTTATTCTTGAAATGTCTTGGGAAATATGGGAGGGCAAATTTTGGGGTACAAAACTTGGTTTCAATGTCAATCCCTCACAGTTAAGCCTATCAAGAGCCTTTTTAGGTAACACATTCAGAGACGAACCAGTGTCCACCAAAACATTAGCCAAGGTCGTGCCCCTGCATTCTACTGAGACATGAAATGCCTCATTATGCTTCCTTCCTCTTGGCGTTAAATCAGCGTTTGAAAAACCTAAACCATTATCTGCAGTTAAGCTGGCTACGCAGTCTTAGAACTGACCGGCAGATGTTTCTTGGGGTACATGAGCAGTTTTAATGAATTTTACCAAGGCTTTTACATGAGCCTCGGAACATAGTAATAGAGCCACCATGGAAAATTTTGATGGAGTTTGCCCCAGTTTCTTGACTACACTGTAGTCGCTTATTTTTATGATCTTTAGAATTTCCCCCATCTCTTTCTGAGAGGTCTCAGGGATAGCTACTAATTGTGCCTTCGTTCGGACAGGCTCAACCAGAATATCTTTACCTCGAGTCTCGGTTGACTAGTAGGGGTAACAACTTTGTCAGCAGGAGTATTAGCAGAGATGATTGTAGGACTGGGAATAGGCTTTGGAGGAGCAACAATAACAAGAATGATTACGGGTCCAGAAATAGCTTTGGGAGGAGAAATTTCTGGAGAGAAAACCCTTCCACTGCGGGTTATCTTACTAGTCCCTGCGATATTACTGACATCGGAGTCAACATTCTCGGAACTTGAATCTTTGGCAGCTGGCCAATCTTGCTTGATACCGTGGTAGTAGACATCCCCTCCATAATTCCATGGTACGGTTTTGTTTGGCGAATACGGGATTGGTCCAAGCATTATAATTATCAACAGAGCTACTTTTGGAAGTGATGCAATTCTAACGGGTCTTTTGGTGGAGACCCTGGAAGAATTGTCGGAAATGGTCACGATGGAAACATCATTATAAGAAACAGTTGGAATAGAAGTCTTTTCGAATAAAATTTCCTTGTTATCTATTAGACACTGAATTCCTGCTTTCAACAAGGGACACTTGGTTGGTGAGGATAAACAGAAGTGACAACTTTCATCATAGCCTAGGAAAACACTGGCATTCAACAAATTCTCTTTGATAGTCAGGAGTGGGGTCACAAGTTCATCAACTGAAGTAACAAATATATCTTCCTCGACGGCGTTGACATCACGGTCGTGCTTGGGCATAGGGGCAGTAATGACATTAGGATTTTCTGGCGCATCGAACTCAAACTCTTTGGCTTCAATGAGGTCTTGTACTTTGTTATTTAGAGCCCAACAGTTGTTAGTGTCATGGCCGGGACTCTCAGAGTGGTATTCACAACCGGCATTAGTATGATAGTGAGGAGAGGTTGTGTTAGGGTTCTTTGGAGCTTCTTTCAAAGTCACTAGGTTGGACCTTAATAAATATGGTAATACTTGAGATAGGGTCATGTTAATTCTGGTGAATTGTATGACTGGTCTTTCCATTATTGGCTGGTTGCTTCTTTGCTGAGCAGGCTCTGGTTTAGGAATCATGAGAGCCCCCACCATTGGACGGGGTTTATCCCTATCTTGATTTCTCTGAGGGTAAACAGCAACCACTTCATTCTTTTTGATGAATGGTTTCCTTACAGCAGCAGAGGATGCATCTTTTTGAATCTTCCCATTATTTATCCCGGCTTCCACCCTTTCTTCGGTCAATATCAATTCGGTAAAACCTGCCGATGAACTCCCAATTAAGTGGTTGAATAAAGGATCGAACGAGGTGCCCATGGACATGCCTACTAATTATCTTTCAGATAGGGGAGGCTGGACCCTTCCTGCTAGGTCCCTCCATTTTTACGCATAGTCTTTAAAGCCTTTACTTGAAACCATGGCCATACTCTGGAGTTGAGTACGGGTGGGTGCAAGATCAGCGTTGTATTGGTATTGTTTATAAGAGGCAGTGGCCAGATCTTCCCAATTATGAACATTGGCTCTTTCTAACTGATAAAACCAATCAAGTTGAGTTCTAGACAAACTGCCTTACAAGAAGTGTACCCATAGATCCTTGTCAGCGGTATGAGGCTGGATTTTCCTCACATAAGACTGGAGATGCATTTAGGGACATGAAACTCCGTCATATTTGGTGAACACTGGTGCTTTGAATTTAGGAGGAATGATAATCCCCGATACTAATCCCAACTCCTCGAAGTCTAATCCAGGCACTTTTTGAATTTCCATTGTGCTCAACCGCTCTTCTAGATGCTTATACTTGTCATCGGTTGGAGGATATTGTTCTTCATAATATTCTTCTTCTTCCTCTTCCTCTTCTGACTCTGACTGGACAACTGTTTTTTTACCCTTCCCATCTTGATTGTCTTTCTCACCGAATGTCATTGCAAAGTATAAGGTCCTTCTTGTCTGCCCTTAGAATCTTCTTCCCATGTTCAGAACTCTGGTTATTTTCTTTGTCTTCTTTTTCCTCTCCTCAACCAGTAAGGTTTTCAAATCTTCTTGTCCTTTGGCTAGAGTTAAGAACATTTGTTGAAACTGGGCATTTTAAGCTTGGAGGTCCTTCACTATTTGCTCGAGATCCATCTTACTGAAATAAACAGTAGAAAGATGAGGAGACTTGTTGCAATAAACCTGCTTATGTTATGATAAATGGTAAATGTGTATGCAATGATTTCAAGGATCTAAAAGATTCAAATTTGTTTTAGACAAAAAAGGAAACACACGTTATATTAATAAATTAAAGCTTGAGTACATCAACGCCTTTTTGGGCAAAATAATACAAAAAACTCTAAGATAAAAAGGTTGTACGCATCCTCTTTGGTGCAATGTAGGCATTCAGAGTCTGCTCCTCATGAAGTTGCTTAGTGAGTTCCAAAACCTTCTTCTCTCTAGGGTAGAATTGGGCTTCGAAAGTATCTCTCTCCCCCTTGAGTTGTATCCAATCTTTTTGTAAGTCTTCAAGAGAGGTGGGTATGTCAGGATGTAGGATAGTGTATGGAACATCTCCTTCCTTAACAAGCTCAATGATTACCGGGAGAATGGAGGGATAAGGCATTATAAGACTTTGAGCACGAGTTCGTACCCATTTGAGGTAAGGCTCAAGAGGGATGGAATTTTTATGCCCCAACGTATTGCTATCTACCTTGTTCAACATCCTCCAAGCTCGGATAAATCTCTGGCGAAGACCTTGATCGTTGTTCTCGTAGTCAAATACCAAACCTTGAATGAGAATCTCGTGAGGGCCATCCCTCCGGGCATAACCAAACTGTCTTAAGGCTAAGCAGGGGTTGGAGGTGATACCTCCCCTAATGCCAAGTAAAGGGACATTAGGGAATTCTCAACAACGGTCGACAATAGTAACATTCTCTATAGATCGGGAACACCAATGGATGTCTGAATGCTTGAGTGTCATCAACCTTTATGACCACCTCGAACCTTGCTTGTTTTTTAATACAAATTGGGGAAGATGTGAAATAAACCATCTTGCCAAGAGAGGAGTGCAACACAAAAGGACACATCTTTTCCTCATAGTGCGAGTGTGAAAAGAATGTGGAATGTCCCCTAGCAAAGTAGGCACCGGGTTACGAGACATGAAGATCTTGACAGCGTTCACATCTATGAGTTGGTCAGGATTTGGGAACAAAACCATCCCATAGTTGAGGAGAGCCACAATTTCCTTAAAGGCTTGCAAATCCAAGGAGTTCCAACAGTTTCGGGCTTTCTCGAACAAGAACTTTGCTAGGAATCCTTTGACACCACTCCTTGTTTCCCAATTGGTTGTGACATCAGATGATTGCAAGTGTAGAGCTTGAGCAATATCTTCTGGCTTTGGGTATCTTTCTGTACCATTGAAAGGTAGTTGATTGAGAATGGGAATCCTCAAGAGTTGGGAGAATTCTTCCAAAGTTGGCACAAGTTGATAATCAGGAAATGTGAAGCAATGGTGTAAAGGATCAAAAAACTGAAAGAGAACCTTCATCATGTCTTCATCAGTGTTGGAGGTGACCAAGTTTAGTAGGCGACCATGTCTTTCGGTGAATGGAGAATTTTCAGGAATCCTTGAAGCTAGCTCTTTGAGTTGAGGAGGAATCCTTACAAGATTGACTTGAATAGTTTTCCTGCGAATAGAATCCATGTCCTACAAAACAGAACAAAGATAAATCCCAACATCCTTGAAATGGTTAGTGAATGATTATGATGTTAAGATGTTATGCACAAGTAAATATAAACAAACAAAGCAAACCAGTCCTTTGGTTTAGGCTTGCATGGAGTTTTATAGGTAAGTACCCTCTTGAAGTTTAGTTGGCTCAACTTGTCCTAGTAATAGTAACCGGGTTCTAAGGAGCTCAATATCACTGGATTGTTTCCTTGGTCATTATTTCAGCATAAGCTTCTTTAAATGGCGACCGAAATATCCCAAGAAACCAAACCTTAATGAGTGTAGTATCGAGTATCTACCAACTTCAGACTGCACCAAAGTAGGTCATCTCACTACATCCTAAAGGCCAAGTTGGTCAAGTAAAGGTTATAAAATTTCATTAGTGCTTTATGACATCACTCAGCGGCCCCGTATTCTCTTTGATTAACTCAAAGGCTACCGGTACCCACAAATATGTCGCACTAACATAGCTATTGCTTAGACCATGTCGGTATACCCCGTACAGTTTCCACAATGTATTGCTACTTACCTATAATGTATCCTAAATACGGGTAGAGGATTCAAACCCAAACAAATAACCATAATGTAAAGCATACAAGTCAGACAATGAAAGCAAATAAATGTGATCTAGCCCTAAGGTAACCCCACTTTTAGAATATTCCCCAGCAGAGTCGCCAGTTCTATGATACGGTGGAAGAACTGACTTGAGGGTTTTGCGTTTGATCGCAAATGTTGTGGTTAGCAAGAGCCGCCATCGACTTTTCTTTTATCCAAAAGGAAAGGTGAAAGAGCACAGGAAAGACCTTTGAGATTATTTCTTGAGTTCGGGGGGGTAGATTATGAAAAGGGAAGGTATTAGCACCCTTTTCATCCATGGTTTTCCATGGGATCTTAGTTACTTGCTAGATCACTTGCTTTTGTTTGAAATTGTGTTTTGTGTGGTTTTTTAAAGTATTTTGTAAAGAGGCCATTGTTTAGGTAAACTTTGTAATGATTCTCGTTCGTAAGAATGTATACAAAATGTTGATCTTTTGAAAATGTTTCAAGTTTGAAATATGTTTTGAAAGTGTTGGTGTTTGTTTTGAAAATAGCAAGGATGTTTTATTTTGAAAATTATCAAGTAATTAGGAGCATTCTACCTACTCAAAAGTATTTCATGTTCATTTCCTCTTTCCATTGACATTGTTATCTTACCATTGATTTGGTAAGTAACCCTATCTTTGGATGTAAACGGGACGGGCGTGGTTCATCGTATAACCGTGACTAGAAATGTTGCAAGGTATCTTAGCATTATCTTTTAGGGACTAATATCATTTGAAAGGCAACATAGATAGCGTCATCGAGGGACTATGATCTTATATTTTGCTTGTTTTTGCTAAGATACCTCACATGCGTAATATGGCCCTTTTGTAAGGCAACCAAGTGGATTTACCCTAGGGGTGCTTGTGTGCAAGTGTATTGTTTTTCATACTTGATTTGTCTTGATTAGGGTTTTCTATTTGTTGGTTTTAGTCTTTCCATACAAACCCTAATTACTAGCAATTGGTACATAAAGCATTAAATTGCGGAAAATAAAAATACTAAGCTATTACAAAGCTTTAGGGGATGGGGTACAAATTTATGAATGGGGATTGCAAGAAATTAAAATCCTAATTTTTGTACCCCAAAATTTTCCCTCTCATTTTACTCAACAAATGTCAAGTGAGGTCCCCAATTTGCTCAAGGTTACCCAAGAGTTGACCAGACAAACTCTCTCCTAAGGCAGTATAACCCAAATTAGGGTTTCTATTTTCATCAAGATGGGTGGACCACAAAGGTCTCATATGCTCTCCATGGTCTTAATATGTTCTCAAGACCCTACATGTCAAGTTTCATGCCTTGCATAAGAAGTTTGCTCAGTCAACTGCTTAGATGTTTGGGAAATCGACTGTATTAGGTCAAAAGTCAATTGTGGCCCACATACAGTTAAACCTCAAGATTTTGGGTCAACATCAACATTTTGAAGTGACTTCCATCATTTGATCAAGGGTTGATCATGATTCCTCAAGGAATGCTCCAAATTCATCAAAACCCAAAAGTTGCTAAATTAGGGTTTCTTAGTAAAAGTCAACCCAACTTTGACCAAGCATAACTTCTTCATACTTTATCAGAAATTTTCCATCCAAGGCTCATTTTGAAGAGGATGAAATTTCCTACAATTCATCATCAGCGCTGAAGTTCAAAATATACACTCATAAAAAGATATGAATTTTGACATTATAGGTCCTTTTGAAAAGTCAACAAAAACACCTTTTAGGTCAAAGCTTCATACATGAACATGGAAGATCCAATTGAGATGAAACCAAAATTTTTGTTTATAGGATATCATAAACTTTCTAAAAAGTCCAAGAACACCTTCCTAGGGTCAAAATTGAGAGAGTTGTGCATTGTCAAAGTTGGCAATTTTTGGAAAATTGTCAAAAGTCAATATTGATCAAATTTGCATTTTTTCCAAAGGGGCCCATGTTTTCTTGTTTGAAACATGTTTCTAATAGGAGCCACGACCCCTGAGCTTTTCCACCTACTATTTTATTATTTTTATTATTTATTTTGATTTTTTATTTATTTAAACCAAAATAAATCAAATTAAATCGTAAAATAATAAAAGCAAATCAAATCTTGGGATTTTTGTGCACATTATGAGTCCATATACAGATAGCATGGCATGTAATTCATGCAAAGATGATTTAGATTGAAAAATTCATGATTGGAGCTATTTTGGAAAGAAATCATACAAGGCCAAAATCAAATCAAATCTTCATAATTCCTCAAGATACCATGAGATTACTTCCATTATTTTTTACCTAAATTCCTCCTCTATATAAACACAACACCCTCATGCACTAGGGAGTACGAAATTGGCTGCCCAAGAACGCTCTCTAAAAACCTCAAATTCTGTCAAAACTAGTGCAAAGTCAAAACCGAAGATCCAACCACTTTCAGTCCAAGCCATCAATTACAAATCGTTCCTGAGGTATCTAAGGGTAAGAATAGGTCGAAAGTCATGGTCATTGATGCTTGAAACAAGCATACTCATCTTCTCTGATTTGCTCTTTTTTTTCAAACATTCATATAATTAATTTCATGCATTGTTAATGTTTATTAACTGTCCAAATGAGTTCTTGTTGTTACGTAGAACAGGTTTGAATCACAAACAATAGCTTGGCTTGGTGGATGAGGCGCCTAACTGTGACCCAAGGGGCATGGGTTCATCACCCACCCCATGCATTTTTCACTTTTTTGACTATTTTCTTTTTTACACAATTAATTAAAATCACAAAAAAATCATTAAATATTAGTTTTAGACTTTCAATTAATTAAAATAATTTTTGACATAAAAGTTGTTTTTATTTAATCAATATTGATTTTATTTCATAATTAACTTGTAAATTAATCAGAGTTGGGTTTTTAATTATTAATTCACACTTTTATTATTTTCCTAACAATTTACTGCAGATTCAGTATATCACCATTCCATGCGTCCATCATACGCTTACAAATCCTACCCTTTGGATCATCCATTGGTCCAGATCCAGTGTCCAACCATAGCAGCCCATGGTGCACTCTCTGAAGCTAATCCACATGGGATCACACGCAAGGAACATGGGCCAACCAATTTGGGCCTAACAATTTGGCAATGCACCCCCCAGTCTGCATTCTACCACATAGGCCCAATCTTTTCTTTTTTATTTTATTTCAATTCTTTTTATTATTTTTATTTATTTATTTTATTTATTTTCCAAAAATCATTTTTAATCAAAACATAAAAATCAGAAAATCACAAACAATATTAGGTTTAGTCTTTTTTTTCATAAAATATGTAATTGCATTAATTAGTTTAATTAGGTTAACTTAAATCTTTTTTTCATAATTAAAACCAAATAGAAATTAGGTTTAATTCTTAATTTTAATTCCTTCTCAAAATAAAAACACAAAAATAGGTTAATTGTTTTTTTTTCATTAATTTAATGATTTTTCATAATTAAAACTTAATTAGTGATTAGGATATTTTGCAATTTATTCTTTATTTCCTTAAATAAAAATGACAAAAAATGATTTTTTTTTTCTTTAATTAAATTCAATTTGGTTTTCAAGGGTCAAAACCCTAATTTCTCGCATTTACGTTTGTCGTATGTACTTTTCATTATATTTTTGTAATTGCTCCGAGGTTGTAATAGTCTTTTAAACTAGGGTTTTATTTACTGTTTAATTTCCCTCCAAGTTTTGGTTATGTAATCCCCATTCCCCGAAGCCTTGTAATAATTAGATTTACTTTTCCGCTTTTAATTTCTGCAATCTTTAACTGTCTAGATGTATGGCTAATAGGATTGTATGGAAAGAATGTTTGGAAAATTAAAACGGTAGATCACCTAATGTTCAAAGATTAAATAACTAAAACAAATCATATGCACATATTCACTCCTAGGGTTTACCTCACTTCGGTTGCCTTCGGTAAACAATCATTAAGCATAGGAGATTTTAGTGGTTGTCGTCCAGTCTAAAGAGATCAAAGTGTCCCATTCGAATGTTGCCTCGGAAATGTTGCCTCGGAAAGATCTTAAGACTCTAGGGTTGCTACTAAAGTTTTCTAACTATTGCTTTAGTGATTGTACTTGTCCCTTTCGAATGTCCCTTACAACTCCAACGATGGTGCTACCTACTCCTTAATAGTAGGATAGCGCTGTCTAAAGGAAATAGAACAAACAATCCTTTTTTAGAGTAGGTATAATCTTAAGTTCTTGCTCAATAAAAACTTTTCACACAAACACCTTTCAAAACAGTTTTCAAAACAACTTCGTCACACTCTTGAGGACTGATACAAGGGTTATCACGAAGTAAAAGCATTTTCAAAACAAGCATGCACAAGCAATTTGAAAAATGAGCAAGTACCTAAGAGCCCATGGAAAATCACGGATGGAAAGGGTGCTAACACCTTCCCTTTCTATAATATAACCCCCGTACTCAGAATATCTCGAAAAAAGGTTTTTTTCTGTTCTTTTTCCTTTTCCATGATTGGATGAAATAAAAGTCGGTGACGACTCTTGCTTACCGTGACATTTTGCGAACAAAAAACGCAAAATGCAAACCAGTATTAAACAGTCGGTTCTGCCACCGTATCACACTAATTATCTATTACAACCATATTGAAAAAATATACAAGAAATGTAAAATGAACTTGTTTTGTTTAAGAAAAAGAAATAAATTTTGTTTAAGAAAATATTTTGATTTTTTTATGTTAAAAGAAATAGGACATGTGAATATGAAATATTTTTGGTGTTTTTGATTAATAAAAGTGATGGCAAAAATAATGAGAAAGAAAACGGAATCAGCGCTTTGCTGAAATAAAAGAAATCAAAAGTTCTGACTCTGGAAAGCTGCAAGACAAAAATAATATGTTAGCAAAAATATAGGGAAGGTCAGAGGTTCTGGGTCCGCTGGAAATAAAGATGATTTCAGAAGTTCTTATGCCGCTGGCAGAACTTCGTCTCCCACTCCATGCTAGTCAGAGCATCTGCAACTTAGTCATTTCTCAACAAAACAGAAGAGGCGCACATAGCAGTTATGGCAAGTTTCGTAATGTTTCAGAAACAAGAGATATCAGAACTATAAATCAGAAGCAAGCATGAATTTGCTAAACCTAATTCTGAGTCCTAATTCCTTCAAAAAGTTCTGAACTGAAATTCTCTTTACTTAGGCAGGAAAATACATGAAACCTCAGAATATGTACATCATCAGAATCAGGATGTCTACATTGTATTTTGAACATGCAAGTCTAACAATGCCTAAGTAATATGACGAGAGTCAGCAGAAGCTTACCTTGTAGCTGGAAAATGTTCTGTGAGCTAGAGTCTGGCTCTGGTCGCTTGTGATGTTCTGACCAGCTTCCTCACGTGCCCAGCAGGCTAGAAACCTTTTACTTGAACTATGAATGGTTAGAAAATTCTGGAACAGCCAAAGAGAAAAGTTCTGACTTCTTTGAAGTGGATATTGATGGAGGGTATGTCACAGTCTGAACACGGAAGTTAGGATGGTTTCTAAATGTATATCAGAAACTGTATGGATGGTTTTGGTCAAGAAACACTTGAGGAAAAAATGGAGTTTGAATGCAAGAATCAAAAGCTAACAGGTTTTGTATTTTGTGTTTGCAGTTTTGGATTCTTGGAATTTTAGAAGGGGTTCAAGGCTTTTTCTTTCTCCAATTTTTCGACCCTTTTACAGTTGCCAATGAAGTCTAATTTATAGGCAAAGGTTTAGTCGCTTGAAGAGGTCAAGGGGTACAACCATCATATGCTAGGCGCTGACTTGTTCTTGAAGTAAGTTCAAATAGGTATGGTTGTTAGCAGTTTTAGTCGCGCCTAAGCTGGATTTGTAAGCAGGAATTAAGGAAAGGTAACCTCAAAAGCAAAAGCAATGCATGGGCCCAGCACACTCTTGTACAAAAGTTTGCTTTTCCAAGACAGTAATGGTACTTCTATACCACACGTGGGGAAATCCTTTGGACAAAGACCCAAAAGTGGTTCTAAGCATTAAATGATGATGAGATTGATCAAACCAGAAATCCTACAATGTGAGATTCTGCATCATTACTTAATTCTGGATCAGAAGTTCAGCTTCAGCGTAACTTAGAATAGACATCCAACTTCTGATCTTTGTATCTCCTTGCTCCAGCATATTCTGAAAGAGCTCTCAGACTTTCCAGGAAGCTTGCAACACACTTTATAAACCTTTTTTGAATTTCTCTTGCAACTTATGACTGAACCTATGTGAAAACTCACCCAGAAGTTCTAACCAAACTCTGTCTTGAAAGTGTCCAGAATTTGCTGAGTGCTTCAGTTTCATGGACGTGTCTTTGAACATTTATAACTTGAAATTCCAGCATTTCCAGGAGAAGTTCTGTTATGTAATATTTTAGGTCTTATTGAGATCTAAAAGTCTCGTGTTAGAAATTCTTCCAGAATCAGCTTGCATCATGGTGATAATCTAATTAGAAGTTCTGAGCTTGTCATATTTCTTAAACACTTAGAAAAATTCTAAGTATTTTAGAATTTTAACTTTTGAATTTCTTGATGAAACAAACTTCATATTTCAACATGTCTTGATGAAATATGATCCTTGAAACGTGATTTTGATCAAAAGTCAAAGTTTGACTTTTCAGTGCGCAGATGACCATTTTGCCCTTGTGAATGACTTTCTTGGAAAGTTTATAATTCAAGGCTTGAAATTGGATGGAAGCAAACCTGAGGGTCTAGGATGATCCTCTGAGAAATGAGAGGGAAAATTTTGGGGTACAACAATGGTGTACCACGATATCAGTGTCTAAACCAGGCATGTCTTCATATGACCAGGCAAAGATTTCAACATAGTCGTACAACATTTGTATCAACCGTTGTTTGATCTTAGTCTCCATATTTGCACCGATCTTGACTTCTTTTCTGTCCACCTCTGTGCCCAAGTTTATCGTCTCAACTGGCTCTTCATGGGGATGTATAGCCCTCTCTTCCTGCTGTAACAGTCTAGCAAGTTCTCCAGGCACCTCACAATCGTCCTCACCTTCGTCCTCGGCTGGGTTGATCGGATTTTCGAAGTCATAACTGGCAGTAGCAGAACTGTTATCAATGGGATCCATAGTGGATATGGATCTGTAGTTTGATATGTGAGTGTGTGTAAGAGCATAACTGTATTGATAAAGTAAAAGCAGAAAAGAAAAACAGAGAGCGCAAAATTTGTATGCAAGGAACGTCCAATGTTTTATTGATGATATATGAAATGACATATAATAACCCTCACAGATAGAACCATTATGCCTCGGGTAATACATAAGTCCATAAAGTTTAAATTGTTTATTACAAAGTCAAAAAACAAGTAAGACAATTACTGCGGAATAAAAGAAACTGGTATAATATCTCTGGCCGTCCAATTACTCAGTCCACCGTTGGTAGTCGGGTAGATCCAGCTGTCAATATCAGAGTCTTCCTTACTGTCTTCAATAGCATTGACCCCACGATTGTTGATGCGTAGGGGAGGTTCTCCAACCCGAGCACGTCGAACAGCCCTTTGATCTCCTGAAGTAAAGCCCAAATAAAATTTGTCAGTTTTATGAGTAAAATCAGGGAGTTGTCCTCAGTTGGTACACCCACCTTCTTCGACCACAACTCTGGCGTCCTTGAGAGAAGCCATCTTTAGAGGAGGTTTGGTGCTGGTAGTAGTTTCGGTTGATGCCATAATCTGGGGAACCTCTTCAAAGTTTTGACAAGGATTGACAAGGAGTCTTTATGAATTCTCCGTCCATCTCCACATACCTGAAGAAGTTCAGGTGGCTCACCATATACTCCTTTTCTCCATGCACAGAGACAATCTTCCCCTTCACCGAATATTTCAGCATTTGGTGCAATGTAGAAGTAACGGCCCCAACTTCATGGATCCAAGGACGACCCAACAAACAAGAGTATGATGGCCTTATGTCCATCACGTAGAAGGTGGACCCAAAGGTCTGAGAGCCTACTTTTACAGGGATGTCCACCTCCCCATGCACTATTCTCTTCGACCCGTCAAAATCCCTTACCACAATGTTACTAGGCTTTAAGGTCAAGCCTTCACAATCCAGCCGAACAAGAGACTTCTTAGGCAGAACATTCAGTGAAGACCCAGTATCCACCAGCACATGAGCCATAGTGGTGCCCATACATTCTATCGAGACATGCAGAGCATCATTATGCTTCCTTCCTTTCGGTGTTAAGTCGGTGTCTGAAAAACCAAGCCCATTGTCAGCAGTCAAGCTGGCCACACAGTCTTTGAATTAGTCGGCCGAGGTTTCTTGCAGCACATACGATATCTTGAGGAATGCAATCAAAGCCTTCACATGGGCCTCGGAACACAAAAACAGAGACAACATCGATATCTTCAAAGGGGTCTTCCCCAACTTCTCGACCACATTGTAGTCGCTTTTTTTGATTATTTTTAATATTTCCTCTATCTCTTGCTTAGAGGATTCCACAACAATCTTTCTAGGGGCCTTCGTCCGAGCAGGCTCACCTATAGCTTCTTTGCCTCGAGTCCAAGATGATTCAACGGCGGGAGTAACAATTGGGGTAAGAATGGGAATAGTCACGGAAGTACCAGTAGAAACAGAAGGTGAAATAACAACAGGCTTAGTGACAGTCTTCGGGGAGATCTCGGGAGAGAAAACCCTTCCACTTCTGGTAATCTTGTTGGTCCCGACAATGTTACTGACATCAGGATCATCCTCTTCATTCTTCAAATCTTGTTTATCGCCATGCTAGTAAACATCGGCGCTATAATGCCAAGGGACAACTTTGTCTGAAGCGTATGGGACAGGACCAGGAAAAGTGATTATTAATGGAGCGATTCTCATAGCGGGTGTAATCCTAACAGGTTTTTTAGAGGAGACCTTGGAAGGATTAGAGGAAATGGTTATAATGGCAACACCTCAAATGGAACAGTTGGAATCAAAGTCTTTTCGAACAAAATTTCTCTGTTGTCCATCAGGCGTTGAACACCTGCTTTCAGCAAATAGCAACCAGTGGGCAGAGATGAACACATGTAGCAACCTTCACCATAACTCGGAAATAAACCGGCCAACAACAAATTCTTCTTGACAGTCATAAGAGGAGTAGAAACTTCATCAACAGAGGTAACGAACAGGTCAGTATCAACGGTATTAATTCCACGGTTGTGCTTGGGCATGGGAGCAGTTATTACATTGGGCTTCTCCAGAGCATCGAACTCAATCTCATTGGCTTCAATCAAATCTTATACTTTATTTCTTAGAGCCCAACAGTCATTTGTATCGTGGTTAGGACTCTCAGAATGGTAGGCACACCGAGCGTTTGGATTGTATCGAGGAGATGTGGTGTTAGGATTCTTGGGATCCTCTTTCAAGGTTGCCAAGTTAGATCTTAGCAGATGGGGTAAAACCTCAGTCAATGTCATGTTAATCTGGGTAAACTGCCTTTGCGGTCTTTCTACCCTTTGCTGATTGTTGCGTTATAGGGTAGCCGCAGGCCTAGGTATCATCACAGCACTTACCGTTGGCCGGTGTTCAGCTCTTCTCTGACCTCTTGGGATATAGATAGCACTAACTTCCTTCTTACCTGCGAAGAGCTTCTTTACTGAGCTTGAAGAGGTATCTTTCTGTATTTTTCTGCTCCGGATCCCAGCTTCTACCCTCTCTCCTATTAATATCGTCTCGGTGAAACCAGCTGATGAGCTACAAATCAAATGATTGAAGAATAGACCAGACAGCGTCCCAAGAAACATGTCAACTAACTCCCTGTTAGATAAAAGGGGTTGGACTCTCCCATCCAGATCTCTCCACTTCTGCGCATAGTCCTTAAAGCCTTCACCTGCACCCATGGACATACTCTAAAGTTGAGTACAGGTAGGGGCAAGGTCAGCGTTATACTGGTACTGCTTATAAAAAGCAGCAGCCAAATCCTCCAAGTTTCAGACATTGGTTCCCTCCAGCTGATAGAACCATTCGAGTTGAGTCCCTGATAGACTACCTTGAAAGAAGTGAACCCAAAAGTTCCTATCAGCAGTGTGAGGCTGAATCTTCCTCACATAGGAACGGAGATGGAGCTTTGGGCAAGACACCCCATCATACTTTGTGAAAATTGGAGCCTTAAATTTCTGTGGGATGACCACTCCTGAGACCAATCCCAGCTCTTCAAAGTCCAACCCTGGTATTCTCTGGATTTCCATAGCGCTCAACCGATCCTCTAACTGCTTGTATCTATCCTCAGTGGGAGGATACTTCTCATCATTGTAGTTTGTATCATTGTCGGAAACTTCAGGGCTAGGGTCCTTCTCCCTTGTCTCTCTCTCTTAATTCTCCCCTTCTTTGGACGAGGAGGTCAAATCGACTGGTTGCTTTAACGGCCCCCTGAAACTTCTGCCCAGGTTCAGAACACCGGAGATTTTCTTCTTCTTCTTCTTTTCCTTCAGGATGAGGGCCTTCAGATCTTCCTTCCCTTTTGCCAAAGTTATGAACATCTGTTGAAATTGGGCGTTTTGTGCCTGAAGATCTTTGATGCTTTGTTCAGAAGACATTTTTGTTGAAATAAGTAGCGAAGAAGATGAGAACCTGTAATGGTACCTGCTTATGCAATGTCATGGATGGTATTCATATGCAATGATTTCAAGGACTTGTAAAGGCTCAAATTTGTTTAACCAAAAAGAAACACACGTCAATTGTATTAATAAGTTCAGACTGTTACAAAGAATGCCCTTTAGGCTTACAATCAAACAAACAAAACTTAAAACAAAAAGAATTCCCTATAGGCGTTTATGTTCCTTTCTTCATGAAGTAGCCTAGTGAGCTCCAGGACCTTCTTCTTGCTGGCATAGAATTGAGCTTCGAACGTATCCCGCTCCTCTTTAAGTTGAACCCAGGATTTCTGTAACTCCTCATTATCAGTTGGCATGTCAGGATGATGAACAAGATAAGGAGTGTCTCCTTCAGCAACTGGTTCCACAATCATTGGTAGGACAGCAGGGTAAGGCATCATAAGACTTTGGGCGCGGGCTCGTACCCATCGGAGATGAGGCTCAAGAGGGATGGAATTCTTGTGCCACAGTGTCTTGCTATCAATTTTATGTACCATGCCCCCAAGCTTTCATGAACCTTTTGCAGTAACCCTGAGTATCATTCTCATAGTTGAAGGTGATTCCTTGGATAAGTATATCATGAGGACCATCCCTTCTCGCATAACCAAACTGCCGCAGTGTCAAACAAGGGTTATAAGTGATTCCTACCCTAATGCCTAAGAGATGGACATTAGGGAATTCACCACAGCGATCGATGATGATAACATCTTCTAAGGACCGTGAACACCAATGAATGTTTGAATGTGTAAATGACATCAGCCTATGAGACCATTTCATACCCTGCTCATTCTTCAAAATAGACCTGGGTAGGTGCGAAATAAACCACCTATCTAATAGAGGAGTGCAACACATGAGGGTCCCCCTTCTCTTTAGAGTGCGAGCATACAGAGAGTGTAGAACATCCCCAAGTAATGTAGGCACCGGATTATGAGACAGAAAAACCTTAATAGTATTCACATCTACGAATTGGTCCACATTAGGGAAAAGAACCATCCCGTAGATGAGGAGTGCTAATACCTCTTCGAAAGCTTGTAAATTTAGGGTATCCCAAAAGTAGTAAGCCTTCTCGAATAGAAATTTAATCAGGATTCCTTGGACACTTCCCCTAGTTTCCCAATTTGTCACTACATTGGACCGTTGTAAAGACAGAGCTCGAGCAATCTCTTCAGGATTTGGATGTTCTTACATACCGTTGAAAGGTAACTGATCAAGAATAGGTACCCCCAACAACTGAGAAAATTCCTCCATAGTAGGCACTAGTTGGTAATCCGGGAAGGTGAAGTAGTGGTGCACAGGATCAAAGAACTAAAATAACACTTTTAACGATTCTTCATCAGGTTTTGAAGTGACCAAGTTAAGCAACCGACCATGCTTTTCAGTGAAGGGAGAGCTTTCAGGAATCCTTAATGCCAAGTCCTTTAGTTGGAGAGGAACTTTCACAAGGTTAATCTGGATAGTATTCCTATGGGTGTATTCCATGTCCTACAAAACAAAGCAAAGATGAGCCCTAAAAAATCCTTGAAATGGTTAGTATGATATGCCATGCTTATGATATCATGATTATGCTAAAAAATCACATGTATAGAAAGCAACAAACAAGTCACACCAAGTCCTTAGGTTTAAGGCCTGCATGAGTTTTAAGGACATACCCTCTTGAAGCTGGATTGGTTCAACCTGTATTATAAATAGTAATTGGGTTCTAAGGGATCTCAATATCACTGGTCTTTCCCCTAAGCTTTGTTCAATAGGATATTGACTCACAACGAAACAAAACTCAAGAGTCAAACCTCAATGAGTGTAGCATCAAGTATCTGTCGACCTTGGGAATACACCAAAGTCGGCCATCTCGCTACGTCCTACTGGCCAAGTTGTGGAATTAAAGGTTCTAAGGTCAGTTGATGCTTTATGATACCACGCTGTTGCACCCCAAAATTTGCCCTCTCATATTCTCCAAAGAAATTGCCAAGCCAAGCTGCAAAAGTCCCCAAGGGTTACACAGTGCAAAGAGCCTCCTATACAGTCAAAACTAGGGTTTGTGTTCTGATCAAGAAAAGGAAGTTTTCAAAGGTCCAATCAAGTCTCATGTGCCTACAAATATGGTCAAGTACCCTCATATCAAGTTTCAAGGCATTCAGCTCAAAATTACACAGTCAAAACCCTAGATTGCACTACAGTCAACTGTAGGGGCAAAATAGTCATTTGACAGTCAAAAGTTCAAATTTTTGGTTAACATATCATTTTGAAGCCACAAACATCATTTGATCAATGCTTGATCATGATTCTCAAAGTTTGGCTCAGAAATCATCAAAGATGCAAAAGTTTCCTTATTTGGACAGCTGAAAAAGTCAACTGAAATTGACCAGGGCATAACTTTCACATGGATTATCAGAAAAATTCCATCCAATGCTCATTTTGAAGAGAAAGACATTTCCTACAACTCATATTCATACTTCAAGTCCAAGAAATGCTCTCACAAAAAGTTATCAATTTCAACATTATAGGTCATTTTCAAAAGTCAACAAAAAGGGACTTTAAGTCAAAGGCCATAACTTGAGATTGGTAAATCAAAATGACATGGGACCAAAGGCATTGGTTAGAGGACTCAAAGACCTTTCCAAAATGTCCAAGAACATGAGAAAAGCTTAAAAATTGAGCAAGTTATGCCTTGTGGAAGTTGGGAAATTTTTGGGAATTTTGAAAAGTCAACTTTACTTCAAATGACCTAAATTTGCTAATGGGCCTTTTTTTTCTTCCATGATTCATCATTCTAAGCATATGCACGACCACTTGGCCCAAAGGGAAGTATTTTCTCATTTTTTATTTATTTATTTGAATTATTATTTATATTAATTCATTTAAATTATTTAAATACATGAAAAATATCTAACCTAACAAAACCAATCTTTTTATGCATGATTTGGACTCAATATTTCGTGCACATGCTAATAGGGAAAGATTTGGACTAATTGGATGCAAATTGACACAAAAACCATGGAAAAAAAGATATGAAAAGATCTTTAAAATCAAATTTTCAAAAATCATCAATGCCATGGATTTGCTCTAGTTTTGTTGACCTAATTGCTTCTATACATAACCAGGAACACAAACCTAATGGCATTACACTGAAAGCTGCGCAGAAGAACTAAGCAAAAACTTGGAAAATTGTTGGAAAAAGTCAAAACTGAAAAGCAGGTTCTAGGTCGATTCAAGCCCTAAGAATTATTCCATTGGCTTCCTTGGCAATCCCTGAACGTATTCCAGTCCCTAACATCAACTCAAACGCAAAGAATTGGTAAAACGGATTCAAACTGTATCAAGGAAAATCCATGATCGTATTTTGATTTCTAGGCATCCTCATTGCATTCTAGTTGTATATTCATGTTTCTTGTGAAGTTTTAAAACTAACCATCATGTTTAATTAAGTTTTTGTGCTATATACGCGATGATACCATGCTTGAATCCTAGGGTTTACAGGTTTGCCAATTTGGGGTTTTTGAGACGAAGCAAAATTGGAGCTCAAGACTATTGCCATTGCACTTAGCACGTCCAGACGAAGAGATTCCAACCCTCGCGCTCAATTTATGAGCGTCGAGGGTCTATTCGCTATTTTTTGGTAGATGGTCTTAGGCAACGTTTGCCAAACCGTTGCCATATGCTTTTGTTTTCAGAAAAAGAAAAAACACACGAAGAAGACGGAGTCGTGGCGAGGAATGGTTGGTCCGTTTGAAAAGTGGCGCGCGGATCCACTAATGTTTTTCTTTTCTTTTTTATTAATTATTGTTGTTTATATGTTAAAACGTTTGAAGTGGCTCAGTTGGCAGGTGTTGAGCGTGGTGACTTTCAAGACCTGGGTTCGAGTCCCAGGTCTGTGCAATTTCCATATTATTTTTCCCTAACGAATCTCATGCAGCGCCTAAAATCAAGACTACCATATGCCATCATAATTCCAGCGTACGCGTGGCCATCAGAAACGATCCAAAGGTGTACAATTGATGAACATCCTAAACCATGGTCAATGTGCCATAAAACGCTTGGAAAAGTCAACAGATTTCAAAGGCAAATGGGCCAAATTGCTGAGCCCTTACCTCCATCTGGGGCCTGAACCCCCCCCCTGGTTTGCCTTCACTATTTTTTTATTTTTATTTTTTATCTTGTTTTAATTATTATTTTTATTTTAATTACTGTTTATTTAATTAATTATTTTTTTAACAAAATACAAAAACATCATAAAAAATCAAAAAGACAGAAAATATAATAAATGTTTTATTATTTTCATAAATAATTGTATATAAATTAATAAATTTAAATTAGGTGCTTTAACTTTAATTCTTTTCATAATAAATATAAAAAAGGGTAGAATTAGGTTAATTGACAATTTTCACTCCTTTTAATTTTTCCTTTTTATCACAATATTATTATTTATTTATTTTCATGATTAAATTATATGTAAATTAATTAGGGTTCCATGTAGTTAAAAATTTCAATATGTTCTTAATAACTTAAAAATAAATAGAATTAGGGTTTGCTTTTTTTTTTAGTTTTAATTCTAATTAATTCCTTTCATATTAAATCATAAAAAAAACATAAAATACTAAAAAACATTTTCTTTTAATTCCTTATTAATTTTAATTTTGCAAAAGGGTCCAACGCATATTTTTTAATTGTTTAATTTGCGCATTTATTTTATGTCGTTTATTATAATTATGTAATTCTCCCAAAGCTTTGTAATTTTAACTTTTCGCACTTTTATTTGCTTTCTTTATTTTCCGTCAAATCGGGTCCGGTTTAATTTTGGCGATGTGGACCCGCGCCATTTGTAATAGCCTTAGATTTATTTTCCCGCAAATATTTTTAACTGTTAAAAAGCATGCAAGAATGAATGGACATAATTAAAATCAAGCGTAGATCACAATGAACACGACAAGACAAAAATAAATGAATCTGACACACAAATCGCACACACCACCCCTAGGGTACGCCTCACTGTTGCCTTGCCTCGAAAGGTGATCGTCGAGTAGAGGATGTCTTAGTAAGTCCTCATGATCCGGGAACCTGGCATGAGGGTAGCTTCTAAGGTGTCTTCCCATTGCTCTGGTGATCACCACGTCCCGAACCTCAAATTGACCCGAACACCTCCAACGGTGGTGCTACCTACCTCTCAATGGTGGGATGGCACTACTTTAAAGGACATCTACACAGACGAATTCCTTAGGGTAGGTAGGTTCTCAAGGATACTTGCTCTAATTTCAAACAAATCAAAACATACTTTTCACACCAACACATTTTCAAAAGCTTTCAAAGCAAACTTTTCAAACACTCTGACGTATGAGTCGAACTGAAATTTTTTCAAAGAAACTTTTTTAAACCCACATTGAAAAGCAAACAAACCATTTTTGAAAACACAAGTGAGCAAGTATCTAAGAGCCCATGGATAACCATGGATAGAAAGGGTGCTAACACCTTCCCTTTCTATAACCTACCTCCCGAACCGAGAGCAATCTCTATAAGGAATTTTTCTGTGCTTTTGTCCTTTCCATTTGGAGAAAATAAAAGACGGTGGCGACTCTTGCTTCCGCGACATTTCGCGAACCAGCGTTAAACAGTCAGTTCCAGATCCACCGATCACAGAACTGGAGACTCTGCTGGGGATATCTTAAAGTGGGGTGTACCTTAGGATTAAGATCACTATGTTTTCAATTGTATTGATTTGCTTGCTTTACTATTGTGGGTTGCATCGGAGTTTCATAGATCCTAACCCGGATTTGGGGATACCCTGTTTAGGTAGCACAAGCTGTGAGGGACCTGTCCGGCGTAGACCGACACAGGTGAAACAGTGGCTACGTTGGTGTGGCACCTTGGTCTGTACCGATATCCCTTGTGTCGCAACGAGGAGAATATGGGTCTTCTAAGGAGTCATTAAGCACCAACAACCTTAGAACCTTAATTGACACAACTTGGCCTTTAGAACAGTAGCAGTATGCTACGCCCATTGAGGCTAAACTCTCGTGATGGTTCTGGCCGCAAGAAAAGATTGCGATGCTGGAGTTATGACCGATTGAGGGTAGTCAATGATATTGGGATCCTCTAAGAACCCGGTTACTTTTGATTAGGACAGGTATGAACCAACAAACTGAAAGAGGGTAGTACCCAAACTTCATGCTGGCCTAAACTTTAAGGGCTTCTCTTGTGTGACTTGTGTGCCTTTGTACTTGCCTACTTGCATGCTTGTTATCTGACACATGAACTGCTTGCAGGTTTTGTTTGTAGTCCTTAATTAGGGCTCATAACAAAGTATACTAAGTTTCTTGCAGGTTTTGTTTGTAGTCCTTAATTAGGGCTCATAACAAAGTATACTAAGTTTCTTGCAGGTTTTGTTTGTAGTCCTTAATTAGGGCTCATAACAGAGTACTAAGTCTCTTGCAGGTTTTGTTTGTAGTCCTTAATTAGGGCTCATAACAAAGTATACTGAATCTCTTGCAGGGTTGTTTATAGTCCTTAATTGGGACTCATAACAAGGGTTTACCTACATTACCCCATGCATACCATAGCATCATACCATTGCATACATCCTAACCCATTTCAAGGATCTCAAGGGCTTGTGATGCAGGTCATGATGAATCAAACATCTAGCAAGGGGCAAAGAGGATTTATTTTCCTCTAGCCAAGGTTGTCAGGGGCTATGACCCACTGGATATGGTGAGCCTTTGACCCTTGATGAAGGACTCTCAACAACATGAAGTACCTTCAATCAAGTTACCAGTTCCCAAATGCTAACAATTTTCTTGTTTACCCTGCGAGGTCCTCGAAATCATTGCATGCATATCATACATCTCATTGCATTGCAGGTATCCCTTTTGGCAGGTTGCTTACCCTTCTTCGCTGTTTATTTCAGCCGATCCTGAATCATCAACTGAACAGTCCATCAAGGCCCTTCAGGCTCAGAACGCCCAATTCCAAGAGCTGATCATGACTCTGGCCCAGGGGCAACAAGATCTGAAGACTCTGCTCTCGAAAAAGAAGAAGAAGAGGACTGTGCTGTTCAACCCTAGGCGCAGATCTGGGAATACACCGCAAATTGAAACTGAGAGGACAACTCCATCTGTGAGGGAAGATAGTCATCAGGAGGAAAGGGTTCCCAGTCCAGTGGTCTCCGACAACGAGACAGATTTCAACAACGAACAATACCCTCCTGCCGAAGACAAGTACAAACAGTTGGAGGATAGGCTAAATGCTATGGAGATCCAACAGGTACCTGGGATGGATTTTGGAGATCTGGGTTTGTCAACTGGTGTGATTATTCCTCGGAAGTTCAAAGCACCAACCTTTACCAAGTATGACGGGGCGTCCTGTCCCAAGTTACATCTCAGGTCCTATGTTCGGAAGATTCAACCATATACGGTGGACCAGAATTTGTGGATCCACTTCTTCCAGGAGAGTCTTTCAGGGACTCATCTCGAATGGTTCTATCAGCTGGATGGGACCAAGGTTCGTAACTGGGAGGAGTTGGCTACTGCTTTCTATAAGCAGTATCAGTATAATGCCGACCTTGCCCCTACACGTACTCAACTCCAGGGTATGTCGTTAGGATCAAGTGAAGGTTTTAAAGAATATGCGCAGAAATGGAGGGATCTTGCTGGAAGGGTACAACCACCTCTGACTGATCGGGAACTGGTCGATATGTTCTTGGGGACCCTGTCTGGTCCATTCTACAACCACCTGATTGGGAATTCGTCTGCTGGATTCACAGATCTTATCTTGACTGGAGAGCGAATAGAAGCGGGCATCAGGTCTGGGAAAATCCAAGAGGCTGCACCTTCTGATAAAAAGCCTCAACATGGAAAGAAAGAGTCCAATGCTGTGCACGGTAAAAAGAGCCGTCAGGAGGCAGGGGCAATCCAGATCTCCAATCCTGGACCTACTCAACAAGGACAGGGGCAACAGCGCAAGGAGAAACGGCAGTACACTAAACTCAACATGTCGTTGGATCAAGCACTGCAACAAATGTTGAAGGCAGGGCTGATCACCTTAAGGGTGCCTCTTCGGAATCCGAACACTTCTGCTCCCAACTATCATCCCAACGATAGGTGCGCGTATCATTCTGATAGCCCGGGGCATACTACGGACAATTGCTGGCCTCTCAAGAACAAGATTCAAGACATGATCGACGCCGGGGAGATTCAGTTTGAAGTGCCAGAGACTCCGAACATAATCACTGCTCCATTGCCCAATCATTGAAGACCTTTTGTTTATTTGAATTTTTGAGTTGTATTTTTCTTTGCTTATACAAACAATTAATGTCATAGCAAACTCTTTTATTCTATCAATGCATCGCACATGTCTGTTTTGGGAATTAATACAATTGTTTTCATTATATTCAAAATTCTTTTCATATTTTTCTGATGTCAACTCTGGATCTAAAATTCTAAAGCCTCTTGAGGGAGGATGACGAAAACGATACCACGATCTTTACAGTATGCTTTTGAACAGACCCCGCTGATGAGGTACAGGCATTGTTTCAATCCCTAAACACTGGAGTTATAAGGATGATAATCCCTCGTTACCCCTTTTGAGCCAAAGAAGTGGGAGTTTTTCTTTTCGAAATTTAAAACCCTTAATCATAACCTGGGGCAGGGTAGTTCTCTCAGTTGATCCAAGTGCATAACAAATGGCACCAAAGAAGTCCTTACAAAACAGGAAAGACAGTGATGGTTCCGAACAATCATAAGGACAGGCAGTCGTTATCAAAGAAAAAAATCATAAATGAAAAGCCCAAGAAGTCAAAACCTATGAAAAAGACTTACGAAACTGGGGCATCCCGCTGACTGTAATTCCGAAAAGGAAACAGTTCAGGCAAAAAAAGAAAGGGATAACAAAAATCAGACAAGAAAGAGGTCTTACAAACCCTCAACAAAAAAGGAATGACTGCCTATTCAAAATAAGTTATCAACATCCGAATCATCACCGGAAAATCAGAGCAAAAACTCAAATAAGGTCTAACGCACGATCAACTGAGTTTAGGTTTGAAGAACATCACGAAGAGCGGGTGGGTACAAATAATTTGAGCCTTTATCCTTTGTTTCTTAAACCGTGAACCAGGCCACGTTATAACCCTTAAAAGTCCTAGCTGAAGCATGGGTTATTTCGAAAGCATACTGTTACGAAAGTGTATCCTGACTCCTAAAGGCCTACGGTAAATACGGAGTTGACATCACGTTTCACGAACAGTCACTTGTTTTATGAAAAAGAATGCATTTTCAAAATCTTCAGGACAGACATAAGCTTTGCATTTTTAACATAACTTTGTTTGTATATGACTTTTTGTTTGAACAGCATAGAAATTCGCACGACGAATGCCTAATGAACAGAAGCACTTCCCATCAAGGGGCATGACATGACCATGGTCCATTATCTGGGGCAGTCCAATCAAGATTCGGAGAATCTCTCAAAGGCCAAATAGCCTGGGGACAAATCTCCGCCTGAGTCACTTGGGGCATTTCAACAACGAATCTTGCCTGATCAAACATCTTCTGGTGGTGTGGCAAAACACTTCTAACAGGGGCAATTCCCTACATTCTGAGAGCGTGGACATAGTCGAAAAAATACTACGCAAAATCAAAGACCCGCTAGGTTGACACACCTAGGCAAAAATAAGGGCTTCCCGGCGAACCAAAAGGGTTCGGGCAAAATGAAGGGATGAAATGAAAAATCTATACACCCGGCAAGTCGAAAACCTAAAAAGGCGGCTTGGGCAAAAATGGGTATCCCGGTGGACCGAAAACCCGAAAGGGCGGTCCAGGCAAAAGTTAGGGATCAAAGCGTACGACTATGTCCCGGCATCTCGCCACTTGCCTACCAGAAGATTTGTCAGAAACAGGGGCAATAAAGAGTGGTCTAAGCAATCTGATTGTTCTATCCTCCAAGGTGTCAGGGTAGGTTCCGTTGAAGAACATAACCAGTACAGTTCAATACTTCCCCAGGAGAGTCCAACCCAGCTCCCCCAGGAAAATTGGAATCCATATCCCCCAAGCAGTCAAGCTCATCCCCAGCAAATTACTACTAACAACTCCAGCAAAGTATCTCTCTCCCCACAGAGTATTTCTCCCCCAGCATGATCGCTAGAGTACTTTTCTCCCCGCAGAATATTCCATTCGCCAAGTACATCCCTCAACGGAGTCATCTTCTCCCACCGGTATTCTTGCAGCTATCCTCCCCAGCGGAAGCAAAGTCTATTCCTTCAACATCAGCCCAGGAGTGATTGCCCGGCACCCGTCAAAGATTTACCTTTCTTAGACAAAAATACATTCATGAACATTACATCTTCATACATTATAGCATGCATATGCATCATGCTACACGAATCTCATTAATTTTGAAGACATACAGTTCATGCATCATGATTATGCATACAATTATGTTTTTGCCTTTTCAGGAAAAAGGTCAATACAAAAATGATTACTATCAACTATCGCAACTCGGTCTCGATATAGTTTCGGATATGATCCAGAGATGGTGACGTTCTGATACTGCTTCCAGATTTCCTTCTTGATATAGTTTCGGATATGATCCAGATATGGTGACGTTCTGACGCTGCTTCCAGATTTCCTTCTTGATATAGTTTCGGATATGATCCAGATATGGTGACGTTCTGACGCTGCTTCCAGATTTCCTTCTCGATATAGTTTCAGATATGACCCAGAAATGGCGACGTTCTGATACTGCTTCCAGATTTCCTTCTCGATATAGTTTCGGATATGACCCAGAAATGGCGACGTTCTGATACTGCTTCCAGAATTCCTTCTCGATATAGTTTCAGATATGACCCAGAAATGGCGACGTTCTGACACTGCTTCCAGAATTCCTTTTTCAGATGTTTCCCTCTCCGACATGAGCGTGAGGTGATAGTCTCCTATGGTCCCCTCTCCAACGGCGAGTGAGGTGGTAATTCCTTTTTCAGATGTTTCCCTCTCCGACATGAGCGTGAGGTGATAGTCTTATGGTCCCCTCTCCAACGGCGAGTGAGGTGGTAATTCCTTCTTCAGATGTTTCCCTCTCCGACATGAGCGTGAGGTGATAGTCTCTTATGGTCCCCTCTCCAACGGCGAGTGAGGTGGTAATTCCTTTTTCAGATGTTTCCCTCTCCGACATGAGCGTGAGGTGATAGTCTCTTATGGTCCCCTCTCCAACGGCGAGTGAGGTGGTAATTCCTTCTTCAGATGTTTCCCTCTCCGACATGAGCGTGGGGTGATAGTCTCTTATGGTCCCCTCTCCAACGGCGAGTGAGGTGGTAATTCCTTCTTCAGATGTTTCCCTCTCCGACATGAGCGTGAGGTGATAGTCTCTTATGGTCCCCTCTCCAACAGCGAGTGAGGTGGTAATTCCTTCTTCAGATGTTTCCCTCTCCGACATGAGCGTGAGGTGATAGTCTCTTATGGTCCCATCTCCAACGGCGAGTGAGGTGGTAATTCCTTCTTCAGATGTTTCCCTCTCCGACATGAGCGTGAGGTGATAGTCTCTTATGGTCCCCTCTCCAACGGCGAGTGAGGTGGTAATTCCCTTTCAAGATGGTTCCCTCTCCAACGGCGAGTGAGGTGATAATTCCTTTCAGATTATAATTTCCTATAGTTCCCTCTCCAACGGTGAGTGAGGTGACTCCCTTTGAGATTATAATGTCCTTTGGTCCTCTTCCTGACACTACGAAGATGGTAAATTCCTACCAAGATTTTCTCAACGAGCGTTGTTGAGGTTAAAATCATCCAAGGTTCTCTGACCATTCATGCTAAGGTGGTAACCATCCCTGGTTCATTCATCATCTTGTGAAGCTCCAGACTCAGCTCCTGTAACCAGTCAGGACACATCTGTATCAAGCATCTGAAAATCAGCTCCTGCAACGTGTCAGGTACTCATCTTTCTTTTGCAGGTATGCAGGTTCTCGCTAAGGAATCTCTTACGCGATCAACATCCAGATGGCATCTGTAAGCCCATCATCCTACCCAGCAATCTCCCAAATGGCATCTATAAGCCCATTCCCATCACACTGCTACTATGTGAGCGCAAATTTCTGGGCACTCTAGTGTCCAATCATCTTCTACCCTCGGATTACGAAAGGCATGTCAGCCAATCTGCATCCTCAGGTCTAAGAAGATTGAACAGGGGCAACTGTTGCACCCCAAAATTTGCCCTCTCATATTCTCCAAAGAAATTGCCAAGCCAAGCTGCAAAAGTCCCCAAGGGTTACACAGTGCAAAGAGCCTCCTATACAGTCAAAACTAGGGTTTGTGTTCTGATCAAGAAAAGGAAGTTTTCAAAGGTCCAATCAAGTCTCATGTGCCTACAAATATGGTCAAGTACCCTCATATCAAGTTTCAAGGCATTCAGCTCAAAATTACACAGTCAAAACCCTAGATTGCACTACAGTCAACTGTAGGGGCAAAATAGTCATTTGACAGTCAAAAGTTCAAATTTTTGGTTAACATATCATTTTGAAGCCACAAACATCATTTGATCAATGCTTGATCATGATTCTCAAAGTTTGGCTCAGAAATCATCAAAGATGCAAAAGTTTCCTTATTTGGACAGCTGAAAAAGTCAACTGAAATTGACCAGGGCATAACTTTCACATGGATTATCAGAAAAATTCCATCCAATGCTCATTTTGAAGAGAAAGACATTTCCTACAACTCATATTCATACTTCAAGTCCAAGAAATGCTCTCACAAAAAGTTATCAATTTCAACATTATAGGTCATTTTCAAAAGTCAACAAAAAGGGACTTTAAGTCAAAGGCCATAACTTGAGATTGGTAAATCAAAATGACATGGGACCAAAGGCATTGGTTAGAGGACTCAAAGACCTTTCCAAAATGTCCAAGAACATGAGAAAAGCTTAAAAATTGAGCAAGTTATGCCTTGTGGAAGTTGGGAAATTTTTGGGAATTTTGAAAAGTCAACTTTACTTCAAATGACCTAAATTTGCTAATGGGCCTTTTTTTTCTTCCATGATTCATCATTCTAAGCATATGCACGACCACTTGGCCCAAAGGGAAGTATTTTCTCATTTTTTATTTATTTATTTGAATTATTATTTATATTAATTCATTTAAATTATTTAAATACATGAAAAATATCTAACCTAACAAAACCAATCTTTTTATGCATGATTTGGACTCAATATTTCGTGCACATGCTAATAGGGAAAGATTTGGACTAATTGGATGCAAATTGACACAAAAACCATGGAAAAAAAGATATGAAAAGATCTTTAAAATCAAATTTTCAAAAATCATCAATGCCATGGATTTGCTCTAGTTTTGTTGACCTAATTGCTTCTATACATAACCAGGAACACAAACCTAATGGCATTACACTGAAAGCTGCGCAGAAGAACTAAGCAAAAACTTGGAAAATTGTTGGAAAAAGTCAAAACTGAAAAGCAGGTTCTAGGTCGATTCAAGCCCTAAGAATTATTCCATTGGCTTCCTTGGCAATCCCTGAACGTATTCCAGTCCCTAACATCAACTCAAACGCAAAGAATTGGTAAAACGGATTCAAACTGTATCAAGGAAAATCCATGATCGTATTTTGATTTCTAGGCATCCTCATTGCATTCTAGTTGTATATTCATGTTTCTTGTGAAGTTTTAAAACTAACCATCATGTTTAATTAAGTTTTTGTGCTATATACGCGATGATACCATGCTTGAATCCTAGGGTTTACAGGTTTGCCAATTTGGGGTTTTTGAGACGAAGCAAAATTGGAGCTCAAGACTATTGCCATTGCACTTAGCACGTCCAGACGAAGAGATTCCAACCCTCGCGCTCAATTTATGAGCGTCGAGGGTCTATTCGCTATTTTTTGGTAGATGGTCTTAGGCAACGTTTGCCAAACCGTTGCCATATGCTTTTGTTTTCAGAAAAAGAAAAAACACACGAAGAAGACGGAGTCGTGGCGAGGAATGGTTGGTCCGTTTGAAAAGTGGCGCGCGGATCCACTAATGTTTTTCTTTTCTTTTTTATTAATTATTGTTGTTTATATGTTAAAACGTTTGAAGTGGCTCAGTTGGCAGGTGTTGAGCGTGGTGACTTTCAAGACCTGGGTTCGAGTCCCAGGTCTGTGCAATTTCCATATTATTTTTCCCTAACGAATCTCATGCAGCGCCTAAAATCAAGACTACCATATGCCATCATAAATCCAGCGTACGCGTGGCCATCAGAAACGATCCAAAGGTGTACAATTGATGAACATCCTAAACCATGGTCAATGTGCCATAAAACGCTTGGAAATGTCAACAGATTTCAAAGGCAAATGGGCCAAATTGCTGAGCCCTTACCTCCATCTGGGGCCTGAACCCCCCCCCCCCCCTGGTTTGCCTTCACTATTTTTTTATTTTTTTTTTTATTCTTGTTTTAATTATTATTTTTATTTTAATTACTGTTTATTTAATTAATTATTTTTTTAACAAAATACAAAAACATCATAAAAAATCAAAAAGACAGAAAATATAATAAATGTTTTATTATTTTCATAAATAATTGTATATAAATTAATAAATTTAAATTAGGTGCTTTAACTTTAATTCTTTTCATAATAAATATAAAAAAGGGTAGAATTAGGTTAATTGACAATTTTCACTCCTTTTAATTTTTCCTTTTTATCACAATATTATTATTTATTTATTTTCATGATTAAATTATATGTAAATTAATTAGGGTTCCATGTAGTTAAAAATTTCAATATGTTCTTAATAACTTAAAAATAAATAGAATTAGGGTTTGCTTTTTTTTTTTAGTTTTAATTCTAATTAATTCCTTTCATATTAAATCATAAAAAAAACATAAAATACTAAAAAACATTTTCTTTTAATTCCTTATTAATTTTAATTTTGCAAAAGGGTCCAACGCATATTTTTTAATTGTTTAATTTGCGCATTTATTTTATGTCGTTTATTATAATTATGTAATTCTCCCAAAGCTTTGTAATTTTAACTTTTCGCACTTTTATTTGCTTTCTTTATTTTCCGTCAAATCGGGTCCGGTTTAATTTTGGCGATGTGGACCCGCGCCATTTGTAATAGCCTTAGATTTATTTTCCCGCAAATATTTTTAACTGTTAAAAAGCATGCAAGAATGAATGGACATAATTAAAATCAAGCGTAGATCACAATGAACACGACAAGACAAAAATAAATGAATCTGACACACAAATCGCACACACCACCCCTAGGGTACGCCTCACTGTTGCCTTGCCTCGAAAGGTGATCGTCGAGTAGAGGATGTCTTAGTAAGTCCTCATGATCCGGGAACCTGGCATGAGGGTAGCTTCTAAGGTGTCTTCCCATTGCTCTGGTGATCACCACGTCCCGAACCTCGAATTGACCCGAACACCTCCAACGGTGGTGCTACCTACCTCTCAATGGTGGGATGGCACTACTTTAAAGGACATCTACACAGACGAATTCCTTAGGGTAGGTAGGTTCTCAAGGATACTTGCTCTAATTTCAAACAAATCAAAACATACTTTTCACACCAACACATTTTCAAAAGCTTTCAAAGCAAACTTTTCAAACACTCTGACGTATGAGTCGAACTGAAATTTTTTCAAAGAAACTTTTTTAAACCCACATTGAAAAGCAAACAAACCATTTTTGAAAACACAAGTGAGCAAGTATCTAAGAGCCCATGGATAACCATGGATAGAAAGGGTGCTAACACCTTCCCTTTCTATAACCTACCTCCCGAACCGAGAGCAATCTCTATAAGGAATTTTTCTGTGCTTTTGTCCTTTCCATTTGGAGAAAATAAAAGACGGTGGCGACTCTTGCTTCCGCGACATTTCGCGAACCAGCGTTAAACAGTCAGTTCCAGATCCACCGATCACACACGCGACAGCCCCGTACTCACCATGATTGACTCAAGGGTTATCGGTACCAACCAAAGTTCCACATCAACGTAGCTACTGCTTCAACTGTATCGGTATACCCCGTACAGTTTCCTCACAGTTTATTGCTACTTACCTAAAAGGTGTCCCCAGATTCGGGTGTAGGATCTACATAACCCCAATAAAACCCTTGAATATAAAGCAGGCAAAGCAAAACAAGAAAGCAATTTTTAGAAATGACCTAGATCCCAATGTATACCCCACTTATTATTCCTCAGCAGAGTCGTCAGTTCTGTAATACGGTGGCAGAACCGACTGTTATACTAGTTTTGCATTTTATATTTGCAAATGTTGCGGTAAGCAAGAGTCGCCATCGACTTTTATTTTATCCAATCAAAGGAAAAGGGAAAAGAACATAAAAAACCTTTTTTCGAGAGTTTTTGAGTACGGGGGGTGGATTATAGAAAGGGAAGGTGTTAGCACCCTTTCTATCCGTGGTTTTCCACGGGCTCTTAGGTACTTGCTCATTTTGAAATTTCTTGTGTGTGTTTGTTTTGAAAAGTTTTGTTTACTTCGTGATAACCCTTGTATCTGTCCTTAAGAGTGTGACGAAGTTGTTTTGAAAATTGTTTTGAAAAGTGTTTGTGTGAAATTTGTTTTTTTGAGCAAGTACCTAGGAACTATCTACCTACTCGGAAAAAGATGGTTCGTTCTTGTTTCCTTTAGACAATGTTATCCTACTATTAAGGAGTAGGTAGCCCTATCGTTGGAGTTTTAAGGGACATTCGAAAGGGATGAAATGGTCACTGAAGGCAACAAGTAAGGATACTTTAGCATTTTGAAGGGACTGTCGTCATAAGATCATTTCTCGTAGGCAACTCGAGGGATAAGGAGGGACTATGATCTTTATGACGACTTTAAATTACAAGTTATTGTTAAGATATCCCTACATTCGAGGGGACACGACCATTATTTCCGAGGCAACCAAGTGAGGCAAAACTCTAGGAGTGAGCATGTGCAAGTGTTTGATTTCAGTTTCATTTATCTTGCGCATTTAGGGTTTTCTACTGTTTTAAATTGATTTATCTTGCGCATTTAGGGTTTTCTACTGTTTTAAATTGATTTATCTTGCCATTCAATCCTATTATCCATACATCTAGGCAGTTTATAATTGCGGAAAGTAAAGTGCGAGAAATTAAAACCCTAGCTATTACAAGGCTTTGGGGAGGGGGATTACATAATCAAAAATCGGGGAAAATAATAAATGCAAAATAGTAAACCTAATTAACTATTACAAACTCGGAGCAGTTACAATAATTAATAAAATAGGGGAAAAAGAATGCACGCGACAAAATTAAATACGGGGAATTAATGTCAAGTTTAGAAATAATTAATTGATGAATAAAGAAAAGATATTTTTGGATTTTTTTTAGAAAATTAATTAATCTTGAAAATTAACCTAATTTCTATTTAATTTTAATTATGGAAAAAAATAATTTAAGTTAACCTATTAAACTAATTAATTAATGCAATAAAATATTTTATGAGAAAAAAACTAAACCTAATATTTTTTTGTAATTTTCTGATTTTATGATTTAATAATAAAAAAAGATTTTTTGTGAAAATAAAATAATTAAGACAAATAATAAAATAAAAAAAGAATAGAAAAGTGGGCCTGATGTGATGAGCAATTTGGGGGTGTGCTGAAATTGGTGTTAGGCACAAAGCTGGTGGCCCAGAGGATCATGCCTGATTCATTGAGACCATCTTCTAAGGGTCTATCATGAGCTTGCGTATGTTGGGCGTTGGATCTGGCTGGAGATGAATCCCAAGGATGAGATCTGGGGCGTATGGTGGACACCAGATGCTGAAGCATATAGAACCTGTAAAGTATTTTGAGAGAAGAATAGCAAATGTTGGAGGCAGGGATCGAACCCCTGACCTCTCATATACAACTCCTTATCAACCTTCTTACACGTCACTGGGCCATTTGGATTTTTGTTAACATAAATAAACAATATATAATATAATAAAAACACATTATGCCCAGGACAAAAACAGGCCAACATTCAAATGGTCCAATGGGAGTTTGCCACATAGCCTTCTTCTTCCTCAGCATTATCGTGTTAGGCTTAGACTTTTACCTACGGACAAAGTCTGTAAGTACAACCCTGCATCATTCAAAAATCCAGCACAAGCAATATAAATTATAATGGAGACCATGAATCAACTAGGCTTGAAGCCCTAAACACCATGGTATCCACGCCTAGCCCTAATTTTGCCTATAGAAGGAAACCCTAAAATGAGTTTGGAAACCCTAAGAATGGTAAACCATGAATCTTGCACTTAAAACTCAATCAAACGATTCAGAAAGCATCAAAACCTTATGATAAACAAGAATACATGATTAAATTTCATTGAAAACGCATGTATGCATGTAATCAAAAATCAAAAAGAGTTGGATAAAAGAGTTGCGGATTTTACGATTCTGAGTGTTTTGGTGCGTGCGAAGGGTGCAGTTAGCTTCAGGAGATTGCCAGGAATGGATTACTGGCCTTGAAATGCTTTGAATCACCCCGTAGAATGAAATCCGATGCTCACTTTTTTGTCCAAAAATTGAATTCTTGATCTTGCAGTTTACACGTCCAACCTTTTTTTGTGCTTTGGAATTGTTATGTATATGTAGTAGACTGAATTAGGTCAACAAAAAGCATTCATATCCTTGCAAATTATCAAGATTTGATTTGATTTCCTCTTTGCATTATTTCTTTATAAATCAAGCCAAATCATACCATTCTCATCCCAATCACCCTTGGTACGATTTGATTTTGTTTGACAGCATAATTGCATTGTAGTTCCATTCAAAATCAGATCAAAAACAAATCTTTACTAATTTATATCATTTATTTGATTTTATTTGATTTTTAAATGATTAAAATTAAAATAAATTAAATAAATAAAGCCAATAATATGTGGGAGAGTGTTTGGGTCGTGGACCATGTTAGAAGTAAGATGCAAGCATAAAAAGTTAGGCCCATTTGACAAAAAATGCAATTTTGGGTATTGTTGACTTTTGACAATTTTCCAAAAATGGCCAAATTTGACAATGCATATTTCCTTCAATTTTGATCCTAAGAGGGTGTTCTTGGGCTTTTTAGAAATCTTAGGATGTCCCCTAAATAACCCTTTTGGTTTCATCTCAATTGGATCCTCCATGTTCATGTAAGAAGCTTTGACCCAAAAGGTGTTTTTGTTGACTTTTTGAAATGACCTATAATGTCTGAATTCATATCTTTTCATGAGTGCATTTTTTGAACTTGAGGGATGAAGATGAGTTGTAGGGAATTGGATTCTCTTCAAAATGAGGCTTGGATGGAAAATTTCTGATAAAGTATGAAAAAGTTATGCTTGGTCAAAGTGGTTGACTTTTCTTGAGAAACCCTAATTTAGCAATTTTTTAGTTTTGATGAATTAGGAGCATTCCTTGGGAATCATGATCAACCCTTGATAAAATTTTGGGTATCACTTCAAAATGTTTATGTTGACCAAAAATCTTGGAGTTTGACTGTATGTGAGTCATAGTTGACTTTTGACCTAACACAGTTGATTTTCAGGCATTTGAGCAGTTGACTGAGCAAACTTCTTGTGCAAGGCATGAAACTTGACATGGATGGTATTGAGAACATATTAGGACTATTAAGAGCATATGAGGCCTTTGGAGCTCACCCATATTGATGAAAAGGGAAACCTTAGTCGGAGGTTCATTGCTTTAGGAGAGAATTTGTTTGGTCAACTCTTGGGCATCCTTGAGCAAGTTGAGGATCTCAATGAGCATGTGTTGAGTAAGATGAGAGGGAAAATTTTGGTGTATGACCCCAATGAAGTGAAATTTATAGGAAAGGATCTTGTAGCTTGGAGAAATCAAGAGTACAACCATCATGCTAGGGCGCTGACTTGTTCTTGAAGCAAGTTAAACAAGTACGGTGGTTAGCAACTTTTAGTCGTTCCTAAGCTGGATTTGTAAGCATGAATTAAGGAAAAGTACCCTCAGACGCAAAAGAAAAGCATGGGCCTAGCATAAACTTGTGCAAAAGTTTGCTTTTCAAGGACAAAAATATTACTTCTATCTCACACGTGGGGAAATCCTTTGGATAAAAACTCAAAAGTGGTTGTGAGCATTAAATGATGATGAGATTTATCAAACCAGAAATCCTACAATATGAGATTATGCATCATAGCTTAATTCCGGGTCAGAAGTTCAGCATCAGCGTAACTTAGAATAAGCATCCAACTTATGATCTTTGAATCTCTTTGCTCCAGCATGTTCTGAGTGAGTTCTCATTCTTTCCAGAAAGCTTATAACACACTTTGTAAGCCCTCTTTGAATTACTCTTGCAAATTATGACTGAACCTACGTGAAAACTGGTCCAGAAATTGTAACCAAATTCTGATTTGAAAATGTTCAGAATTTACTAAGTGTTTAAGTTTCAGGGATGTGTCTTTGAAGACATATAACTTGAAATCCCAGTAACTCTAGAAGAAGTTATGTTATACAATGTTTTATATCTCATTAAGATCTACAACTCTTGTGTTAGAAGTTATTCCAGAATAAACTTGCATCATGGTGATAATCTGGCCAGAAGTTCTGAATTTATCATATTTCCTAAACACTTAGAAAAATTTCTAAGTATTTAGAATTTTGACTTTTTCAACATAATCTTGATCTTTGATTTTCTTGATGAAACAAACTTCATGCCTTGATGAAATATGATTCTTGAAACTTGATTTTGATCCAAAATTAAAAGTTTGACTTTTCAGCATGCAATTGACCATTTTGCCCTTGTGAATGACTTTCTTGGAAAATTGTCATCCAAGACTTGAAACTTGATAGAAGCAAATATGTGGGTCCAGGATGATCCTTTGAGAAATGAGAGGGAGAATTTTAGGGTACAACAGCTTGTAAGTCCAGGGTATCCCAAAAATGATGAGCCTTCTCAAAAAGAAACTTAGCTAAAAACCCTTTGACGCCTCTTCTTGTTTCCCAATTTGCCAGTACATCGGACCGTTGTAAAGACAGAGCATGAGCAATCTCTTTTGAGGTTTTGGGTCTCTTTCCATACCATTGAAAGGTGACTGATCAAGAATGGGCACCCCTAATAACTGAGAAAACTCCTCCATAATAGGAACCAATTGGTAATCAGGAAAGGTGAAGCAGTGATGTAAAGGGTCGAAGAACTGAAAGAGCACCTTAGACATTTCTTCATTAGGGCTTGAGGTGACCAGATTGAGAAGTCGACCATATCTTTCAATGAACAGAGAGTTCTCAGGAACCTTGGATGCTAATTCCTTGAGTTGAGGAGGTACCCTTATGAGGTTGACTTGGATAGTATTCCTGCGAGTGGATGCCATGTCCTACAAAACAACACAAAGATAAGTCCTAAAATTCCTTGAAATGGTTAGTATGATATGCCATGTTATGATGTTATGATATCATGATTATGCTAAGAAAACACAAATATAGTAAGCACAAGCAAATCACACAAAGACCTTAGGTTTAAGGCTTGCATGGGTTTTCAGGTAAGTACCCTCTTGAAGTTTAATTGGCTTAACCTGTCCTATCAATAGTAACCGGGTTCTAAGGGATCTCAATATCACTGATCTTTCCCACAAGTTTCATTCTGATAGACAACTAACTTGCCACCAAACCAATACTCGGGAGTCAAATCTCAATGATTGTAGTATCGAGTATCAACCAACTTCGGGCTACACCAAAGACGGCTATCTCACTACTTCCTAATAGCCAAGTTGTTCAATTAAAGGTTCTAAGGTCAGTTGATGCTTCACAATACAATGCAGTGGCCCGTATTCTCCTTGACTAGTCAAGGGCTACCGATACCAACCAAAGTGTCACATCAACGTAGTTATCGCTATAATCTTATCGGTATACCCCACACAGTTTCCACGATCTATTGTTGCTTACCTAAAAAGTGCCCCAGATCCGGGTGTAGGATCTATAGTAACCCAAACAAAGCCCTCAAAAGTAAAGCAAACAAACCATACAAAAGCAGTCATGTCCCTCAAACCTGGTTATTTATCTTGTGCATTTAGGGTTTGCTAGCGTTTATTTTTAGTCTTTCCATACATGCCTAATTACTAGCAGTAAATATGTACAGAATATAGAGTGCGGAAGCATAAACTTACACTATTACATGGATTCGGGGAGGGTGGTTTTACATGTCTAAGAATAAGGGGGATAAAGCAGTAAATATCCTAGTTTTTAGTCTATTACATCCAGTAAGCACATATAATAATCTAAAAAATGCGGAAATAAATAAATGTGCGCGAAGTAGAAAAGATGTCTGAAAATCCTAAGGTGTAAAAATATTTTTATTTGTTTTTAATTATAAAAGAAAATAAGACTTAAGTCTATTTAATTTTAATTTAAAGAAAAGGTTAGAATAATTTATTTATTTATTTACAAAATTAACTTAATTAAAAAGAAAACTAACCTAATGTTTTTGTGATTTTTGTTTTGGTTTAAAGTTAATTTAAATAATAAAGGAAAGCTAAGAAAAAGAAATGAGTAGTAGAAATAAAAAAAATACAAAAAAAAAAGCAAAAGCCTTTCGATCCAAAGAAAAATGGCTTTCGATCCAAATGGAGGGTGATCTTCGATTCAGGGAAGGACGCAGCCTTCGATCCAGCAGAGAATGCTGGAGGTGGCGCCTGATGACTTTGCCTATGGGGGAAAGCACTAAAATCTGCAAGAAAAAAAGTGTCAACAATACAAAAGCATGACCTGGGCATGAACCCAGGTCTTTTTTCCAGTTCGACCTCCCATTAATTAGACTTCTTTGAATTCGAATTTGGGCTCGTTTGCCTTAGAAAAACCATGGCCTCTTGGGATTCGATGAAAAGCACATATCGTTCCTTCTATCTTTATATGCCCATGAGAACATTGTGTTATGTTATATCTTGGGCATGAATCAGACACTAGGAAATATCAATATATCATGAAAACAAGAACATGAATTTGAAATTTTACCAAGGATGAGATGCTCCAATTTAGGCGTGAATTGGCTAGTGTTTGGGAATACTTCCTGCAGACTACAAGGAATGAATGGAGCTTTGCTGAAAACTCCTTTGACTGGGACCACGTATGAGGATTTTGATACCTTTGGGGTGGTTTATAGGGCAGTGTATGCGTGTAAAACCAATGTGTCTCCTCCCTTTGATTTATGGTTTTGGTCTCCTTATATAGAGGGGGATAGAGGGGACAAGAAGTCAAAGGTTTAAACAGCCATAAACAAATGTTTTCAAAACCATGAATGATGTTTTGTAACATTGCAAAAGTCATGGAAACTTGTCTCTTTTTTCGAATTTGAATGAACCTGGACAGTTTGGCTCCTTCGAATGGTCCTTGAATGGACCATTTGTGTACCCTTTGAATGGGCCTTTTGTTGCCTCCTCGAATGGACCATTTGTGTACCTTTTCGAATGGCTCATGTTCTCACCACGGGGGCTTCTTCATTTGAACCCCTATTTAGCTAGCACAAATGAAAACTCTTTCCTGGCCAATCGAAGCTTCTTTTGGCATGAATGTGCTTGTGCATGTTGGCTTGAAAACTGGCAGTATGTTGGCTTTTGGGCCAGCAGGCCTCTTTGAATATTTTTCTTTCGTTTTGGCTAGCAATATCCTTCATTTTGAACAAATTGTGTGCTCTTTTGAAGGGAACACATGCATCACTTGTACACATCACTTGACATTCCTTCAAATGGGCCAAAAAAGTAAGTTCTTCGAATGGAACACCCACGTATGCCCCTTTAAATCCATCAATACATGTCTTTCAAATGGGGAAAATATATGTCCTTCGAATGGACCATGTGCCTGTCCTTCGAATGCGCCAATACTAGGTGTCAAAATATGGAAAACTGTATGTTGAATATTTTGGAGGTGGAGTCAAAGCTGGCATGAGGGAAGCCAACTGCTTAATGAATCGAAGCACATATGAAAGAAAACCACCACTTTATGGGCGTTGGCATGAAGGGAAACCATTGCCTTGCGCATTGGAGGCAAGCCCAAAGGAAGTCATTTTCTTGCGGGTCTAAAGCAAACACAGAGGCAAGTTGAAGGGGCCTTGGCCTTGTGGATTGAAGGCAAGTATGAGGCATCCTTTTGTCTAGTGGATTAAAGTAAGCGTGGAGGAGGTCACTGCTGGTGGGTCGAATGGAGCTTGCAGGGGATTCTTTCTTTGTGCGCTGAAGGCACGCACATAGGGAGTATTTTCCTAGTCGAAGCAGGATTCAAGCTGCATGCATGTAGACATTGCATTATGAACCAAGCCAACATGCAAAGCCAATGGTGTAATCTAAGGAGCACTAACAGGAGGCCCTTCCCTTTTGGATCGAAGGAGGTTGTTTCAAAGGAAACATATGCCCAGTCGAAGCAGGACTTAAGCTGCATGCATGTAGCCATTGCATTGTGAATCAAGCCAGCATGCAAAGCCAATGGTGCAATCAAAGGAGCACTAACATGAGGACCTTCCATTTTGGATTGAAGGAGGCTGTTTCAAAGGAAATACATGCCCAATCGAAGCTTGTACACAACAAATAAGCAAAAGGCCAAGGCTTCAATTGAAGCTTGGAAATTTGAGGCAAGTTTGGAGGAGGTTAGGCGCTCAATCGAAGCCGGTCAAGATGCCAATTGAAATACTTTGTTTATCTTCAAAAAAAATTAGTTTTTCCTTTAATCAAGTGTTTGTAATCACCTATGTAAGAGAAAAATCTTGGAAAAATATGAGAGGGCAAATTTTGGGGTAGAACAGGGGGATATGATAAGTTTTGATCATTGAATTTTGTTATTTTTGCAGGATCCAATTCAAGCCCACCAGAGAAGAAAGTCGGAGAGTTGACTCTGGTGGGCTGACTCTGGTTGCCAAACGTCACCTTGTTACTGGTCCACTTCATACAACGCGTGTTTTATTTTTTTAAATATATCTGATTTGTTTTTCTAATATAATATTATTGCTTCACTTGTATCAACGAATGACAAGCCGGCTCAGTTGGTGAAGTGGCGTATTGCAATGAGAAGGACCTGGGTTCGATACCCAGGTCATGCATTTTATTTTTATAACATGTTTCTTACAGATCCAGCGTGATATGATCATAGGCGTGCATCATATGCCATCCGATCCACACCATCAAATCTCAAATGAACCAAATCCAAGCGCCTCAACGTGCAGCCCACGATGCACCTCCTGAAGGTCAGCAACACCAGATCCAACGCCGGCCTGGGTCATCTTCTGATTTGGGCCTAACAAAATCCAATTCACACCCCCAACTCTTCTTGCGTCCCAGGACCATGTTTTTTTTATTATCTCATTTATTGTTTTAATTAAGTATTTCTTTAAATCTTTTTTATTTATTTAATAGTAAACCAAACATAAAATCACAAAAAATAGATTTTAGTATTTTCTTAATTAAACTTAATTTTTGTAAATTAACTTATTTAATTATTTTGACTTTTCTTATTTCAAAATCAATTAGAATTAAGACTAATTAATTTAAATTCTTTTCATAAATAAAAAATGCCAAAAATGTTAGACTTATTTTTTAAATTAATAATTTTCTTTTTTTTTAATTAATTAGATTTAATGTGATTTAATATTATTTCCCAAATAAAAAAAAATGACAAAAAAGATTTTCTTTTAACTTAGAAGTACCTTAGGATTTTAGACGTTATTTTCAATTCGCGCGCGTTTATTGCTTTGTTACTATTTTTCATATTATTGTACTTGCTTATGGGATGTAATAGATTTAAACTAGGATATTTATTTCTTTATCTCCCTCATTTTTGGACTTGTAATTAACTCCCCTCCCCGGAGCCTTTTAATAGTTAGAATTTTACATTTTCGCACTTTAAATTTCTGCACACTATTAACTGCCTAGATGCATGACTAATAGGATTGTATGGCAAGAACATAATAATCAAACGCTAGGAAACCTAAATGCAAAGATAAATAATTGAATACAACACAATTGCACATGTACACCTCTAGGGTATCCCACTTTGGTTGCCTTCGGAAAAATAGTCACAACTCTCGAAACGTGAGAGATTGTAGTGGCTACCCTCCGGTTTAAAAAGATCATAACTCCCTCGATGACCCTCTCGATGTTGCCTCGACAAAAATGATCTTAAAACCCTAGGGTAGTTACTAAGATTTCTTGCCAAGTTGTCTTCGTGACAATAAACGTCCCTTCGAATATCCCTCAAACATCCAAACGACTAGGGCTACCTACTCACTAATAGTGGGATAGCACTGTCTAAAGGAAAGGAGGAAAGAACGAACCTTTCGAGTAAAGTAGATGATGTTATGCTCAAAAACAAACTTTTACACATACACAAAATTCTTTCAAAAACACTTTATCAACACTCTTGAGGACTGATACAAGAGTTATTATAAAGAAAACCACCTCACTATTGGCATTTCAAAATACTTTTCAAAAACACACAAAAGAACAAGCTATTTCAAAAAATGAGCTAAGCATCTAAGAGCCTGTAGATAACTACGGATGGAAAGGGTGCTAACACCTTCCCTTTCCATAATCTACCCCCTTACTCAAAAACAATCTCGAAATTTCTTTTTCTGTTCTTTTCACCCTTTCCTTTGTTGGATAAAAGAAAAGTCGGTGGCGACTCTTGCTTACCATAAGATTTGCAAACACAAATGCAAAACCAGTATTACAGTCAATTCTCCCACCGTACTACATTACCCTATTCAAAGGGTTGAAAGATGCTTGTATAGAGTTGTATGGGGTTGAACATTGTTGTTATGATGTTGTTTTGATGTTGGCAGAAAATAAAATAAAAAATAGAAAAAGAAAACAAAAGAAAAAAAATGAAAAGTGAAAAAAATAGAGAAGGATGTCAATATTAGCCCTTCTGAAAGAAAAAAAAGAGTGAATAATAAAAGGAAAAGGAAAATAGAAATAAGTTATGAGGTTGTTGTTCATAAGCAATTGAGTTATTTTATAGTTCAACTCCCGCAATTCTTTCAATCTTCTTTTGACTCTTTGAATTTTAGCTTAGTCCCCCCTTAGGATGTATCTCACCCTGACCTTGGCCAAATTACAACCATAATAAAAATCCTTTGATCTTTGTGTGTGATGTATTTCAAATTGTCAATGTTAGAGTCTTTTCAAGCTTATGATAGTATTATCTTTCATGTTGTGCTTTGAGTGTAAATAGTAACCTAAACACTTGAGAGTTGAGTGAAAACATTTTATCTTGTGATGATCTTGATGCTTTTGATGTACTTTTTGGTAATTTGTTTTTCATACTTACTTTGAATGTCACAAAAGAGTTACTCACTAATTTCATATTCTTGAAGCTTAGTATTAGAAGTTTTCTTTCTCCTTATATCCTGATAACCTTTGAGTTTGCATGCTCTGTTTCATTTTTGTTTTGAAGTTTTTCTGTTTTGAATTTTTAATTTTGTTCGGAGTGCAAAAGTTTAAGTGTGGGGGAATTTAATCAGTGCATCTTCATGCATATTCTTCTACTATTATACTTAGGAATTTTCATAGTTTATTTATTTAGTTTTTCCATTTTAATGTGCTTTCATATTTTAGTATATTTTTACCTTTAATTGATTTTGGTATTTTATTTTCAGCATTAGCAGTTTTCAATGAAAAATTCATAACTCTAGCTATAGGAATCAGATCGACATGTTCTAATATTTGTTGGAAAGCTGAGAGAAAGAACTATAACTTTCATGTTGAAGTCAGAAGCTGATTCAGAATGTAGAAGGCTTGAATAATTCGTGGAAGTTTCAGTCATTAGAAACATTTTGGTTTTTGGTCAATTTTATGGGTCTGGTTTATATTTTCCGACTCGGTTTGGATTGTTGCTGTAACCCTTATTCTATTAAAACAATAGCAGTCGGTCACTATTGATTATCACGTTTTACTATTCACTAAAAAAATATTGAGAAGCCGTTACGAATCACGAGGAACTAATTTTCTAAGAATCGATCTACTGTAATCGAATTCCACTTTGAGGTTCTTTTATAAATTTCATATTAATTTGTTTTCCTTTGAATTATTCCTATAATCTCAATTGCTTGCTTAATTTAATTGTTGTTATAGGATAGAATTCTTAAATTCGATTGTTGTTTGACCTTGAATCAAATTCGCGTTAACGTAGCTTCTGCATTATCAAGTTCGATCAAATTGCGTTTACTTAATTCACAATAGTTTCAATATGTTTGCTTAATTCGGAATTCAAGATCATTAATTGTATAATTGCTATTATGCTTGTCATTAGTTGTTATAATCGAATAGGATCAGACCCATTTGGGAAATTGGAATTTTATAGGAATCAATGATAAGTCGGAAGTCGATGCAGTAGGTTGATTTGTTTTAGCTTATTGATAAATCACTTATTTTAATATGTTTCTATAATTTGACCCTAAAACTAAACCCCCCATTAATCTCTATTGTTAGTTAATAAAATCAAGAATCCTTGTGATACGACTCGAACCATTATCGATATCTGCAGTTTTTAAAATACACGTTTTGATCCACGTGCGACAGTAGATCAAATTAGCGTTATTGTCGGGGATTCTTATTGTTATTAACTGATATTAGAGTCATAGGTTTATTGTTCTCGCGTTTAGGCCCTAGTTTCCTCACAGTTTTGGCCAATTCGCGTCTAGAGACGGAAAAAAATCGGTTTTTGGAAAAATTGTGTCTCATTGTAAAACTTTTTGCCTACTAGAAGCAAAAAAATCGTGTGATCAATAGTCCCTTACTCTGGAAGTGTTATGGGCCTTCGATCTCAAATTTCTAAATTCCTCTTTTTTCTATTTTTAATTAATTTTTTATTGTTTTCACAGTTTTGAAAAAATCCCAAAATGTGATATTAGATTAATTTTGGTGTTTTTATATTTTCTGAATTTTTTGGAAAACACACAACCAATGCATAAAATGTGGTAAAACGAAATAAAATACTTGACAATCAAAAGAAAAGATAACTGAAATTAATGGTTAATAACCGTGTAAGAACCACTTATCATGCATAAAGGAAAATCTAATAATGTACTTCGCCGTAGAAAATAGATTACTTAGAAAATTTGCGTATGTCAATATCAAGCACATTCCTAGACCAAAGAACCAGTAGGCGAATGACTTAGCCCAAATTGCTTCAGGATATAAAGTGTTAAAAGAAAAATTATAAGAGTTGGTCGAAGTTCGCGGAAAGGTACTAGCTATTAAGTTATCTCTAATAGATTTAAAAAAATACAAGTTTATGATATGTAAATGAAGTACATTTCGAATTATTAATCATAGATAGCTTAACGGATACAGATTGGAGAAGTCCAATAATAGCCTATTTAAGGAATCTAGCCACGGATGCAGAAATAAAGGTTAAATATTGTGCCTTAAGTTATATGTTGGTAGGAAACGAATTGTTCAAGAAAACACCAGAAGGAGTCTTACTCAAGTGTTTAGAAGAAAGTGAAGCATACTTGGTATTATAGAATATACATGGTAGGGCATGTGGAACACATTAAGCAGGTCATAAAATGAAGTGGCTTTTGTTTCAATATGGCATGTATTGGCCCTTCATGCTGAAAGATTGCATAGAATTCGCCAAGCGGTGCCAAGAGTGTCAAGTTCATGCAGGAATTCAACATGCTCCTGCGAGTGAATTCCATTCGGTTATTAAACATTGGCCCTTCAGGGGTTGGGCATTAGATTTGGTTGGAGAAATTCGACCAGCTTCATCCAAGTCAGAGATATATCCTAGTGGGGATTGATTATTTCACAAAATGGATTGAAGCAATATCTTTGGTAAATATGGATCAAGAGAGTATTATTGAATTCATTCAAAAACACATAACCTACAAATTTGGAATCCCAGAGACAGTTACAACCATTTGGGATCAGTTTTCACTGGTCGAAAAATGTAGAAATTTGCTAAAGAAATGGGATTCAAATTATTGACTTCTACACCTTATTATGCTCAAGCAAACGGGTAGCTCGAAGCCACACACAGGGTAATTATTGGTTTGATAAAAGTACATGTAGGGAGAAAATTAAAGAATTGGCATAAGACTTTAGATCAAGATTTGGGGGCTTATTGAACATCTCCAAAAGAAGCAATGAATACAACTCCATTTTGTTTGACTTTTAGGCACAAAGCAGTTCTACCTGTAGAGATGTATTTGCAGTCAGTAAGAATCCAGAGGCGGAACGAAATACCCTCTAACTATTATTTGGAATGATGATGAATGAATTAGTTGATTTAGACGAAGAAAGGCTATATGCTTTACAGGTCTTGAGGAGACAAAAGGAAAAATTGGCTAGAGCATACAATAAAAGATTCAGAGGGAAAGTTTATTCGAATGATGATTTGGTATGGAAAGTAATATTACCTATGGATCGAAAGAACAAGTTGTTAGGAAAATGTTATCCACATTGGGAAAGACCTTTTCGAATTATTGAAACATTCACAAATAACTCCTAAGAAATAGAAGAATTGGAAGAAGATCGAAGAATCCTGAAGATAAATGGGAAGTACTTAAAAAATATAAACGTATTCTTCAAGAACTAAAGATTTTGACAGAATAGTAAAGGTAACGAAATTAAAGCCAAAAGAGTGTCATAAAGTTCCAAAAAGGCTTTGTCTTGAAATTACATAAGCAAAAAATGCACAAGATATAAAAAATTACAATACATCAAAATTTTCAACAAATTTAAAAAGGAAAGTTAGCCTTCATCCTGTCATATTTGGTCTTCTCCAGTTTCATCCTGCAGTTGATAGATGATTTGGTGGCATAAAGAGTAGTTATCTTGTCCTCAAGTTTTTTGGATGCATCCACATGTTGCATACTTTGAGCGATCTCGTGCTCCATTTCAGTGTGATGCATCTGCTTAATAACCTTTTGGCGTGCTTCCATCTGAGAAATCTTTTCTTTCAACTTATTGATTTTCTCTTTCCAAAAATAGATAGAGCGAACATTAGTCTTGAACTTCTCTTTGGCATTGTTAAACTCTTTTCCACGTTTCTCAGCTTTGGTGGTGGAGTCAAGGGCTTTCGACCACTTGGTCTCTTGAAGAGTTTGGTTTCTTTGAGCTTCGAGGCTACATCCCGATCCCTAAGGAGATCTACACTGATGGTGTTGATCATAGTAGTCATGTCCATCAGGACTTCAACAGTCTTATAAGGACAAGTGACTATATCAATTTGATTTATCAACTTCTTTAGTACAGCACTTGCAGTAGCATTATTCTTCAAAACTTCAAACAAATCAACTTCTAAAACCTTCTCTTTAATTTTTTTGGAGAAGTTGTTCATTAGTTTCATCCTGGGAACTTCCACTCGAAGTTGTTGATGGACTGAGGCAGGTCTTTTGGGCAAGTGGTATCCTTGTCGCCATTATTAGCCTTACATACTCGAGAGGCTTATCCTTCTTTAAAGCATCCAACGTTTCTTGAGAAATTTTTGGCGAAGTATTGCTTTGGGTTTGTTGATTTGCATAAGTAATTTTGTCTTGGGAGCTAACTTGGACATGAGGATCCTTGTCTTTTTCTCCTTAGGTTTCTTCTTCTTCTTCTTTTGTTGTTGTTTCTTCACCTTCAGCAAAGAACTGTGCAATTTCATCATCAGTAAGAGGTTTGTCATCATCAAGAAGATCATTAGTGAATTTAATCTTTTAGGAGAAGAGTCGCCAGGGCTATCATCCTTCTTCCCTTTGTCATCACTAGCCCTATTGGTCCCTTGATGTACCTCTGGGTTGTTCTCAGTTTGAGGAATGTCTTCCTTTTTGGATTGAACGCTTGCATCAAGTTTGTTGATTGCAGACGAAGACCCCTTGCTAAATTGTTTATCACTAGACAAAAGATGATACGAGGCAACACCATTATCAGGAAGAACATTGTGCTTATTTGGAGATTCAATGGGAGTTGGTTGATTTTCCTGTGAAATTAAGGAGAACATTAGTTTGAATAAAAAATAATGGTGATCGAAGGAGAATAACAAATAAAAGTTATACCTTTGGTCCATCAAACTTGAGTTGTCACTTTCGACCCTTTTCAAGACTACACCTCTAGATGGTTGGGACGTGCTTTTTTCTTTGGGCTTTAGGGGCAGTATAGTGAGCTTAGGCTTTTGTTTAGATGGCTGTGAAGAGGCTGCATCAGAAGTTTTTGCCTTCTTCTTCTTTATCTTCTTAGTTTGTAAAGGAGTTGGAGAAATATCTTTATCATCTTCAACATCCACTAGAGTATCATGAGTGGACTTTCTTTTGTGTGGAGATTTTGGAGGTAGTTGGCTAGCCTGATAAGTAATGTTGTTAGAAAAATAATATAATACAAAAAGTAGATGAAATTCCGAATGATACATTTGATGCTTTCAATTTCTTGGTGTCTGGGGTGTTTCTTTTAGTTGAAGTGTTGGCTGGTTTAGAAGCTGCAGTTGTACTTGTCTTTGAACTAGGTTGTTCCTTTTTGTTGTTTTTCTTTTCAACGACTAGAACAATGTACATGATAATAATGGTTAGTATCGAATATAAAGGAAATAACAAATTTAATCGAAAGGACTAAGGAAATCCTTTGGTTCCACACCTTAAGCTATCAGAGAAATAATGGAGATAGCTGATAAGTCATAATGAAGGAAGCCTTTGAAATTTTCCAAGGTATACTTAGTCGAAACTACTCGTTTGGAAGGTGTTTGAGACTCTTGTTTTAAAAAGTTAAGATAGTTACCACAAACGAATCAGTTTGGGTAAGGAGGATTAAAATCCAGGCCAAAGTCAGCGCTAGGCAGTTTTGGGAATTTTGGGGGTTGAAGTTTAAAAGCTAAGTCATATATATGTTCAGGTTTGAAACAACTAGGAAGTTTTAAATGAGGAAGCTTTTAGGTAAGTTTCTCTTTTAAACTTTGCGTTACATTAAAAGTGGTTCGACTAAGGTTAGTTGGATCATAGACAGTTTCAAAGTACTTCTGGAATGCCTGGATTTCCTTGATATGCGTGTGCTTACCTTTTTGGCTCATATCCTGAATAGATGCAAAAGCTTTCTTCAGATGTTGGCTGACGAAAATAGTGTCGAACATATTCTTTGAATAAAAGTTTTTCCACCAAGTATCAAAAACCTTCGAGCAGTATAGAGATGGTTGGAAAGGAATATGATTAAATTCTGCAAAGTTGATGTGATAAGCCATATGATATTCCCAGTCTGAGAGAAAGAACTTCATTCCTGCAGTGCAGAGTTCGCGTTTTCTTCCAAAAATTGGCTCAGGGATTAGTTGAAAAAGCCCAAATTATCGAGACACAAAATTGGGTTGATAAGCAAGCATGGAGATATTTCTTTTCACGGGAATAATCCTTGAAACAATTAGCCTAGAGAGTAAAAAGGCTCTCCAGATGTCAATAATCTTTGTGTCTTCAGGAAAGAGGTCGAAGAGAGATTTAGTGAACCATTCATGGCCATGGGTCCTATTGGAAAAAGGAGCCATCGAATGACTAAAAAGGTTACATTTGGAAAACATCATGACATACTTAGTGAAACACTCTCCAAAGTTCTTTGCATCATCATCAGGAGTCAGTCGAAGCAGTCTTGTTCCTTCAACAGTTCAAGTTTTGATTTCAGGGTCTTTATCATTCACTGTGCCAGAAGTGCTGAGGGATGGTTCGAATGTTGCATTAAGCCACAATTGGAGAAGCCAATATGGGCCAGCTAGCAGCAAGTTTGTGCCTATTTCGTATCCTTTGAGTTTGGAGGTGGTAGATCTAAGGCTTTCGTATAACCCAGTGATAATTAACTCACTGAGGCACACTTTTCGACTTGAGTGGAGTTGGTTTGCTAGAGTAAGGAATCTTTTTTCTACTTGTAAAAATTTGTAGCAAAAGATACACCTGGATAGCCAGAGGGAAAGGAAATCTATGTGCTCAACGTCAGACACTTCGTCTCCTTCAGCATGGTATAGATTCATGTATTTGGTAAAGGCAACGTTTTCGACGACAAAGTTGATGGTATTCTTTTCTTGTTGATAAGGGTAAAAAGTTTCTCCGATTGATGGGAGTCCAGTGATAGCAGCCATATCAACGAGAGTAGGAGTTATCATTCTGCATGGAAGATGGAAAGTATCATAAGTACTATCCCAAAAATATAATGAGGACATCAACATAGGCTGATAATAACTAAAACCTATTTTCAACATTTGAATTAAGTCGAAAGTGCCTAAGCCTTTTCAGGCTTGAGAATTTTTCTTTTCGACTTTTGCTAGCCAAGCCAGATATTGTTTATCTGCTACAGGGAAAGACCTAAAAGGTCTAAAGTTCATAGTTACATAGTCGAATTGAAAAGGGTTATCCTCAGTTATAGGAATTGAGAAAGATTATTTTTGGATTTTCTCTATAGATGATTCTACTAATTGTTTATCAGGATTATCGTTCTTCTTCTTCTTCTTCTTAGAAGGATTAACTTTGTTAATAATGGTTTTTGTATCATAGTAAATTGGAAAAATGTCTTTAATCTGTTCTAAACATGAAGAGGATAACATTGGACCCATATACCCTAGAGTTTTATCAGCAAGAGTAAAAGGAATTATTACCTGAGAAGCGTAAATGGCTTGTTATTCAATAGAAACAAGTGGTGTTGGGACCAATTCTTAATTTCCAACAAGAATGGGTTTTTTAATATGATGAGTCGGTTTGAATGCAGCATTATTATTGGTTTTCGCTTCCTTGTTCTTCACATTTTTATCAGATTTGCTACCCTTTTTGGATGGCGCCATGATTGACAGATTCAGATTTTAGTTGTTTGAAGGTTTTTTTTAGGAAGAAAGAGCGTAAATTTTTTGAAAACAGGAAGTTGAGAAGATGAAAAAGTTTGTTTAAGGAAGAATAAGGGTACTTATAGCTGGAAGATATTCAATTTAAAGTTTAAAATAATTGAGTTAGTGGGACACGTGGTGATTTTTTATAAGCTGATGAAAGAGGTTGCTTGTTTAAAAGCCACATTGGGAACCTATTTTAGTAGCAATGATGGAACTGCTGCATGCACGTCTTGATTAGACGTTTTGGAAAAGTAAATCATGATTATTCTAACGTCATAGCAGTTATTATCCATCATGAAGATTTCCTGTTCTTCAAAATATAATTATTTTGCAAGAAATGTATGTTTCTCCAAGTAATTCGAAACACGCATTTATTTGGGGCAATTTATTAACTTGGAATTTCGACTACATGAGTTTTTATAGTTGAAATGATATATTTTAAAATATGCAGTTTCGAAAGAAAGAATAAAGAAGTCTTTATGAAGATTTTAATAAATGAAAATCTAATAAAAGCTTTGTTTTTACTAAGTGTTGGTGAAAAAGTTTGTATGTGAACCATTGGGGTTCAAGTTATTCAAAGTATCAGAAAGGTATTTCGACCGTCACGTTTATGATATTTCGCGCTTCGAAGACAATGAGTTTTTTCAAAATTCAAAAGTTTGATCTTATCCAAAGAGATACGTGGAAGCATATAGTTTGAAGGTTCATGCATATGTCGAACGTGGCAACATCTTATTTAGAGATTGTTTTGATCGAATTACTATAAATAGGGGTCTTAGTGTTAGGATTCAGCGTGTTCACATCTTTGTACAAAATACTCTAAATTACTCAAAGTACCAGCGTTCGAGAAACAAGTAGTGAGAATCTACGTATTATGCACCAATTTTATGTTTATTATCATTCAACTTTAATTGAAGTTTTATACATTCCCTTTAAATTTCAGTCAAAAACCTTTTACATTACAATATTTTCTTTAAAGTATTACATTACTACAAACGAAGTAACAATTGAAATTAACTTTGTTTAAAAGAATAAGAATGTTGTCAAAAGTATTCTTCGTTTCAAGAACATAAGTTTTGAATAAGAACACATGTACTTAGGATCAATCTGGTTGATCTTGCAAGTCACCATTTTTTATTCGATTTAGAAGACCGACTGTTGTTTACCAAATTTCACGGTAAACACATGGCAAAGCACTTATGGGCAGAGGTAGTTAACACAGTATGTTACATTCAAAACAGAGTCTCTATAAGACCTATTATGGGTAAGAATCCTTATGAATTGTGGAAGAACAAGAAACCCAATATTTCATATTTTCATCCTTTTGGATGTGATTGTTTTATCCTGAACACTAAAGAGAATCTTAACAAGTTTGATCCTAAAGCACAAAGTTTTATCATGTTAGGATATTCTGAATGCTCAAAAGGATACATAGTATATAACAATGAAATACTTATTGTTGAAGAATCAATTCGTGTTAGATTCAATGATAAGCTTAACCTTGAAAAGTCAAAGCTAGTTGATAAGTTTGCAGATCTGGAGATTACCTATTCAAGTTTTGGAAGTAATGAAGCTGCTTCAGAAGGACTAGAGATAAAGAACTCAGAAGATGCACAACCAGAAGATGGTGAAGCTCAGACTCCTTTGAAGAAGCACAAACAGAGATCTTCATATTCTGAAGAATTGATTATGGGTGACAAGACTGAGCTAGTCAAAACTCGATCATCTTTCAAACCTTCTAAAGAGACGCTTATGGGTTTGGTGTCCCTAATAGAGCCTACATTTGTTGATGAGGCGCTTCTGGAAAAAGATTAGATTCTAGATATGCAAGATGAACTCAATCAATTCTCTGTGAATGATGTGTGGGATCTTGGGCCTAGACCAGAGGAACCCATGTAATTGGAACCAAGTGGGTCTTGAGAAACAATATCAATAAGAAGGGAGATTTGGTAAGAAACAAGGTTTGATTGGTTGCACAGGGTTATAGTCAGCATGAAGGAATTGACTATACAGAAACCTTTGCACCAGTTTCCAGGTTAAAGTTAATTCGTCTCTTAATTTTATTTGTTGTTAATCATGACATCATCTTGTATCATATGGATGTTAAGAGTGCATTTCTAAATGGTTACATAACTAAGGAAGTGTATGTACACCAACCTCCTGGTTTTGAAGATCAGAAAAACCAAGATTTTGTTTTTAAACTTAAGAAATCATTGCACGGTCTGAAAAAAGTTTCCAGAGCTTGGTATGAAAGGCTAAGCAACTTTCTTTTAGAAAATGATTTCACCAGAGGAAAGATTGATACCATCTTGTTCTGTAAGTACTTCAAAAATGACATTATAGTATTTCAAATATATGTTGATGATATTATATTTGGTTATGCTAATGACACTTTGTGCAAGAAATTTGCTAAGTCTATGCAAGTTGAGTTTGAGATGAGCTTAATTGGATAACTCAAGTTCTTTATGGGGATCCAGATAAATGAAGGATCAGAAGTGATGTTCATCCATCAAAGCAAGTATACCAAATAACATCTGAAGAAGTTTAACTTGTTTGAGTGCAAGATAATAATGACTCATATGCATCCTACTTACATTATGGAGAAGGACAGGGTAAGTGATATGGTTTCTCATAAGTTGCACATAGGTATGATAGATTCTCTATTATATTTAACTGCTTCTAGACCTGATATTATATTCAGTGTATGCTTGTGTGCTCACTTCCAATCAAATCCTAGAGAATCTCACTTGACTATTGTCAAAAGAATTTTTAGGTATCTGAAAGGTACTACAAACCTTGGTTTATGTTATAGAAAATCAAGTGAATACAAGTTAATAGGTTATTGTGGTGTTGATTACGCTAGAGATAGACTTGAGAGGAAAAGCACTTTTAGAAGCTGTTAGTTTTTAGGGGAGAACTTGATCTCATGGTCTAGCAAGAGGTAATCAACAATAACACTCTCGACTGCATAAGTTGAATACATTTCTGATTTTGGATGTAGCACCCATATCCTCTGGATGAAAAGTCAGGTAGAAGATTATTAAATATTTGAGAGTAACATTCATATCTTCTGTGACAATATTTTTTTTTATTTTTTTGTCCAAGAATCCCATTTTACACTCTAGGGCTAAACATATTGAGATCTAACATCACTTTATAAGAGACTATGTTCAGAAGGGAGTTCTCTCTTTAAAATTCGTTGATACAAACCATCAATGGGATGATATCTTTATAAAACCCCTTGTTGAAGATAGACTTGTTTTAATTCTAAAGCATTTTAACATGGTTCTATGTCTAGAATGAAAAAGATGTGATCTCAAAATGTAGCTTTCTAAAATGGAAAAATGAGCTTCTGAGGCTTGATTTGTTTTTGTTGGCTTCTAGGATGTGAGGAGTGAATTTATCATGTATAAAAAGTATCCAAGGTTAGAATATTCTCTTAAGAATGTTTCTGTTTGTTGAAAACTGAAGAGTTTACTTCATTAATGAGATGTCAGGATAGTGAAAGGTTGGTGATTCAAAATAAGACAACCGTCTTTTCTGAACCATGCCTAAGCACTTGATATGACAAATTAGGAGACGAGATGATCTTAGGATTAGGTAATAAATCTTTACACTTTACCCCCTTTTTAGATTTTTGCTTTGTTCAATGGTTTCATAATCATTGCAAAAATTATTTATAAACTCACTCACTCCACTTCACACACTTTCGCTACATTAACCCTACACTTTTGCTCTTTCAAGCCCTAAAAGTTCTAAATCCCTAAAAAAAACCTTTATGTTTCATGTTCGTGTTCTTCATCATCAATAATGGCTGCTCAACAACAATCAACAGACGCTTAACGTCTTCTTTTACAACAACAACAACAACCTCAACAAGAACAAAATTTTGACATCTACTTATCCAATTCTGTTGATGAGTCATTTGTTCTTGCTGAAGCCTTGGTGGACTTCTAAAATCTTGTTGCTCATGATTGCGATCTTCTAGATGTTGTGAGACTTCAAGGATGGGAAATTTACTGCTATCGTCTTATATGACCAGTGTCTGTTGACCTGGTTAAATATTTCTAGGTATATGCTTATGTATCTAAAAGTGGACATGTTTGCTCTAGTGTTCATGGAAAGAAGATCTTCATCACTGAAATGCTGGTATCAGATATGTGATGTCGAATGAGATGTCACAACACAAATATTTGTTTACAAGTAAAGAGCAGTAATAACAAAAGAAGTAAAAACACAAGAGATTGTTCACCCAGTTCAATGTATAACAACACCTACTCTGGGGGCTACCCATCCAGGGACAAGTCCATTAAATAGTATCAATTCATAGACCCTCAGTAAACAACTAGTTTACGATCTAATCAATTAATCACTACCCGTGCTATACTTCTACCTAAGACTCACCTAGGTATGAGGCCCTCCTCAAATCCCTTCAATCACTTACAATGAAGAAACAACAGAAATAATAAGTTTAAAAACTTTAATCATTCAATGCTTAAAAGCTTATGAATGATACACAATTAACAACCCAGATAACAACACAAGTATTCAATCAATAATAGAGTGTTTGACAATTAAAAGAGTTAGACTTTTTAAAACAGAGAGAAAGTATTCTTCTTCAAAAGTTGCAGTAGTTTGAATAAGGAAGCAAGTCCTTATATATGCGCAATTGTGGGCTTGGGCTTTAAAACCCAATATTCAATTCTTTTGAATATTTCCATAAAAACATGTCAAAATAGAATCCATACATTTTGAAAAATATTTCTCCATATTTTTCGCTGCCTGTGAGTCACAAATCTTGAATTATGGAGCACTTGAAATCAGGAAACATAAAAACATATACTGATGTTGGCTGAGATCAGTTCAGGAGCAGATATCAAGACATCTACTTTGATATCATTCAAAAAAGTTTGCTACAAATGTCAAGACATTTAGCAAAACATTAACAACACGTTGTTTTACCAAAATTGCTGCCAACAAACACTTACAAACTCCCCCCTTTGGCAAATTTTGGCTAAAACGTTATCAAAGCATATTATCAAAGCAAAAACAGATTAGCAGCATAAGCAAAGCAAGCATAAACTCAGTTAGCAATTATTTTTTAGCAAAGGAAGATGTCAAAACATCTTCTAAGACATGAGACTCCCCCTCAAGTATTAAGCTCCCCCTCAATCAGATATTAGTCAGTGGTCAGTCAGTCACTCTCTCTCCCCCTTTTTAGTCATAATATGCAAAATAAACGGATGCATTCAAGAGTGTATCAGTAATTTAGGTACAGACTATAGAAATCAAATTTCAAGCACATGCAAGTTCTAAAAGGAAACAAAAGGATCATATAAAGAAACGGGAATTAGTCTAACTGTCATCAGGACAAGTTGACTTGTCTGAGCCAGAACTTTCTTTCTCACTAGATTCTTCACCTTCAGAGTTCACGGTGTCATCAAGGTTGTTGTCCTTTTGTAGGTCCTTGATCATATTTTCAAAGGTTAGCTTCCTTGCTGAGCTAATCTAGTCACATCATCCAATTCCTTGCAGGCTTCTCTTAATTATTTGATTATATCATCCTTGGTGGAGATCTTTTCAGCAGGTGCAGATGTCAAAATAATGTCTGACATGTTTTCCTGAAAAGATATTAAAATGAAGGGTCAAGGCAGACTCCCTCTTGCACACTACATCATTTCCACTTAGGATTCTAGGATGCTGATTAAGGATAATTCCAGAGGAGGGAAGGAAAAGCAATTGGTATCTTAATGGCATAAGTTCCTGCATGTTTAATGGTCTGATCAAAGATGTAAGTCCCATAATCAAAATGTTTCTGGTTTCCAATAGCATAAATGAACTTTCCTAATCCAACAAAGATGGTTGAAGTGTGATTAGTGGGAACCCAATTTGCAGCTCCAATCCTATCTAAAATAGCATATTTCACACTCAGTTTGCTGACAGGAAGTTTATTTTTCATGGGTCACTCACTTACTTGATTAGTAGTGATGGCTCTGCACACTTGATTATTTGTAACTTCTAGCTCACAACAGATATCTTCAGACCAATATAGAAATCTATTTATGATGGCAGGAGAAAATTCTACACACTTTCCTCTAACAAAAACCTTTCTATACTCCTTACTTTTATGGTCAGCACACTCAACACGAATATTAACCATAAACTCCTTAATAAGAGTTTCATAGCAATTGGAAAATCTGGTAACTGTTTTCATCAATCCAGCATAAGATATCAGCTTCATGATTTCTTTACATTCCAAAGCACCAACTCTCAGTTCTCTCTCCAGGACAATCCTTCTTTGATACACATACTTCCACTTTTCATCATTCCCAACAGAATGGAAGGAGATGTTGTCAAGTGGGGCATCAGGAACCCTAACAGAAATCTTCTTGCTTGTAGACATTTTGATATGAGAGATGTCCTGGACATCTTTCTCGACATCATAGTCTGAATCAACTTCTTCAACAACCACATCTTTCTTCTTACTCTTGGATCTTTTTACAGCATCCTCATCATCATTTGTGGACCTAACAGGTCTAGCTTTTCTTTTGCTAGAGGGAGGAACCACTTTACTTTTTGGCTTTGGGGGTCCATACATAATTTTCTTCTTGGTTGTTTTGGAAGGGGTGTAACACTTGCATCCTTCACTTTCCTGTATTTGAGTCTTCTTGCAATACCATGCACAACATTAGTAATGAGCTCATTGTCAGACAACTCTTCTACATTGACTACATTTTCGGCATTTTGACCTTCTGCATCCTTGGAGGCAGTAGCATATTGTTCAACATTTTCCTCAGCATCTTGTTCAACATTTTTTTCTTCCACTTCTTTTATAGTAGAGATAGCAAGCTTCTCAAGTTTGCTTTCAGTAACATCTTTCTTGAAGGTGGATGATTCAGCAACAACACTTTTAGGATCATTTCTTTTGTCAGCAGGAGGAGGCATACGAGCAAGAGGGGTAGAAATCACAGGAACAACAAAGCCTTCATTTAACACTCTATCTACTAGCCTTCTAATGCTTCTATCAACATTAACAATTTCTTCTTATGTCCTATTGCCAGTAGCAGTAGAAGAGTTACCTTTATCATCTTTGGATTTCTTAGCAGGTGATGATCTAGGTTTCTTGATATTCTTATCAAAGAGGTGGGATGGTTGTTAGAAGAGTAGCATCAAGTACTATATCAAGGGAGAGATTCTCATTGGTAGATTTTGAGGAAGACGATGTATGATGTTGAGACATCTTTGAAGATTTTGAGCAAGAGGATGAAGAATGACTAGGGTTCTTTTTCTGTAGAGGAGAATGAAAATTTTGTGAAAGTAGAAGGATGTTATTTTGTAGCGTGTGGGAAACACTTTGAGGCAGTCCTGCAATGATTGCTTTTGAAATTTTATTTATTGGAAACACAAATAATATAATATCACTTTAATGATATTCTCACACGCCTTTAATTGCTACAAACCCTCATATAGGAAAATCCTTAATTTTACTCTTAAGATATCAAACTGATTAGCATCCAAATCCTTAGTGAAAATGTCAGCCAGTTGCAATTCAGTGGCTACATGTTCTAAGACAACAATATTTTCTTCAAGAAGCTCTCTTATAAAGTGATGACAGATATCAATGTGTTTGGTCTTACTGTGTTGAATGGGATTCTTTGATATGTTAATGGCACTTAAATTGTCACAGAATAATGTCATGACATCTTGTTTGACATTGTATTCTGTTAACAATTGTTTCATCCAAACCAATTGAAAACAATTGCTTCCTGCAGCAATATACTCAGCCTCTGCAGTGGTCAGAGACACACAATTTTGCTTCTTACTGAACCAAGATATGAGATTATTTCCAAGAAAGAAGCATCCTCCTGATTTAATTTTTCAATCATCAGCACTTCCTGCCCAATCAACATCACAAAAACCAGTTAAGGCAAAATTAGGTCCATGAGAGTATAGCATACCATAGTCACTTATCCCATTCACATATTTAAGAATTCTCTTCACATGGTTGGCATGGATAACTTTAGGATCAGCTTGATATCTTGAACACACTCCTACAGCAAAAGCAATGTCTGGTCTGCTAGTTGTGAGATATAGAAGGTTATCTATCATACTTCTATAAAGACTTTGATCTACACTTACTCCTTTTTCATCTTTAGTCAACTTCAGATGTGTGGGAGCAGGGGTACTTTTGTGGCTGGCCTTTTCCATCCCAAATTTATTAACTATATTCTCGGCATACTTGCTCTGAGATAAAAATATGGAATCTTCCATTTGTTTAACTTGCAGACAAAGAAAATAGGTTAATTCACCAACAAGACTCATCTCAAATTCTGACTGCATTTGCTTGACAAAATGTTGAACCATATCATTTGACATCCCACCAAACAGAATATCATCAACATAAATGTGTGCAATCATGATATTCCCTTCTTCTTCCTTGACAAAAATAGTTTTTTCTATGCCACCTTTCCTATATCCATTCTCAATAAGAAACTTTGCCAATCTCTCATACCAAGCTCTTGGAGCTTGCTTTAATCCATACAGAGCTTTCTTCAGTTTGTAGACATGTTTAGGAAAACTTGGATCAATAAATCCCTTTGGTTATTCCACATAAACTTCTTCATTCAGATAGCCATTTAAGAAGGCACTTTTTACATCCATTTGAAACAATTTAAATTTTAGTATGCATGCAGCTCCCAAGAGTAGTCTGATTGATTCAAGTCTGGCCACAGAGGCAAAAGTTTCATCAAAGTCAACTCCTTTAATTTGAGTATACCCTTGTGCTACTAACCTTGCCTTGTTTCTAGTGACCACTCCTGTTTCATCAGATTTAGCCTTGTACACCCATTTTGTGCCAATTACATTTGTCCCTTCAGGTCTTGGAACCAGATCCCAAACTTTATTTCTACCGAATTGTTCTAGCTCTTCTTGTATAGAATTAATCCAAAACTCATCAGTTAGGGCCTATTTTACATTCTTAGGCTCAACCTTTGACACAAATCAAGAGTTTGATATCCCATCTCTTGATCTGGTAGTAACTCCTTTATTTAGATCTCCTATGATAAGCTCCTTAGGATGATCTCTCTGGGTTCTAACTGAAGGTCCTTTATTGAGATGACTAGGCTTAGGATCTTCTTGAAGTGTATTAGAATCAACACTTATGTCATTTTATTCCGTTGGAATATCAGACACAGATGTTCCAACATCTTATGAAACATCTTCTTCGGCACTCCATCCTCTATCATCAATAATAACATTTATTGACTCCATAATAACTTTAGTTCTGGAGTTAAACACTCTGTAAGCTCTGCTATTTGTAGATTAACCCGAGAATATTCCTTCATCACTCTTGGGATCCATCTTCCTCCTTTGTTCACGATTAGCTAAGATGTAACACTTACTTCCAAAAACATGAAAGTATCTAACAGTTGGTTTTCTTCCCTTCCATATTTCATACAAGGTGGATGGAGTTCCTTTCCTTAGAGTGACTCTGTTATGGATATAACATGCAGTATTCATAGCTTCAACCCAAAAATGGTAGGGTAACTTCTTAGCATGAATCATGGCTCTGTCGGATTCTTGGAGAGTTCTATTCTTGCGTTCCACAATCCCATTTTGGTGAGGATTAATGGGAGAAGAGAATTCATGGTTGATTCCTTCAGAGGAGAAAAAATCATCAAATTTATTATTCTCAAATTCCTTTCCATGATCACTTCTGATTCTTATGACATGACTTTCCTTTTCCCTTTGAAGTTTTTGATAGAGATCTTTAAACACTTCAAAATTTTCTAATTTTTCTCTAATAAAGCTTATCCATGTGTATCTAGAAAAACCATCTACAACAACATAAGCATACTTCTTACCACCAAGACTTTCAACCTGCATAGGTCTCATCAAGTCCATATGAAGAAGTTCCAAAACTTTTGATGTAGTGAGATGTTGGATCTTCTGATGTGACATCTTAGTTTGCTTTCCAATCTGGCAGTCACCATATATTCTACCTTCTTCTATCTTGAGCTTAGGAATCCCTCTCAGTGCTTCTTCAGATATAATTCTTTTCATACTTTTCCGATGCAAGTGCCCCAATTTTTGATGCCATAGTTTAACTTCATTCTCTTTGGCAAAAACACATGTTGAGGAGAGATTCAACTCTTGAGGAACCCATAGATAACAGTTGTCTTTATATCTGATTCCTTTCATAATAACTTCATTCATTTCATTTCACACAAAACATTCTTCCTTGGTGAAGTTAACTTTGAATCCTTGATCACACAATTGGCTTATACTTATCAGGTTAGTTATTAACCCTTTAACAAGTAATACATCATCAAGCTTAGGGACTCCTGAACAATCAATCTTACCAACACCTTTGATTTCACCTTTTGCTTCATCACCAAAAGTCACATAACTGGTGGAATGAGATTTGACATCCACCAACAGATTCTTGACACCTGTCATGTGTCTAGAGAAGCCACTGTCAAAATACCACTCATCTTTGGTTGATACTCTGAGGGAGGTGTTAGTTATGAAACTAGCAACATTAGACTTGGGAATCCACTATTTCTTCTTTTTGCTATTTTATGGAGTCTTATCAGTCTTGGGAGAAGGATTAGTCTTAGGATACCCATACAACTTGAAACAGAAGGTCCTTATATGACCAAGCCTTCCACAATGATGACATTGTACTCCCTTCCCTTGAGTGGATTTTCCTTCAACCCTTTTTCTTCCAAACTCATTTGACTTATGGATGTCAGATGAGATGTTCTTGACATTTGATCTTTGGTTCCTATCCATTCTTTTAATCACTTTGTTAAACTATCTTCCAAGCATAACTAAGGCATTTGATATTCCTCCATCTGTATCCAAATCACAATCTTCCTCTTCATCTTCAGTATTTGATACAAAGGCTATGCTTTTGTTCTTCTTTTCAGATCTTTTATTGATGCTTAATTCAAATGTTAGAAGGGACCCAACAAGTTCATCCACTTTCATTTTGTAAATGTATTGAGCTTCTTCTATAGCAATCACTTTCATATCAAATCTTTTGGGAAGAGACCTGAGCATCTTTCTCACCAATTTGTCTTCAGGTATTTTCTCTCCTAAAGCACTGGAGGCATTAGCAATTTCAATAATGTTCATATGGAAGTCATTTATACTTTCATCATCCTTCATTCTCAAATTCTCAAATTTTGTGGTGAGCAACTGAAGTCTTGACATTTTAACTTTGGAAGTGCCTTAATGAGTAGATTGAAGAATTCTCCATGCATCCTTAGCTACTTCACATGTGTTCACTAATCTGAAAATGTTCTTGTCAATTCCATTGAATATAGCATTCAAGGCTTTAGAATTTCCAAGAGCAATTTCATCTTCTTTAGACCAATCTTCTTCTGGTTTTAACTTAGAAGTAGGTTCTCTATTTTCTCCCAATTTGACAGGGTGTTTCCATCCTTTTAAAACAACTTTCCAAACCCTGTTGTCCAAAGAATTTAGAAAGTAAACCATACATGGTTTACAATAGTCATAATTACTTCCATCCAGAATGGGTGGTCTGTTTACAAATCCTCCTTCCTTGTCCATAGTACCAGAAAGTATCTTCCCTGGATCTCACCCAGATAAAGAGCAGGATGCCTGCTTTGATACCAATTGAAATTTTGGTATCAGATATGTGATGTCGAATGAGATGTCACGACACAAATATCTATTTACAAGTAAAGAGCAGTAATAACAAAAGCAGTAAAAACATAAGAGATTGTTCACCCAGTTCAGTGTACAACAACACCTACTCTGGGGGCTTGATAACGAGAAAATATATCGTATAATTAACATACTTTTTACCGATTTTTTATTCCATTAAGTCGTCTAACCCTCGATTATCCCGAGATTAATTGTCTTTTTGCAGGTATAACACTTGTCGACTCAAACCGATGAAAAAGGACAACATGAAGAAAGCTAGACGAAAAACAAAGAGAAAAAGAATAAAAAAATACAAAGTGTAGACTTCTGGATAGGTGACGGTCGTCACGCCCCTGTGACGGGCGTAACACCCCTCAACAAAAGGAAACGCTCGTCACACTCACCTGACGAGCGTAAGGCACCACTTCAGCGTGTGACGACCGTCACCCACCTGTGACCACCGTCACGCGCGTAAAGGAGGATGTTATGCATGGCTTGAAGACGTGGGCGTGAAGGGCAGAATACTTCTCCCTGTTTCTACTGAATCTCCTATTTTATTGCCACAACTATTACTGCTCCTAGAATTTCTCCACGAAGACTTCATCAAGAATTCAAAATTAAAACTGCTGATTTTTCCTACTATATATATGAGTACCAAGGTACAGTCCAAGGGTCGAAGAATTTTACTCAGAGCAATATTTACTTTATTTTTACAGTTATTTCCAAATTGTTTTGTTTTGCAATTCTGCTTTCATTTCCTTGTAATTTTCATTCAAGCCTTAGTTTCTATTTTTAAGTGTTAATCCTTCTTACAAGAATTAACACGAATTTCTACTGCAAGTCAAGCTTGAAGATTTGGATTACTGTATTACCTCAAGATTACTATAGCATCTGTAATTCCAGGTTTTTATATTGCAATTATTATTTATTCGTTTTCTATAATATGCCAATTATTGCCATGAATTGTATTTTGAACTTATTTATTGTTAAGTTAATTATGTCTGGCTAAATTATTAGTACCGGTATGTGACCGTAAGAACTGAAAGAATTCAATAAGACCTTGGCCAAAAATATTTATAAAACAATTTCTGGTTTCCAATTTCCAATATTAATTTAACTATCCTTGTCACGAGAGTGAGAGGTTAATTAACACGATTTTGCCACGAGAGTGGGAAATTAATTAAGGCAAGAACCTGCACGCGAGAGCTGGGGTTCAACCCAGATAGTGGTAACGAAGCATTGATTTTTAAATACACGAGAGTGTTTTAATAAATTAATTAAATTCAAATTGTTTTCAAAAAGTGTTATTAAATTTAAAGTGCATCCACTAGGTTTAGTAGCATGACTTATTTCATAAACACGAGAGTGTATGTCTCAGGTTTTTAAACAATTAGCTTTTACCGAAATACTTTATAAGCCAAGCGATTTATCGAATTCCCTAAGTCCGATTATCACATACCGGTATAATTAGTACTATTACTTTTAAAACTAAACCGTCTACCCCAAATATCGAATATTCATCGCTTAGTTAGACAAAACTGTAGCATTAGATCGTATGCGATTGATACACAGTCTTTGTGGGTTCGATAATCTTTTAAAACTAGAACGACTAAACTGTATACTTGCAGTTAGTATCCCGATAGACTCATAAAGTCCCGATCAAGTTTTTGGGCCGTTGCCGGGGACTGGTAGTCAATTAATTACGATTCTTCTGTTGTGCGTTTAGACTAAGCAACAGACAGCCTTTGTCGATTTGTATGCCAAGGACTCGCTCACAAGGCGAACCACTTGACAAACCGATGGACGAACCTGAACGCATTCTTTCCGTAAGACGTGCAGTCAGGGATTACTGTTTAACTCACGCTATTCCTTTACCCAAACCAGAAATCAAAATTGATTCTGAAACTGATTCTAATTCTTCCTCTGAAACCGAAACCAATCCAGAATTAGACATGGCCGAAGAACAAAGGACCCGTCCACTGAAGGAGTACGCAGCTCCATCACAACAAGAGCCCCATAACAGCATTGCTGCTCCAGCAATAAACCGAAACGATTTCGAGTTAAAGCCGTCATTGATATCAGCTATCCAACAACGCCAATTCTCTGGAGATCCTTTTGAGGATCCGAATGAACACCTTACGAAATTTGTTCAATTTGCCGACACAGTTATAGCGAATGGTGTTAGTAAAGATGCTATTAGATTACGTCTTTTCCCTTTCTCACTAAGAGATAGAGCTTGGGCTTGGTTGCAATCCTTGCCATCAAATTCCGTCACTACATGGGAAGGACTGAAGATCGTATTCTTAGCACGATACTTTCCCCCAAGCAAGACCGTTGCACTAAGAGCCCAAATCAACGGATTTAGGCAGAAGGATACTGAATCACTATTCGATGCATGGGAGCGCTACAAAGATATGATGCGAATGTGCCCACATCACGGACTAGAAAAATGGCTGATAATCCACACGTTTTATAATAGACTCTTGTACAACACAAGACTATCTATAGATGCCGCCGCAGGTGGTACACTGATGGACAAGCCTTATGACGAAGCTAACCAACTCATTGAAAACATGGCTCAAAACCACTATCAGTGGGGAGGAGAAAGAACATCTGTGGAGAAAACTCAAACCAAAGGTGGGATGTACGAGATTAGTAGCCTAGATAAAGTTAATGCTAAGGTAGATGCTCTTACCCAAAAGATAGAAAGCTTGACCTTACCTCCTGCAGCTACCGTAGCTGCAGTTACCCCAAGCTGCGAAGTTTGTGGAGTACCTGGTCATGTTGGAACCGAGTGTCAAATCTTAGCAGGAATAACGGCTGATCAGGTGAATTACGCTCAAGGAAATCCTTATGCCAATACCTATAACCCTGGTTGGAAGAACCATCCTAACTTCTCGTACAAAAGCAATAACGCTTTATATGCACCTGGCCAAGCACCTGCTGTACCTCCAGGTTATCAAAAACCCGCCGGTAATGTTCCTAACATTCCTAAGAAATCTAACCTTGAAATCCTAATGGAAAATTTTATCGCTAATCAAGCCCAACAAAACAAAGAATTCCTCAATCAAAACGTTCACACCGGTGAACAACTAAAGCTATTAGCAAACAAGGTAGATGCCCTAGCCACTCACAACAAAATGTTAGAAACCCAAATCTCCCAAGTAGCACAACACCAAACTAGTTCTTCCGCACCTGCTGGTACATTTCCTGGACAGCCACAGCCCAATCCCAAAGGACATGCAAATGCTATTACATTAAGAAGTGGGACAGCCCTTGATGGACCGATAGATCCTAGACTCCAAAACCCGACCATGTATCAAAAGCCCGAAAAGGAAATAGAGAAGCCGAAAGATCAATCTGAAAATGTAGAGGAAGACGCGAATGAGGATAGAGAGGCCTCAGAAAAACCATATGTGCCTCCACCACCATACAAACCACCAATTCCATACCCTCAAAGACTTGCAAAATCTAAGAATGAGGGACAATTCAAGAAATTTGTAGAACTTCTGAAACAACTAAACGTCATTATTCCATTTACGGAAGTTATAACCCAAATGCCGTCATATGCTAAATTCCTAAAAGAAATATTGGCTAATAAGAAAAAAATCGTTGAAAACGAAACCGTTATGTTAACTGCCGAATGTAGCGCCATAATTCAAAATAACATGCCTCCGAAGCTAAAAGATCCTGGTAGTTTCTCCATACCATGTGTAATTGGAAAATCTGTCATAGACAAAGCTCTATGCGATTTAGGAGCCAGTGTCAGTCTAATGCCATTATCTATTTGCGAAAAGCTTAAATTAGGCGATATGAGACCTACCAAGATGTCCTTACAACTAGCCGATAGATCAGTCAAATTTCCTGTTGGAATGCTATAAAACATTCCTGTCCGAATAGGACAATTTTACATACCGACTGACTTTATAATAATGGACATCAAGGAAGATTCAAACATTCCCATCATACTAGGAAGACCATTTTTAGCGACTGCAGGAGCCATCATTGACGTCAAGAAAGGAAAACTTACCTTCGAGGTAGGAGAAGAAAAAGTAGAATTCATTCTTTCCCAATTCTTTAAATCCCCTGCTATAGACGACTCATGTTGTCTCCTAGATATCATTGATGAATGTGTCAAAGAACTTGAATGCCAAGAGGACACCTACTCTGAGATGCTGAAAATTCAGACACCGACTGTCCTCAAGAACGAGGACTGGAAACAGGAACACTTAGATGCCAACCTAAGCGAATGTTTAGCCCTAACACCTGATCCTGACTCAACTAATAAGAAACCCGGTATAGAACTTAAAACATTACCCGAAGATCTTAGGTATGAGTTCTTAGATAAAGAACTCGAACTAGGGATGTCAATGGGGCGGGGCGGGGCCGGGGGGACACTTCCCCATCTTTTTCCCCGCCATCAAATTCATTCCCCGTCCCCGTCCCCGATCTCCGTCACGGGGGAATTTCTATCCCCATCCCCGTTCCCCGCGGATCCCCGTTCCCCGCGGGGATCCCCATAGATCCTACATTTATTCATTAATATTTTATTTTTTTTAAAATGTTTATATTTTCTATAAAAATAAAAAGCACAAAGAATTCACATATTTATTATGTTATTAAAAAATACTAGTATTTGACATTTATTATTTTTTATTAAAAATACTAATGGAACACAAAATAATAATATTTTTTTTATAAATTTCTATAAAATTCAACAAAATGAACTATAATACTTTTTAAAGTAACAATATGCCTAAACAACTAAAAAAATCCAACAACATAATTATGCTTAAAAAACTATACTTCATCAAGGAAATGACTAAAAAACCTAATCTAAAATATATATATTAAATTAACTATATTAAAATAATAGGCGGGGCGGGGGGTGTATTCCCCGTCCCCGTCCCCGAAATGCTCTCGGGGGAATTTTTCTCCCCATCCCCGCCCCCACGGGGGAAAATTCCCCATCTTTGGGGCCCCGAACGGGGCGTTCCCCGCGGGGATCCCCATTAACAGGTCCAAACTGACATCCCTAACTCGAACGACCAGTTATAGTCAATGCCTAATTAGGAGAGATCGAAACCGAAAAACTTCTTAGTGTGTTAAGGAAATATCCAACTGCGTTAGGCTATAATATCTCATATCTCAAAGGAATAAGCCCTTCTCTCTGTATGCACCGCATAATGCTGGAGGAGGACTGCAAGACTTCTAGAGAACATCAGAGACGAATAAATCCTATCCTAAGTTAAGTCGTTAAGAAGGAAGTGCAAAAACTACTAGAGGCAGGCATCATATACCCAATATCAGATAGCAACTGGGTCAGTCCAGTTCATGTGGTGCCTAAGAAAGGAGGTGTTACAGTTATAACAAATACAAAAGTCGAATCGGTAGCACAACGTACACAAACAGGATGGAGGATGTGTATCGATTATAGAAAACTAAACAAAGCTACACGCAAAGACCATTTCCCATTACCATTCATTGATCAAATGCTCGAGCGTTTAGCCAAACATTCCCATTTCTGCTATCTTGATGGATACTCAGGATTCTTTCAAATTCCCATTCATCCTGACGATCAAGAGAAAACTACGTTCACATGTCCCTATGGTACCTTTGCATACCGGAGAATGCCATTTGGACTATGTAATGCACCTGCAACCTTCCAACGATGCATGATGGCGATCTTCGCAGATTTTTTAGACGGAATCATGGAGGTATTCATGGACGATTTTTCTGTCTGTGGAGAAAGTTTTGACGGATGTTTAACAAATCTTGAATTAGTACTGAAACGCTGTGTTAATGTCAACCTAGTGCTCAACTGGGAAAAATGTCACTTCATGGTGAGACAAGGAATTGTGTTGGGTCACATTGTATCAAACAGGGGGATTGAAGTTGACAAAGCAAAGATCGAAATTATCAAAAACCTTCAACCACCCAAAACAGTTAGAGAAATACGAAGTTTTCTAGGACACGCAGGTTTTTACCGACGTTTCATAAAAGATTTCTCTAAAATCACCAAGCCACTAACTGAGTTACTAATGAAAGAGGCTGAGTTCATTTTCGACGATAAATGCTTGAACGCATTCGAGACACTAAAAGAGGCCTTAATATCGACACCTATTATGCAACCTCCTGATTGGAATTTACCATTTGAAATCATGTGCAATGCGAGCAATTATGTTGTAGGCGCAGTCCTAGGACAACACAAGGAAAAGAAGCTTCACGCTATCTACTACGCGAGCAGAATGCTTGATCCCGCACAAATGAATTACGCCACTACGGAGAAGGAACTCTTAGCTGTGGTATTCGCATTGGACAAATTTCGTTCCTACTTAGTAGGCGCTAAAATCATTATTTATACGGATCATGTTGCGATCCGATACCTACTAAGCAAGAAGGACGCCAAACCGCGATTACTCAGATGGATCTTACTCTTACAAGAGTTTGACTTAGAAATAAAAGACAAAAGAGGAACTGAGAACGTGGTAGCTGACCATTTATCGAGATTAGATGGAATCCAAACCGAGAGTGTTCCCATAAATGAAGATTTCCCTTATGAACGCCTCATTGCCAAACTAGAGACAAACCCTACCGACAGTTCAGATCCACATAATGAAACTTTCACAACTGCGGTAGTAGAATCCATTTGTACTAATACCGCATTACCATGGTACGCTGACTTCGTCAACTATTTAGCTGCCGGTGTTTTACCACCTGATTTGACGTACCAACAGCGGAAGAAATTTTTCCATGACCTTAAACACTACTTTTGGGATGAACCACTACTCTTTAAAAGAGGCGCCGATGGTATCTACCGTCGCTGTGTTCCTAATGATGAAATAAACCATGTCATTTCCCATTGTCATTCCGCCCCTTATGGTGGACACGCTAGTACATCGAAAACCTGTGCAAAAATACTTCAAGCTGGCTTCTTTTGGCCTACCTTATGGAAAGACGTCCACGTAGCAATTATGAACTGCGATAGATGTCAACGCACAGGAAATATATCTAGACGTGACGAAATGCCGTTAAAAGGAATCCTCGAAGTAGAAGTTTTCGATGTGTGGGGAATTGATTTCATGGGACCTTTCCCCACATCCTTTGGAAATAAATATATTTTGGTCGCCGTCGACTATGTATCAAAATGGATTGAAGCCATCGCCGCACCCACAAATGACACATGTGTGGTACTAAAACTATTCAAGAATATTATCTTCCCACGATTCGGTGTACCAAGACTAGTGATCAGCGATGGTGGCTCCCATTTTATCTCCAGAATCTTCGAAAGGTTACTTTCCAAATATGGCGTTAAACACCGCATAGCCACACCTTACCATCCTCAAACAAGTGGACAAGTGGAAGTGTCGAATAGGGAGATCAAACAGATACTTGAGAAAACCGTAGCCACATCCAGAAAAGACTGGTCCTCCAAGCTCAACGATGCTCTTTGGGCATATCGGACAGCTTTCAAAACTCCTATCGGAACGACGTCGTTCAAGTTAGTTTGTGGAAAATCTTGTCATTTGCCAGTAGAATTAGAACATAAAGCTTATTGGGCGATAAAAACCCTTAACTTAAACTATAAGAGTGCTGGCGAGAAACGAGTGTTAGATATCCATGAGCTAGAAGAACTGCGTTTAGACGCTTATGAAAATGCTAAAATCTATAAAGAACGAACAAAAAAATGGCACGATAAGCGTATCTCGCGGAAAGACTTTAAGGAAGGAGACATCGTACTCCTATTCAACTCTAGACTAAAACTTTTCCCGGGAAAATTACGTTCCAGATGGTCCGGACCGTTCGAAATTAGCAAAGTTTTCCCAAGTGGCGCGATAGAAATTAAAGGTAGTTCTATCGAACCATTCATTGTTAATGGCCAGCGCTTAAAGCACTATTTTAATGTCGAAAATATCGACTTCTCGGCTTATCTTCAGTTAAGTGAGCCGCCTACCCCTTTACCTAACTGAATAGGTATTTAATGTCGAGCCGTCGACATAAAATAAAGGCGCTTCGTGGGAGGCAACCCATGTTTTTACTTTAATTATTTTTCTGCTTTAATATGTTTTTCTTTTTCTTTTCTTTTTCTTAATCTTTAAAACATTTCCATTATTGCATTTCTTACTCCTTTCTATTTTTCTCCTGTTTCTATTTCTCCCTTTCATCTTTATTTTTCTTCTCTAATTTAACTTTGGCAATTTCCTAACCCGAAAATACTTACTTACTTTCCTTTTCTTTCAAACATTTTTCAAATATTTTCAGGGGGGTATTTCTTTCTCTTTCACTTCTCGCGCTATGGATTGTGCTAACTTCATGAATGTCAAATTGCGAAGCCGACACCAGAGAAGAAGGTTTGCAGATATGGGTGACCGGGAGATGTGTCCTACTATATATGCAGATGATCATGCTATGGCTGCCCTTGGCATTCGCGAGAGTGTCATGTACCTGCTGCACCAAATTGGTTGGGACACCGCTCCTATCCGTCGAAGGTTCTGTACCTACAAAAGGCTGACTCTGGAGTTTCTCAGCACCTTGAGTTTCATTCCAAATCATGGAATGGGATTCAACCGTGGGTTGATTACATTTAGAATGTTTAACATGGATTACACTTACAACCTGCGAGAGTTTAGCCAGCTTCTTGGGTTCCCTTTTGGACCCGATGTTATCAGTATGACACAGGAGAACCTTTTGCCCGTATCTGAGCTTGACTTTTTCTGGGGAAGCATAGCTGGTGTTAACCATCCTGAGCCGTCGGATCTGTACTCTGAATGCATTCATAACCCGGCTATCAGGTATTTCCACAAGATCATAGCTCACACTATCTTTGGCAAAGAGCAAAATGTCACGTCTGTATCACGCGACGAGCTGTTTATTATGTATTGTGCTTCCCAGAACCGTCCTGTGAACGGTGCAGCTTATATGCTCGCGAACATGGAGCGGGTCATACAGACCCCAAATGCACCGATTTTGTTAGGTGGGTTAGTTACCATGCTGTCTAACGCCATTGGACTCCGCCGGCCTATGCTCGGTTCTGCTCCGCTTTATGGCATAAAGCCGATGGACATTGCTTTTTGTTTCAACACTAGCATGATTGGAAACCTTGGACCAGATTCATTTGACCTGCTAGTTAATCATCAGATCGTCCATCATTTTAAGCTGCCTGACCCAAGAACCAGTGTGCACAACCGGGATAACTGGTTGTTTGATCTTCACTACCCTGCTTCACCACCATCTACAGTTGACATTTATGAGGTTCCAAACAATGCTAATGCTGAAGAAGATCCTGCTACACCGCCAGGCTACCATGATCTCCCTGATCCTTGGGAACCGGAGGCTACTTCCACCGAGACCGCGCCCCAGGTTCCTGAGACTACTCCACCTCCACCTGCTGTTACCTTAGACTCCCTACATGCAGCCATTACAGACATGCGGGGCGAGCTGACTTCTCTCAGGGTGGACTTTATCACCTTCATGGACTTGGTGACTGATCAGTTGGACTATATGCACCAGCATTTGCTTCCACCTCCCCGTGGCTAGATTGCCATCGTTATTTCATCTCCTTCTCTCTTGCATTTTTACGTACAGTGAGGACACTGTAAATTTCTGTGTGGGAGGGATTTTTAGTTTAGTTATTATTTCAACATTATTTCAACATTATCATCATTTTTACTTTGAAACAATTTGTTATGCATTTATTAAATTGAAGTTTATTTTTATTTCTTTCCCAATTTACTGTTTACTGTTTACTGTCTATGTTTTATTTACTGTTGTTATTTACTGTTATTTACTGTCTATTTTCGTTAGATTTAAAACTTTAATTACTTAAAATAATTAATTACAACAAACATTTCAAATAAACCAAAAATATATATATATATATATATATATATATATATATATATATATATATATATATATATATATATATATATATATATATATATATATATATATATATATATATATATATATATATATATATATATATATATATAATTCTTCAAAATAAAATTCCAATTACCAAGAAAAAAAAATAATAAACTCATCAACGGTCCTATAACGGATCTTTCATTTAAGACTCTGTCTGCGTTATGACCGTCACACCCCTGTGACGAGCGTAACGCGCCTCTTGCTTCGTGACGAGCGTCACAACCCTGTGACGACCGTCACACAGACAGAAACCAATGGCTGTTACAGAGAACCGTTCCAACCTTCTTCCTTATAAACCCATTTTTCTTTCCTCCATTATCACCACACCACACGAAAAACCACCTATTCACTCCATTTTTCTTTCAATTTCTAAACTCCCAACACCAAATTAACATCCTTACAATCTCCCATTCTCACATTCCCAAATCAAATCCATTATCACCATGGCAAACAACCCAAACGCTCAAGTTATAAATTTCAGAATCGGCGAACCTGGGGAGAATCAACGAGCAAAGTATCAAAAATTCCAACGTCGAGGTCTCCAACCCACAAGGTACGCTGACATCGACTGCCTACGGAGTTTGGGACTACTCGACAGTGTCCGCCGATTACTACAAAGCGTGGATTTGTGGAACCTCTATCGCGAACCAAGACCAATCTACGAAACTCTTACTCTTGAGTTCTTGAGTTCGTTCGCTTACCTCACTCCGCCGGGTGTCATAAACCAATTATCAGGCGTGGCAAAATTTCGCATGTTCGGAGTTGAGCATCAGTTGCCTCAATCCGACATCGCGAGGCTTATGGGATTTTGTTCGGACGAAGGTGCTCATTTTCGGGTACCGGATAGTTTTAATGAGGAGGCTTTCAACTTGTGGCACAGTTTAACGAACATCCGTGTCGGGTCCTACGACCACCTCAACGCTACCCACATCCACAATCTGGCCATCCGCTACTTTCATCGCATCCTTAGTAATACCATCTTCGCCCGCGACAACAACCATAAGCTCAACTCCAAGGAGCTCTTCTTCCTACATTGTGCGTTCACTGGGCAAAAGATAAATGTCGCCCCGTTCCTACTTGCTCACATCCACTCTATTTGTGCCAGAGGTGGAAAACCTTTCTATTTCGGAGGGCTGGTTACTTCAATTGCCATTGGTCTAAATTACGGTGCTGCTCTTGCAACCTTACCCTCTATGGCACCGGCTTTGCTAACCTTGGACCACTGCAAAGCCGCACACCTCATCTACGAGCGGGAAGACGGCAGATTCCACCCCATAATTAGGAATACCGTCTATCAGAATATCATTTTGCCGAACAGGGACCGAATTGATCCAAGTAACCGAGCAAACTGGTTGTTCGACCCTGAAGTTCCCGCAGAGCCTGCACCTGCCCACGAAGACCAAGCTGCAACCGCCGCAGACGATATACAAGAAGAGTTAGATAGTGCTCCGCCTGTCCATGATATCCCTGGATCCTCATCCGCACCTCCTCCTATCAATCTCGAAGACATCCTCCGCGCCCTCCACATGCAAAATCAAATGAATGCGGCGCTTGAAAGGAGGCAAGCTGAGCAGTTTGAGTCTCTGTGCACCCAAAACGCTCAGATCTTGACTGGGCAGCGAAACATGAATGAAAGGTTGGATGAGGCGCTGTCAGAGCTTAACGCCTTGAGGATAGATATGAACACCTATGGCTTCCAAGACACCGACGCTGAAGCCACTCCTACCAGACGCTCTCGCACCAGGAGCAGAGGGCGTGGTCACAAGTAGTTTGTCTTTCTTTAATTTCTTTGTAATTTGTTATTTTTCTGTTTTATTTCTTTTCCTTTTCGTCTTTGTAATTGTACTTCCCCGCATATATACTGCAACATTGAGGACAATGTCGGATTTTGTGTGGGAGAGGTACCTTTCAATCTTTAATAAAACTAGCAAATTCTTGCGATATGTCTCGATTCAAATTCCTCGCTTTACTTTGCCATACCGAAAAAAATTTATTTTTTATTAGCCCGACATACCTACTTTAATGAAATCCCAGTTGAGGAAGCCGAAAACGACATAACAAGATCGATACGATTCTGTCACCATGGACTTCCTACTTACGCGATCCGTTTCAATAACCATTATACCGATATTCGGAGTTTCAAGTTCTAGAAGTAACCCCTAGTAGTTTATACTAGCAGTCAGCACCGTCTTGACACAAACCACGTGGAGAATCGATGAATATAAGTGTTTGATGCCTGATTCTAAAGATATCCTTCATATCTCGCTGCAAAAAGAAAGGAAAATCTGTGTACCAAAATATACGGGCACATATAAGAGCTGAGAAAATAATGAAGAAATCCAATGTTGGTTGGTTCAAAGGTATCTGGTTCTGAACTCGGTAGGGCGTGCTACGGCCCGATCCTCCACAACCTCCAATTTGGATAAAATATGTAGGGTTGCCACATTCATGTACCAGACCCCGTGCTAAAGGATCAAAGTCACTAACCGGTTACTCCACTACGTGCGTGCTAAGGCAAAGGGGCTTAATGTGATTGCGCCAGAACAAAACCGGGTGAAATAGATACGAGGAACTCCGGGCAGAGTTATAACGGAACTGTTGGATAGCTCGTTTAAAATGGAAGTCTACGGGTAAGCTTATTGCTTGCGTCATTAGCGTATCTTTAGTGTTTTACTCAAGTATTGGCCGAACCAACGAGGATTTCCCGAAACCACTTTAAAAATCCAAAGGTATGTCATGCTTATGCGCTTGACGAAAACTTGCCCGACCTTTCGAATGACTATTTGCTTGAGGACAAGCAAAGGTTTAAGTATGGGGGAATTTGATAACGAGAAAATATATCGTATAATTAACATACTTTTTACCGATTTTTTATTCCATTAAGTCGTCTAACCCTCGATTATCCCGAGATTAATTGTCTTTTTGCAGGTATAACACTTGTCGACTCAAACCGATGAAAAAGGACAACATGAAGAAAGCTAGACGAAAAACAAAGAGAAAAAGAATAAAAAAATACAAAGTGTAGACTTCTGGATAGGTGACGGTCGTCACGCCCTTGTGACGGGCGTAACACCCCTCAACATAAGGAAACACTCGTCACACTCACCTGACGAGCGTAAGGCACCACTTCAGCGTGTGACAACCGTCACCCACCTGTGACGACCGTCACGCGCGTAAAGGAGGACGTTACGCATGGCTTGAAGACGTGGGCGTGAAGGGCAGAATACTTCTCCCTGTTTCTACTGAATCTCCTATTTTATTGCCACAACTATTACTGCTCCTAGAATTTCTCCACGAAGACTTCATCAAGGATTCAAAATTAAAACTGCTGATTTTTCCTGCTATATATATGAGTACCAAGGCACAGTCCAAGGGTCGAAGAATTTTACTCAGAGCAATATTTACTTTATTTTTACAGTTATTTCCAAATTGTTTTGTTTTGCAATTCTGCTTTCATTTCCTTGTAATTTTCATTCAAGCCTTAGTTTCTATTTTTAAGTGTTAATCCTTCTTACAAGAATTAACACGAATTTCTACTGCAAGTCAAGCTTGAAGATTTGGATTACTGTATTACCTCAAGATTACTATAGCATCTGTAATTCAAGGTTTTTATATTGCAATTATTATTTATTTGTTTTCTATAATATGCCAATTATTGCCATGAATTGTATTTTGAACTTATTTACTGTTAAGTTAATTATGTCTGGCTAAATTATTAGTACCGATATGTGACCGTAAGAACTGAAAGAATTCAATAAGACCTTGGCCAAAAATATTTATAAAACAATTTCTGGTTTCCAATTTCCAATATTAATTTAACTATCCATGTCACGAGAGTGAGAGGTTAATTAACACGATTTTGCCACGAGAGTGGGAAATTAATTAAGGCAAGAACCTGCACGCGAGAGCTGGGGTTCAACCCAGATAGTGGTAACGAAGCATTGATTTTTAAATACACGAGAGTGTTTTAATAAATTAATTAAATTCAAATTGTTTTCAAAAAGTGTTATTAAATTTAAAGTGCATCCACTAGGTTTAGTAGCATGACTTATTTCATAAACACGAGAGTGTATGTCTCAGGTTTTTAAACAATTAGCTTTTACCGAAATACTTTATAGGCCAAGCGATTTATCGAATTCCCTAAGTCCGATTATCACATACCGGTATAATTAGTACTATTACTTTTAAAACTAAACTGTCTACCCTAAATATCGAATATTCATCGCTTAGTTAGACAAAACTGTAGCATTAGATCGTATGCGATTGATACACAGTCTATGTGGGTTCGATAATCTTTTAAAACTAGAACGACTAAACTGTATACTTGCAGTTAGTATCCCGATAGACTCATAAAGTCCCGATCAGGGCTACCAAGCCAGGGACAAGTCCATTAAATAGTATCAATTTATAGACCCTTAGTAAACAACCAGTTTACAATCTAATCATTTAATCACTACCCATGCTATACTTCTACCTAAGACTCACCTAGGTATGAGGCCCTCCTCAAATCCCTTCAATCACTTACAGTGAAGAAACAACAGAAATAATAAGTTTAAAAACTTCAATCATTCAATGCTTAAAAGATTATAAATGATACACAATTAACAACCCAAATAACAACACAAGTATTCAATCAATACTAGAGTGTTTGACAATTAAAAGACTTGGAATTTTTAAAACAGAAAGAAAGTATTTTTCTTCAAAAGTTGCAGTAGTTTGAATAAGGAAGCAAGTCCTTATATATGCGCAGCTGTGGGCTTGGGCTTTAAAACCCAATATTCAATTCTTTTAAATATTTCCATAAAAATAGGTCAAGATAGAATCCATGCATTTCGAAAAATATTCCTCCATATTTTTAGTTGCCTGTGGGTCATAAATCTTGAATTATGGAGCACTGGAAATCAGGAAACAGAAAAACATATACTGATGTTGGCTGAGATCAGTTCAGGAGGCAGATATCAAGACATCTGCTTTGACATCATTCAAAACAGTTTACTGCAAATGTCAAGACATTTAGCAAAACATTAACAACACATTGTTTTACCAAAATTTCTGCCAATAAACACTTACAATCATTGAGGAAGACATTGCAAAGGTTTACAGTCATGATGGTACAGGAATCAAATATATCATTATGTCTTCTGAAGGCTTTAAGAATTTTGGAAAAGCTGATATCATATTCAGGGAAGATGCCATGGATCAAAAACCCAAATATCACCACAAGACGCTTAGGGGTTGGTACAAAATCTTTTTGGGTAGCATTACTCATTGTTGTCCAACGAACTCATTGAATTACATTAACACCGATCATAAGTATCTTCTGGCTACTATTGACTCTAATGAAAAGATCAATTTGCCTGCTATTATACCCCAATTATTGACCTAAGATCCCACCATCTTTTGCATCATTGACATTGCATCATGAGTTCATATCATTCATCTTTGTATCACTAACCTCATAAAAGTACAAGGTTTTGCCTTGTTTGTTTGTTTCTTATACAAGATAGGTGTATTAGATCAAGGAGCTCAAGTGATTGATTAATAAGATTTTAGGGTTTTTAAGGTTAAGCTCCAATGTACATCATTCGAGAGGTCCTCAACATCATTATCTCATAGTCATCAAGATGCCCCAATGTAACAAAGATTGCATCATGATCATAAGGTTTCATTGAAGTTGGAATATTTGAATTCATCTGGAAAAGTCAACTGCTCGAAGTCAAACTTTGACTTTTGTTATTTTTGGTCAAATATGGACCTCTCAAGACAAATTTCATGAAAATTGGGTTGATAGTTAAACTTGATCAAGAGGAATCACAAGAATTGAGTTAACTTGCAAAAAGGGGAAAGATGAAGAAATTGAAAAAATTTATAAGTCCTAAAACTTATGTTCAAATGCATGACTTATCAAGCTTGTAACTTCTTCCTCAAGCAATCATTTTCATGCCCAAGGGATATACTTAAAGATGACCCTACATACTTCAATATTGTAGAAGGAATTGATTCAAAAACTCATAATAATTGGAAGATATGAAGTGTTGAAGTTGAGGTCTCAAAGTTATTAAAATGCCAAAGACTTAGAGATTTTTTCTAAGTGTTTTTCAGCTAGAAAGTCCAATTTTGTTGGCCAGTTTTCTTATTGATTCAAAATGATTCAAGCCAAGTGATCAACATGAAAGTTGTAGATGATAGGATCATCTTTCCAATGGTACCAAGAGCATGCATTTCTCTTACTTGAGCACCAAGTTTTGAAGAGGAGAAGTAGCCATGGTGAAGTTGTTTTACAAGTCATATTTGAGGTTCAAATTCATGTCCAAACCTATGTCAAACTATTTGATATTTCTTTGCAGCCTACATTGCTTCTAAATCTCTACATAATTGATGAATTAGACAGGTACATAATGCATTATCCAAGTGGTTAAGGCATTGTTCAAAGATGCATTCCATTTTGGGAAGAAAGTCATCATTGCCATTTACATAAAGTTTTCTTTAATCACAATGTCAAGGCATTGAATCCATAACTTGTTATATGTGATCACAATTTATCAATAAACTCAGAAGCAACACCCTATGGCCTCCCTATTGTCTCATAAACCACTCAAGTTATGCATTGGAACCACCATATTCATGAAACTACCACTTACATTTCAACTAAACCAAAACCTTACAAACTTTAATTTCTCATCAATCCTTACTGACTCAAACTTCTCTATAAATAGAGAGCATGTCTCGGCTTCAAAGGGGATACATTAACACATATTGAGCCAGAAACACATAGAGAAAAATCACAAAAAAACTCCATTGTTGCACCAAAGAGACATTTCTTCGAATCTCCCATTTCCTTTGAGTTTTCTCAAAACTCTTCACATAATCATCGTCAACACACTTCATAAGGGTTATTGTATGCATTAGTCCATAGTTAAAACATCCCAATCACTCCACCCAAGTCACACGAATTCATCATTGCAACTTAGCTTAGTCAGAAGGTTTGAGGCAATTCCAAAGCTAAGTGAGCATTGCATTGTGTTCCTGGGACTTCAAGGAAGCTAAGAGGATCATTATTTCATCTCTGTAAGCACTGAAAGAGGCATTGGACCTTGCTCCAATAGGTGAGTTTTTCTTGATTTCTAAGTCTCTCATACAAACATCATTTTAAGCATTTCTTGATATTATTATGTTTGTTTGAATACCATGAACTGAAGCCCTATGAAAATAGGCATTGGTTGATCTTGTTCACCATTTAATTTCATTTTAAAATAATTAGGGTTCTCCGATTTTTTTCCAAAATTCGTGAGTTACAGTTTGAATAAATAAAACTTATGGCTATATTTGAATTCCTTGTGAAATTCTGAGTGGAATAGTATTTTAGTTTGTCATTTTTGGTTGAGAAATAAGAAAATACGATTTGAATCATTATTGTTGTCTTGAGGTTGGAGACGAAGTCCAGGTGGCACGAATTTCATTTTTGAAAGTTGAGTTTATATTATGTTTTAACTAAATGTGTTATATGTTTGAACTGACATTGCGCCCCAATGGTTAATGCGTTGGTATTTGTGTGTTTGCATGTGAGTGAGAGGTATAGGGTTCAAATCCACCTCGCCCCATACCCTTTTGTTTTATTTTTTAAAAATCCATTTATAAACTTGTTTCATATTTTACTTTATGGTTATGTGTTATTTAAAGTCATAGTGTGTGGCCCAGTGGTTAGTTTTTTATGCTGAGAGCCTCAAGAGCGCGAGTTCAACTCCCTTGGCCATCATTCCTTATTTTTTACCACTTATTTTCTTTATTTTGTTTATATTTCTTTTTCCTTTTCATTTTATTTTTATTTTTAGTTTAATTTTTTATTTTATTTTTTCTCTTCTAATTTTATTTTATCAAAATTAATATTCAAAAACATCAAAATATTTTATTTTATTTTATCAAGCTTTGATTTTGTTTTTATTTAATACATTATTAAAAACCAAAAAGATAGTTTCTTTTGTTGTTATTTTATTTTGATCTTATTTTTGTACTAAGTACCTTTGTAAATTATTTTTCTTAAAATACTCTCTTAATATCATGATGCCTTGATGTGCTTACTTAAGCTTGCTTTTATTTTCAAGACTTATACAATGATTAAATGTTATCCCTTTAAAAAAATTGTTTAAATGAATGTTTAGTTGAAACTTTAAGGTTTTATTTTTTTATGTTCCTTTCATGAGTGTGTGAATATCGTTGATCCATGCTTAATCCCTTTTAGGTTCATGATTTAGACTTATGTGATTTCTTTGATTGACTTGTATATATGATGATTCTCATTAATGTATTGTTCTTGCCATGTTTAGTTGATCCTTATTATTGCCTTAGGGTCTTTATTAGTGCCTTGTTTGATTGTGTGAAGTGATCTTAAACCCTAATCCATAAAGCTTGCATGTTCCTTTATTTGATATTGATCTTAATGTTTATGTGATGATGATTAATGCTTGTACTTCATTGTGTTAGTACTTGTGTTCAAATCCAAGGAAAGGGGTTGTAGTGTTGACTTGATAGTCATGTGCATAAGTTTGTCTTATGTTCATCCTCATGTGTTTACCATTGTTTGTTACCTTTGTAAATGTTTGCCTTGTGTTTACCCTTGTGCACCTAAACCCTAATCTTGTTTTAAAACTTTGAAACTTCTTTCATAAAAAACCTTTACTTTATGTCATTGCATTTTCAAACATTTCTTAATAAATGCTTCAATATACTTAAGCATACTAAACAATTTCAAAAGACTAAAAGAGATTCAACCTCACGCAAATCCTTTTGCCACTTTGCCTTTTCAATTTAGATTTTTTCTTTCTCAAAAGACTAGAAATGAATCATCTTCATAGTTGAAATATAATTCTCATACCTTCATGGTATTGATTGAAACAATATGATTCTTTTCCACTTAAGGGTGTTTAGTGACATACTTCTTGATAATTCAAGTTGGAGCCCTTCCCTCTAAGATGATGCAAAGATCCATCTTCTCATGCTCATGGATGTTTAGTTGAGTATTCTCCTTAAGATGACAACTTGTCTCTTCTCCTAAATTAATCACACCAAATCTCTTTATTATTTTTACCATGAACTACGAGGTTTTGATCCTTCATTGGTACGTAGGTATAAGACTTTATGTCTTTCCAAACAAAAATATAATAAAATATATTTCTTCTCTCATCTCCGCACTCTTTTTGCAAACAAACCATTTTAGCCAAAAAAACAGAGATAATACCTTCACTTTGTATAACCAACTCTCGTACCTTAGATCTCTCTTTATTGCATTGTTTTTTGCTTTACTTTTAGTCTTGCTTCTTGCTTTGCATGTTTATTGTGGGTTTTGTTCAATCTTTCCTCCCTTTTCCTTGGAAACAATAAAGTTCGATGGTGACTTCCTAATTTGTGTGTCAAGTTAGTCAATAGCTTAGTCTCCGATTTTTTCACCGCGATAGAAATAATGACTTCACTGGATATTCTATCCTCAATAAGGTTAAACCTAACTTGTTTATCCGTGTTTTATGCTATATTTGTTTGTTTGCCTGTTGTGTGGATTTTCTAGTCCTTTGGGTGTTTGATGATCTTGGAAGTCCTATACTCAGACTAAGTTTCACTTAAGATAGGATGATGATATCATCAAGAGTTATATGACTCGAGTGATCCTGAACGTAAGTGACATATAATATAACCCCATTCAATGGAGGCCTCTTTGAGGGTAATAGTACTAAACAAGACAATTGTAAAACATTATTACTTTCGACCTAAGAGCCCAAGAAATTGAGGACCTTAGAACCCTTAACTCATCTTTGTCTTTATTAGGATGTAGTGCGGTGGAAATTCAAGTGTAGACTTAGATTAACCATTACGCGATACTAGACCCAGACGAGTTTTTCTTAAGAATATTATTGGTACCCAAAAGTGATTGTGTAAACCAGTAATATCCAAAAGAGGAATCACGACTCCGAGAACTTTTAGAACCATGTTGTTAAGGTGATAAACTCTTAGTACACACATTATGATTCTCTGTGCAAATATCGAAAGTATTTTGTCCATGGATTCAGCAGTAAAGTTATATGAGAACTAGTGGGATACTCGTGCGTTCGCATGGGTATCGGTATTGTACGCGCATTTTTTTAAAGTATAATAAAATAAAACGAAATTTTTTAAAACTGATAATAAATCGGTGCCTATAATTCTTTCAATAAATATAAATATTTTAATCAATAATATATATATATATATATATATATATATATATATATATATATATATATATATATATATATATATATATATATATATATATATATATATATATATATATATATATATATATATATAATTTTTGGTTTTGAATTATTGTCAAAAATATTTAAACCAATAATAAAGTTGTTCTATTATTATTCAATATGTTGATAAGTAACTTCATGTTTTCGTTATTATTCAATATTTTGATGAATAATTTTATGTTCCCGTTAATATTCAATAGTTTGATCAATAATTTCATGTTCTCGTTAATATTCAATATTTTAATTAGTAAATTTATGTTCCCGTTAATATTCAATAGTTTTATCAATTTCATGACATAGGAATATTGGAACAATAGTTTGGTAAGATTACTCATGCGTTCACACGGTACTGGTGTGTTACCCGTGCGTTTGCAAGGGTATTGGTGTGTTGCACGCATTTGTTTTCAAAGATATAATAAAAAATAAAATAAATTAATTAAAAAACAACAAATTTTTCTCATTTTTGGATTAATATATTATTTTAATTTTGTTTTCTTTAATTGTATAAAAAAGTAATAATTCGTGCGATCGGACGAATTTTGGTATAGTTATATGTACGTTCACACGGTACTTGTGTGTTACCCGTACGTCCGCACGATTATTAATGTATTACACACATTTATTTTTAAAGATATAATAAAAAAATAAAAATAAAAAGACAAAAATATATTTGCGTCAATAGATATGATTTTTTTCTGTTTAATGAATTAAAATATTTAAAATTGACAATATAAGATGATTGAATTGAATAAATGGTCTTATTATTTATACAATAAAAAAACAAATCGAGATTTATTAATAAATAATACTAATAAAAAATAAATAAGATTTAATTTTTAAAAAATAATTATTATATAGATATAAGTTAAATTATTTATTTATGATTTAAGACAAATTTTGTTTAACAATATAATTTAAACAATTAAAATATTAATTTTATTAATCAATGTCAATGTTATATTCGGTATTTAGCTATAAAATATAATATATTTTTTTTAATTCATAGCCATTTGTAGTAATGCATAATCAATATATATTTGAAGTATTTCCCTTTTCAATTTATCATTTGGAGTAATTCATAAAAATAAGTCAATGAATTTAATAGTAATTAATGTAAACAATAATATCAAAAAGACATGGTTGTTATTATCATCTTGTATCATGGATCAATTATGTTATAAAAAAAACATAAAAAATTCCATTATATTATGAAGTCATGATATTATGAAGTCATGATATTATGAAGTCATGATATATAGGATCTATTCGCTACTTATATACACATAAAAATAACAATAAATAAAAATATACACATAAAAATAAAATTCTATTAATTTAAAAAAGTGAATGGTTAGTATTTAAAGTTTTCAATAATTCACACCCAAAAACGTTAATATTGTTCTTATTATTTTCTCAAGGTTAAAGTTGTGCTCAATAGCAAGGTCACTCATAGAAGAAAAAAGCAAAGAATATATATATATATATATATATATATATATATATATATATATATATATATATATATATATATATATATATATATATATATATAAAATTCAAAGGTACATTAAGTGTGTATAATAAATGTGGTAATTTTAATTTAAATGGTTCCATTGGAGATGTCGATATATAATTTTTCTACCATTCTTGCCTTTAATATATTATAAGTTGTAGAGTTACTTTTGGTAAAATATAGTATAAGATATATTAATAACTCGTGTACATAAATACATTAATACTGTACTAATTACAAAAGTGAAAATTTTATTTTTAGTTAATAAAGAAAACTTTAATGGCATTTTAATTGTTTACAAAAATGTAAAGAAAATTGGATAAATGTAAAAGTTAGGTGAAAATTGTCATAAAAGTTACAAATGAAGGGTCAAGGAATTTTTTTTAACTTAACTAACCATTAACTGAACTACAATTTTTTCCATAATTTTAAACAATTAGTATCACCATTTTTAAAACAATTTTTATAAATGATCACCATGTAAAGTTTAAGTGTTTTGCCAAAAGAAAATAGAGAATAAAATAAAATAAAACCTTTATTGCCCACCACCAGAATCATTTTTTATTGATCTTCTTCCTTTTTTTTTTACTTTAATATGTCACATAATAATGTAACTGCTCTTTAACTTCTTTTTTACTGTTTATTCTTCTTTTAAAAGGCTGTAGGATAAAATTTGAGAAAATAGACAATTATATAATGTTAGAGTCGCACCGGAAATTTGGCTTCTAATAACAATATGAAATACAATCTTCACTAAAGTTGAACACGAAATAATGTAGTTAGAACAATAAACTTATATGAAAAAATGAAATGTCTAGAAGAAAGATGAACTTATTGAAAAACTAATAACTTGTTCAATATGTATTGATGATATCTGTTGTGACAAACATGCTTCATTTTATAGTAATTCATATACTATAAAATGAGTGAATTACATTACAGACAAGTATAAGTCGTTGCCTACCTATTATTACTCCCTATTTTTACTGGAGTATATTGTATTGCATTAACCACATGTAATCTTTACATATTTAGGTTTGCTAAATATTCCTTTAATTCCACAATTCTCCACCTCGTTCATAATTTGAAATATTCAAATTTTGGACGAATATGGAATAATGTTTAACAAGTTCAAGCAGTGTTGGAACTTGCAACCTGACACAATCTTGGTTAACATGTCAGTTGGGTTCTCATCAGTATGTACCTTCGTAAGATAAATATGACATTCCTCTACGACATCCCGTACAAAGTGATACCTTACATCGATATGTTTGGTTCGAGCATGATGAACCTGATTCTTAGCCAAATGAATTGCACTTTGACTATCACACATCAGTCTCACACGTTCTTGCTTAACACCCAAATCACCTAGAAGACCCCTCAGCCACAATGTTTCCTTTACTCCTTCTGCTACTGCCATGTACTCGGCTTCCGTAGTAGAGAGTGTCACTGTAGACTGTAACATCGATCGCCAACTAACTGGAGCACCGTGTATTTGAAACACATAACCAGTTGTAGACCGTCGTCTATCTAGATCACCAGCATAATTCGAATCAACAAACCCGCTTATTTGACATGTATCTCCACCAAAACACAAACATGTGTCAATCGTACCCTTTAAATACCTCAAAATCCATTTCACCGCTTCCCAGTGTGCCTTTCCCGGATTCGCCACGAATCTACTAACAACACTTACCGCTTGTGAAATATCCGGACGTGTACACACCATAGCATACATCAAACTGCCAACTGCACTAGCATAAGGTACATTTTCCATGTTTGCCTTATCTTCTGCAGTAGTGGGAGACTGATTACCAGAAAGCCTAAAATGTGGAGCTAATGGAGTAACCACCGACTTAGCACCTTTCATTCCAAACCTTTCAACAACTCGCTCTAAATATCCCTTTTTACTCAAAAACAGTTTTCGGTTTGTCCGCTCTCTTCTAATCTCCATACCCAATATTTTCTTTGCAGCGCCCAAATCCTTCGTCTCAAACTCTTTACCAAGTTTAGACTTCAGCTTATCTATCTCCACCTTGCTTTTTGAAGCAATAAGCATGTCATCAACATACAATAATAGATATATATAATCACCTCCACGAAGCTTCTGAATATAGACACAACTGTCATAACTACTTCTAGAGAAACCTTGTTTTATCATGAAAGAATCAAATCGCTTGTACCATTGTCTAGGAGATTGTTTCAACCCATAAAGTGATTTTCTCAAGCGACATACCTGACTCTCTTTACCCTCAACCTTGTAACTCTCAGGTTAATACATATATATTTCTTCATCTAAGTCTCCATGCAAGAAGGTTGCCTTCACGTCTAGTTGTTCCAGCTCAAGATCACCATGAGCTACTAAACTTAATAGCACCCGGATAGAAGTATGTTTCACCACCGGAGAAAATATATCATTGTAATCAACTCCTTCCTTTTGTGCAAACCCCTTAGCCACTAGCCTAGCCTTATATCTTGTACCGCATGACTTAGTATGATCTTCTTTTCTTTTATACACCCATTTACAACCAATAGCAGTCTTTCCCACGGGCAATGGGACCACCTCCCATGTCTTGTTCTTGTGAAGAGATTGCATCTCTTCCTCCATAACAACCAACCAACTCTCTCTATCTTTTTCTTTGATAGCTTGCTTAAAGGTGATCGGCTCATCATTTTCAATTGAGAGTGCATATTCCACCAAGTTAACCTGCCCATAATGCCTCAGAGATTTGTCTGACCCAAACTTCTGAACTAGTTTATAATTTCTCTTTGGCCTAGTGGTATCCAAAGATTCCTGCTGTTGTTGTTGTAACACATGTGTATTTTCCTGTTGAACCTCCTCATGATCAAGTTCATCCTTTTCCTCGTCTTCACTAGTGATAGGATTCTCCACCTGACCACGACTAGAATCTGGTTGGTCTTCAGATTCTATCTCAATAACTTGCTTATTTGATATCGTCACATCACCATCGTTAGGATTTATAGCTTTTGACAAAGCTACCATAGATTTTTCGTCAAATGTAACATCCCTGCTAATCACAAACTTAGAATCTTCTATACTCCAAAGGCGATAGCCTTTGACCCCTGTTGCATATCCTAGAAAGATAACTTTCTTGGCTCTATTATCAAGTTTACTATTCTTGACATGATAATAGGCCGTGCATCCAAAGATTTTCAGTTTTTCATAATCAGCATGTTCACCTGACCACACCTTATAGGGCGTGTCTCCACCTAAACTCGAATGTGGGGATCTGTTTACAACATAGCAAGCTGTAGCAACCGACTCTGCCCACCATTCTCAACCTAACCCATAATTAGAGCACATACACCTCGCTTTCTCAAGAAGTGTACGGTTCAGCCTTTTCGCGACTCCATTCTGTTGTGGTGTGCCTCTGACCGTCCAGTGTCTAAAAATACCTTCCTGATCACAAAACCTCTTGAAAGCTCCATCTGTATACTCTGTACCATTATCCGATCGCAGAGTTTTCAGCTTTCTACCCGTTCTATTCTCAACCATTGCTTTCCAACACTTGAAAATATCAAATACCTTATTCTTATGCTTAATAAATTAAATCCAAGCACACCTCGAATGATCATCAACATATGTAACAAAGTACCTTGAACCACCCTTATAAGTAACTGGAGTCGGACCCCAAACGTCAGTGTGCACGTAGTCTAATATTTCCCTACTTTTATGCTTGCTTGTAGAAAACCGTAACCTATGTGCTTTGCCATACACACACTGTTCACAAAATTCCATGCATGGCTTTTCCATGTTCTTCAGCAAACTTTTCTCACCATGCAGTGATAGACCCTTTTCAGACATATGCCCAAGGCGCATGTGCCACATCCTCGTACATTCAGTTTGGTCTTTACTTCTATTGATTCCAACTGCCAAATCACCAGTGACAGTTTCCCCCATAAGAGAATACATATTTCTGTGACGAACCCCCTTCATCACAACCAACGAACCACAAACAACCTTTAAGCCTCCATTTTCCAAGATTATTTTGCAACCGTTTTCCTCTAATACACCAAGAGAAATAAGGTTTTTCCGCAAATTAGGGACATGTCTCACATTCATCAAAGTCCTTACCACTCCATCATGCATCTTGATTCGTATTGTACCATCCCCATTATTTTGCAGGCATGGTTATTCCCCATTAAAACTGTACCACCATCTGTGCTTTGGTAGGTAGTAAACCACTTCCTATTTGGGCACATATTGTGTGAAGCTTCTGAATCAAGCATCCATCTCCCAGAGATATCATGGTCTTGCTCTGAGACAGAGAAACATTCTCACCATTTGAGATATAACCCGCCTCTTGCAAATCTTGTAGTTTACCTTTGGATTTGTTGCCGTTGTTGGTATAATTTTTAAATAATACCCTCTTATTTGGACAATTTGCTTTAAAGTGCCCAAGCTCACCACATTTAAAGCACGTTCTTTCTGCATGAGCTCTAGATTTTGATCTAGACTTGCCGCCCCTGCCTTGTCCTCTTTCATTTGTCCTCCCTCTAGTAACAAGGAATCCTTGAGCCTGTTCGTTATTTTCTCCACCATTACTAGACATCCCACTAGTAGCAACCTTTCGAAGATCATCCGCTAATAATGATGTTCTAGTCTCATCCATGGTTAGAGTATCACCCACAAGCATCAATGTTTGAACTAGATTTTCATACTTCTTGGTCAATGAAAGAAGCAACATAAGTGCTTGGTCTTCATCATCAATCTTCACTCCTATATCCTTCAAGTCCGATATAATCCTATCAAACTTGTTGACATAATCACGGATTGGGGTGCCTTCCTCCATCTTGCATGTATACAATTTGGATTTCAAGTAGATTCGATTTGTTAGAGTTTTCGTCATGAAATTTTTCTCTAACTTTGATCACACGCTGTGATCGGTGGAAATATAACTGACTGTTTTTTAAACTGGTTCGAAAAATGTCGCGGTAAGCAAGAGTCGCCACCGTCTTTTATGTTCTCCAACATGGAAAGGACAAAAGCACAGCAAAATTCCTTTTTCGAGATGTCTCTCGGTTCGAGAGGTAGATTATAGAAAGGGAAGGTGTTAGCACCCTTTCTATCCGTGGTTATCCACGGGCTCTTAGGTACTTGCTCACTATGTTTTCAAAATTTGTTTGCTTTTCAAGTGTTTGTGGGTTTTGAAAAAGTTTCGTTTGAAAGACTTCTAGGTAACTCTTGTATCAGTCCTCAAGAGTGTATGAAGTATTTGTTTGAAAACTTTTTGAAAGTGTAGGTGCGAAAAGTTGTTTTTGTTTTTTGAAAGAGCAAGTACCCAGGAGAAATCTACCTACTCTAAGGAATTAGGCTGTGTAAGAGTCCTTTAGACAGTATTATCCCACTATTGAGAAGTAGGTAGCACCGTCGTTGGAGGTATTCGGGTCAATTCGATTATATGGGACATGTGTGGTCACCAAAGCAATAGTAGGACGCCTTAGCGGTAACCCTAATGTCCTAGATCCTTTTTATCCGAGGCAACCGTTTCGAGGCAACTGGATCTTTAGACAGGAGGGCGACCTCTAAAACACCCTATACTTGATGACCACGTCGAGGCAACCAAGTGAGGCATACCCTAAGAGTGGCATGTGCACGTGTGTTGTTTCAGTTTATATTTATCTTGTACATGTTATTTGTGAGCTACAGATTGATTTTATTTGTCATACAAGTCTTGCAGGCATAATTAACAGTTAATGTTTGTGCGGGAAATAAAGTGCGGAAAATTGAATCTACGCTATTACAAGGCGCGGGTATATACATCGCCAAAAACATAACCCGTTTGGAAAATAAATGCGAGAAAATAAAAGAAAGGGGTAAAATCCTATTTAACTATTACATCCTCGGAAACACATACATAAATATAATCAAAATAGTGAATTAAAATAAATATGCGCGCGAAAGAATTGAATCGGGACGTCCTTAGGGTTTTGACCCTTTTTAAGAAAAGAATTGAAATTGGTCCTTTTTTGCAATTAAATTAAATATTAAACCTAATTTACTAATTAATTAAATAATTAAAAGAAAAAAGTATTTTTTATGTGTTTTTTATGTCTTAATGAAAAATAAAAATAAAAGAAATTAAAAGTCAAGAAAACCCTAATTCTAAGTTTATTTTAGGGTTAATACCTATTTTCACCCCTGACATATGGGGTGTATTTGAAAAACCCCCCTGCCAAAAAAAAAGTTCCAATTGTTACCTTGACAAATTTTAAAAGTTTCAGTTTTTACCTTGAGGATGCCACATCACCTAAAAGGCTGATGTGGCTTATATTTTTGTGGCATCCTCAAGGTAAAAACTGAAACTTTTAAAATTTGTCAAGGTAAAAACTGAAACTTTTAAGATTTGTCAAGGTAACAATTGGAACTTTTTAGGTGATATGGCATCCTCAAGGTAAAAACTGAAACTTTTAAAATTTGTCAAGGTAACAATTGGAACTTTTTTTTTGGCAGGGGGGTTTTTCAAATACACCCCATATGTCAGGGGTGAAAATAGGTATTAACCCTTTATTTTATTTATTATGAAAAAAGATTAAAGTTAACCTAATTTAAAGCTAGATTAATTAATTTACATTTTTATTTACAAAAATAAACTAAGGTGAAATTAATAAATAATATAAATAAAAATATTCACATTTTAATTTTTTTTTAATTTTATTGTGAAAAATATTAACTTGTTAATTAATTAAATAATAATAATAGTAGTCATTAAAGAAAATAAAAGGAAAAGGAAAATAAAAAAGAATAGTAAACTAGGGGGGGTTGATGGACCCATTAGGAGGTGAATTTGGAGATTTCTGGCCCATTAACGTACAGGCCTGTTTGACCTTCTTGCTTGCCTATGCACAGGGTTGACCAGGAGCATGGTGTTCATCACCTTTTGACCATTGGATTCACGTTTATGGCCACTTGGCGCCTGGGTATTTGATATGCATGGTAGACTCCTTGGCAAGCGCTGCACATGAACGTATTAAGCAAAACAATGTAGAAATTTTGGGGGACCTGGGAATCGAACCCATGTCCCAATGGTGACCAGCCACATCATCTTCCACTAAGCCAAGCGCCTGTATTTGATAATATATTAACAATTGAAAATAATATGTGAAAACAATCATATGCTGGAAAGAGAAAATAAAATAGTGCGCGCGTTTGAATGAACCAGTGGCATGGCACCACGTCCTTCGTCTTCCCCAGATTCCCTGTAAAACAAAAACAATTAACGGGGGTTTTTAACCCCCACAACCTGCATGGACAAAAAATGGCGAACAAGCCTATGCTGTATATAAATTGTTCGCGAGGGTTGTGTTTGATTCGTCTGGCCTTGATGAATTCAACCATAGGCGTGAGAAGGTCCAATTTTTCTTATATCACAAAGCCCTAATTTTGAAGCTTGGGAACCCTAAAATCCATTAATGGCGTTTTCTGTTTCAGAGCATCTTAATCCAATTATCTTGTACCAGAAGCTTCGTACAGTCCTTATGAACACAAAACAATCAATAAAAGATGTCAAATATGCATGAATCAATGTATATGATTTTGGAAAAATTGTTCAAACCGTGGGTATGTGTAGAACGTTTTCTTGAGCTTTGGCGTATGATTTTGATTGCAATATGTTCCTGGGGATCCCTGCAATGTATTAGAAGCAATTAAAAGTATTGAATTGCGTTGGAACTTGGAAAACAAATTTCAAGTTTTCTTTGATTTTTTTGAATATGGTTCTGGCTTTTGACAGCAGCTCTCACATGAACAGCATTAGGGTTGGCTTGCTTGCATATATGGGAATAGAATTAGGTCAAAGTTTGGGCCAAGGATCCATGGAATTATGGTTTGTATATTTGATTTTCAATCAAATCTTTTTGCCTCTTGTTGATGGAGAAAACTTGCCAAAAATGGAGATCTTTGTCCCCTTGATGTGCACACGAATTTGCCAGCTCATATTGGTCATATTTGCTTCATAAAAAGATTTGAAATCATATCTTGGTATTTTCCTACAATTAAATGAATTAAATGAATTAATAATCAATTAAAAATCCAAATAATTAATAAAAATAAGAAAATAATTCAATTTAATCTCAATGGGTCGTGCATAGGCCTTGGACAAAGTTTCAAGAAGAAATTTGAGGCCCATTAGCAAAAACAAAGTGTTTTGAGCAAAGTTGACTTTTGCAAATTCACAAAAATTTCCCAACTTCTCCAATGCATATATTGCTCAATTTTGATCATATGAACATGTTCTTGGAAATTTTGGAAAGGTCTTGAAGTCCTCTAACCAATGCCTTTGGTCCCATGTCATTTGGATTTACCAATCTCAAGTTATGGTCTTTGACTTAAAGTGCTTTTTTGTTGACTTTTGAAATTGACCTATAATGTAGAAATTGATAACTTTTTGTGAGAGCATTTATTGGACTTGGAATGTGAAGATGAGTTGTAGGAAATGTCATCCCCTTCAAAATGAGCATTGGATGGGATTTTTCTTATGAACCATGAAAAAGTTATGCCTTGGTCAAGTTACAGTTGACTTTTCAACTATCCAAAAATAGTAACTTTTGCATCTTGATGATTTTTGAGCCATGCTTGTGGAATCATGATCAAGGCTTGATCAAATGATGATTGTGAGCTCAAAATAATATGTTGACCAAAAATTTTGACTTTTGACTGCCAAATGACCATTTTGCCCCTGCAGTTGATTGTGAACCAAGTAGGGCTTTTGACTGTGCAATTTGCCTCTGTGAGTCTTGAGACTTGGCATGTAGGTGCTTGACAATGTATCTAGACATATGGGACTTGATTGAGCCATTGAAAACCTCAAATTCCTTGCAAGAAATAAAACCCTAATTTTGACTGGCTTAGGAGGATGTTTGACTGTGCAATCCCTTGAGCAATCTTGAACCATTTGAAGATTGATCTTGACAAATCTTGAAGAATATAGGAGGGCAAATTTTGGGGTACAACAGTTGCCCCTGTTCAATCTTCTTAAACCTGAGGATGTAGATTGGCTTGCGTGCCTTTCGTGACCCGAAGGTGGAAGATGATTGAACACTAGAGTGCCCAGAAATTTGCACTCGCATAGTGGAGTATCAGCAATGTGATGGCGGGAATGGGCTTACAGATTCCATTTGGAGATATGATGGATGGGAGGATGGGCTTATAGATTCCATCTGGATGTGACAGAACCTTGTCGTGAATGGGCTTATGGATGCCATTTGGAGACTGTTGGTAGGTGGATGGGCTTATAGATGCCATCTGGAGATTGTTTGTTGAATTGTAACTTTTGTAAGTTGAAAGAGGGAACCTGTGTAGGGTTTCCTGATGATGAGCTCGTGTAAAACTGCATCTTGGAAAGAAGGAAACCTGTGTAGGGTTGACTGACGATGAGCCTGTGTGAAACTGCATCTTTGAAGGAAGGAAACCTGTGTAGGGTTGACTGACGATGAGCCTGTGTGAAACTGCATCTTTGAAGGAATGAAACCTATGTCGGGTTTACTGATGACGAGTCCGTGTAAAACCGCATCTGGAGCTGAGAAGGAAACCTGTGTAGGGTTTACTGATGACGAGTCCGTGTAAAACTGCATCCTTGGAAGGAGAGAACCTGTGTAGGGTTGACTGATGATGAGCCCGTGTAAAACTTCATCTTTGGAAAGAGAGAACCTGTGTAGGGTTTCTTAATGACGAGTCCGTGTAAAACTTCATCTTTGGAAAGAGAGAACCTGTGTAGGGTTTCTTAATGACGAGTCCGTGTAAAACTACGTCTGGAGAGAGAGAACCTGTGTAAGGTTTCTTGATGACGAGTCCGTGTAAAACTGCATCTAAAATGGAGAAGGAACCTGTGTAGGGTTACTTTGATGATGAGCCCGTGTAAAACTGCATCTGAACTGGAGAAGGAACCTATGTAGGGTTACTTTGATGATGAGCCCGTGTAAAACTGCATCTGAACTGGAGAAGGAACCTGTGTAGGGTTAATTTGATGATGAGCCCGTGTAAAACTGCATCTGAACTGGAGAAGGAACCTGTGTAGGGTTACTTTGATGATGAGCCTGTGTAAAACTGCATCTGAACTGGAGAAGGAACCTGTGTAGGATTACTTTGATGATGAGCCCGTGTAAAACTGCATCTGAACTGGAGAAGGAACCTGTATGGGGTTACTTTGATGATGAGCCCGTGTAAAACTGCATCTGGAAAGAGAAAGGGAACCTGTGTAGGGTCGCCTCATGATGAGTCCGTGTAAAACTGCATCCTGGAAGAAAGAAAACCTGTGTAGGGTTGACCGATGACGAGTTCGTGTAAAACTACGTCTGGAGAGAGAGAACCTGTATAGGGTTTCTTGGTGACGAGTCCGTGTAAAACTACGTCTTTGGAAGGAGAGAACCTGTGTAGGGTTTCTTGATGACGAGTCCGTGTAAGACTGCATCTGGAGTTGAGAAGGAACCGGTGTAGGGTTACTTCGGGATAAGTTAGTGTAAAACTTCTGGAGTAACCGGGGTAAGGTTACTTCGGGATAATTCCGTGTAAGACTTCTGGAGGAACCGGGGTAAGGTTACTTCGGGATAAGTCCGTGTAAGACTTCTGGAGGAACCGGGGTAAGGTTACTGCAGGATAAGTTCGTGTAAAACTTCTGGAGGAACCGGGGTAAGGTTACTTCGGGATAAGTCCGTGTAAGACTTCTGGAGGAACCGGGGTAAGGTTACTGCAGGAGAAGTTCGTGTAAAACTTCTGGAGGAACTGGGGTAAGTTTACTTCGGGATAAGTCCGTGTAAGACTTCTGGAGGAACCAGGGTAAGGTTACTGCAGGATAAGTTCGTGTAAAACTTCTGGAGGAACCGGGGTAAGGTTACTTCGGGATAAGTCCGTGTAAGACTTCTGGAGGAACCGGGGTAAGGTTATTGCAGGATAAGCCCGTGTAAGACTTCTGGAGGAACCGGGGTAAGGTTACTGTGAGATAGGTCCGTGTAAGACTTCGTCTGAAAATTGAGAAGGAACCGGTGTAGGGTTGCCTGATGATGAGTTCGTGTAAAACTACATCTGAAGTTGAGAAGTAACCGGTGTAGGGTTGCTTCATGATGATCAAGTAGATAATTGTCCTGTCTGGTTTCAGATATTAACCCATGATCAGTCGTCCACAGAATTTTCCTGGCTTGTTACCAGTGTTGATCTGGAACTGTAGAGGTAGATGGTAATCATCTTTTGATTGACCTTTTCCTGAAAAGGTAAAACGTTAGCTGTATGAGTGTCATGATGCATGAACTGCATGATATTAAGATGTTATCAAGAATAAATGAGATTTGTGTTGTATGATGCGTATGCATGTCATGATGTATGAAGATGTGATGTTTATGAATGTATTTTTGTCTAGGAAAATAAATCCTTGACGAATGCCGGGAAGTTCGTTGAATCCTGGGCTGATGTTGAAGAATAGAGTTCTTCATTTCCGCTGGGGATGATGATTGCAAGAATAAACCGGTAGGAGAAGATGACTCCGTTGGGGAATAAACTTGTTGGAGAGATTACTCTGCGGGGAATTACTCTGTGGAGGAGAGATACTTCGCTGAGATTTTAACGAGAACTCCGCTGGGGATTCCGTTGATAAGTTATGTTGGGGAATTTGATGAACTCTGTTGGGGGATAGGAAGAACTTCGCCGAGGACGATCTTTCCGTGGTAATTAGCTGAGGATAACCCAGTTAGACCCTGGTGGGGAATAACCTTCTGAATATGGCTGAGTAGATGCATCTGTACTCTGCAGGTGATAAGCTTCCAGAATCTACTGGGGATAAGCTTCCAGAATTTACTGGGGAGATTGATTCAACTTTCCTGGGGAAACTTTTGACTACACTGGGGAAATGGCTCCACTGGGGTGTCTGGTATTCCACCGGGGAACAATCTTATAGTAAGACCGCCGGGGATGCTTGCTTGGGAATATCTGTATACTCTGCTGGAGAATGTTGAGATTTTCTGGGGATATCCGACTTCCTTAAGGCTGACAGTAGACCAACTCTGCTTGGGGAGAGTATTGCTGACTTGCTGGAGATACTGTGCCTCATTCGGGGATGATGGGAGACCAACTCTGCTTTGGGAGCGTACTACTGAGTCTACCTTGTACCGGGAGGACAGCACAACTTGATTGCTTAGACAATTCCTATTGCCCCAGTCTCTGTGGGAGAAGAAGGTCTATGAGGAGCTTGTTAACTGCCGATTTGACAAAATCTTCTTTTGGTAGGCAAGTGACGAGATGACGGGACATAGTCGTACGCTTTGATCCCTAATTTTTGCCTGGACCGCCCTTTCGGGTTTTCAGTCCACCGGGATACCCTTTTTTGCCCAAGCCGCCCTTTTCAGGTTTTCGACTTGCCGGGTGTACAGATTTTTTCATTTTCATCCCTTATTTTTGCCCGAACCCTTTTGGTTCGCCGGGAAGCCCTTATTTTTGCCTAGGTGTGTCAACCTAGCGGGTCTTTGATTATGCGTAGTATTTTTTCGACTATGTCCACGTTCTCAAAGTGCAGGGGATTGTCACTGTCAGTAGTGTTGCGTTGCCATACCAACAGAAGATGTTTGATCGTGCAAGATTCGTTGCTGGAATTCCTGTCCAATGCCCCAAGTGACTCAGGCAGAGATTTGCCCCTGGCTGTTTGGCATTTTTGAGAGATTCTCTGAATTTTGACTTGACTGCCCCAGATGATGGACGATGATCATGCCATGCCCCTTGATTGGGAGTGCTTTTCCATTTGAGGTGACCTTCTTGTGGAGAAGATTTTTGTTCACAAGATATTCATCGTGCGAATTTCTCTGCTGTTGAACAAATAGTCATATGCAAACAACATTATTTCAAGAATGCAAAGCTTATGTCTGTTTTGAAGTTTTTGAAAATGCATTTTCAGTAAAACAAGCGAATTTTTGTAAAATGTGATGTCAACTCGGTATTTTACAGCAAACCTTAAGGAGTCAGGATACCTTTGGTAACAGTATGCTTTCGAACTAACCCATGCTTCAGCTAGGACTTTTAAAGGTTGTAGCGTGGCCTGGTTCACGGTTTATGAAACAAAGGATAAAGGCTCAAATTTTATTTGTATCCACCCGCTCTTCGTGATGTTCTTCAAACCTAAACTCAGCTAATCGTGCGTCAGACCTTGTTTGAGTCTTTGCTCTGATATTCCAGTGATGGTTCGGATACTGACAATTTATTTTGAACAGGCAGTCATTTTTTCTTTTTTATGGAGGGTTTGTAGGACCTCTTTCTTTTTTGTTTTTATTATCCCTGTTTTTTGCCTGAACTGTTTCTTTTATGATTACAGTTAGCGCGATGCCCAGGTTTTTTCTTAAGTCTCCTTCATAGGTTTTGACTTATGGGCTTTTATTTTGAGAGATAATGACTGCCTGTCTTTATGATTATTCGGAACCATCACTATCTTTTGTTTTGTAAGGACTTCTTTGGTGCCATTCGTTGTGCACCTGAATCAACTGAGAGAACTACCCTGCCCCAGGTTATGATTAAGGGTTTTAATTTTCGAAAAGAAAAACTCCTACTTCTTTGGCTCGAAGGGGTTGACGAGGGATTATCTTCCTTATAACTCCAGTGTTTAGGATTTGAAACAATGCATGTACCTCATCAGCGGGGTCTATTCAAAAGCATACTGTAAAGATCGTGGTATCGTTTTCGTCATCCTCCCTCAAGAGGCTTAGAATTTTTAATCAAGAGTTAATCATCAAAAAATGAAAGCAGTTTTAAGCATAGTAAACACAATTACTTCAAAACAGACACGTGTAATGCATTAATGAAATAACAAAGTTTGACATGAATAAAATGTTTGAACAATCAAAGAAAAAATACAACTTGAACATTCGAATGAACAAAAGTTTTTCAATCCTAGCCATGTTTTGGCAAGGGAGCAGTGATCACATTAGGAGTCTCAGCAGGCTCGAATTCGATCTCCTTAGCATCGATCATATTCTGGATCTTGTATTTCAGCGCCCAACAATCCTCAGTATCGTGCCCCGGGCTACCGGAATGATAAGCACACCTCGCATCTGGGTTGTAGTTTGGAGAAGAGGTCTTGGGATTTGCATGAGGGTTTATCACTGCAATCAGATTCATCTTCAACGTGTGTTGTAGTGCTTGTGACAATGGCATGTTGATGTTGGTGAACTGTCTTTTAGGCTCGTCCAGCCTTCGTTGATTCCCCTTTTGCGGCTGTCGGCGTGACGCAGAACCAGAGATCATGACTGCCCCTGCGTGTTGGTCATGACGACTCTTTTTGCCAGACACAGCATTGGACTCTTTTTTTCCATTGTGGGGCTTTTTCTGAGTGTCAGAAGGTGTAGCTTCTTGAATCTTCCCAGCCTTGATGCCAGCTTCAATTCTTTCACCAGTCAAGATAAGGTCTGTAAACCCAGTTGAAGAATTTCCAATCAAATGGTTGAAGAACGGACCAGACAGGGTCCCCAGAAACATATCAACAAGTTCACGGTCAGTTAAAGGTGGCTGCACCCTTCCAGCAAGGTCTCTCCACTTTTGAGCATACTCTTTAAAGCCTTCACCTGTACCCATAGACATCCCCTGAAGTTGAGTGCGCGTGGGAGCAAGGTCGGCATTATACTGGTATTGCTTGTAAAAGGCAGCAGCAAGATCCTCCCAGTTGCGGATGTTGGCTCCTTCCAACTGATAGAACCACTCGAGTTGAGTCCCTGACAGACTGTCCTGAAAGAAGTGAATCCACAAATTATTGTCTGCCGTGTAGGGCTGGATCTTCCTTACGTATGAATGGAGGTGCAACTTAGGACAAGAAGCTCCGTCATATTTGGCAAAGGCAGGTGCCTTGAATTTATGGGGAATCACCACCCCAGAGGACAAACCTAGATCTTCGAAGCCCAGACCGGGCACCTTCTGTATCTCCATAGCGCTTAACCGGTCTTCCAGCTGTTTGTACTTATCCTCAGCAGAAGGGTACTGTTCATCATTATAATTCGTCTCGTTGTCGGAGACCACGGGACTAGGAACCCTTCTCTCTTGGGGATTGTCTTCCCCTACAGAGGGAGTAGTCAGATCAACCTCATTCTGCAGTCCATTCCCAAATCTGCGTCTAGTGTTAAACAGCACAGTCCTCTTCTTCTTCTTCTTCAACAGCAGAGTCTTCAATTCCTGTTGACCCTGGGCTAAGCTCATGACCAGCTCTTGGAACTGGGCGTTCTGGGCCAGGAGGGCCTTGATAGCTTGTTCTGTAGTAGGTTCAGGATTCATGATGATTGCTGAAATAAACAGCGAAGAAGATTAAGCAACCTGTAGAAAAAGGGGTACCTGCTATGCATATGATGAATGGAATGCGTATGAGTTATGTTTTCAAAGACAATCGGGATTCAACTTTGTAGACAAAAAGGAAACACACTTTATTAGATTCAAACTTTAAATTGTTCAACAAATTGCCCTTAGGCGTTACAAGAATGAAAAATACTGAAAAGGAAATAAAAGCTGTAAAGAAACATCCAAGGTCCATCAGTGCTCCCATGGCCTCCTTTTCTCGGTGCGGATATAGTCATTCAGGACCCGCTCGTTCTCCAACTGCTTAGTCAGCTTCTGGATCTTCTGTTCTTGTTCATTGAACCTTTCCCGATAAGAATCCCGTTCTTCCTGCAGTTGCGCCCAAGACCTCTTTAGTGTATCAACATCAGTGGGTATCTGAGGAGGGAGAACAGTTGGAGGAACCCCTTCTCTGTCAGGAAATTCAAGAATGATAGGTCTGACGGCTTCGTATGGCATACCTAACTTCTGAGCACGGATGCGGATCCATCTGTAGTAGGGTTCCATAGGCAGAGAGGTCTTTGGTCCCAACTCATGTGGGTCAGCTTTGTGAATTCTGTCCCAAACCCGGATGAATCTATGACGCAGCTCGTCACTGTCTACCCGAAACTCAAAACTGATGTGAGGTATCAAAATCTCATGAGGCCCTGCTCTTCTGGCTCTTCCAAACTGACAGAGAGCTAAACATGGATTATAAGATATTCCTCCTTGAGTACCGATCAATGGAACATTAGGATATTCTCCGCAACGATCAATAACAGCCACCTCATCTAAACCTCTGAGAGTCCAAATGATGTCATTATCAGTGAGAGACACTAACCTATGAGCCCAGCCCCTTCCTTCTTTGTTCTTCAGCACGAACTTAGGGAGGTGCGAAATAAACCACCTCACTAACAAAGGAGCACAACACCACAAAGTTCCCCGTCTTCGGGCAGTACGAGCATAGAGTTGTTACAGGATATCACCCAGGAGAGTGGGCACAGGGTTCCGAGACATGAAGATCCTTATGGCATTGACATTGACAAAGTTATCAGGATTTGGAAACAAAACTAGACCATAGATTAAGAGAGCCAGGATGTCTCCGTACGCCATGAAGTCTAAGTCATTCCAGAAACTATTAGCTTTACCAATCAGAAACTTAGCCAAAAAGCCCTTAACTCCGCTTCTAGTCACCCAGTTATCCATTACCTCTTTGGTGGTCAAGGGAAGGGCTGCAGCAATCTCCTCAAGCCTAAGAGTCTTTTCCCAACCAGTGAAGGGAGTCTGTTCCAAAACAGGGATACCAAGCAAATCAGAGAATTCTTCCAGGGTAGGGACCAGCTGGAAGTCTTGAAAGGTGAAGCAATGGTACAGGGGATCATAAAACTGGGTCAGGACACTCATCAGTTGTTGGTCCCACTTTGAAGTGACTAAACCGAGAAGAGAACCATGCCTCTGGATGAAGGAAGTAGTATTTGGAATTCTGTCAACCAGCTCTTTAAGCAAATCAGGTGGGTGAACAAAGTTGAGCCGGATAGTATTCCTTCGCACGGGCATCATGATGTCCTACCAAACAGAGCAAAGATGAAACCCTCTTGTCTTTGAAATGGGTCAGTCCTTATGAAGGATGCATGCAATGTTATGATGGTATGATGTTATGGGAAAGCACACCACAAGTATTCACAGAGGCAAACATGATAAGGCACACAAGTCACACAAGACAGCCCTTAGAGTTTAGGCCAGCATGAAGTTTAGGTACTACCCTCTTTCAGTTTCGTTGATTAAGACCTGTCCTATCAAAAGTAACCGGGTTCTAGAGGATCTCAATATCATCGACTACCCTCAATCGGTCATAACTCCAGCGTCGCAATCTTTTCTTGCGGCCAGAACCATCGAGAGAGTTTAGCCTCAATGAGTGTAGCATACTGCTACTGTTCTATGGCCAAGTTGGGTCAATTTAGGGTTCTAAGGTCGGTTGGTGCTTAATGACTCCTCAGAAGACCCATATTCTCCTCGTTGCAACACAAGAGATATCGGTACAGACCAAGGTGCCACACCAACGTAGCCACTACTTCACTCGTGTCGGTCTACGCCGGACAGGTCTCTCACAGCTTATGCTACCTAAAAGGGTATTCCCCAGATCCGGGTTAGGATCTATGAAACTCCGATGCAAGCCCACAATATAAGGCAATCAAGACATACAATTGAAAACATAAGAGTGGTCTAATCCTAAGGTACACCTCACTTATTAGTATCCCCAGCAGAGTCGCCAGTTCTGTGATCGGTGGAAATAGAACTGACTGTTTTTAAGCTGGTTCGTGAAATGTCGCGGTAAGCAAGAGTCGCCACCATCTTTTATGTTCTCCAACATGGAAAGGACAAAAGCACAGCAAAATTCTTTTTTCGAGATGTCTCTCGGTTCGGGAGGTAGATTATAGAAAGGGAAGGTGTTAACACCCTTTCTATCCGTGGTTATCCACGGGCTCTTAGGTACTTGCTCACTATGTTTTCAAAATTTGTTTGCTTTTCAAGTGTTTGTGGGTTTTGAAAAAGTTTCGTTTGAAAGACTTCTAGGTAACTCTTGTTTCAGTCCTCAAGAGTGTATGAAGTATTTGTTTGAAAACTTTTTGAAAGTGTAGGTGCGAAAAGTTGTTTTTGTTTTTTGAAAGAGTAAGTACCCAGGAGAAATCTACCTACTCTAAGGAATTAGGCTGTGTAAGAGTCCTTTAGACAGTACTATCCCACTATTGAGAAGTAGGTAGCACCGTCGTTGGAGGTATTCGGGTCAATTCGATTATATGGGACATGTGTGGTCACCAAAGCAATAGTAAGACGCCTTAGCGGTAACCCTAATGTCCTAGATCCTTTTTATCCGAGGCAACCGTTTCGAGGCAACTGGATCTTTAGACAGGAGGACGACCTCTAAAACACCATATACTTGATGACCACGTCGAGGCAACCAATGTGAGACGTACCCTAAGAGTGGCATGTGCACGTGTGTTGTTTCAGTTTATATTTATCTTGTACATGTTATTTGTGAGCTACAGATTGATTTTATTTGTCACACAAGTCTTGCAGGCATAATTAACAGTTAATGTTTGTGCGGGAAATAAAGTGCGGAAAATTGAATCTACGCTATTACAAGGCGCGGGTATATACATCGCCAAAAACATAACCCGTTTGGAAAATAAATGCGAGAAAATAAAAGAAAGCGGTAAAATCCTATCTAACTATTACATCCTTGGAAACAGATACATAAATATAATCAAAATAGTGAATTAAAATAAATATGCGCGCGAAAGAATTGAATCAGGACGTCCTTAGGATTTTGACCCTTTTTGAGAAAAGAATTGAAATTGGTCCTTTTTTGCAATTAAATTAAATATTAAACCTAATTTACTAATTAATTAAATAATTAAAAGAAAAAAGTATTTTTTATGTGTTTTTTATGTCTTAATGAAAAATAAAAATAAAAGAAATTAAAATTCAAGAAAAACCTAATTCTAAGTTTATTTTATTTATTATGAAAAAAGATTAAAGTTAACCTAATTTAAAGCTAGATTAATTAATTTACATTTTTATTTACAAAAATAAACTAAGGTGAAATTAATAAATAATATAAATAAAAATATTCACATTTTAATTTTTTTTGAATTTTATTGTGAAAAATATTAACTTGTTAATTAATTAAATAATAATAGTAGTCATTAAAGAAAATAAAAGGAAAAGGAAAATAAAAAAGAATAGTAAACCAGAGGGGTTGATGGACCCATTAGGAGGTGAATTTGGAGATTTCTGGCCCATTAACGTACATGCCTGTTTGACCTTCTTGCTTGCCTATGCACAGGGTTGACCAGGAGCATGGTGTTCATCACCTTTTGACCATTAGATTCACGTTTATGGCCACTTGGCGCCTGGGTATTTGATATGCATGGTAGACTCCTTGGCAAGCGCTGCACATGAACATATTAAGCAAAACAATATAGAAATTTTGAGGGACCTGGGAATCGAACCCAGGTCCCAGTGGTGACCAACCACATCATCTTCCACTAAGCCAAGCGCCTGTATTTGATAATATATTAACAATTGAAAATAATATGTGAAAACAATCATATGCTGGAAAGAGAAAATAAAATAGCGCGCGCGTTTGAATGAACCAATGGCATGGCACCACGTCCTTCGTCTTCCCCAGATTCCCTATAAAACAAAAACAATTAACGGGGGTTTTTAACCCCCACAACCTGCATGGACAAAAAATGGCGAACAAGCCTATGCTGTATATAAATTGTTCGCGAGGGTTGTGTTTGATTCGTCTGGCCTTGACGAATTCAACCATAGGCGTGAGAAGGTCCAATTTTTCTTATATCACAAAGCCCTAATTTTGAAGCTTGGGAACCCTAAAATCCATTAATGGCGTTTTCTGTTTCAGAGCATCTTAATCCAATTATCTTGTACCAAAAGCTTCGTATAGTCCTTATGAACACAAAATAATCAATAAAAGATGTCAAATATGCATGAATCAATGTATATGATTTTGGAAAAATTGTTCAAACCGTGGGTCTGTGTAGAACGTTTTCTTGAGCTTTGGCGTATGATTTTGATTGCAATATGTTCCTTGGGATCCCTGCAATGTATTAGAAGCAATTAAAAGTATTGAATTGCATTGGAACTTGGAAAACAAATTTCAAGTTTTCTTTGATTTTTTTGAATATGGTTCTGGCTTTTGACAGCAGCTCTCACGTGAACAGCATTAGGGTTGGCTTGCTTGCATATATGGGAATAGAATTAGGTCAAAGTTTGGGCCAAGGATCCATGAAATTATGGTTTGTATATTTGATTTTCAATCAAATCTTTTTGCCTCTTTTTGATGGAGAAAACTTGCCAAAATTGGAGATCTTTGTCCCCTTGATGTGCACACGAATTTGCCAGCTCATATTGGTCATATTTGCTTCATAAAAAGATTTGAAATCATATCTTGGTATTTTCCTACAATTAAATGAATTAAATGAATTAATAATCAATTAAAAATCCAAATAATTAATAAAAATAAGAAAATAATTCAATTTAATCTCAATGGGTCGTGCATAGGCCTTGGACAAAGTTTCAAGAAGAAATTTGAGGCCCATTAGCAAAAACAAAGTGTTTTGAGCAAAGTTGACTTTTGCAAATTCACAAAAATTTCCCAACTTCTCCAATGCATATCTTGCTCAATTTTGATCATATGAACATGTTCTTGGACATTTTGGAAAGGTCTTGAAGTCCTCTAACCAATGCCTTTAGTCCCATGTCATTTGGATTTACCAATATCATGTTATGGTCTTTGACTTAAAGTGCTTTTTTGTTGACTTTTGAAATTGACCTATAATGTAGAAATTGATAACTTTTTGTGAGAGCATTTCTTGGACTTGGAATGTGAAGATGAGTTGTAGGAAATGTCATCCCCTTCAAAATGAGCATTGGATGGGATTTTTCTGATGAACCATGAAAAAGTTATGCCTTGGTCAAGTTACAGTTGACTTTTCAGCTGTCCAAAAATAGTAACTTTTGCATCTTGATGATTTTTGAGCCATGCTTGTGGAATCATGATCAAGGCTTGATCAAATGATGATTGTGAGCTCAAAATAAGATGTTGACCAAATTTTTTGACTTTTGACTGTCAAATGACCATTTTGCCCCTGTAGTTGATTGTGAACCAAGTAGGACTTTTGACTGTGCAATTTTCCTCTGTGAGTCTTGAGACTTGGCATGTAGGTGCTTGACAATGTATCTAGACATATGGGATTTGATTGAGCCATTGAAAACCTCAAATTCCTTGCAAGAAACAAAACCCTAATTTTGACTGGCTTAGGAGGATGTTTGACTGTGCAATCCCTTGAGCAATCTTGAACCATTTGAAGATTGATCTTGACAAATCTTGAAGAATATGGGAGGGCAAATTTTGGGGTACAACACACGCCAACAGCTGTTGCTTCTTCATTAACCAAGAACGCAACATCCCTCTCAAGGCATAAGATTATGGCTGCCCGTGCTTCAAGAACTAACTCTTCCCAATCCTCGTCCTTCATACTCTCAGGTTTCTGTTCTGCTAACGGCTTGTGTAACTTTTGTGAAATAAGCAAATTTTTCATTTGCATCCTCCAATAAGAAAAATCATTTTTCCCATTAAACTTCTCTATTTCATATTTTCCAACCTTGACGGTTCCACTAGTAGAAGCCATTATCTTCAATAATATCTGTTGTGACAAACCTGTTTCATTTTATAGTAATCCATATACTGCCGTTGTCTACCTATTATTACTCTCCATTTTTACCGGAGTGTATTATATTACATTAACCACATGTAATCTTTTCATATTTAGCTTTGCTAAATATTCCTTTAATTCCACGCATAATAATAAATTTAAAATTTAAAAAGTTTAATCAAAACATCATATTCCTCAATAAAGTCATTTGATTGCTAGAAATGAAGAAATCACTGTGTTGAATCACTGCAATAATTCTTGGGTGTGAAGCTATACTAAAAAGAAAATGCTTTTTAAATTTTAAAACCATATGAAGTTGTAAAAAAACAGTGTCAAAGCAACAAATAAAAACTTTAAACCAGATTATTGTATTGAAGAATCTAAATATTCCAACATTGAACTATAACAGAAATGGGTTATCCTGTGATTGCAATTTGTATTTTGTTATCTGTAAATTGTGTGTTACAGTTTTCTGCCACCGTCATGAATATGCTATATTCTTGGATTTCATTTTTTCCAGGTTGTCTCCCCATTTCTCCTTCGTATTTTCCTCTGAATTATTAAGAGAAGTTGATACAATAAAAATGTTCGACAGAAACAACCTTGGTTTTAAGTATGATATTGTACATTGCTTCCCAAATGCTCCAATCCTTCTGCTAACTGCAATTCTTCAGCTGCCACTAAGAGCTTCAAATTGATCTAAATGAGACCACATTCTTACAAAACTGTAACACTTAATAATTGAAAAACACAGGACATAAGCAAAATAAATATGTTACACATAATGTATTTTGAACATGCACATCAATCAAACATTTGTTCTATGCTTTTCATCTCCTGTGACATTTTCAAATCATAAACCTTTATCATAAGTGGAAATATAAGGTGCATGCTAGGTAAAAATAATAGAACACGAGTTACTAATAATTCTTCAGATTTGCTAGCCACAACATCATGTTAAATATATAAAAGAAAGCATAAATATTAAATTGACGAATTATTCATACCCTTTGATAAGTAATAGTTCTCATTGAAATTATCCACATACTATGATTCACAGTAGTAAGGGCACATAAAACTCATGATGTTCGCTGACATCATGAAGAGTAGTGAATAGTTGTAAAATAACAGTAGATAACTTTTTTAATAGATGAAGGACATTTACAAATCTGAACTTAACCCGATCAGCATCAGACAGAGGCCTGGATGAGCTTCTGTCAGCAACTGTCAAGAACTTTATCATGGAGACAACAACCGCAAGAAATTTATCATGGAGAAAAACAATATCTTCCCTATCTGCGGACCAATTTCCACAAGCTCGTGAACCTTAGCTGCTTCAGAAAAATGAAAACATTGGTGGATCAAAGGCTTTATATTTCCATCCACATATCCAATTGCAGGCCAAAGATTCTTCTTCACATCATCAATGATCAATTACTTACTTTTAAGTAAAATGTGCTTTAGCCGATTGTTCCTATAATTCTTCCAGAAATAGAACTGCTGTCCATGCGACAATTCCTAAAATAGAGACAAATTACGGTCAATCCAAGAAACACAAGGCAAAGCAAATATTCTTTAACTTAGCTTGATCAACCAAGTAAACAAATAATCTATTAGTGACATAAGATAGATACATCCATTCCAGCTGAGAATCCAACCTATTCTTATTAATACCCAGTACCTACCACGTCACACTTTTGCAAATACAATAATAGACTGCCGAGAGATTGTTCGAGAAAATTGACACAAAATCCATATCTACCTTTGTCTCAATTCATATAATTTAAATAAGAATTTTTATATCCAATGGCGGGGAACTTTAATATCCAAAATGCGATAAATTTGAGAAATTAAAACCTATTTTTTCGTCTGATTCGTAGAGAATGTAAATGCTGCATCAGCAGCGGCTGCAAGAACTTTATCGTGAAGTTAAGGCAAATGCTCGAGACTCTTAAAACAAAATAAAATCGTCCATTCAATCTTTTCTTTGTCGTATGTGCATTTTACACAAATTTATAGTGTTGACTCTTCATTACAGAATAACAATCATACCCGATGTCGTGAACGCACGGGTAATGAGATGAATGCCGATTCAGAACCATTAGCTTGTAATTTATTAAAAATTTGCAAGCTTTTGAGAGAATATCATTGAAGATGGAATTCCTCGTAAATTTGAAAGTTTTTGAGTATTTTACCCGTGTCCGTTATCATCAGAACACATGGTTTTATCCATGTTCACTTTATAATTCCACCTTAAAATCGATAATAGAGAGCTTTCTATCACCAGTTCCAAATCTGGTAATGATCTTTACACAACCAATCACAAATTTATCTAAACCAATGGTGGTGAAATAGACAGATAACATTTGGAAGAAATTAAAATACACTCAAGTTAATGACTTTAGAAGTCTTGCTTACACCGCCTCTTGTCAGGTGAAAAAGTCTATTAAATACATCATTCTGCTCATCTCCGCCATCATACTGCCACGAATTCAAACGCGCCATCTTCTTCCTAGTTCAGATCCGACGCCATTAACCCACAATAGCTCTCCACCGTCGGGTTCGCGCAGCCGCTGCCGATAGCTTTCTCTACATTTCTCGCATATTTTGATTTTGTTTATGTTTGTAAGGATAAACTTTTATACCGTGTTGAAGAAATTGCGTGAATTGACCAGAAACTTTGAGAACAGATAATCATAGCAGACCTTGTCAGTAGATGGCAATGAATAATCAATCATTTGAGTGCCAAGGGTGCTGGCGAGTTGCTTGGAGTAGACTCTGCGCTCCAACGTTTAAGGTTAGAAAACCATAGTAGAATCATGAGCAAAATAAGATTAATTACTATTTGACTTTGAAATTGAAAATCATGTAAATTCCATCATCTGTCACAAAATACAGTAAGAAGCACAAAGAGTAATATTAGACGATGTCATTGCTAAATTTAAGAGATTATATACATCATGCATCTTAAAATTTATGTCAATCAAACTAACTTCTGAATGCACAAAAATCTTAACTGTAATGTCAGTCCTTGTGTTCCAGCATTTTTGTAAGCTTCTTCAACACTTCTACCTTAGGACTGGAGAGAAAATATTAGATGGTTTGAGAAACAATTGTATCTATGAAATGAAGTATTAATATAAATCTATCAGGTAGCAATATTAACCCAGTTCCTAGACCATATATTCTTTCATATTTAATCTCTAATGTAAGATTTTTTTTAAGTGTAATTGTTATATGGTGGTGTAATGAAATAATTGCAGTATATTGACATGTACGTACCACAATCCATGTCTTATAGGATAATCGTGACCATATATACATTGAGTTCGGGTAATCTTCCAACAACTACTTATTGTATATAAGGAGTGAGATTATTTACGATGCCTCTGGGATCTTCACTGAATTTACCACTTTCATGTGTTGCGAGATTGAAGTATCTCAGTAAAATGATTCTTCAATCTGGCTCAGCTTTCTGAATGTCTTACATAATTTTAAGGAAAAGCTGTAATGTGAAGTGTCAAAGGAAAAATAAGGACAATTTGTAACACCTCAATTCTATTCGGCAATTATAAATGTTAATCAGAGTCATCAAATTCATGCAAATGAATCAGGATGTCACAAATTCAACTTAGTAAAAACACATTGCATTCAACGTAGATACATAACACTTTAAAACTTCGGATGAACTATCAGCATAATAATTTAATCTCTTAATTCAACGACTTAAACAAATATGCACCAAAATCATAATAACATCTTTGCCCATCGTTACAGCAACTTCAAAACGACACATACTTAGCGACAATCAAATTAAAGTTCAACAACTGAAATAATCAATAATTAAAAGCAACAAGCGTTCATCCCCCCGAGTGTTACGTATCAGAGCAATGACACTGACTCAAACTACTGAAGGTATACAACTTTCACTCTGGAATACCTGCACGTCACCAACGTAAGAGTAACATTCAAACAGAAGAGGTGAGATATCTAACAATATAATAAAACGTATGATAAATAATATATTAAATTAGATCACATAACATCACCACTTCTCATCATATAAACAACAATAATCGCAACAGAATATCAACAATATACACATTTACCGCATCAATACACAACTTCTTTATGCAATCATATAATGCGACTCAATACTATGCAAATGCATGTGGTACCAATGGAGCAGAACTCCCATCTCAAAATAATTGCCAATAAATAGAGGCATCAACAAGGCATAAGTCTTCATCTTAATATTCGCCAATACAGGTCATCTTAACAAGCATCAACTTCATCTTGAAATGCAATGTATGTGACACAATCATGAATGTAATGACAACACCATAATTAACAACATCTCAATACAACATCATCGTTGGCTAGAAGCCTACATCTTAATAGCTGTCAATTATTAGAGGCATCTCAACATCATTCATCAATATCATTCATCAATATCATTCATCAATATCATTCATCAACACCATTCATCAACGTCATTTATCAACATAATTCATCAACATCATTTATCAACATAATTCACAGCAACTCAGCCATACAACAATACAACGATAGATCGACAATCCCGCAACGTTGGCCATAGGCCTACAATATGATATTGCCTATAATTAATTAATCATCTAGGCTTACCTCTAAATTACCAAACCTCTACATATTATTAATTTTGTAATACTACATCATTATCATCATTAATCTTATTGTTATGAACCAAACAATAATCTATAATCATCTTATCCTCATCATACTTCACAAAATCATCATAGCGATTAACGCGGGAAGCTAACTCTAATTCTAATTTGGGTACTAGGATTTACTCTCCTTATCCTTCATTTTAATCCTTAAGAATTAAGTTCACTGCGTTAGCTATCCAACGCTTCGAACGAAACTTCAAACGGAGTCCAAAAACTCAAGTTACAGCCTTCGGAAACGATTCTGTCAAAAACCAGACTACATGGGTCGACGCATAACGTCTTGAGTCGACGTGTACTGGGCTTAACACGCTGCATGATTCAAAGCGTAATCCTCTTGGGTCGACTCATACTGAGTCTGAAACACTGCATGTATCGATACATAGTCTTATGTATCGATTCATCCTGAGTCTAAAAGCTTGCATCACTACTAAAAAAAAGACATTTGAGAAAAGGCTTTTACATCGGGTATCAAAATATATGATGTAAAAAATACAATTAATAACATTTTACATCAGGTATTTATTTGCAATGATATAAAAAATAAGAAAAAAAATATTTTCCGCTACCTATTACATCGGGAAATCTCATTCACCGATGTAAAAGGTTTCAGAAAAAAATACGGTGGCATTTTTGTAAATAAGAAACAAGGTGGCAGAAATGTAAAAAAAAAAACAAGCAAGATATTACATCGGTTTAACTAAAAACCGATGTAATAGGTTCACACGCAGATTGTGAATATATAAAATATATTAAAACAATTACATCGGGTAGTATTATAAACCGATGTAAAAAACCAATTAAAACACGCTTGCATCGGTCCACAAACCAACCGATGTAAAAAACTAATTAAAACACGCTTGTATCGGTTCTTGTCTCCACCGATGTAAAAGGTCACACGCTTGCATCGGGCCTTTTTCCACCGATGTAAAAGGTTCACAGGCCCAAACCCTTACATCGGTCCATTGATTCCACCGATGTAATAGGTTCCATATATTATTCAATTTGGCTCCTAATTGCACATTATTTCCATTGTACAATACGCAGACGCGGACGCAGACGCCGCCCCTGTTCACGCATCCTCGTCGCCTCATTGTACAACTTCACGCCGTTTCACATCTCCACGTCTCCTCGCCGCCCCTGTTCACGCATCCCCGTCGCCTCAATGTACGCCGTTCACGCCGTTTCACATCTCCACGTCTCCTCGCCGCCCCTGTTCACGCATCCTCGTCGCCGCCCCTGTTCACGCTGTTCACGACATTTCGCCGACCGATTCACGCCCTTCCTCGCTCGCCGTTTCAACTGTAAGTCACATTCTTCACTTACTGCCCAACTTTTTCTGCTTGTAATGCTTGGCATTTTTTACAGACTACCAGTAGAAAATTGTGTTATTCTGGTTTCAGCAAACTTTGCCATGTTTTTATCACACTGCTCAGTAGTTCTTGACTTTTTGTTGCAACATTTTGTGATCTTGGATCAGCAATGTTGATGCTACTTCTATGCATTTAGACTCGGTAACTCAAGTTTTTCTTATTATTCAATGAGTGTTGTGTTAAAATAGTATAAATGTTTATGAAAGATATATAAATCTAATATTAAATACTATAATAAGAAATAATATACATCCTTCATGACATTACAGATACATCCTTAAAAAAAATTAAATAAATTAAACGATCACAAGTTTCTGTTAGAATAGATATCTCAGAAAAGGTTTCCGCAATTGGTTTTATATATATATATATATATATATATATATATATATATATATATATATATATATATATATATATATATATATATATATATATATATATATATATATATATATATATTTTGTTGATAATGTAGATATAATACTATATAGATAGAGATAGATAAGGAACGGCTTGAAGGATTTGTGGCTACTAGCTAGCCACCATTATTGTCACGTTCTTTTTTATGTCTCTTAAAAATGCAATTAATATAGTGTCAATAACACCAACCAACAACCAACCATAGCAAATTAGCAACTGAATCTTAAAATCTTATCACATTGGAGCCTTAAGGTCCTCTCAGAAACACACTGTTTATCTTTAACCTATCAAACTTAATAGAGTTATCACCTTGCCATTGAAATTTGATTCTATTTTTCTTTCTCCGCGAAGCAGCACAACTTGCAATCTCGGAATCTCCGTGAAGTAGCGCAGCCGCGGGCACACCGTTCGTCAGACCTTCCTCCGTGTGAACATAGTTATGGATCGTAGTTGTATGAGAGCTAATCGATTAAGTGACGAGTACGAACATGGAGTGATGGAATTTCTATAGTTTGCTGAAAGTAATGCTGAAAAAAGTATTCCTACGCTTTTTCTCTGTCCATGTGTTCGTTCTGCAAATAAAGAACCAAAACGTAGTAAGAAATAAATCATGGATCATCTAATTTATGGCACGGTGAAGTAGTAGCAAAGTCAAACGTGTCTCAAAGAGATGATGTTAGTGTAGAAATGGATGATCGTCTAGAAGACATGATGCGTGATATTGGACAAGATTCGTTTAAGAGGGCACATACGTATGATACTATATGCAATGACAAGGATAAACCATTGTACCCGGGATGTAAAAAATTTACACGTCTGTCAGCCGTGTTAAAAGTATTTAATCTGAAGGTAAAGAATGGGTGGACTGACAAAAGTTTTATCGAGTTGCTTGAATTGTTGACCGAAATGCTTCCAGAAGATAATGTAATGCCAAGTCGTTATTACGAGGCGAAGAAAATATTGTGTCCGATGGGTTTGGAGTATGAAAAGATACATGCATGCCCTAATGATTGCATATTATACAGAAAAGAGTATGAAAAGTATAATCATTGTCCGAAGTGCAAGGCTTCACGCTACAAAAAGAAAGATGGTGAATCAATTGATGATGAGGTGGTCAAAAAGGGTCCTCCTACGAAAGTGGTATGGTACCTACCAATAATTTCAAGGTTCAAGAGATTATTCGCCAATGCAGATGACGCAGAGAATCTTAGATGACATGCAGAAGAAAGAAAATATGATGGACAAATTCGTCATGTAGCTGATTATTTGCAATGGAAGAAAATAGATTCTTTGTTTCCAAATTTTGGCAAAGAGTCGAGAAACCTTAGACTTGGACTTGCTACTGATGGAATGAATCTGTTTGGTAATCTGAGTACTAACCATAGTTCTTGGCTTATTCTCTTGATGATGTATAACCTATCTCCTAGGTTGTGCATGAAGCGTAAATATATTATGTTATCGATGATGATATCGGGCCCAAAACAACCAGGAAATGACATAGACGTTTATCTAAGTCCACTGATTGATGATTTAAGAGTGATGTGGGAGGAAGGGGTGGATGTTTTTTATGCGTATTTTGGCGAACAGTTCAATATGCGTGCCATGTTGTTTTGCACCATCAACGATTTTCCGGCATATGGTAATTTGTCTGGGTATAAAGTTAAAGGGCATAATGCGTGTCCTATATGTGAAAAAGACACTTGTTACCATCAGCTTGAAAAAGGAAAGAAGACCGTTTATCTCGGGCATCGAAAATTTCTAAAACGTTATCATCCATATCGTAGATTGCGGAAAGCTTTCAATGGGGAACAAGAGCATGGTATTGCTCCAAAGCCCTTGTCTAGAGAGGAAGTTTATCAGCGACAACAGGGACTTGATGTTGTCTTTGGAAAGTACCAAAAACGGTCTACTGTGAAAAATGTATGGAAAAAGAGATCGATTTTCTTCGATCTTCCATATTGGTCTAGTCTTGATGTAAGACATTGTATTGATGTGATGCACGTGGAGAAAAATGTATGTGATAGTGTAATCGGAACACTTCTCAACATTCAAGGCAAGACAAAAGATGGTATTAATGCTCGTCTGGATTTGGGTTTGATGGGTATACGAGAAGAGTTAACTCCACAATATATATGTAACAAGACATATTTGCCTCCTGCCTGCTACACTTTGTCTAAAAAAGAGAAAACTAGTTTTTGTGAGTGTTTACAAAGTATCAAAGTGCCACATGGTTACTCATCAAATGTCAAGAGGCTTGTATCAGTTAAAGATTTTAAATTAGTTGGCTTAAAATCTCACGACTATCATGTCTTAATGCAACAACTACTACCATTGGCTATTCGTGGGATATTGCCTAACAACGTAAGGAAGACTATAACTAGGTTGTGCTTATTTTTCAATGCAATTTGTTGTAAAACCATTGATCCACTAAAGTTAGACGATTTGGAAAATGAGGCTACAGTTATCTTGTGCCAATTAGAGATGTATTTTCCTCCTTCATTTTTTGACATTATGGTTCACTTGATTGTTTATCTAGTAAGAGAGATTAGATTATGTGGTCCAGTTTTTTTACGATGGATGTATCCAATAGAGCGATACATGAAGATTCTAAAAGAGTATACAAAAAACCCACACCGTCCGGAAGCATCGATTATTGAGAGGTACATTGCAGAAGAAGCAATTGAGTTTTATTCTAACTATTTGTCAGGAGTGGATGTTGTAGGGGTTTCCAAGTCTCGTCATGATGGAAGATATGAGGGTGTGGGTACACAAGGTTTAAAAGTCAAGAGCTTAAGTATTGATGTGGTTGTTCAAGCGCATTTATATATATTGAATAACATAGATGAAGTTCAACCTTACTTATCTGCTCACAAAAGCATCATAAAGAAAAAGTACCCCAAGATGAATGAAAGAGGGTTGTTAAAAGAGCATAATAAGAGTTTCTCTGAATGCTTTAAAGAAAGAATTGCTAATGAAGATAGTGTTTCTAATACAATTAAGTGGTTGTCTTACGGGCCTAAATGTAACATAATAACTTGGAGTGGATATGATATTAATAAAAACCTCTTTTTATACAAAGTCAAAGGATGACCGTAGTACCATGCAAAATAGTGGGGTAATGATTGTGGCTGAGTCCATGCACTTCTCTAGTGCTAAAGATAAAAACCCGGTTATGGCATCTACACCGTACTTTGGGGTGATTGAAGAGATTTGGGAAGTTAATTATGTTGCGTTTAAAGTTCCTGTATTTAAATGCAAATGGATTGATATCAACAGTGGTGTCATAATCGATGAATTTGGAGTTACACTGGTTGATCTTAGCAAGTTAGCTTATGCGAACGAACCATTCATCATGGCATCTCAAGAAAAACAAGTGTTTTATGTCACAGATCCTTCTAATAAAAAGTGGTCAGTGGTTTTACAAGGAAAGGTCCATGATAGTGATGAAAATCATGATGATAATCTTGATATTTCTGAAACTCATCCTTTCTCAACAAATGTGACTACATTCATTAAAGAAAATGAAGGGGATGATGTGCATGCTATTCGCATAGACCATGAAGAAGGGATATGGGAGGACTAGTAAGATTTTTTGTATAAGTTAATTCCACGTTACTTTATTTTCTAATTGTTTTTATTTTGTGCTTAATTTTATTTCTAATTGTTTTTATTTTGTGCTTAATTTTATTTCTAATTGTTTTTATTTTTTGCATAATATTATTTCTCATTATTTTTGTTTTGTGTAAACAGATACATGGGTGATTCAAACCCTAATAAAAGAAGAGTTAGAGGTCCCACTTTAATGACACAAATTGACAAAGTTCATCAAACAGGTGAAAAGATAAAGGTCGAGTTTAATGCAAGAACCTATGAATGTATTGGTGTTGGTAAAAATGCTACACATTTCAAGAGTTATATAGCATCTCTTGCTCGACAGTATTGTAGTATTGTGAAAAATGATTGGAAAGAAGTAGATGAAGGCGTAAAAGATGCTATTTGGACTGATATTCAGGTATTTTAAATACAATACTTTATTATATTTTATAATCATATACTAATTAACAACATATGACATATACTATATTTGTAGGCTCATTTTACTATTCCAGAATGTAAAGATACAAAGAAGGATAGGTTGAAGAAAGAATAGATTAAATATGCGGGAGAGCGATGGAGAGGTTTTAAGACACAACTAATAGATAGATATATTCATCATCCCATAGAAAATGATCCTCCTCCATATGTCAAGTATAACTTTATTACGGAAGACGCATGGAAAGAGTTTCTCAAGATTCGAGATACCCCTGAATTTAAGGTTAGTAGGAGTTATATGTTTTTGTGTGCATAACATTTTTATTATATTTAGTGATTAATTACTTGTTTGACTTTATAATAGGAAAAAAGTCATAAGGGTAAGGATAATGTGGCCAAGAATGTATACCCACACGTATTGTCTCGTGGAGGGTATCGCTTGCTTGAGGAGAAAATTATGAAAGAAAAGTCATCATCGAGAGATAATTCTACATTAGATGATAATGATAGTCCATCTCCACCGTCACGCCATGAGTTATGGAAGAGAGCACGACAAAAGAAAGGGGGAGAATACACATCAAAATCTACACAAGAGGTTGCTGAAAAAATTATAAGTAAACAACGAAAAATTATTCAAGTATCATTATATTTGTGATTGATTAATTGATGTTTTTGCATTTTGTAGGATTCTCTAGTTCAAGAAGCTGAAAAAGGTGCAATTGTTCCCGATGGACGTAACGATATCTTATCATTAGCCATTGGAACATCTGAGCATGTAGGTCGTGTTCGTGGTGTTGGAAAACACCATAAACAAAGCACTTACTTTGGAAGATCACGTCAACATATTGACATAAATGAACAACTTGCAATATTGGAAACAAAACTTAGAGTTGAACTTGAAGAAAAGTTGGTTGAAGAGCGTAAGATGTTTCAATAATCATTAATGGAGACACTTAAGTCTATGGGTTTATCACAAAGCACAGGTGATAATAAATGCATTGAAAAATTGGAAATTATCGATGGAAGCGGAAAAGGAAGTTGTTCAGCTGCAAAGGGAAGCACAAAAGAGAGCACAAAAGACGTGGAAGTTGATGATGTTCAGAGATTGTTACTCATGGTTTTGAAAATGGATGATAACCATTTGGCAATACAATTAAGTCATTGTGCGAGTGTCTCTAATTTTTATGTTTCAGCTAAATGTATCAGAGAGTTATTGGTGGGTTTAGGTCATTGGCTTGACGTGTCTATTCTGCAAATTTGGTGCACGTAAGTACATTTTATTGTTTTATTAAAGTCAATCTCTATTAATATGTTATATCTCTCATCACTTTGATTCTAATGTTTATTTTAAAATTATTCAGGTATATTCATCGTGTTTGTCTTGAGAATTCCATTTCAGAATTATATGGATTTATGGACTCTGCTAGGTGTATTTATAATGATAATGTAGCGAAATCTCAAGAAGATGTTAAAAATTACGTACTAGAAAAGTTACGTGATGAAAACAGAGTGTGCCACTTACTACCATTAATTCATGGGTAAGAATTTTTATGAAATTGTGTTTTATATTATTTAATTTTGATAACATATATATTTTATGTGACTTTTCTGTTTCCACAGACACGTACGGGAGACATTGGCAATTAATAGTCATGTGTCCAAGAGACAATTTAGTTGTCGTATTTTGTTCACTTCATCGGGAAATTGACCATCACACGAAGAAAATTATTACAAAGTAAGTTTATCTTTCATGTGACTTTCATTGACAACTAATAGTTATGTGATTTTTCATTGGCGAGTAAATTTAGTTATGTGATGTTTATCTTTTTGTATTAGTTCTTTTGGGATTCATCAAATGGAAAATGGAAATAGAAAAAAGGCTACATGGCTTCATCCCAATGTAAGTGTGATGTAAATTGTAATTCTATAGTTAAATTTATGATAAATATTCACTAATTATGTCATTCAATTGTAGACAAGGCAACAACATAACTCTAATGATTGTGGATACTATGTGATGAAAAATATATTGGATATTGTCTCTGCTAATATAACCGAGAATTGGATGCAGGTACTAAAAATAACTTTACTTTATTATTTACTTTTTGTTTTTCGACTTAATATGAATTTTTAAAAAATAACTCTATATTGTTATATTTATGTATTATAGGTATTCGATGACCCAACAGAATTAACACCAGATGATTTGTATAATTTGCGACTTCGTTGGGCAAAATGTTTCTTTGAGTTACATGAACATTAAGTTTATCTTGGTGAGTTTTATAGAATTGTATAAGTTGTGGTTTTTGCACAATACATGTGTTTGCACATGTATTGGGTTTCTTGATTTTTTTTTTGCTGATATTAATTGTTATTATTTATTGTCAAGCAATGTGATTTTGGTGTTGTCTACTGAAGATTTTATATTGGTAATTCAAGTTTGGAAACTTAGAAATAGTTGAATATTTTTGTATATTTTGTGAATAATATGTAATTGTAAGTTTTGAAAAAGACTTATAAATAGTTGAATATTTTTGTATATTCTGTGAAGAATTTGTAATTGTAAGTTTGTTGTTTGTTGTAATAAAATACAAGTTTGCAATACAATTGTTCAATTTGTAAGTTTTTTGTGAAAAATATGAAAACATCGACCTAGATGTGGTCTATGTGATGTTGGAAAGCTATGAAATCTATATAGCGACATAAATATAGTCTGTGTGATATTGGAAAAATATGAAAAAATGGGTATAAATTATATTTGTACAGGGAAACATCCAGAAAATAAATAATATATTGCCAAAAAATTTCATACATTTTACATCGGTTATTACTCAAAACTGATGTAAAAACTTTCAAAAAGGTACTTTTTACATCGGTAGGGAGTAATAACCGATGTAAAAAGTTGCGTCACTAGGGACTTTTTACATCGGGTATTACTTCCAACCGATGTAAAAAATTGGATCAATTTTTTTAAAATATTGTAATAATTGTTTCTTACATCATTCTTATATTATAACCGATGTAAAAAGAGTACTTTTTACATCGGGTATTACTTCCAACCGATGTAAAAAATTGGATCATTTTTTTTAAAATATTGTAATAACTGTTTCTTACATCATTCTTATATTATAACCGATATAAAAAGGGGACTTTTTACATCGGTCCCAGAACCGATATAAAAAGTACCTGATTTACTATATCGCCTGACTTTACATCAGACCCATAACCGATGTAAAAAGTCAGTTTCACCCGATGTAAAAAGTCATTTCTGCACTAGTGCATGTATCGACGCATGGCTTCTTCGTATCGACTCATCCTGAGTCTAAAAGTCTTCATGCATTGACGCATGGCTTTTGGTGTCGACACATACTGTTTTGTCATGAATATTTTCTGCGATTTCACTATGTTTTCACTGTAGTTTCAATGCTTTAGGCCCTTAAAACATCATTTAATCATAGGTAATCATCAATTATAATTATCATATATTTCTACATCAATTATACAACATTAGGGCATCATCATTCATCCTTAAATCATCGATTTTCATCATACAATAATATGTATATTCCAATCATAAACAAGACAATTTTTCACATTTAATCCCATATACTAATCATCATAAACCGTATTATAGAGTCAGAACCCCACCCTTACCTTGGATTGAAGGTTGCTCTATAACTTTTTCGATTGAATTTCGTTCTGCCTCTTTTCCTTCTTTTCTGCAACTTTCATGTTCTCTTTCTCTTCTTCTGACCCTTATTTCTTTCTCTTCTTACTGCTTCTTCTTTTTCCTTATTATTTCTAAAAACTGATATAATAACCCTATAGTTCTCTTTATGCCTTAATGGGCTTAAGACTCTTACACCCCCTTTCTACTACTTCTATTATTTCAAACAAGCCCATATCAAATAATATTATTATTCTAATATTATTCCACAATTTAATAGAATAAATAAATCCAATAACCATAACACATCAACTATCATCATAACACAACTTCACAAATATTCCAAAAAATAATTTAATTAAATTACGGGCGTTACAACTCTCCCCCACTTAGAATATTTTCGTCCTCGAAAATTTACCTTAATCAAACAACTCAGAATAGGAGTCTCTCATCTTGCTCTCCAACTCCCAAGTCATGCTTTCTCCAACAGCTCCTAGCCAAACCAATTTAACCAAAGCAATCTCTTTGTCCCTCAGAGTCTTTATTTCATGATCCGCGTTCCGTACAGGCATCGTCTCCACCTTAAGGTTATCCCGTACTTGCACATCATCCATATGAATCACATGAGATGGATCTGAAATATACTTCCGGAGTTGTGACACATGAAACACATCATGCAAATTCGAAAGATTATGCGGTAAAGCCACTCCATAAGCAACATTCCCAACTCTCTCCGAAATCTGATATGGTCCAATAAAACAAGAAGTGAGCTTCTTAGACTTCAATGCTCGCTCAACACCAGTCACAGGTGTAACTCTAAAAAACACATGGTCACCCGCTTGAAATTCTAAATATTTCTTTCGCTTGTCATGATAACTCTTCTGTCTACTTTGGGAAGCTTTCATCTTTTCTCGAATCAACTTCACCTTCTCAGTAGTCTCACGAACAAGTTCAGGTCCAAGTACTGCACTTTCTCCAGATTCATGCCAACATAAAAGAGTTCTACATCTTCGACCATACAACGATTCAAAATGTGTCATCCCAATACTAGAATGGTAAATGTTATTATAAGTGAAATCTATCAACGGAAGATAAGTATCCCACGAACCTCCCTGCTCGAGAACACATGCCCTCAGCAAGTCTTCCGATGATTGAATAGTCCGTTCAGTCTGACCATCTGTCTGAGGGTGATACGCCGAACTCAACCTCAACTTAGAACCCAACGCTTCTTGCAAACTCTTCCAAAAATCAGAAGTAAATCTTGGATCTCTATCTGACGCAATTCATAAAGGAACACCATGCAGCTTCACGATTACACGTGTAAATCTCAGCCAACTTCGACACTGGAAAACTGATGTTAATAGGAATAAAATGAGCCGACTTTGTAAGCCTATCAACAATCACCCAAATCGAATCATGTCCTCTTATAGTATTAGATAACCTCGTCACAAAGTCCATCAAAATGCTATCCCATTTCCATTTTGGAACTTCTAACGGTTGCATCAATCCTGCAGGCTTCTGATGTTCAACTTTCGATTTCTGATAAGTCAAACATGCATACACAAACCGATCCACATCACTCTTTATTCCAGGCCACCAAAACAAACCTTTCAAATCTTGATACATCTCTGTAGCTCCTGGATGAATACTCAACTTAGTTTTATGACTCTCTTCAAGTATCACTTTCTTCATCTCAGCATCATCAGGAATACAAATCCGGTTACGAAATCTCAACACACCTTGCGCATCTAGCTTAAAATCATTGTTCTCAGACTGATTGATTCCAACCATCGAATCTACCAGTTTCACATCCAACTTTTGAGCTTCTCTGATACTGTATAGAAATTCATTATTAATCTTTAACATACCCAACATAATACTCCACGGTGTCACCTCGCAAACTAAGCTCATATCTATGAACTGTTCAATTAAATCCAATTCTTTAACCATTATTGCCGACATATGTAAAGCCTTTCGACTCAACGCATCAGCTACCACATTCGCTTTTCCCAGATGATAATTCAAACCGAAATCATAATCCTTTAACAATTCCAACCATCTTCGTTGCCTCATATTCAAATCCTTTTGATTGAATAAATACTTTAAGCTCTTATGGTCACTAAACACTTCAAATCTAGAACCATAAAGATAATGCCTCCAAATCTTCAACACAAAGACAACTGCAGCAAGCTCCAAATCATGTGTAGGATAGTTCTTCTCATGAGTCCTTAACTGCCTTGACGCATAAGCAACTACCTTATCATTCTGTATAAGCACACCTCCTGAACCCATCTCAGAAGCATCACAATATACCACAAAAGGCTCTCCTGGATTAGGCAACGTCAAAATCAGAGCCAACGTCAATCTCTTCTTCAATTCTGTAAAACTTTCTTCGCACTGAACATCCCATACAAAAGCTCTACCTTTGCAAGTCAACTTAGTCAACGGAAGTGCCAACTTATAAAAACCTTTGATAAACCTTCTATAGTAACTAGGTAATCCCAAAAATCTTCTAATCTCAGTAGCTGACTTTGGAGTTTCCTATTGCAACACAACATCAACCTTCAATGGATTTACAACAATGCCACTACCTGAGATCACATGACTAAGAAAACTAACCTCTTTTAACCAGAATTTACACTTAGACAGCTTTGCATACAACTTCTTCTCTTTCAAAACTTGCAATACTACTCTTAAGTGTTCTGCATGCTCTTCTTCTGACTTAAAGTAAATCAAAATATCATCAATAAACACCACCACAAACTGATCCAAATAAGTATGAAAAATAAGATTCATGTATTCCATGAATACTCCCGGTGCATTAGTAACACCGAAAGGCATCACCGAATACTCATAATGTTCATAACGCGTTCTGAAAGCCGTCTTCTGGATATCTTCATCCTTCACTTTAATCTGATGGTAACTCGACCTCAAATCAATCTTACTGAACACACGAGCCTCCACCAATTGGTCCATCAAGTCATCTATTCTTGGAAGAGGATACTTGTTCTTAATCGTCACTTTATTCAATTGTCTATAATCAATACAAAGCCTCACACTTCCATCTTTCTTCTTTACTAACAACACTAGAGCTCCCACGGCGATACACTTGGTCTTACAAACTTCTTTTCAAGTAACTATTCCAATTGCTTCTTTAACCCTGACAATTCAGATGCAGACATCATGTATGGTGCCATAGACACAGGTCTGGTACCAGGTATAAGATCAATTGCAAATTCAACTCCCCTCTCCAGCGGTACATCAGGAATTTCATCAGGGAAAACTTCAGGAAATTCACACACCACCTGCAATTCCTCAATTATAGCTTGAGTCTCTACAGATAGCGACGCCATCAACGAGAACATCTGTGCTTATTCTTGCATCAACATCCTCAACTGTCTAGCAGAAAATAGACTATCTTCCTCTTCTTCAGGAGTAGAAAACCTCACAGACTTGTCATAACAGTTAATATGAACATAATTATACTCTAACCAGTTCATACCCAAAATCACATCCAAACCTCTTAACGGTAAACAAACCAAATCAACAGTAAAGTCTCTATCGAAGATCGACAAGGGACACTTTAAACACATGAAAGAAGTAGTCACCGACCCCTTGGCTGGAGTGTCGACGACCATTTTTCTATTCATAGAAGACAACATAAGACCCAATCTTTCAACACAATCAGCAGCAATAAAATAATGAGTAGCATCGGTATCAATAATAGTAATTAAAGGAGTACTATTAATGAAACATGTACCTCTGATAAGTCTGTCCTCAGCAACCGTCTGATCCTCAACCAAAGCGAACACTTTACCACTTATCTACGCCCTCTTTGGTTTCTGACACTGACTTCCAATGTGCCCTTCTTCACTACTATTGAAACAAATCACATCCTTATGCTTGCACTCAGATACAACATGTCCATTCTTACCACAACAAAAACACCTCTTTACTTCAGTAGTACACACATTACTCTTATTCCCAGGTTTTCCATATTTAAAACAAACCACACAGCAGGAGCATCTCCCCCACTAGTCCTCTGACCCTGAGCAGCTTTCTGTTTACCTTTACCAGCTGGGGTATCATACGGCTTACCACGATTCTGTTGGTGCTTACCCATCTTCTCACTGATAATCTTGTAATGAGCATTATTATCCTCTTCATAAATCCTGCAACTATCAATCAAATCAACAAAGACACAAATCTTTTGGTATCCAACTTCCTTCTTGATCTCTGGGCGCAACCTTTTCTCAAACTTGATACACTTTGAAAACTCAGCATCTGCCTCAGTGTAGTGCAGATAAAACTTAGCCAACTCAGAAAACTCTGCAGCATAGTCAACAACCAACATATTCCCTTGCTTCAGCTCAAGGAACTCAATCTCCTTCTTACCACGAACATCTTCAGGAAAGTACTTCCTCAGAAATTCCCTACGGAACACAGCCCAAGTGACATTTTCACTTGCAACTTCTAATCTCTGACAAGTCTCTAGCCACCAGTCATCAGCCTCAACTGCTAGCATATGAGTACCATATCGAACCTTTTGCGTTGGAGTGCAATCCATCACACGGAAGATTCTCTCAATCTCTTTCAACCAATCCAATGCTCCGTCAGGATCATACTTTCCCTTGAACGTAGGCAGATTCTCTCTCTGGAAAGTCGCCAAACTACGAGATCCAGCATTCCCATCAGCATTCGGCTGATTCTCCATCGCATGCGCCATTGCTTCTAAAGCAGCAGCAAGTGAAGCATCATTCCTTCCAGCCATCTCAACTTATCACTACAACATAAACAACGGTTAGAACTCAAATTAATAATACTCGATTGTTAGACAACTACGATTCGACAACAAGGTCGGACGGACCAACCTTTGCTCTGATACCAACTTTGCAACACCCCAATTCTACCCGACAATTATAAATTTAAATCAGAGTCATCAAATTCATGAAAATGAATCAGGATGTCACAAATTCAACTTAGTAAAAAAACATTGCATTCAACGTGGATACATAAAACTTTAAAACTTCTGATGAACTATCAGCATAATAATTTAATCTCTTAATTCAACGACTTAAACATCTACGTAGCGGAATCATAATAACATCTTTTCCCATCATTACAACAACTTCAAAATGACACATACTTAGCGACAATCAAATTAAAGTTTAACAACTGAAATAATCAATAATTAAAAGCAACAAGTGTTCATCCCTCCGAGTGTTACGTATTAGAGCAATGACACTGACTCAAACTACTGAAGGTATACAACCTTCACTCTGGATTACCTGCACGTTACCAACGTAAGGGTAACATTCAAACAAAAGGGGTGAGATATCTAACAATATAATAAAACGTATGATAAATAATATATTAAATTAGATCACATAACATCACCACTTCTTATCATATAAACAACAATAATCGCAATAGAATACCAACAATATACACATTTACCGCATCAATAAACAACTTCTTTATGCAATCATATAATGCGACTCAATACTATGCAAATGCATGTGGTACCATTGGAGCAAAAATACCATCTCAAAATAATTGGCAATAAATAGAGGCATCAACAAGGCATAAGCCTTCATCTTAATATTCTCCAATACAAGTCATCTTAACGAGCACCAGCTCCATCTTGAAATACAATGTATGCGACATAATCATGAATGTAATGACAACACCATAATTAACAACATCTCAACACAACATCATCGTTGGCCAGAAGCCTACATCTTAATAGCTGCAAATTATTAGAGGCATCTCAATATCATTCATCAATATCATTCATCAATATCATTCATCAATATCATTCATCAACATCATTGATCAACGTCATTTATCAACATAATTCATCAACATCATTTATCAACATAATTCACAACAACTCAGCCATACAACAATACAATGATAGATCGACAATCCCGCAACGTTGGCCATAGGCCTACAACATGATATTGCCTATAATTAATTAATCATATAGGCTTACCTCTAAATTACCAAACCTCTACATATTATTAATTATGTAATACTACATCATTATCATCATTAATCTTACTGTTATGAACCAAACAATAATCTATAATAATCTTATCCTCATCATACTTCACAAAATCATCATAGCGATTTACGCGGGAAGCTAACTCTAATCCTAATTTGGGTATTAGGATTTACTCTCCTTATTCTTCATTTTAATCCTTAAGAATGAAGTTCACTACGTTAGATATCCAACAATTCAAACGACACTTCAAACAGCGTCTGGAAACTCAAGTTACAGACTTCAGAAACGATTCTATCAAAAACCAGACTACATGGGTCGATGCATAACATCTTGAGTTGACGCGTACTGGGCTTAACACGCTGCATGAGTCGACGTGTAATCCTCTTGGGTCGACTCATACTGAGTCTGCAACACTGCATGTATCGATACATAGTCCTACGTATCGATTCATCATGAGTCTAAAAGCCTGTATGTATCAACGCATGGCTTCTTCATATCGACTCATCCTGAGTCTAAAAGCCTTCATGCATCGACGCATGACTTTTGGTGTCGACACATACTGTTCTATCATGAATATTTTCTGCGATTTCACTATGTTTTCACTGCGGTTTCCATGCTTTAGGACCTAAAAACATCCTTCAATCATAGGTAATCATCAATTATAATTATCCTATATTTCTACATCAATTATACAGCATTAGGGCATCATCATTCATCCTTAAATCATCGATTTTCATCATACAATAATATGTATATTCCAATCATAAACAAGACAACTTTTCACATCTAATCCCACATACTAATCATCATAAACCCTATTATAGAGTCAAAACCCCACCCTTACCTTGGATTGAAGGTTGCTCTATAACTTTTCCGATTGAATTTCATTCTGCCCCTTTTCCTTCTTTTCTGCAACTTTCACGTTCTTTTTCTCTTCTTCCAACCCTTATTTCCTTCTCTTCTTACCGCTTATTCTTTTTCCTTATTATTTCTAAAAACTAATATAATAACCCTATAATTCTCTTTATGCCTTAATGGGCTTAAGACTCCTACACCTCCCCCCCCCCCCCCCCCCTTTCTACTACTTCTATTCTTTCAAACAAGCCCACGTCAAATAATATTATTATTCTAATATTATTCCACAACTTAATAGAATAAATAAATTCAATAACCATAACACATCAACTATCATCATAACACAACTTCACAAATATTTCAAAAAATTTAATTAAATAATTAATTAAATTACGGACGTTACACAATTCATTAGAACCCAAAACAAAGTTATCATAATTCAGAGAGTTTATACTTTAAAAAAGTAGAACAATACTAAATTAAAAACTAACAGGTCGACCATAAACAATTGCAGATGATGAGAAAACCATATTTGAAGAAGCACAAACATGTTAGGCCAATCATACATGCACGGAAGTCATGAGGCCCAATGAGCCAAATCTTGCACATTCAGAATTATTCAGTACACTAACTGTTTTTAAATATGCAATAACATCAAACTGTAAATCATCTTTAATGGAAAGGTAAGGTTAGTCTGACGCCATGAGCATCTTATGTCGAATCTTTCTAGACACTGTTTGGGTAAAAGGCTTATTGGAATGCTTATATCATAAACACTTATCATAATTAAGTGTTAATGCACAAGTTATTTTAATTCTTCTCTCATCTATACACTCTTTTTGCAAACAAACTATTTTTAACCAAAAATCAGAGATATTACAAGAGGTTCCTATAGAGTACTATAGATACATAAGGTGCTAATACCTTCATTTTTTATAACCATCCCCCGTACCTTAGATCTCTCTTTATTGCATTGCTTTTTGCTTTACTTTTAGTCTTGCTTCTTGTTTTGCATGTTTATTGTGGATTTTGTTTGATCTTTCCTCCTTTTCCCTTGAAAACAATAAAGTTCGGTGGTGACTTCCTAATTTGTGAGTCAAGTTAGTCAATAACTTAGTCTCTGATTTTTTCACTGCGATAGAAATGACGACTTCACTGGAGATTCTATCCTCAATAAGGTTAAACCTAGCTTGTTTATTCGTGTTTTATGCTATATTTCTTTGTTTGCCTGTTGTGTGGATTTTCTAGTCCTTTGGGTGTTTGATGATCTTGGAAGTCCTATACTCGAACTAAGTTTCACTTAAGATAGGATGGTGGTATAATCAAGAGTTACATGACTCGAGTAATCTTGAACGTAAGTAACATATGATATAACCCCATTAAGTGGAGGCCTCTTTGAAGGTAATAGTGTTAAACAAGACAATTGTAAAACATTATTACTTTCGACTTGAGAACCTAAGAAGCTGAGGACCTTAGAACCTTTAACCCATCTTTACCTTTATTAGAATGTAGTGCGGTGACAACTCAAGTGTAAACTTGGATTAACCGTTACGCGATATTAGACTCAGACAAATTTTTCTTAAAAATATTATCGATACCCACAAGTTATTGTGTAAATCAATAATATAAAAAAAAATAAAAAAAATCACGTCTATGAGAACTTTTATAACCATGTTGTTAAGGTGATAAATTCTTAGTATACACCTTGTGATTCTCTTTGCAAATATCGAAAGTATCTTGTCCATGGATTCAGCAGTAAAGTGATACGAGAATACGAGAATTCCAACACTCTCTGACGAATCCAATCTACCCCCAACCAAACTGGGTCCCACCTCTGTTCTTCCTTTACCCTTTCACCTCCGTCAACCAACAACACATTATAATTATGAATTATTACTCTCTCTTCCTCTGTCTTTAGCTGTCTACGACGTTAGAATTAAAAAACTCTCTTGTTATTCTTACTTTCTTCAACAACAAACACAAGGAGAATCTCCACCAACCTTGAATTCAATTTTCTAGGGTTTCTCAACCGTTTATGCATTTCCTTCTCCCAGATCTCAATTCCACCTCCCATCTCCACAATGTCCGGACCTCTAGATCGTTTCGCAAGACCATGTAAGTACACACCTTCAATCAATTTGAAATTCTCGTTTCTCTTGAATTCTTGTTCTTATTGGTGATTTCAATTTGTTAGGTTTTGAGGGGTTTTCTGGTAGTGATGAGAAAAGGGAACGAAGATCTGATTTTGAGAACTCGGAAGATGAGAGGAGGACGAGAATTGGATCTCTGAAAAAGAAAGCCTTGAATGCTTCCACTAAGTTTAAGCATTCTCTTAGGAAGAAGAGTGGGAGGAGAAAGAGTGACGGACGTGTTAGCTCTGTTTCGATTGAGGATATTCGGGATGTCGAGGAGCTTCAAGCTGTCGATGGCTTTCGGCAGTCTTTGATCATGGATGAGTTGCTTCCAGACGCTTTTGATGATTATCATATGATGTTAAGGTTATTTGATTAATTTTCTTTGCTACTATTTCGACTTGTGATCTTGTAATTGTGTTTACTGGATTTTGTTGTTTGTTGATATAGGTTTTTGAAAGCCAGGAAATTTGATATTGAAAAAGCTAAGCATATGTGGGCTGACATGCTACAATGGAGGAAGGAGTTTGGTGCTGACACTGTTATGCAGGTAAATGCACTTTCAATTTGGGCTTTTGTTTCGTTGTCTGCTGTTTCCTAATGTTGTATACTTTTAGGGTACATTTTGATCAATGATTTTGGAGAAGAGGGGTGAGCTTAATTTTCTTTTTCGAAAACTAATTTTGTGTGCTTGAAATGTTACGTAATCAATTATGATGGGTTTAATATCCTTTTTGGTCAGCATGTTAACCTATGAGTTCATATTGGTCCTTGACTCTTCGAAACGTACCAAGGTTAGATTTAGCAATAGATTTTGGGGTTTTTCCATCGCTAATTAGACGAAAAGGAAAGGATATTAAGCCTTTGTTACGTTATCATCTCAATTATATGTCAAAGTTGAGACACAGCCCTCTAAAACCTTCCCTTCCAAAGTCCTTGATTCGAACATACTCTAAAGTGATTGATTGATTGCTGCCCTTTGTCTAATATTTTGTTTTTTGCATCAGGATTTTGAGTTGCCCTTTGTCTAATATTTTGTTTTTTGCATCAGGATTTTGAGTTCAAAGAGTTAGATGAAGTTGTGAAATATTACCCACATGGGCATCATGGTGTAGATAGGGAGGGAAGGCCTGTGTATATTGAAAGGCTTGGAAAAGTTGATCCTAACAAACTTATGCAAGTTACAACTATGGATAGATATGTAAAGTACCACGTGCAAGAGTTTGAGAAGTCGTTTGCAATAAAGTTTCCTGCTTGCACTATAGCTGCCAAGAGGCACATTGATTCAAGCACCACAATCTTAGATGTTCAAGGAGTGGTATGTTGCCAAGAATTATTTTTCTTTGCGTTAGCCGTAAACTGAAGATTTTTAATCATTCGAATCATTTTTAATTTATGATTCAATTATCAGGGCCTTAAGAATTTTACCAAGTCAGCCCGGGATCTCGTCATGCGATTGCAGAAGGTTGACGGTGACAATTACCCTGAGGTGTGATATCTCATGTCCTGTATATTGCTTTTGCCATTATTTTTTTGATGTTACTCAGTTATTGGAAATCCCCAAGGTGATATACCATGTTCACTGTGATTACCGGTTGTTTTTGTGCTGATACAGACACTCTGCCAAATGTTCATTATAAATGCCGGCCCTGGATTTAGATTGTTGTGGAGCACTGTCAAGTCTTTTCTTGATCCCAAAACAACTTCAAAGATCCATGTATGTTGAATATTGTCTTCTAGCTATTTAAAACTCTGTTTAATTATAGTATAAATTGCTTGATGCTTGGCTGGAAATTACTTAGGTTCTTGGAAACAAGTATCAAAGCAAACTACTTGAAGTAATTGATGCCAGGTACATAATGGCTTCATGATGTTTTTATTTTCTATCGACAAATGCATTCTTTAATAAGCCTAACGCATTGTGCTCTTTATAAAGTGAGTTGCCAGAATTTCTAGGAGGTACCTGCTCATGTGCAGATGAGGGAGGCTGCCTTAGATCTGATAAAGGGCCATGGAAAAATCCTGAAATATTGAAGGTCATATTCTATTCTTGGTTGATTTTTTTGACCGATCTTTATAATGTACTTTGGCAGATGTTATGCTATACCAGTCTGACTTGTAATAAGCTGACAGTTGATTGTGTTTGCACACTTTGTAGATGGTTCTCAATGGTGAACCACGGCGGGCAAGGCAAGTAGTAAAGGTTCTCAACAGTGATGGGAAGGTTATTGCATATGCAAAGCCTCGATACCCAATGGTAACTCTTTGCATGGCTGATTCTTACCTTGATCAAAGTGGAGCCAATTTGGCGCTTCCCACATTTTTCTCAACGGTCTATTTATCATATATCACTCTTACTTATGCTACTCCCACCTAACAGGTAAAAGGAAGCGATACGTCTACTGCTGAATCAGGGTCAGAAGCTGAAGATATAGCTTCTCCAAAAGCAAGGAAGAGCTATTCGCACCTTAGACTGACCCCTGTTCGTGAGGAAGTGAGTCTTGATCTGTTATACACATTTCTATTACTTTAAATATATAATACGTAATAACTAATCTGACAAGATATTGTGGTGTCGTTTGATCTATATAGCTGACTCCATATTGTGGAAAAAGACTTTGGCTGTTGTTTGTTGCAGTCCACAATATTTAAAGATATTGTGAGATGACAAGTAATCAAAATATAACACTAAGAGACCTGTTCAGAGAATTTTTCCTGTTCTGTTTCGGTTATAATTCTCGTTCACATTGTGTTTTTATCAGTCTAAGGTGGTAGGAAAGACAAGCTTTGCAAGTAATTTGTCTGGGTATGATGAATACGTTCCAATGGTAGACAAACCCGTTGATGCTGAATGGAAGAGGCAAATATCTCTACAGAGGACTCATACCTTAAAAGGTCGGTGACTTCTAGGCATTTATTGATACACCCTTTTGATGTAACTTATTTTTCTTATTCATTTAACGTTCACCCAATTGCACAAGTAGGTTTATGATGATTGTTTCTGGACTTTGCTGCTATAATTAGGTTTAGCATTTATGGTTGTAAAGATTATTTATATTGTGCTATAGTGTTTTCGGGGTTGGTTACCCCACAATGTTAGCTAAGATTGACAACTGCGGATCCTTCATATAGCATCCAGATTTCATTTGCACTTAAATTTCCAAAGGCTTTTGATGAGAGTGTCTGTTTGAGATCTAAACCATTCCTCGACTTATATTGAAGAGTTATAGATTTTAGGAGAGTTAGTTTCTTGATGTGAATTATTTAATATGATTTTCTGAATACAGGAACACGTCCTCTTCCTGACACACAGAATACTCCAGAAGGAGTTAAAGCTCGGATTTGGGTAGCACTGACTGCCTTTTTCTTGATGGTATTTGCTCTTTTCCGTCAATTTTCTTGCCGCATGACCAACAAACTTCCTGGAATATCATCTAATGAAGATCAGAGAACTTCAGAACCAACTCTCGAGACAAGAAACATGGAAGTTCTTTCTCCATCAACCCAAGAAAATACAGAGGAAATTCTCCTTCCCTCGTTGCTAAAAAGGTTAGGTGAGCTTGAAGAGAAGGTTGATACACTCCAATCTAAGCCATCTGAAATGCCATATGAGAAGGAGGAATTGTTGAATGCTGCTGTATGCCGGGTGGATGCTTTGGAAGCAGAGTTAATTGCTACTAAAAAGGTAGGATGGGTATTTTTGTTTAACACCAAGAAAGTGCAGTCATGGGAAACCAATTTTATGATAGCCGAGTATATGTCTAAAGCATTGAGATACATCCCTTTCTCTTCTCTTTTTTCTTATTCTTTATTATTTTTAAATATAAAACAAAAAAAAAAGTCCAGCTTTAGTAAAAAAAAACCAAAAAAAAAGTCCAGCTTGTTGCTGATTGCATGTTGCTTTCAATGTAGTAGAATAAGTTACTGCTGGCTTGGAACCGAATTTTGCGTTTTTAAAAAATGTGTTGTCTAAGTTAGGCCCTAATATTTGATATTTCTGGATTATGCATAGGCTCTCTATGAAGCGTTGATGAGGCAAGAAGAGCTGCTTGCTTACATTGACCGCCAAGCAGAAGCCAAATTACGGGTAAGTTGGCATCTGTATCTTCTTAGCAAAGTTAAAATCATTAAAAAAAAAGGACAATTTTCAGATTTCTGATATGTCTGTTTCCTTCTTTTGTTGTGTTTCAATCAGAAAAAGAAGTTTTGCTGGTGAGGTATATGGCTCATAGAAAGATACTCTACAAATACACTCCAATGAGGAAGATGTTTCTCAGAGCGCGGTTGTACCAATACTTACGGAATGTTGTACCAATGATGTAACTGTATCCAATGTTTTTCAGTGTATGCTATGAGTAAACTAAACAGATAATTACTTCACATGTGTGTATATCTATAATAGCATCTTTGCTAGTTTGTTAAACACAAGCTCTTTCAGTTTTTGTCTGTAGTCATCTTTGTATCTGGTTTGTTTTCCCGCTTATATGTCCTCTGGTTTTTGTATATCTGCTTTCTGGAGAAGTAAAACTTTGCTCTATTGTTAATTCTAATGCCTAGGGTGGTACTCCTATGTTTTTAATTGTTTCTAATCCAGCAGAGCTTTTGAGCCACCTAAAAGCAAACACAGGGTTTGGTAGGTAGTATCACTTTCAAAAGCCAAATCTTTTATAGGATCTAATTTGCAGTGTTTGGTCAAAAGGAATATATTGACACTAGGCTATCTATGACATAGATGTGTTGGCATCATTATGAATTGATGTTACCAATATGATGACTGCCAAAGCAGATGTGTCGGGATAAATAATTTAACTATTATTTAGACACTGTATGATTTATTTTAACTGTATATTAAAATAAAATCAATAGCTTATATTTTTTAAAAATATTACACAATTTGTCATGTATATAGATATACTAGGAGAAATCCTCCTTTTACATTAAGTTTGAAGATTGCACATGGGCAAAGGTATTACAATTAATTATAATGAAAACCAAATGTTACTATGAATGGGCTTGAGACAATGATGTAACATATACACAATTGTCAAAATATAGCAAACTTAGAAGAATAATAATACTGTATGAAGAAGATAGGTGAATTCTGCATGCATTCAAGGGGGCTGATAATGTAGATAGTTTCCAACTTTACAACTCTTTGGTTTTTGAAGCTTGGTCACATAACAAACGAAGTTACTAGTGGAAGCAGAACTGTAATCACACACAGACCCGATAAAGTTTGTGAACAAAAGCAAGCACTCGAGGAGAGTTTATAGAAGAAAAATCTTATGAAAATGCACAACAGATATAACGTACCAACTTCTTCTTCTTTTTTTTCTTGTCAATTTGAGCTTGAAGACCATCTTGTTTAGCAAGAGCATCATCTAGTGCCTAAAAAATCAGATACATGGATTATTCAATGAATTGTTAAAATAATTGTTTATTTATAATAGTGATCTGAGAGAGTAAAGAAGTGTTATCAGAAGCGTACCTTTTTGGTTGCACCCAAGACTTGTTCAAGACTAGTGACCCTGATTAGAGCATTGTTAAGCATTTCTTCTTTTTCTGGAGGCATAACAGGTCTAGCAGAGAGAGCAGCAACTTTCTCTTCAAGTTCAGCCATGCGTTTCATTACGGCCATATAGTCATTGCTTGAAATGGCAGGTGCTTTCAACATATTGCCATCATAATACACTGAATTGCCACCATAAAGTGCTGCTTCTGTGATTTTCCTTGGCATGCTACTTGTCAAGCGAATCATGGTTATGATTCCCATAACAAGTGCCATTATTCCACCAACAAATTGACTGCTAAGTTTACCAGAATCGGTTCCATTATTGTTGGGGAAACAATCTGCCACCATAACAAACAATAGTCTATTAAAGGTCATATTTGAATTGATTTATTTGAGTTTATGTACTAAGTTGTTTATCCAAACGAGACGTGAAATGATACAATTACCTTTAGAAATTGCATATTTATCATTTTGCATTGTTTCCTTCCATGATGAATCAACTCCTTTGTCAAGGACTGGAACAAAGGAATCATACTGATAAACACCGCATTTTTTTGCAACCTGCAACACACAATATTAAAAAAAAAATGTAGCAATTGAATTAGAAACTTTGAGTTTAATTTCATAAAGTAATGAAACTCCTGTTCAAAAAGATAAGCAAACTAGGAAGGTGATTTCCTATGACTTACAGCATAGGATTTGGGTGTATCCACGGATAAACAATGAACATCATGTGTCTCTGGATATGCTTCTTTGAATCCCTTCTGGTATGCAGTTTCCTCTTGTTTGATTGTTTTCTCCTCGATTCCGGATAAGGCTTTTCTTGTGCATTTTCCAGCACCATTTTGAGCCAGCTAATTCATCCAAAATAAATAAATAAATAATCGCTATTGTTTTTCTTTGCTATATGAATGCTATTAACCATTTGTCACAAAAGAAACACATCATTTTGCAGCAAAATTACCTTCAAGATCTCTGGATCATTCCATGGACCCTTGTCTGATAGCATGCATCCACCTTTATCTGCACAAGTACAGGTGCCTCCCAAGAACTCTGGAAGTTCACTGGCATCAATGATTTCTAGCAACTTGCTCTGGTATTTGTTACCTAGCACCTGGTGAATAAATCATTAACATGTTCAATTAGTCAATTACTTGCATAACAAGTTAACTAAAAATGAACTTTTGGTATAGATTTGTAAGTAGCCTAAAATGTTTACATGGATTTTTGCGGTGGTCTTAGGATCAAGGAATGACTTAACAGTGTTCCACAAGAGCCTAAATCCAGAACCAGCATTGATGATGAACATACGATTCAACGACTGTATGAAAAAAAGAAGTTCAATTAGGGTAAATTTACAAAGTCCATTTAAACTATTATCATGCTCATGGTAGATAGGGTTGTCTTTAAGGGTGTGCAAGATGGACTATAGCACAGAACCTCAAATTTGCCACGATTAAATTGTAGCTAAACAGGACCCTTAGTTGTTTTGTCACGATTAACCGTGACTAACCAACACAGAGCTTTCAAAAACTTAAGACGGCCCTGATGGTAGAATAGATAAAAACTAGTTACCTCAGGATAGTTGTCACCGTCAATCTTCTGAAGCCTTTGGAGGAGATCCCTTGCAGCTTTGTTCATACTTTTAAGACCCTGAGTACCAAACATGCTATTATGTGAAACTTATTTCAATATGAACAAAATAGTTTTAAGAAGTAGAATTTTGTACACACCACTCCTTGCACATCCAAGATAGTTGTGCTTTGATCAATGTGCTTCTTTGCTGCAATTGAACATGCAGGCAACTTAATAGCAAAAGTCCTCTCAAACTCTCTAACATGGTACTTAAGATAACGTTCGACCGATGTTACTTGCAACAGCTTGCTACAATCAACCTGACCCAATCTTTCAATGTAAACAGGTCTTCCATCTTTATCAACTCCATGATGCCCTTGTGGATAGTATTTCAGAACTTCATCAAGCTCCTTGAATTCAAAATCCTTATAACAGAATAAACAGTTTATGGTAAGGTACATAAATGGAAGATGTTATGTAAAAGTACATGATTTCTTTTTCACTTGAATATACCTCCATGATTGTGTCAGCACCAAACTCCTTTTTCCACTTAAGCATATCTGACCACATTTGTTTTGTTTTCTCTATGTCATACTTTCTTGCCCTCAAAAATCTAGACCATGTTGCATTAACATTATAGGTTCATTAGAGCATTGAAACAAACCAAGGCATTAAATAAATCTACTCATGCTATAATCATAAATATATAACGCGTGCCTTTGACTTTGCAGTGACAAAAGTCGTTGCTTTTGAACGTGTATAAATCTCAACAAAATCAAAATTGATTTTGTTACGGTAGAAGCTAGATAGATTGGAATCAACTCTAAAGTCCGAATCCAAACATAGCAATATCCATTTGAATCAAGTATGACTAATTCAAACGTGATTCTAGGCTAAGGAGCTATGACATAGGCAATAGACATGACACAAATATGACACATCAAAATTGATATTAATTTGAAAAAATAAACATAATCACATGTCACATGTCACAAAAGAGGACACTAACACGTGTCAGATACCAGACCCACATTTGTTTAAAGGTGTCGGTGCTACAGAGATTCTAGGAGGCACAAATGCGGAACCGAATAACCATATGCTAATTTGAATGTGATAATGATTACCTTAGCATCATATGAGGATCATCATGCTTTGAAGGTAAGAGCTCTTCCAAGATGAGTGTTTGGCGAAAAGCGTCAACAATGGTTAACTCTTCTGCATCAAGATTATCTTCAATAGAGATAGACATAACCCTGCTATGCTTCCTTCCCTTCTTGGAGAAGGATTTCTTGAACTTATTTGAGGCACTCAATGCCACCTTCTTAATAGACCCAACCCTTTTCTTCTTTTCATCCTCAGAAGACTCCATTTCATAACCTATCAAGAAAATCCTCAAACTCATCATCCATATTCCAATGATTTTACAAAATACGAAACCGACAAATTCAATCAAACAAACTCACCGAGTTTAATAGGCCGGTCAACAGGCGCAGACATTAGGTCACACATGATTGAATGAATGAATATTCCAAGATAACTCGAATGATCAAGAATCAAGCACTAGCATACATATTGAGGATTCATGTGCACCTATTAATTATATATATACCTTTCAACCATTATCATCAACAACAAAAACAACAACATGCATGTTAGAAAAACTTAAAAAAAACAATGAAGATGAATGAAAAGAGAATGTTAAGAGAAGAGATAGAGATAGGTAGGTACCTTTGACAAACAAGAATGTAGCTAGGTAGGGGTTTGAAAAGGAAGAAGAAAATACAAATATATCAACAGAAAAATCGGGTATTGAAAGAGTCTTGTTAGGTTTGATTTGGTGTTTGCGAAATGCATGCCACTCCTTTCATTCATAATCTTATTTCCCACGTAACCTTTACCAACTCATGAAATATAAATATTTGTCACAAGTTTATTTTAACAAGGTAAATGTTAGAGAAAAACAAGTTATGTATATAAAAATAGTATAAGTTTAAGTATTGTGTGATTAATTGATCTCTTCAAATTTACTGCCAACAAAGTCAGCTGTTATAGGGTGCTCCACCACTATGTATGGACTAACCACATAGAAAATGGTAAATGATTCAAAAATGGATTTAATCGTTTCTCTTATTAAAATTCTCAATTGTTATTAGTTTAATCAATTTTTACAATAATTGCACAACCACACATATTATGTCATATGCTATCTAATATCAAGCATGATTTCTTTAGTTTTGATAAGATAATTGTAATATCGGTGGATCGATAATTTTCAATTGCCACCTGTGAGCTTTTGTTGGCAAAATTTTACCATCCTTGCATTTTAACAACAAAAAATGGTGTTGTTATAAGGGATAGTTTTTCATTTCAACAAAGAAATATAGGTGATTATACTTGATATTACTTTTATTCCATTTATGTTATTTTATTTTTTATTTAATTTTCACTTTTTAATTTTGTGTAGAGTGCGTTTGAGAGATTAAATTATGATATGGGAATAGTAAAGCAAGGTGTCAACATGTTCGGTCAAATGCAAGTCAAGTTGAATGCAATAATGAAACAACTTGCAAACAACCAACAACAACATGGACATTTGTAATTACTCTGACGGTGGTCATGAGAATGACCTGTGCAATTCTAAAAGTTTTTTAGAGAAAATAACCTTGTTCTAAATACTTTCACTCTAACATTTGTAAGCAAGCAACAAAGTCATCAACAACAGGAACCTAAGGAAATTCTTCATTCTGGAGAAAATTTTGGTCTAATTTGTAAACTTTTTGTTAAATTGTAATTCATAATGTCGAAAAGATTAAATTTATTTTAGATTTAAATAGATTTGATTTAGATCTAAAATAGAATTGATTTGATTTAGATCTAAAATAGAATAGATTTGATTTAGTATCAAAATATATATTTTGGACTTTTATAGTTTTGGGCTTAGGGTGCAAGCTAAATTTATAAATAGAGGGAATAACTCATATTTTTGTAATCAAGTCAATTAAGTTGTATTCACAGAATTTGCAGTTGCAAGTGAATAACAAAGTTTTTCACAGTTTGTGGACAGAGAGAAACTCTGCAGAAAATAATTGTCTTTTTTTTTTTTTTTCGTTCTCATAATTCATTGTCATTGAGGAGAAGTTCATCATAGATATTTGGTGGATTTCCAACATCTGATATCAAGGGCTTTGTTAATCGATTCAAGGGAAATATCAATCAAGAACGATTGAAGAATTCACGATGGTGAATTATGGGAATGGAAATTGTGATACGGTGGGAGAACTGACTTGAGTTTTGCGTTTGTTTTTGCAAATGTTTCGGTTGAGCAAGAGTCGCCACCGACTTTTTATTTTATCCTAAGGAAAGGTTAAAAAGCACAGCAAAAACCTTTGAGATGTTTTCTTGGGTTCGGAGAATAGATTATAGAAAGGGAAGGTATTAGCACCCTTTCTATCCATGGTTATCCACGGGCTCTTAGTTACTTGCTTAGATCAACTTGCCTTGATTTTCAATTGTTTGAAATGGTGCTTTGTGTGTGTTTTGAAAATGTTTTGAAAAGAGACCAATGTGGTGGCAACCTTTGTATGATCCATGTTGGGATGTATACAAAGGTGTATGTCTTTTGAAAAGTTTTCCATGTTTTTGAAAGTTGTTTTGAAAGTGTATTGTGAAGTGTGGTTTTTTGAAAAAATAGGCAAGTGTTTTTGTTTTGCAAGTTGGCAAGTAACCAAGAGCTATCTACCCTAAATTTCTCAAAGATCTTTGCTATGTTTTAACCCTTTTAACAATTTTGTTCCACCATTGTATTTGGTGGACAATCTTGTGTTAGGAGGTGAACGGGACGGGCGCGGGTCATCGTTTAGACCATGATTGTAATGGTGCCAAGTATCTTTGGGCAATTTTTCCTTTAAGGGACTTGATCATTTTTTAGGCAACTTTTGAAAGCGTCATCGAGGGACTATGATCATTTGAATTGTTTTGTTTTTGCCAAAGATACCTAACATGCAATATGACCCTTTATTGAAGGCAACAAGTGGAGTACCCTAGGGGTGCAAGTGTGATTAGTGTTGTCCATTTTCATGCTTGTTTATCTTGAATTTAGGTCAAACTATTTGTTGTTTTTGATTTGCATACAAAACCCTAATTCTAACATGGCATATTTAGAAAGCTTTTAAATGCGGAATTTAAAGGTCCTAAATTATTACAACACAAATTATGGGATGGGGGGTACAAATGTTCAAATGGGGATATTTTAGCAAGAAATTTAAATCTAACTATTACATCCAAATTGAATTATACAAATTAATTAATTGCACAATAATTAAATAAAATGAGATAAATATGCAAGATGCAAAAAAAAAAAAAAAGATTTTTATATGTATGTAAAAAGGTATTTTTCATGTGACAAATAAACAAAAATAAAAAGGTTTAATTTTTGGATTTTTTAGGTTTAGGGTAAAACCCTAATTTTTGCTAAATAAAATGTATTAATTATTTAATGTATGCAATATTTATTAATTATGTGCAAAAAAATAAATAAAAAGAAAGTATATTGTCAAAAAGTGATTTTTTTAAAGTTAAATATTAATAAAAAAATAAAAATGTATTATTTTTATATTTTTAACCTAAATAGACTAATAAATATATAAGTATTTATATTTATATTAAATATATTAAATATGTACAAAAATAAAATATTTAATATTTACAAAAAAAAGGTATATTTTTTATAAAATGTTTTCAAAGGTAAAATGAAATAAAAATCAAAAAATAATAGTGTTTGTATTATTTTTTTGTATTTTTAAAGAAAATGTATTATGTATTTATTTACATATGACCTAAATGAAACAAAATAAATATCAAATAAAATGTAAAAAATGTGAGAAAAATATTTTTAATATTTTTTATACTTTGACAAAAATAAATAAGTCAGAAACAAAAATCAAAAGTCAAAAATAATAAAAATAAAATGCAATGGGCCAAGGGGGTGCATGTGTGAGAATGTGGTGCAAAAATGAAAAATATCACAGGCCCAGCCCATAGAGGTTGTCTTCAACCTCCAGCAACAAAAATGTCAAAAACGCGCGCCTTTCCCACCTTGTTAAAACATCCTGATTCCTGGACTTTTAGCACAAACTTATAACATGAAAAATGTCAAGCATTAAGCCACGATTCCATACATACCAAGAACTTGATCTAACTCTCAGAAATGAGAGAGAATTTCTCCATCCCTAATTCTTAACCTAAGTTTTTTCTAATGTTCAGGTTCCAAATTCTCTCAGCACATGCAATATAAATGGAAAGTAAATATATGTGTATCTTCAGGGCCATGAGTAGAGCATTTTTCATTCATAAACCTAAAGCTAACTCTTCCTAGATTGAGAGATAGAAGTCCATGAACTTACCTGTTCAGCTTGGATCGTGTCTGACAATGGAGGCACTCTCAAGGCAATGTGAGGACTTGTACAACTTGCTTGAAGTTCAGAGATGCTTCTCCCACCTTTAGCTTGCTTTGAAACCAAATGAATCAAGCTATGGAAGTCAACCTGCAAAACAGAAAAAGTGAAAATGGTGAAGTTGGTTAGAGGTGTTACAGGTCGTGTCCAATGCTTGGGATAGTTTGTATAGGTGGTATGGAGTGTGTATGAACTGGTTTTGGCCAAGGCGCACGAATGGATTGAGTTATGGAAGTCCAACTGCAGAGGTGACTCTGTTTTTTGCAGTAGGAGGGTGTTTTGATGAATGATGAGGTTTGGAAGGTGGTTAGCTCGTGCCTTAGCTTAGGTTTGATGTTTGGAATCTGTTTAACAAGTTTACTTTGGCTTGTCTTGGCAGAAATGTGTGATTGTGTTGGTTATACAAGGTTTCTTCTTACTTAAGCAAAAAATGACAAGTTGGTTTACAAACTTTCCTAGGCCCCTCAAGTATGCTGCCTCAATCCCTCTTGATCAGTGTGTTATGTCCCTGAACTTGTGCCAAAAAGATTTGCATTGTACTTCTTGATTTGCAAACTTGACATAAAGCCATACTTTTCAAAAATAGATAAAGTGCTTTTTCTAATTAAGGCTTAATTCTTCATACAATGACCAAATGCACAAAATAATGCCTTGGCACAATGGATTGGAATTTAATTATTGAGTAAGAAAAGGATTAGAGGCCTGTAACTAGCTTGCTCATGCTGATTTGAAAAATTGCACAAGTTATGAACAGGGAAATGGCTCATGAACAAAGTGACTTTTGCCCATATTGCCAAATTCGATTCTCCCTAACCACAAGGGTGTTTGATGAGTTCTTGGACATTTTGGAAAGCTTGGAATGTGTACTACAATCCATCTTTGTAATGCAAGTTGAAATTACAAGTGGAAGCATGTGAAAAGTGGCCATGAAGTTAGGCAAAAATCCTGCCTAGAATAGGTCAAAAATTTTCTAAGTTAAGAATGTTTTGCACCCTTGTTCCAAAAATCATAACTTGAGCTACAAGCTTCTTTTGAGGAAACTTTGTGAATAAAAGTTGTAGATTTTGCAATGGAATACAACTTTCATGTTTTGAGTTTTTCTTGAATCCAAATGTATCTTGATGAAAAAATGGGACAAAGTTAGGAAAAAAATTAGGGATTTTCATAACTTAGAAAAATTCTAAGTTATGAAAATTCTTCATTTCAAACCCTAATTTGTGATTTTAACTTTCTTGATGAACAAGTTTCATATTTTGGCATGTCTTGATGAAAAATGAATCTTGGCACTTGATTTTGACCAAAAAGTCAAAGTTTGACTTTTCAGTATACAGTCAAAAATTGATCAATTGATTGGAAAATTCATCTGTCAATCTTGTGCATTTGGGATCTTTTGAACTTGTTGAGCATGTCAAGACAATTCCATGGGGTCCTTGAGTCCATATGTGAGCTTGGTTTGCCATTGGCTAGGTCAAACAATCAAAAATTGCCTTTGTGCAGTCAAAACCCTAAAAATGACCATTTTGCCCTTTTGGTGATCTGATCAAATTTCTTGTGGAATTGTGATCCAAACTTGATCAAATGGTTCATATGAGTTCATAATGTTGATGTGGGTCAAAAATCATGAGGTTTGACTGTCAATTGACCACAGTTGACTTTTTCCTCAATACAGCTGATTTCTAGGTCAACTGTCCAATTGACTGGGCAAAGATTGGAATCAAGGCTTGAAATTTGGTATGGATAAACTTGTGGGTCCAATATGAAGCATGAAATTCACTTTGGGCCTTTTGGTTCAAAACATCTTTGTGCAAACTCAAACCCTAATTTGGGTCAACAGTGCAAGGAGAAGTCTTGAGTAGAGCAAAACCCTAACTTGATCTTGAGCTCCAAGGGTCTTATGGTGAGAAAATGTTGAGGAAATGGGAGGAAAAATTTTGGGGTACAACAGTTTCCCCTGTTCAATCTTCTTGAACCTGAAGAGTTAGATTGGCAGGTTTGCCTTTCGCGACTCAAAGGTAAAAGGAGATTGGACACTAGAGTGCCCTGAAATTTGCACTCGCATGCTGGAGTATCAGCAATGTGATGGCGGGAATGGGCTTATAGATGCCATTTGGAGAGATGGTGGGTAGGAGGATGGGCTTATAGATGCCATCTGGAGACGTGTTGTCGGGAATGGGCTTATAGATGCCATTTGGAAGTATTGGTCGCGTAAGAGATTCCTTAGCGAGAACCTGCATACTTTGAGAAAGGAAGATGTTTCCTGGCTTGTTACAGGTGTTGATCTTCAAACTCTTCATGCAGATATGCCCTGGCTAGATACAGGAGTCGAATCCATAATTAGTTGCTCACAGATGTGCCCTGGCTAGATACAGGAATCGAATCTGGAACTGTTGTCCACAGATGTGCCCTGGCTGGATACAAGTATCAAATATGGAATTGTCGTCTACAGATATGCCCTGGCTGGATACATGTATCGAATCTGGAATTGTCGTCTACAGATATGCCCTGGCTGGATACAGGTATCGAATCTGGAATTGGCGTCTACAAATATGCCCTGGCTAGATACAAGTATCGAATCTGGAATTGTCGTCTACAGATATGCCCTGGATGGATACAGGTATCGAATCTGGAATTGGTTGCTCACAGATATGCCCTGGCTGGATACAGGTATCGAATCTGGAATTGTCGTCTACAGATATGCCCTGGCTGGATACAGGTATTGAATCTGGAATTGCAAAAGGTTGGTAGAGATAGCTTTCCTGGCTGGATACAGGTGTAAGCCTCCGTCCTGAGAATGAAAGATAATTTCCTGGCCTGTTACAGGGGTTGATCTTCAAACTCTTCATGCAGATATGCCCTGGCTAGATACAGGAGTCGAATCTACAGTCAATCGCTCACAGATATGCCCTGGCTAGATACAGGAATTGAATCTGGAATTATGATAGTTGATAGCAATCATCTTTGGATTGACCTTTTCCTGAAAAGGCAAAACATCAGTTGTATGCGAAGTCATGATGTATGAGATGCATGATGTTGTGATGCTCAAAATGAGATAGTGTTGTATGCACTCTGTCATGTATGCAAGCAGGATGTATGAAATGCGAAATGTCTATGAATGTATTTTCGTCTAGGAAAATAAATCCTTGACGATCGGCCGGGGAATCAAATCCTGGGTTGATGTTGAAGAGTAGAGTTCTTCGCTTCCGCTGGGGATGATGGTTGCAAAAATAAACCGGTAGGAGAAGATGACTCCGTTGGGGAATAAACTTTGTTGGAGACATTACTCTGCGGGGAATTACTCTGTGGGAAGAGATACTTCGCTGAGGTTTTGATGAGAACTCCGCTGGGGATTTCAACGATAAACTCCGCTGGGGATTCTGCTGATAAGTTATGTTGGGGAATTTGATGAACTCCGCTGGGGATAGGAAGAACTTCGCCGAGGACGAAATTTCCGTGATAATTAGCTGAGGATAACCCAGTTATAAGCCCTGGTGGGAAGATAACCTTTGAATAAAGTTGGGGGGAGACGTTTGTACTCTGCAGGTGATAAGCTTCCAGAATCTACTGGGGATAAGTTTCAGAATCTAACGGCGACTTCAACTGGGGATGTGGATTCCACTCTCCTGGGGACACTTGAACTGTACTGAGGAATGGCTACACTGGATGTCTATATTCCGCCGGGGAATATTTAGATCTTCTGGGGATACCCAACTTCCTTTAGGCTGGCAGACTAACTCTGCTTGAGGAGAATATCGCTGACTTGCTAGGGGAACTGTGCCTTTTTGGGGTTGATGGGAGACTAACTCTGCTTGAGGAGAGTATTGCTGAAATCTGGTCTTACTCTGTGGGGAGTTGAGGTGACTTGGTTACGTTCTTCAGCCGAACCTACCTTGGTACCTTGGTGGTCAGAGCAACTAGACTGCTTGGACAACTCTAAATTGCCCCTGTTTCTGATGCCACCTGTAATCAGTCCTTTGTTTCACATGCAACCATTCATGATTAGTAATTAATGTCAAATGCATATATCAAAAATGAACATTGGACGTTCTTCGCAAAACAAAACAGAAAAAGGAAAAAATAATGGATAATTTGTTTGAAAAATTGAACTTGTATTGATTTTGAAATTTGCCTGAAAATAGGCGTTTTTGTACAAGAGGCTGACGTCCTAGTAAGAGAACGCCGCCGAGCAACATAGAGTTTATACAATTTTTTGAAAGGAAACAAAACAGCTATGTGAAAAATAAATCCCACTGGGTTCCAACCCTGCTATCGCCTTTATGTCTTCAAGCGTCTCATCACTTTGCTGCTTAGTTGAAACTGAAGCTGATTGATCGATGCCGTCTGAGCCCGATAAATGATGCCGAATTCTGGATGTAAGGTGATCCAATGAGACATAGTATTACGCTTTATCCCTAACTTTTGCCTGGACCGCCCTTTCGGGTTTTCAGTCCACCGGGATACCCATTTTTGCCCAAGCCGCCTTTTCAGGTTTTTGACTTGCCGGGTGTACAGATTTTTTTCATTTCATCCCTTATTTTTGCCCGAACCCTTTTGGTTCACCGGGAAGCCCTTGTTTTTGCCTAGGTGTGTCAACCTAGCGGGTCCTTAATTCATGCGTAGTATCTTTTTACTATGTCTACATTGGCGGGGTGAGGAAGATCGTCACCATCCATGGTGGTTAAAATCATAGCTCCTCCTGAGAAGATATGTTTAACCACAAATGGCCCTTCGTATGTAGGGGTCCATTTGCCCCGGGGATCACTTTGAGGAAGAATGATGCGCTTGATTACCAGGTCTCCGACTTGATAATCTTGTCGTCTGACCTTCTTGTTAAATGCCCTGATCATCCGTTTTTGGTATGTCTGACCATGACAAATAGCAGTGAGTCTCTTTTCGTCAATTAGGTTTAACTGATCAAGCCGAGTCTGGATCCAGTCATCCTCACTCAAGTCTGCATCCTTCATTATCCGGAGAGAGGGTATCTGGACTTCAATAGGCAAGACTGCCTCCATGCCATAGACCAAGGAAAAGGGAGTTGCCCCTGTTGACGTTCGTGCTGAGGTACGATACCCATGAAGAGCAAACTGTAACATTTCGTGCCAATCTTTGTAGGTCACTGTCATCTTCTGCACAATCTTCTTAATATTCTTATTTGCCGCTTCGACAGCCCCATTCATCTTCGGCCGGTAGGGAGAAGAATTGTGGTGCTGTATCTTGAATTGCTCGCAGAGCTCAGTGATCATCTTGTTGTTAATATTGGTACCATTATCCGTAATGATCCTCTCAGGTACACCGTATCGACAAACCAGGTTGTGTCGAATGAACCGTGCCACGACGCTCTTGGTTACGGTGGCGTAAGAAGCTGCTTCAACCCACTTCGTGAAACAATCAATCGTTACCAGGATGAAGCGATGCCCGTTGGATGTTGTCGGTCGGATTTCGCCGATCATATCAATCCCCCACATTGCAAAAGGCCAAGGTGCTGCCAAGACGTTCAGAGGAACCGGAGGAATGTGCACCTTATCAGCATAGATCTGACACTTATGACAAGTTCGAGAGTGCTGATAACAGCCGGCTTCCATCGTGGACCAGAAATATCCTGCTCGAAGGATTTTCTTTGCCATGGTATGTCCACTGGAATGTGTTCCGAAGGTACCTTCATGTAGCTCTGCCATGATCTTTTCTGCTTCAGTCTTATCCACACAACGTAGCAAGGTTGAATCATGGTTTCGCTTGTACAGAATGCCGTTGCTGAGGAAGAACTTTGCCGCAAACCTTCTCAGGAACTTCTTGTCATTAACCGATGCGCCTTCGGGGTATTCTTGAGCTTCAAGGTACCTCTTCACCTCATGATACCAGGGTTTTTCTGCTACCTCTTCGGTCTCGAGATCGTAGCAATGTGCAGGTTCATCCAATTTCCAGATAATGATCCGGGGTGCCTCGTTGTCCCATTTGACTTTGAACATAGAAGACATTGTAGCCAACGCGTCCGCCAACTGATTCTTCTCTCTTGGGAAGTGTTCAAAAGTTATCTCTTCGAAGTGGGGAAGCAATGTCAGCACATACTCCTTGTAAGGAATAAGATTTGGGTGTTTCGTATCCCACTCGCCTTTGATCTGATTGATCACGAGAGAGGAATCTCCGAAGACACTCAGAAACTTGATCCTTAAGTCGATTGCAGCTTGAAGACCCATGATACATGCCTCATATTCTGCCATGTTGTTGGTGCAGTTGAAACATAGCCGGGCAGTGAGTGGAGTATGAGTGCCTTTAGGGGATATGCTCACAGCGTCGATACCATTACCCAAAGTGTTCGAGGCTCCGTCAAAGTGCATAGACCATCGGGATCCTTCCTCAGGTCCTTCATCCGGTCCAGGTACTTCACAATCAGTCACTACCATGATGTCCTCGTCTGGAAATTCAAAGTTCATTGACTGGTAATCATCCACCGCCTGGTGTGCCAAATGGTCTGCCAATACACTTCCCTTGATTGCTTTTTGAGTCGTGTATTGGATGTCATATTCCGTCAAGATCATTTGCCATCTTGCTATTCTTCTGGACAGAGCAGACTTTTCGAATATGTACTTTATCGGATCCATTTTTGAAATCAACAGGGTAGTGTGAGTCAACATATACTGTCTCAGCCGGCGAGCAGCCCATACCAGAGCGCAGCAAGTTTTCTCGAGCAGTGAGTACCGAGTCTCACAGTCGGTAAACTTTTTGCTCAGGTAATAAATGGCATGTTCTTTTCGGCCAGACTCGTCATGCTGCCCCAACACACACCCCATTGAGTTGTCAAGTACTGTCAAGTATAGTATTAGAGGTCTCCCTTCAACCGGCGGCATAAGAATGGGTGGTTCTTGGAGATACTCTTTGATCTTTTTGAAAGCAGCCTGACATTCATCGTTCCAACGTACTACTTGATCCTTCTTCAGCAGCTTGAAGATTGGTTCACAGGTAGCAGTTAGATGTGAGATGAATCGGGCAATGTAGTTCAACTGTCCTAGAAAGCCTCTGACTTCTTTCTCTCTCTTGGGAGTTGGCATCTCTTGTATGGCTTTTACCTTGGTAGGGTCCACTTGAATACCTTTGTCGCTTACGATGAAGCCTAGCAATTTTTCAGATCTCACCCCAAAGGTGCACTTGTTCGGGTTCAACCTCAACTTGTACAACTTTAAACGGTCAAACAGCTTCCGTAGATGGTCAAGGTGTTCCTCCTCAGTTTGGGACCTTGCAATCATATCATCGACATACACTTCTATCTCGTGGTGGATCATATCATGAAATAAAGCAACCATGGCACGTTGGTAAGTTGCCCCAGCATTTTTCAACCCAAATGGAATGACCTTGTAGCAAAAGGTGCCCCACTGAGTGACAAAAGTGGTCTTCTCCATGTCTTCAGGAGCCATCTTGATCTGATTATAACCGGAGAAGCCGTCCATGAAGGAGAATACTTTATGCTGGGTGGTATTGTCAACCAGAACGTCGATATGAGGCAGAGGGAAATCATCCTTAGGGCTCGCCCTGTTCAAATCCCTGTAATCAACACACATTCAGACCTTACCTTCCTTTTTTGGCACTAGAACCACGTTGGCAATCCACTGAGGGTAATAAGTCACTGCTAGAAACCCGACATCAAATTGTTTCATAACCTCAGCTTTGATTTTCTCGGACATCTCTGGACACATACGGCGGACCTTCTGTTTTACCGGAGGGCAATCTTCCTTGGTAGGTAGGTGATGAACCACAATGTCGGTATCCAAACCAGGCATGTCTTCGTAAAACCAAGCAAAGATTTCCATGTAGTCATGCAACATCTGAATCAACCGTTGTTTCACACTGAGCTCTAGATTAGCACCGATCTTGACTTCCTTCCTGTCTGTCCCAGCACCCAGATTTACTGTTTCCACTGGTTCTTCATGTGGCTGAATGGCCCTCTCTTCCTGGAGTAGCAGTCTTGCAAGTTCACCAGGCACTTCGCAATCATCTTCACCTTCGTCTTCGGCTAAGTTGATCGGATTTTCGAAGTCATAACTGGCAGTAGCAGAGTCGTTACCAGTGAGATCCAGAGTGGATTGGAACCTGTATAAGTGAGTGTGTGTAAATATAGTTGTTTTGCAATATATAATAAAGAAAGAAAAGGAGCGCAAGATTTTGAAATGCAACAAACGTCCAATGTTTTGATTAATGATATATGAAAATGTCATACAAAAGCCCTCACAAATGGAGCCACGGTGCCACGGGTAGGACGCCGAGCCATAAAAGTTTCAACATATTGTTTGTTACAAATTGAAAATAAAAGAGTTCATTACTGAGTGACAAAAGTAATAGGTGTGAAGTCTTTGGTAGTCCAGTTTCTTGGTCCACTGTCGGTTGTTGGGTAGATCCAGCTGTCGAATTCAGATTCCTCCACTTCGTCTTCAATAACATTCACTCCCGGGTTGGTGATGAACACAGAAGGTCTTCCAATCCTTGTTTTGCAAACAGCCCTCTGAGCCTCTGCAGTGAAGCCCAAGCCAAACTTGTCAGTCTTCGGAGTAAAGCCAGGGAGTTGGCCCCAGTTTGCACACTCACCCTTCTCAATCACAGCCCGAGCATCCTTTAAGGAAGTCATCTTCAAAGGAGGGTCTTCAATCACAGTTTCAGCTGATGCAAGTGTCTGAGGCACTTCTTCAAAGTGTTGAAAGGGGGTTTCAATGAACTCCCCATCCATTTCTACGTACCAGAATGAGTTTAGGTGGCTGACCATATATTTTTCCTCCCCCTGAACTGTGACAATCTTTCCTCTGACTGGGTACTTAAGCTTCTGATGTAGTGTGGAGGTCACAACTCCAGCCTTGTAGATCCATGGACGACCCAACAAACAAGAGTAGGATGGACGGATGTCCATCACATAGAAAGTTGAATCAAAAACTTGAGAACCAACCCTGATTGGAATGTCAACTTCGCCATGTACCATCCTTTTCGAACCGTCAAAGGCTCGGACAACAATGTTACTGGGCTTGAGCTCCAGACCCCCACAATCCAATCTGTCTAGGGCCTTCTTGGGCAATACGTTCAGTGAAGAATCGGTGTCCACCAACACATGGGAAAGAGTAGTGCCCCTGCATTCAATAGAGACATGCAGGGCGTCATTATGGTTCTTTCCTTTTGCAGTCAGATCGGCGTCAGAGAAGCCCAAACCATTATCGGCAGTCAGGTTGGCCATACAATCAGTAAATTGATCAACAGACGTTTCTTGTGGAACATGGGCCGTCTTCAGGAAGGATATCAGAGCCTTGGCGTGGGCCTCTGAACACAATAACAGTGATAGCAAAGAAATTTTAGAGGGGGTGTGCCCCAACTGCTCAACAACATTGAAATCACTTTTCTTGATAATCTTGAGGATCTCCTCCATCTCTTGCTGGGAGGCTTCAACAGTGGTTGTCTTCGACGCCTCCGTCAGGGCAGGCAAATCAGTAGCAATCCCTTTGCCCCGAGCATCGGATGACTCGGCAGCAGGGGTAGAAACAGGAACTTGATTAGGAAGTAGAACATGCACACTTGCAGGTGTGATGACAAGGGGTTTCTGAATAACTGGTGGTGCGATATCTGGCGAAAACAACCTATCACTGCGAGTAATTTTGGCAGGCCCGGTGATATTACTGACACCGGTACTTGTATCAAACTCTTGCTTCACTCCAAGCACATAAACATTTGCCCCATAGTGCCATGGGACAGCTTTGTCGGATGTATAAGGGAGAGGCCCTGGAACAGTGATGATGATGGGAGCAATCTTCTGAGTGGACATGATTTTGACAGGCTTCTTTGAGGGGGCCTTAGGAGGTTTGTTGAAAATAGTGACGATAGAAACTTCTTCAGTAGGGACAGCAGGAACAACAATCTTCTCGAACAAGATCTCTTTGCTATCCATCAGGCTTTGGATACCTGATTTCAGCAAAGGACAACCAAAAGGCGAAACAACACATAGAAGGCAATCTTCACCACATCCCGGAAATAAACCGGTTAGCAACAGATTCCTTTTGACAGTCGACAACAGGGTAACAATATCTTCCACGGAGGCTACATATCGGTCTTCTTCCACAGCATTCACTCCATGCTGGGGCATGGGAGCAGTCACAACATTGGGTCTTTCGGGCGCCTCAAACTGTATTTATTTAGCATCAATAAGGTCTTGAACCTTATTCCTCAGAGCCCATCAATCGTCCATAGTATGCCCCGGGCTATCAGAGTGATAAGCGCAACGGGCGTTGGGGTTATACTTTGGAGAAGCTGTGTTCACTACCTTCAGAGCTTCTTTGACAGTTACCAGATTGGTTGACAGTAGCTGCGGCAAAATCTGAGACAGGGTCATGCTGAGCCGAGTGTACTGCCTTTTGGGTCTCTCACCCCTTTGTTGATTATACTGCTGAGGAGCGGCAGCAGGCTTTGAAATTACCAATGCATTGACAGCTTGGCGGCGTTCCGGTTTAACTTGTCTTCTAGGACCATAAACAGCACTAGCTTCCTTCTTGAAAGGCTTCTTCTCAGTACTCGCAGCGACACCTTTCTGTATCTTTCCCGACTTGATACCAGCTTCTATCCTCTCACCAGTCAAGATCAAATCTGTAAACCCAGCAGAAGAATTACCAATTAGATGGTTAAAGAACGGACCAGACAAGGTCCCTAGGAACATGTCAACAAGTTCACGGTCAGTCAAAGGTGGCTGCACCCTGCCAGCCAAGTCTCTCCACTTTTGTGCATACTCCTTAAATCCTTCTCCTGTTCCCAGTGACATACCCTGAAGTTGGGTACGCGTGGGAGCGAGGTCAGAATTGTACTGATATTGTTTATAAAATGCCGTAGCCAAGTCTTCCCAGTTTCAGATACTGGCTCCATCCAGCTGATAGAACCACTCGAGTTGAGCCCCAGAAAGGCTATCCTGAAAGAAATGGATCCAAAGGTTCTTGTCTGCAGTGTAAGGTTGGATCTTCCTTACATATGATCTGAGATGCATCTTCGGGCAGGATAGCCCGTCATACCTTGCAAAAACTGGCACTTTGAACTTCGGGGGGATGACAATTCCAGCAACTAATCCCAAATCTTCGAAATCTAAGCCGGGAACTCTCTGCAGCTCTATAGCTGCCAACCTGTCTTCCAAACCTTTGTACTTATCATCAGCGGGCGGGTATTGTTGATCAGAGTAGTCTTCGTCCTCTTCAGCCTCCTCTTCTTCAACCTCGGATTCGGAAGGTACCGCAACCGCATTCCCTTTACTGGTTCCCTCTTCAGATGTAGGGGGAAATTCAAGGACTCTTCTGGCTTCACCCTCAAACCTTCTTCCTAGGGTAGCCACCCCGATTCTCTTCTTCTTCTTTTTCACTTGCTCTTTGTTCCCCAACAGGGCCTTTAGATCCTCCTGACCCTTAGCCAAGGTCATCAGGAGTTGTTGAAACTGTGAGTTCTGAGACTGCAAGTCCTTGACCGTTTGTTCGAGATCCATCTTACTGAAATAAACAACAGAAAGATAAGGAAACCTGGTGTGGAGACATGCTTATGCGCATGATGAATGATATGCTTATGTATGCAATGCATTCAAGGATTTAGAAAATTCAAAATTGTTGCAAACAAAAAGAACGCACGTCATATTAATAAGAAGAAATTTGTCAGTACATAAATGCCCCATGGGCCAAATATTACAAAAAAAAAACTTCTCAAGGTAAAAAGACGTTGCGCATCCTCTTTGGTGCGATGTAGGTGTTAAGGGTCTCTTCCTCGTGGAGTCGGCGGGTAAGCTCCAAAACCTTCTTCTCACTGGCGTAGAAGCTGGCTTCAAAAGTGTTCCGTTCCTCCTTGAGTTGGATCCAACTCTTCTGCATCTCCTCCCACGATGTAGGCATGTCAGGATATAGGATGGTGTAGGGAACCTCTCCTTTCTTAACGGGCTCTTTAATCACAGGGAGAACATGAGGGTAAGGCATCATTAGACTCTGGGCTCGGGTTCGTACCCACTTGAGGTAAGGCTCAAGAGGGATGGAGTTCTTGTGCCCCAGTGTCTTGCTGTCAACCTTGTTAGGCATCCTCCAAGCTCTGATGAATCTTTGGCGAAGTCCTTGCGCATCGTTGTCGAAGTCAAAAACTAGGTCAGGAATCAACATGTCGTGAGGGCCATCTCTTCGTGCATATCCAAATTGTCTCAAAGCTAGACAAGGGTTGTAGGTAATGCCTCCCCTAATGCCAAGTAATGGAACATTAGGGAACTCTCCACAACGATCGACGATGATGACATTTTCTCTGGACCGAGAACACCAATGTACATCAGAGTGAGTGAGGGTCATCAACCGTTGTGACCACCTTAAGCCTTGGTCATTCTTCAAGACAGATTGTGGAAGGTGCGAAATAAACCACCTTGCAAGGAGAGAAGTACAACACATGAGAACACCCCTCTTTCTCATTGTTCGTGTGTAAAATGAGTGAAGAATGTCCCCAAGCAATGTTGGTATTGGATTTCTGGATAAGAAGATTTTGACGGCGTTGACATCTACAAGCTGGTCAGGATTTGGGAACAAGACCAACCCATAAATGAGGAGTGCCACAATTTCTTCAAAGGCTTGTAGATCCAATGAATTCCAACAATCTTGTGCCTTCTCAAACAAGAATTTTGCCAAGAAGCCTTTGACACCGCTTCTAGTTTCCCAATGCCCCTTGATGTCAGATGGCTGCAGGTGTAGTGCTTGAGCAACATCTTCAGGCTTTGGTTCTTTTTCCGTACCGTTGTGGGGTAGTTGATTAAGAATAGGAATTCTCAGGAGTTGAGAAAATTCCTCCAAAGTGGGCACCAACTGGTAGTCGGGGAAAGTGAAACAGTGGTGAAGAGGGTGAAAGAACTGGAACAACACCTTTACCATGTCCTCTTCAATGTTGGTGTTGACTAGGCTGAGCAGTCTACCATGTCTTTCACTGAAGGGAGAGCTTTCTGGAATTCTGGATGCGAGCTCCTTGAGTTGAGGAGGGATTCTCACAAGGTTGACTTGGATGGTTTTCCTGCGAAGAATTTCCATGACCTACAAAACAAGAACAAAGATGAAGATCTAAACCCTTGAAATGGTTAGTGTATGCATATGATGCTTTATGGTGTTCATGATGTATGCATAAACATATGTACAAGTAATTCACACAAAACCCTAGTTTCAGGCTTGCATGAGGTTTCATAGGTAAGTACCCTCTTGAGTGTAGTTGGCTTAAAAACCTGTCCTATTAATAGTAACCGGGTTCTAAGGAGCTCAATATCATTGGATTGTTTTCCATGTTCATTGTTTTGGTTTAGCCACTTAACTAGCGACCAAAATATTCTAAGAAAACAACCCTCAATGAGTGTAGTATCGAGTATCTACCAACTTAGGACTACACCAAAGCCGGTCATCTCACTACCCCTAATAAAAGGCCAAGTTGGTCAAGTAAGGTTCTAGGTCATTAGTGCTTAGTGACATCACTCAGCGGCCCCGTACTCTCCTTGATTGAACTCAAGGGTTACCGGTACTCACAAATATGTCGCACTAATATAGCTATTGCTTCAACCGTGTCGGTATACCCCGCACAGTTTCCACAACGTATTGCTATCTATGAATGTTTCCCCAAATCCAGGTGTAGGATTTCAAACCCAAACAAGAGAGCCAAGATGTAAAGCAATCAAAACAAACAATTAGTCATGCAAGAGGGTGATCTAAGCCCTAAGGTTACTCCACTTTAAAATTTTCCCCAGCAGAGTCGCCAGTTCTGTGATACGGTGGGAGAAATGACTTGAGTTTTGCGTTTGTTTTCGCAAATGTTTCGGTTGAGCAAGAGTCGCCATCGACTTTTTATTTTATCCTAAGGAAAGGTTAAAAATCACAGCAAAAACCTTTGAGATGTTTTCTTGGGTTCGGGGAATAGATTATAGAAAGGGAAGGTATTAGCACCCTTTCTATCCATGGTTATCCATGGGCTCTTAGTTACTTGCTTAGATCAACTTGCCTTGATTTTCAATTGTTTGAAATGGTGCTTTGTGTGTGTTTTGAAAATGTTTTGAAAAGAGGCCAATGTGGTGGCAACCTTTGTAATGATCCATGTTGGGATGTATACAAAGGTGTATGTCTTTTGAAAAGTTTTCCATGTTTTTGAAAGTTGTTTTGAAAGTGTATTGTGAAGTGTGGTTTTTTGAAAAAATAGGCAAGTGTTTTTGTTTTGCAAGTTGGCAAGTAACCAAGAGCTATCTACCCTAAATTTCTCAAATATCTTTGCTATGTTTTAACCCTTTTAACAATTTTGTTCCACCATTGTATTTGGTGGACAATCTTGTGTTAGGAGGTGAACGGGACGGGCGCGGGTCATCGTTTAGACCATGATTGCAATGGTGCCAAGTATCTTTGGGCAATTTTTCCTTTAAGGGACTTGATCATTTTTTAGGCAACTTTTGAAAGCGTCATCGAGGGACTATGATCATTTGAATTGTTTTGTTTTTGCCAAAGATACCTAACATGCAATATGACCCTTTATTGAAGGCAACAAGTGGAGTACCCTAGGGGTGCAAGTGTGATTAGTGTTGTCCATTTTCATGCTTGTTTATCTTGAATTTAGGTCAAACTATTTGTTGTTTTTGATTTGCATACAAAACCCTAATTCTAACATGGCATATTCAGAAAGCTTTTAAATGCGGAATTTAAAGGTCCTAAATTATTACAACACAAATTATGGGATGGGGGGTACAAATGTTCAAATGGGGATATTTTAGCAAGAAATTTAAATCTAACTATTACATCCAAATTGAATTATACAAATTAATTAATTGCACAATAATTAAATAAAATGAGATAAATATGCAAGATGCAAAAAAAAAAAAAAGATTTTTATATGTATGTAAAAAGGTATTTTTCATGTGACAAATAAACAAAAATAAAAAGGTTTAATTTTTGGATTTTTTAGGTTTAGGGTAAAACCCTAATTTTTGCTAAATAAAATGTATTAATTATTTAATGTATGCAATATTTATTAATTATGTGCAAAAAAATAAATAAAAAGAAAGTATATTGTCAAAAAGTGATTTTTTTAAAGTTAAATATTAATAAAAAAATAAAAATGTATTATTTTTATGTTTTTAACCTAAATAGACTAATAAATATATAAGTATTTATATTTATATTAAATATATTAAATATGTACAAAAATAAAATATTTAATATTTACAAAAAAAAGGTATATTTTTTATAAAATGTTTTCAAAGGTAAAATGAAATAAAAATCAAAAAATAAAAGTGTTTGTATTATTTTTTGTATTTTTAAAGAAAAGGTATTATGTATTTATTTACATATTAACTAAATGAAACAAAATAAATATCAAATAAAATGTAAAAAATGTGAGAAAAATATTTTTAATATTTTTTATACTTTGACAAAAATAAATAAGTCAGAAACAAAAATCAAAAGTCAAAAATAATAAAAATAAAATGCAATGGGCCAAGGGGGTGCATGTGTGAGAATGTGGTGCAAAAAGGAAAAATATCACAGGCCCAGCCCATAGAGGTTGTCTTTAACCTCCAACAACAAAAATGTCAAAAACGCGCGCCTTTCCCACCTTGTTCAAACATCCTGATTCCTGGACTTTTAGCACAAACTTATAACATGAAAAATGTCAAGCATCAAACCACGATTCCGTACATACCAAGAACTTGATCTAACTCTCAGAAATGAGAGAGAATTTCTCCATCCCTAATTCTTAACCTAAGTTTTTTCTAATGTTCAGGTTCCAAATTCTCTCAGCACATGCAATATAAATGGAAAGTAAATATATGTGTAGCTTCAGGGCCATGAGTAGAGAATTTTTCATTCATAAACCTAAAGCTAACTCTTCCTAGATTGAGAGATAGAAGTCCATGAACTTACCTGTTCAGCTTGGATCGTGTCTGACAATGGAGGCACTCTCAAGGCAATGTGAGGACTTGTACAACTTGCTTGAAGTTCAGGGATGCTTCTCCCACCTTTAGCTTGTTTTGAAACCAAATGAATCAAGCTATGGAAGTCAACCTGCAAAACAGAAAAAGTGAAAATGGTGAAGTTGGTTAGAGGTGTTATAGGTCGTGTCCAATGCTTGGGATAGTTTGTATAGGTGGTATGGAGTGTGTATGAACTAGTTTTGGCCAAGGCGCACAAATGGATTGAGTTATGGAAGTCCAACTGCAGAGGTGACTCTGTTTTTTGCAGTAGGAGGGTGTTTTGATGAATGATGAGGTTTGGAAGGTGGTTAGCTCGTGCCTTAGCTTAGGTTTGATGTTTGGAATCTGTTTAACAAGTTTACTTTGGCTTGTCTTGGCAGAAATGTGTGATTGTGTTGGTTATGCAAGGTTTCTTCTTACTTAAGCAAAAAATGACAAGTTGGTTTACAAACTTTCCTAGGCCCCTCAAGTATGCTGCCTCAATCCCTCTTGATCAGTGTGTTATGTCCCTGAACTTGTGCCAAAAAGATTTGCATTGTACTTCTTGATTTGCAAACTTGACATAAAGCCATACTTTTCAAAAATGGATAAAGTGCTTTTTCTAATTAAGGCTTAATTCTTCATACAATGACCAAATGCACAAAATAATGCCTTGGCACAATGGATTGGAATTTAATTATTGAGTAAGAAAAGGATTAGAGGCCTGTAACTAGCTTGCTCATGCTGATTTGAAAAATTGCACAAGTTATGAACAGGGAAATGGCTCATGAACAAAGTGACTTTTGCCCATATTGCCAAATTCGATTCTCCCTAACCACAAGGGTGTTTGATGAGTTCTTGGACATTTTGGAAAGCTTGGAATGTGTACTACAATCCATCTTTGTAATGCAAGTTGAAATTACAAGTGGAAACATGTGAAAAGTGGCCATGAAGTTAGGCAAAAATCCTGCCTAGAATAGGTCAAAATTTTTCTAAGTTAAGAATGTTTTGCACCCTTGTTCCAAAAATCATAACTTGAGCTACAAGCTTTTTTTGAGGAAACTTTGTGAATCAAAGTTGTAGATTTTGCAATGGAATACAACTTTCATGTTTTGAGTTTTCCTTGAATCCAAATGTATCTTGATGAAAAAATGGGACAAAGTTAGGAAAAAAATTAGTGATTTTCATAACTTAGAAAAATTCTAAGTTATGAAAATTCTTCATTTCAAACCCTAATTTGTGATTTTAACTTTCTTGATGAACAAGTTTCATATTTTGGCATGTCTTGATGAAAAATGAGTCTTGGCACTTGATTTTGACCAAAAAGTCAAAGTTTGACTTTTCAGTATACAGTCAAAAATGGATCAATTGACTGGAAAATTCATCTGTCAATCTTGTGCATTTGGGATCTTTTGAACTTGTTGAGCATGTCAAGACATTCCATGGGGTCCTTGAGTCCATATGTGAGCTTGGTTTGCCATTGGCTAGGTCAAACAGTCAAAAATTGCCTTTGTGCAGTCAAAACCCTAAAAATGACCATTTTGCCCTTTTGGTGATCTGATCAAATTTCTTGTGGAATTGTGAACCAAACTTGATCAAATGGTTCATATGAGTTAATAATGTTGATGTGGGTCAAAAATCATGAGGTTTGACTGTCAATTGACCACAGTTGACTTTTTCCCCAATACAGCTGATTTCTAGGTCAACTGTCCAATTGACTGGGCAAAGATTGGAATCAAGGCTTGAAATTTGGTATGGATAAACTTGTGGGTCAATATGAAGCATGAAAGTCACTTTGGGCCTTTTGGTTCAAAACATCTTTGTGCAAACTCAAACCCTAATTTGGGTCAACAGTGCAAGGAGAAGTCTTGAGCAGAGCAAAACCCTAACTTGATCTTGAGCTCCAAGGGTCTTGTGGTGAGAAAATGTTGAGGAAATGGGAGGGCAAATTTTGGGGTACAACACAAATTATCCAGCAACTCTATCAATTCTGAAAGTAGACAACTATGAGAACTAGTGCAAACAGATGAAAGTGTTGTTCAGGTGTCAAGGACTTTGGGACCTTGTAAAAGATGGAGTCGAAGCGCTTGGAGAAAACGCTTTAGAAGAAGAAAAGAAGAAACACACGGAAATTGAGAAGCTGAGTTATAAAGCACTATTTATAATTCATCAATGTGTGAGTCCAGAAAACTTGAAAAAGTAAGTGATTCAGAATCTGCAAAAGAAGCTTGGGGTGTTCTTGAGAAGTCCTTTGGTGGTGCAGAAAAGGTGAAAGAAGCGAGGTTACAAACTCACAAGAGAACGTATGAATTGCTTCAGATGGAAGATAGTGAAAGCATATTTGATTTCTTCACTAGAGTTACAAAACTAGTAAATCAAATTAAGTTATATGGAGAAACATTAACAACAAGAGTTGTTGTTTCAAAGATTTTGAGATCTTTAGCTCCTAAGTTCGATCACATAGTGGTGGCGATAGAAGAGGGGAAAGACTTGTAGAAATTGACAAAGGAAGAGCTTCAAGGGATGCTTGAATCTCATGAACAAAGAATGAATGAAAGAGCTGCAGGAAAATCAAAGAGTGATGTGGCTTTGCAGACACATTCAACAAAAGAAACCAAAGGCAAAGGAAAATGTTTCGACAGAGGTAGAGGCGGATACAACAAATTGAATGGTAGAGAAAACCAGAACGAAGAAAACTTTTTGAATCAAAGAAGAACATACCAAGGCAACCAAAGAGGTGGTGTTTCAAATAGAGGAATAGGTGGTGGTCAAAAACCTGATAAGAGTCACATTCAATGTTACAATTGTCAGAAGTATGGTCACTATTCGAGTGATTGTCCAGAAAAATGAAAGAATCAAGAAAGTGATGCAAAGCTTGTAAAACATGAAGAAGAAGAAGAGATGATGCTGATGGTCACAACAAGAGATGAAGATAGATTCAAGGACCAATGGTACTTGGACTCAGGATGCTCATCACATATGTATGGAAGGAAAGACTGGTTTGTCAACATAAAACCCTCAATGAAAAATATGGTAAAATTCGCAAATGACAATACCCTAGAAGCTGAAGGTATTGGTGATGTTATGATTATGAGGAAAGATGGAAAGAGGTCAGTAATTTCCAATGTGTTGTACATACCAGGCATGAAGAGCAATTTGCTCAGTATAGGGCAGTTGGTCGAAAAGAATTACAAAGTGTCAATCAAAGATAAGTGATGAGAGTCGTCCATGCAAATGGAAGATTAATCTTGAAGGCTCCTATGTCTCAGAATCGGACCTTTAAGTTCGAACTAAATGTGATGAAGCACAAGTGCCTTTCGACTGCAGCTAGCAGAGATGAATGGATATGGCATTATAGACTAGGCTATCTCAACTTCAGAGACATCATAGATTTGAAGAGAAGAAATATGGTTTCAGGATTGCCAGAAATCGACATTTCAAACGAGGTATGTGAGGAATGTGTGCGGGTGAAGCAACACAAAAATAGCTTCAACAAGGATGCAGGAAGCATGTCGAAGGCTATTCTTGAAGTCATATACTCTGATGTATGTGGACCAATCCAGGTGGATTCGATGGGAGGTAACAAATACTTTTTTACATTTATAGATGATTTCAGTCGAAAGTTGTGGACTTATCTGATCAAGAAGAAAAGTGAAGTGATCGAAGTATTTGCCAAGTTTAAGTCTATGGTCGAAAGACAAAGTGGTCATAACTCAAAGTTTTGAGAACTAATGGTGGTGGAGAATATGTATCGAAAGACTTTGATAGGCTATGTGAAAAGGAAGGGATTGTGCATGAGGTGGTGCCACCCTATACTCCACAACAAAATGGAATTACAAAAAGGAAGAATCGAACCATCATGAATATGGTGAGAAGTATGTTGAAAGGCAAGAATTTACCTAAAGAGTTTTGGGGTGAAGCTGTTTCGACTGCAACATACATTTTGAACAGGTGTCCTACAAAGAAGCTAGAAGGAATCATTCCAGAAGAATGTTGGTCTGGTGTGAAGCCTAGCTTGAGTCATCTGAAGGTATTTAGATCTATTGCACATAGACACGTGCCGGATCAGTTAAGAAGAAAACTTGATGATAAGTCAAGTCAAATGATTCTAGTTGGATATCATTCGACATGAGGCTACAAGTTGTTCGATCCAATGAAAAAGCAAATTGTGATCAGCATGGACGTGATCATAGATGAGTTTAAAGAATGGGATTGGACTGAAAATATCAAGAAACATTCAATGGAAATCCTACTCGAAGAGCCAGAAACTCAAATCGAAAGAGAAGTTCGACAAGAGGAACCAACACATATACCAAGTACAAGTAGACCTCAAAGAACAAGATGCATGCCTGCAAGATTGCAAGATTGTATGATTACATAAGATGATGTGATAGGTAATGAAGGTGAGCTGGTACATTATGCATTCTATGCGGATGTCGAACCTGTTAATGCAGCTGAAGAATTGAAGGATTCGAAGTGGGTGAAAGCAATGAACGAAGAAGTGAAGTCTATCGAAGACAACAACACTTGGTCACTTGTCGAATTTCCTCAAGGCAAGAAGGCAATTGATGTTAAGTGGGTATACAAAGTGAAAACGAATTCGAAAGGGGAAGTAACTCGACACAAAGCAAGGCTCGTGGCGAAAGGATTTCTATAGAAAGAAGGAATAGACTTTGATGGAGTTTTTGCACCTGTTGCTAGGATCGAAACAATCAGGTTGGTTGTTGGTCTAGCAGAAATAAATAGTTGGCACATATGTCAGATGGACATAAAGTATGCATTCCTGAATGGACCCTTAGACGAAGAAGTTTATGTTAAACAACTAGTTGGGTTTGTGAAACATGACGAAGAGAGAAAGGTGTACAGGCTGCATAAAGCCCTGTATGTATTGAAACAAGCTCCAAGAGCTTGGAATAAGAAAATTCATAGTTTTCTAAGGGAGAAGGAATTTGTAAAGTTCACAATTGAACATGGAGTATATGTAAGAATAAGCAATATTGAATTACTTATACTATGTCTCTATGTAAATGATTTGTTGATAACAGGTAGCTGCAAAAGTGAGATCGAAGATTTCAAAGGTGATCTCAGGAAGGAATTTGAAATGTATGATCTGGGTGAGACTTCATATTTCCTTGGTATCAAATTCTACAAGAGCTCAAGAGGTTTGAGATGGAAGAATGCAACTCAACTTCGACACCTGAAGAACCAAGACTGCAACTGCCAAAAGATACAGATGAAGATGATGTCGACCCAACCCAATATAGAAGACTTATTGGATCATTAAGATAACTTTGTCATACAAGGACTGACTTAGCATATAGTGTAGGTATGGTAAGTAGATTCATGAAAAAGCCAAAGGTATCACATCTAGCAGCAGTGAAGAGGATACTGAGATATCTCAAAGGAACTCATGACTATGGCATTCTGTTTCCTGCAGCTGATAAAGGAAAAGAATGCAAGTTAGTGGGATACACTGATTCGAGTTGGTGTAGTGATGTTGAAGATCAAAAGTCAACAACAGGATATGTGTTTATGCTAGGTGGTGCACCAGTTGCTTGGAATTCAAGAAAGGAACCAGTAGTGGCATTATCATCATGCGAAGCAGAATACATAGATGCTTCTCTTTGTGTATGTCAAGCAACTTGGATGGTGAACTTGGTCGAAGAGATAACAGGAAAAGATCATGGAGTAATTACCATGAATATCGACAGTATGTCAGCTATCGATCTGGCGAAGAACCCAATAGCACATGGTCGAAGTAAGCACATCGAAATGAGGTTCCATTATCTTCAAGAGCAGGTAGCAGATGGGAAGATGAATTTGGAACACTGCAGAACTGAGAATCAGATTGCAGACATCATGACGAAAGGAGTGCAAGTCAAAGTATTCAGAAGGCTAAGAGTCATGATGAATATAGATAGTTTAGACACAATGAATTAGGTGGTGTGTTAAATTGTAATTCATAGTGTCGAAAAAATTAGATTTGTTTTAGATTTAAATAGATTTTATTTAGATCTAAAATAGAATAGATTTGATTTAGTACCAAAATAGGTATTTTGGACTTTTATAGTTTTAGGCTTAGGGTGCAAGCTAAATCTATAAATAGAAGGAGTAACCCCTATTTTTGTAATCAAGTCAATTAAGTTGTATTCACAGAATTTGCAGTTGCAAGTGAATAATAAAGTTTTCCACAGTTTATGAGCAGAGAGAAACTCTGCAGAAAAAAATTATCTTCTTTCTTTTCTTTTTGTTCTCATAATTCATTGTCATTGAGGAGAAGTTAATCATAGATATTTGGTGGATTTCTAACACTTTTCACAAGACAACTTCAACATTCCTAATGATAACCAAGAGAAAGAAAAGGAACATGAATGTTGCCCCTACTATAGAGTTGAGGAGTAAGAGAATCTTGAAATACTGAGAAAAAATGAGAAAAAAGAACTATATATATATATATATATATATATATATATATATATATATATATATATATATATATATATATATATATATAGAGAGAGAGAGAGAGAGAGAGAGAGAGAGAGAAAAGAACTATATATATATATATATATATATATAGAGAGAGAGAGAGAAAACAATTAAAAAAACCACACCTTACACATGATTATCGTATCTCACCTTGTCGTGCCACAAAAAATTATAGAGTCGCCACCGAACTTTATTTATTCCAAAGAAAAGGGAAAATATCGATAAAACCCCAAAAGGTAAAGAAAATGTCGTCACAATCAAATTCAGCTTCGGGAGTCAATTATGCAAGGGGAAGGTATTAACACCTCTCACATCCGTTAAACTAAACGGTAATCGTTTTGATTGTTTTGCGCGTAAGGGTGTTATTATCTAAAGGTCACTTGCTATTACTACCTTATTGATTTTATTAAGGGGAAAAAAGTTTTTAATTAGTATCCTCGCAAAGATTTCGAATTATGTGCCTACATATTCTCATAGTGCAATAAGAAAATCAGAGCCTCGTAGTTCGTAGGTCGAAAAAAATATTTGTTGGTTGTTTTTATTAAACGATGTTAGCGTTTACGTTTTAGCAATTAACGTTGCTTGTATGATGCTCACACATGAGGATGCTTAAGCGTACATTCGTATTGAAGTAGAATGGAAATAACATGTCTTTTCTGAAAAGTTTCCAAGGATGCCCTAAGGCAAAAAATGAGATTTCATTGGTTGAAGTTGATTATCAGGAGACGTATAGTAGATGGTCCCCTAATACAACAAATATCTAGGTATACACGAAATGATGAAGAATACATCACTAACTCCTTTTTCATCCTTTAATTATGAAAAACTACTTTGATTTGAATCACACTAAAGTCTATGAATGGAGGTGATACTTTGAATAGTTAGGTCATCTGTACCGTATTCAAAGATATTCAAAATAAGGATAGGAATACACCCTCTTATTCTTTCTCCATTTCTTAAGGCTCACGACGCACGATTCATCTCGTATTTTTATATGATTTTTTTAGTTTATTTGCAAAAAGAGTTTTAATTTTAAATGTATAAGTAAATGATATGATTAAAAGAATGGGATACCAAAAAATGGAGAATTTTTTCTAATGTTGTCATGCAAATATTGATTTACCTACTTCTAGGGTTTTGAATTGAAAATATGATCTAAGAGAGCTTGCATGGATTATAACCTAAGAGATCCAATTCAAATTAATTGACTAAATAGCATTAATCAATTGATTGAATACACCTAAGGGCGCATGCAAATATTATAAGTCAAAATTATTAATTTTTCTAACAAGCATGCATCAAGCAAGCCAAGCAATAAGCATGGATTGAAATAATGCCAAGTTTAAGAGATGAAAGAAAAAAGATAAAAAAAACATGTTTTCTAATACACCTCTAATCCAAATTCAATCAAAAATTAATCTAAGAACTTAGACTGCAGGTTAATCACCGGAAATTGCCCTGTTGAGCCGGAGGTAGTAGGGCTTTCCCAAACCTGACCATTTCACCATCATCTTGAACCTTCCTTCACGCTCTACCTATCCCTAGCCCTCACTTCTCTCAACAATCAACTGAACTTTTCAATTTGACTCAAGCACGCGAAAACCCTAAGACACTCTAATTGAAATTAAACATCATTGTTCCATGGACCTGAAGCGCAACCTTAGGGTAATTGTTGTTAGTTTTATTATAGCAGAGAAATTGAGAAAATGGGAATGCAGTATTTTATTCATGATAGCCAAAACACTTATCGTATTTACAAAAGTAAAGCAAACCACCACCATATTAGGAACGTGGGGTAACTGACTAGACTTGCTCCTACAGTTTAGGATCCACTAATTGACTAAAACAAAAACTGAAACAATAATAATAAATAAATAAAAAACTTAATGCAGTCCAAAAGAAAATAATTAACACTCCTCCTTGCTTTAGGATCTGCAAACTCCAATTTTCTGCCTCAATAGCTCAAACTTGCTGACAGGAAGTGGCTTTCTAAACAAATCTGCCAATTGATCTTCTGTCCTGCAATAAACCAAAATCACTTCTCCATTTTGCTGCATCTCTCTTAAGAAGTAGAGCTTGATGTTAAAATGTTTAGTCTTGCCATGACACACTAGATCCTTTAAAATTGCAATTGCTGCCTGGTTGTCAGTAAACACTTCTGTCTTATGATTCTGTTGGAGATGTAAGTCATATAAGATCTTTTTCAGCCACAAAACTTGATTTACGGCTGCTGTTACTGCTATGAATTCAGATTCTGTAGTGGATTATGCTACTGTCTCCTGCTTCTTTGTGCACCATGAAAAAACTCTTGAGCCTAGACTGAAACAATATCCTGAAGTGCTCTTCATGTCATCAATGGATCCAGCCCAGTCACTATCAGAGAATCCACATAACTTGAAATTTTGACAACTCTCAAACTTGACACCATAATCAGCAGTACCTTTAATATATCTCAATACCCTTCTTGCTGCCTTTAAATGCATTTCCCTAGCACAATGCATAAATTGAGAGAGCAGACTTACAACAAACGAAATGTATGGCCTTGTTGCAGTGAGATACATTAAACATCCAATCAAGCTCCTGTAATAGCCTTCATCAACTTTATCAATACCATCTTCCTTGCTCAGCTTCTCCTTTTGGTTCATTAGTGTGCTAACCGCTTTGCACTCCTCCATTTGAATTTTTTTAAAGATTTCCTTAGCATATTTTTTTTGACATATGAACACATCATCCTCATTTTGTTTGATCTCAATTCCAAGAAAATAAGATATAAGACCAAGATCTGTCATTTCAAAAACTTGCATCATTTCTTGTTTGAATTCTTCAACCAACCTTGTATCATCTCCAGTCACTAAAAGATCATCAACATAGAGGGAAACTATGAGAGAATTTTTCCCCTTATGTTTTACATAAAGAGTGGCCTCAGATAAGCTTTTCACAAAGCCTATGCTCAATAGGTGTTCATTTATCCTACTATACCAAGCTCCTGGTGCTTGTTTTAATCCATAAAGGGCTTTTTTGAGTAGATAGAATTTATCTTCTTCACCATGCATAACAAATCCCTCTGACTGCTCCACATACATCTCTTCTTGTAAGACTCCATTTAAAAAAGCTGATTTGACATCTAACTGGAATACTTTCCAGCCTTGTTGAGCAGCAACTGCTAACACCAATCTAATTGTATCTAATCTAGACAATGGTGCAAAAGTGTAAGAATAATCAACACCAAAAATTTGTGCATACCATTTTACTACAAGTCTGGCCTTGTATTTATTGATAGAGCAATCCACATTAAGCTTTATTCTGAAAACCCATTTAACTCCAATAATTTTTCTATCTTGAGGCTTGTCAACCAGCTCCCATGTGTTGTTTTTTTGAATCATCGAAATCTCATCTTCCATTGCCTTTTTCCATTTTGGATCCTTGAGTGCTTCCTCACATTAACTAGGTTCACATACTGCTACATTGCATATTTCATAAATTTTTTACAGCAACCTTGTGCCTCTAATAGGAGGGTCATCTTCTAATTCGTTCTGACACAACTCTGTTGTTTGGTTTCCGCCATAATCATCTTCAATATTGTTAAAAAATCCAATTGTTTTTTGTGGGTCCTTCCAATCCCATTGTTGATCTTCATTGAAATGCACATCCCTAAAAACAATCATCTTTCCAATTTGAGGATGATACACTTTGTAGGCTTTTGAAACAGAACTATAACCCATAAAAATACATGGAATTGCTTTCTTGTCAAGCTGGTCACAATTAACTTGTGGGACATGTGCAAAACAAACACAGCCAAACACTTTAAGAAAGGTTAGTGAAGGCTTATATCCATGCCAAACCTCAAAAGGAGTTTTGTCTTTCAAAGCCTTGGATGGAAGTCGATTTTGAAGAAAAACGGATGTGTTTGCCGCTTCGGCCCAAATTTTTTTAGGCAATTCCTTCTCATGCAACATGCATTTGGCCATCTCCATTACTGATCTATTTCTCCTTTCACTAACTCCATTTTGCTCTGGAGTGTATGGGGTTGTGAGTTGATGTACAATACCAGCTTCTTCACAAAATAGATTAAATTGTGTTGAGGTGTATTCCTTTCCATTATCTGATCTTAGAAATTGTATCTTGCAACCACTTTGAGTTTCCACCATATTCTTGAACTTTACAAAGACTTCAGCCACTTCATGCTTGAATTTCAAGAAAAAAATCCAGCACATTCTTGTAAAATCATCTATGAAAATAATAAAGTATAGACTACCTTGTAACGATCGAGTTCTTTGAGGTCCTGCCACATCAGTGTGAATGAGTTGCAGCTTTTGAGAGGCTCTCCAAACTGTTTTGGGAAATGACACTCTATTTTGTTTACCAAATTGACAGGCATTACAATTTGGCAAATGATCAGAAAGTACTGGTAGACCTTCAATCATATCTTTCCTCTTCATGTTCAGCAACCTTTGAATATGACAATGACCAAGTCGCTTATGCCAGAGTTCAGTGGGACTGACTTGAGTGATGTAAGCTGTCTGCTCCTCCATAATTGGATCAAATGAGAAGCTTTTACCTCTCATTTTAACCGTTAAAATTTCCCGACCGATAGTGTCAAAGATAAGACATTGTTGATTTTCGAAAAGAACTTTAAATCACTTTTCTAACAATTGACCCACACTAAGCAGATTTTGGTCAATGTCAGGCACATACAGAACATCTGAGATTGTTTTCATACCTGATCTAGTTGAAATTACAATGGTTCCTTTTCCTTTTGCAGAAATATAGTCACCATTCCCAATTCTGACTTTTAAGAGTTTTACAGGCTTCAAATCCTTGAAGAGAGTTTTATCATATGTCATGTGGTTTGTACAACCACTATCAATCAGCCAACATTCATAACTACTCCTTGCTGAGAAGCATGTTGCCACACAAATTTGATCTTCTTCATCTTGCTCTACAACCTTGGCATTGGCTTCATGTTGTTGGAATTTGCCTTTGCAAATTACAGCTTCATGTCCAAGCTGATTGCACTTGTTGCACTTTGAGTCTGGTCTTCTCCAACATCTGAACGGTGGGTGACCCATTTTGCCACAATGCTCACAAGGTGGGTAATTTTTCTTTTTACCTTTGTCTTTGCTTTGGCTGCTTTGACTACTTCCAACTTCATGATGCTTTGCTGGTAAAACATCTTCAACCACATGATCTTGTCTCATAAGCCTTCACTGCTCTTGGGCCTGCAAGGCATGTAACACTCTTGCTAAGGTGATTTTGGACAGATCCTTCGTATTCTCCAAAGTAGTTATTGATGCTTCGTATCTCTCTGGCACTGTGACCAAAACTTTTTCTACAATTCTGGAATCAGTGAATTCAGTGCCAAGTAATCTAACCTTGTTTGCAATGGAAAGCAACCTGTCAGAGTATTCTTTGATTGTCTCAGAATCTTTCATTCTCTGCATCTCGAATTCCCTCATCAAGTTAAGCACTTGCATGCCTCGAATCTGCTCATCCCCTACGTATTCTTCCTTTAAGTAGTCCCAAATTACTTTTGGTGTTTTGAGAGTCATGATTCTGGTGAAGATTATTGATGAACACCAGTAAAGAGACATGATCTTGCCTTTGCCTTCTTGGTTTTTTTCTCCTTGTGCAATTTTATTTGAGCCATGGTAGGATTGTTCGGCAGCGGAGGAATTTCGTAATCCTCTTCCATGGCTTCCCAAAGTTCCAACGCCTCTAAATAAGACTCCATTTTAACTGCCCAAAGGTCATAGTTGTCTCCATCAAAGGTGGGCGGAGCAATTTGTGAGAAACTTGCTTCACCTTCCATTTTCACAGGCCTCATAAGAAGAAAGCTGAGATACCAAGTGTTAGTTATTATAGCAGAGAAATTGAGAAAACGGGAATGCAGTATTTTATTCATGACAGCCAAAACACTTATAGTGTTTACAAAAGTAAAGCAAACCACCACCACATTAGGAACGTGGGGTAACTGACTAGACTTTCTCTTAAAGTTTAGGATCCACTAATTGACTAAAACAAGAACTGAAACAATAATAATAAAAAATAAAAAAATTAATGCAGTCCAAAAGCAAATAATTAACAATTGTCCTACAGACCAAGCTTTATCACACGGTAACAAGAAATTTCAAGGAAGATGAAAGTTTTGAGAATGCTATGTACTGACCTACGGAGTTGAGATTCACTCCGGTGGTGCAAGCTGAAGATCAAGATCAAGAAAGAAGACCAGAGAGGAGATTCCAGCTATAATGTATGAGTATTTATCCTTTGCTTGCTTCTTCTTCTAGCACGAATCTTCTTCCTCTTCTTCTTTTTTCTTTTTGATTTTTTGTTAGTTGTGTATTGATGTTGTTGATGGTTGTTATTAAGCAGATTAAGAGATGATAATAGGAAGTAGATTGATGCAATAGAGTAGGGATTTTTGATGTTGAGGATACCATGGATGGGGATGAATTGATTATGATTAGGGTGAGATGATGAGTGTTGATGGATGAGCTCAACTGTTTAGAGTTTCAGATGTCAAAACTCTAACAGCTATGGAGGTGTGAGCTTTTGGTGAGAGGTTTGAAGGAGTTTTGGCATAATAGTTTTAGAGTAGTTGAATCTTATTTTTGATGGAAAGAGATAGGGTTTATATAGATGGAGGGAAGAGAACTTTGAAAGGGAAAGTTAGTCAGGGTAGTTAGGATTGAATCAATCTCAACCCTTGGATAGTGATCCAAATGATAACTTTATCAATGGTTGAAAGTGATTGGAAAGTTGATGTAGTTTTGTGTTTTTCGGAAATGAAGAGAATCTAAGGAAGTTTGTGCTTCTTTTGGTCATGATTTAGTGCAAAAATTAGTTTCAAAGTGTGTTTGCTTAGAAGATTTTAGATTAGTTATGAATTTGAAGTCAATTGGAGGGAAAAGAGAAATAAGGGCAAAATGGTCATTTTGCCTATGCCACGTGGCATAGATAGTAAGGAGGCAGTTAGTTTACAGTTGGAAAAAGTTGGGAGGTTTGGATATGTTTGCAAGGTTAGTTATTGAGTCTTTTGGTTTGAATGTTAATTTGGTGGGAAAACCAAAATGAGAGGTATTAGGGTAATTTGCCTATGCCCGCATGGCAGGGGTAGTAGGAGTTAGTTATTGACAACTGTAGGGTGTTAGATGAGTTATAGTTCTGGTTAGGAGTTTGTTGTTACTTGGAAACTAGGCAATATAAAGTGTATGCAATGTATATGCCTAGTTCATGTTGTATGCTTTGGTTTATGATTGATAAGATGATTATATGTTGGTATTACCCTTTTCATGTTTATGAATGATGTTAGTATGGTATGTGTATGTGTGTAATTTCATGATGTACATGGACTCATAGGGTTTCCATAGACGTGGGTTTGTTTTGATGTGTATGGCATTGAAATGATGTTTCTTTGAATGCCTTGAGCACTTGTTTCTTTTTGAGTGTTTAAATGTATGAACTATTGAGGTATGATTGTATGTATTCACTTTTGGATGGCATGTGAACTTGGGGTGCATATTGCATTTGGCCCACTTTTAGTTGTTGCTTCCCTTTGATCTGAATTGGAATTAGGCTTTTGTATTCTCTTATACAATAGGTTTCAACATGCTTGCTGCAATGTGCATGACTAGTGATGCCCTGTTATAAATGGTATGTTGTAATGTGGCTGGTACATGATGAGATAATGAATTATGCTTCATTTTATAAATGAGTTTACAGTTTGTTTGTAAGCTAAACTGAACCAGGTTTGAACACATATTAGTCATCTTTTTTTGCCTTAATTTCATCTTGATTTTGAATTTGAGTTGAAATGCATTTGAGTGAATTGTTGGACTGCAATTGATGTTCTGTTTGGTATTTTTGGTCTTTTGAACAACTTATGTAGGTTTGGGTTATTTTCAATATCATGGTGTGAATTGGATGGGGCATGTATGTATATACTTGGTGTATGGGATTTGTGTTTATGTTAGGACTTTGTGATGTATGCACATTGTATGGTATCAGGTTTTTGTTGTACCTTTAAGTGGTTAGTTTGTGATTACATGCATTTTGGAGTGTTGTAGATGATACAAGCATGTCATGGTTGATTTGCAGTAGGATGTATGTAGGTCATGGTGATGATGCATCAGGTTATGGTCACTGCAGGTGGTACATGCTGCAAGTTTTGTGAAATCAGCTGAAGGCATTGATGGTTGGTACAAGTTCAACATGATTTCAACATGAAGGTACATAAAGTGTAATTCAAAGCAACATGAAGATATGAAGATGAATGGCCATCATGAAGAAATCTGAATATTAGAGCATCAATAGGCCTAGGATCAAATGTAAGGACTTTGGTCAACCGTTTGACCAAAAAATCAACAGTTGACCAAAAGTCAACTCTAGGTCAACACATGACTTTTATTGTGATTTCAATGGTGGAATGTATTGTAATTAGCTATTTGACTTTTTAGAAATGTACTTTGACCTCTTTGAATATGTTGACCTTTTTTGTAACTTTTCCATGTATCTTTGACTTTTGAGTAATGAAAAACTTGCATCTTCCATTGAATTACTTTTAGCCGATTAAATGAAATAAAATAGCCAATGTATCAATGATAGCCAAAGATGTGGATCAAAATGACTTGGTAAAAAAGTTAACCTCCCATGATTGACTTAAAAGTCAATATTTTTGCAAATGATCTCCAAATGCTTCTTTCCATCAATATATATCCATAACCATGCTTCAAATATGAAAAGAGATGATTTCCAAGTACTAGGTCAAAAGTCAAATGCATAGTTGAAATTTGACCAAAAAGTCAACATTGTCATAATACCTCTTTTCCAAAAGCAAGAACCACAAGGAACCTTCATAAGATTTATCCTGGAATGACATCTTCATCCAATAAAATTAATAATGGAATCTTGCGAAATAAATAATGAATCAACACCAACCCTAATTGCTTGATCAATAACCAAATTGAGTCATATCATTGAAATCCAATTATTATGGACCTTTTGAACCAATATGTATGCAGGTGAATGAATATCCTAATGAAACATGAATTTTTAGGTAGATGAAATGCATAATAACATGAGCCATATGAAATTGCAAGAGGGATAGGACAAATTTGAGGTAAAATTCAAGTAAACATTATTTTTTGGAGAAGTCCTAGAACAAATGTTGGTATATGCTAAATTTATGAAAGGTTTGTTAGAAAAAAGGAGAAAGTTCATATGTGATGATCATATAGCTCTAAATGAAGAGTGTAATGATATTATTCAACAAAAGTGGCCCCAAAAATTGAAAAAATCAGTTACTTTTACTATTGAGGAAATACATGTGAGGAAATCCCTTTGTGATATAGAGGCAAATATCAACCTGATGCTTATATATATAATGATAAAAATAAATTGTAGGGAATCAAAAGCAACAAAGACGACCCTCAGGTTAACATATGAATTACGAGTATATTTGCATGGTATCATTGAGGATATATTGGTAAAAATTAATGAATTTGTGTTTTCGACATATTTTTACTTTGGGTATATTAAAGATTTAGAGACATACCTTATGTTAGGATGATAATTCTTAGCTACAAGGTGATCCTTCATTGATGTAGAGACGAGGGAATTAATGTTAAGGTTTCATGAAGATCGAGTGGTATTTAATATTTTCAAGGTTGTGAGTAATTTAAATGAATAATTTGAATG